>CM037870.1:48312507-48944246 GCA_021292105.1 Anadara kagoshimensis
CCTACATTGTTCACAAACTGTGTATGTTTATCTTGTGTCTCTTTTTGTTATTGACTGTCTCGGCTGCTGCCAAGTACATGGTGTTCAGTTACAAATTATTCCATATATATACTAATGAATATAATGCTAGAGAGAATATTACTACTCGATTCATAAAACAAATGTTCATTATTATATATATTAGACTCAGGAATATCGAATCAAATTAACCAACTTATTTTCGGTTTCTTTGGCAACATAACGTTACGGTATTATATTTCCAGTATCAAATAGTAATAAAATGTCTATCATTTACATAGATGTTTATGTTCACTAACCAATACATAACACATGTATGTATACGTATGTATCTATACGACAATTACTGTCTGCCTTGGTACTACAACAGACTTAAATAAAAAACAGATATTTTTTCCATATATTTTCCTCATTTCAACATCTTAAAAGATATTTGAATTTACAAAATTTTGGTCCGAGCACTATTGATAGGGAATTTTATTTCGAAAAGACTGTCTAGTTCTATTAAATTAAAACAAATTTTTAATAATATTCTTGACCCATATTTGCATTATATAGTCTTCCATGTTTTTAAAAACTCTGCCAAAATATCACTGACAGAGTATAGTAGTTTGCCGGTATATCTATGATGTCATAAATACGTAGTAGACTTATTATTATCACAATCAATAATTTGTATTTTATATTCCATTTGCAGATCGTTCTGGACTCAAGGAGCCAGAAGCTGTAGAGAAAATCCAAGATGCCATTTTAGGTGCTTTTAAACGATATGTTGCTGAGAAAAGACCAGATCAGCCAGTACACTGGGCAAAGATTCTGATGAAGGTTACTGATTTGAGGACAATCAGCACTAGACATGCTGAACGTGTTCTGTGTATTAGACTTGATAACTCGGGTGAAATCCCTCCGCATTTGTTAGACTTATTTAATGAAGGCCAAAGCCAGGAGTTCTTCTAAAACAGTATTTGTGAATGTTGTGTTGACAGCTTTAGTGGTGTTTTAGTAGCCAGCTTACTGAGAAACTGACTGTTGGTTTAAATCGCCATCTTTATGTGATATTTATTATTCATCATCCATTGAGTGCTGATACCATGAAGGTTTTGTTAATTATGTCTTGACAAAGATTGCTTACAACTTTGGTAATATGTCTTGACTAAGATTGCTTAAAACTACGGTATCGTGACATGACTTAGATTGCGTTAAACTTTGGTTTCGTTGTTGTATCAAATATTCTTACTAAAATACTTTAAAAGTAAAAGTCTATAGTCAGTTAAATGAACCGTAATCAGTATCGATGTAATTGTTGTTGTCAAACAAATGACAGGCAGGGTAACTGTATTTGTTAAAATATTATTGAAGTATTTACCTAGCTAAGCTAAACTTTTGTAAAATGCTTATACTGTGAATGCTAATATAGCTTAACTCGAGTCAGTATTGTATAGTAGATTTAAAGGTCCCCGAAATATTGGTGCAAAAAGCGTTTAAAAAGCATTTAATGTTTTGAAAGAGAGAAACGTACTTGATACCGTTAGGGAAGTCGCCGCAGGAAGTAAAAGTGCAATATGAACTTTTTTGTGAATAGAGATACCCGTTGGTCTCTACTTTATAAACATCCGTCTCCATTGACAACTATGATAATATAAAAATGGATGACGTAAAGGACGGCGTGGTAAACAATGATTAATAGGTTACTTAGTGTCTAGCCTTAATTGAGAATAACTACAGAAGCTTCCGTTAGAAGAAAAAATGAATCAATCTTATTTCGTGACCATGGTATTTTTTAAAAAATTTTCTTAGAAGTCATTATAATATTTATTTCATTCTTCTTGGATAAAAATAATATTAAAATTTACAAATTTATATTTGTATGTTAATTAATGCAAATTTACCTTGGACAAAATAATCTCGAAAATTCATTCAAAATATTTAGGTACCAAAATATTCAAAGGATTTTGTCAGTTTAGTTGTATAAGAGAAAATTTACATGTAAGCTTAGTATTCATGTTATAGGAGACTAAAATTGTCTGCCAATGGTGCTTAATTGTACATGCCTCGTGTGTAAATAATTCATATGTTTTTAATCTTTAATAAGAGGATGATAGTTCGAAAATTATCTCAATTAAATTTTGAATACCAAATATCAAAACAGAATTTTAATTAACTGCTTTAACCATAATTATTTTCTTAAAACATTTTAAACCTTTGATAAGAAAATAATGGTTCGAAAATTACCTCCAGTTAATTTTTAAATGCCAAATATAAGAAAATAACCGCTTTAGTTATCATTATTTTTTCAAAACATCTTAATTGAATTTTAAATAACCGCTTTAAAGATAATTATTTTAAAAAAACCATGATTGGATATTGAATCATCGTTTTAAAGAGCATTATTTACTTAACATCTTGATGTTGTTTTTTCAGCAATAATGCTTCTTTTAAAATAGTGTATAAAATATTGGTAATGAAATAAACGTTTCAAAACAACAGAAAATACATTAAAAATACAAACTATTTATTATTTATTTTTTTCAAATATTTTACAAAATAAATTTGAAGACGAACATCTTGTTGCTTATTCCAACACTCAAAGGTAATACTTCAAATTTTTCATTATTTAATATGTACATGGAAACTATTTTAAGCTAAGACAACACTTCTTGTTTTCTTGGTCTTCCATATTCGGAACACCAGCGTACCACATGATATCCACCACTTACAGCTGTGTAGACCATAATGGAATAGAAAAATCTGACATTTTTCGGTAACATTGACGTCAATCCTAGAATATGGAACATACGAGTTTTATATCCATGGCAATTGAAGAAGTATCACGTGGCACGATGACACACCATTGGTAAATTTTTGTTTTGTATGATATAAATTAATTTTAATGTAGTCATAGTGATCTTGTAAATTGGTTGTATAATAAGTATTGAAGATGTGTGTATGAGAGTATGAAGTTTAAATGATAAAAACATCAATTAATCAACAAAATCAACGATATTCTTCAACATTAGGGCATTAATGATGATGACGGTTTTATCATTGGTTCTATATGGTTAGAAAACATGTTATATGTTTGAAAATAGGAACAAATGGTCAATATAGCCTGCTTGTGTGAAGATGAAATAAGTATGCGAGCTTCCAAAAACTGCACGATGTTATTTACGTCATCGTTTCAATAATGGTTGACCTAATTGATATTTTACCAAAGCTAAATACATGTAGTACTCTGTAATAAATTATAATACTATACACTGCTATCCATAAATTATTATACACGTTTAAAACTAGACTGCAAATCTTCACAAAATCAAATAGTTTAAACAAAATTCTGCTAAAACGGAGTAATTATTAACTTCAATAGTATTTATATCTTGAAATTAAAAAAAATATTTTAAATATGAAAAAAATTCCAAGAATTTTTTTTTAAGAATTTTTTTTTTTTGGAGATAAACAACTTTTTGCATACATTTAGATCAGAAACAATTCAGCAAAAGCATTGATATTTCAAATCTATGAATGATACTTGTCATGATTATTGTAATATAAAGTATGGCAAATAAAAATTTGTATTTATTTATGGATGGCAATGTATAATAGAAGTTTTACAAACATTTATTAGATTTTTCCAAAAAACATGAAAGAATTGGGCCTTTTCAGTTCATATTGTTCAAGTTTTCACAATATGCCACACATTTGCTTTTTATTATTATTATTTCGAAAAACTGCACTTTAAAATGTTTATTATAATCAAAAACAAACTTGCAATTCCATGTTATTTACAATTTAAATATAAGCTCAATAAGACGTAATCAAAACTGCTTACACTGAATGCCAAATTAAAAGTTCAACTGAAATTTAGTTTTTACAAAAAAACATTGAATAACATATTTGGTTTTTATATAATATTGAAACTTATATTTGGTTTATAAAATATTGAATATTTAATTAAAATTGCTGAATATTGCCCTCAGGAAAGTTGATAATTTTGTTCTTTTTGCTATGATCATTTATGGTGTTTTGGTTATGTATGGGTATTGATGTAGTAGGTTATGTATGTATGTGTGACTGAATTGCACAATTCTTATTCATTTTCCTGTAAAATGTACCACGTGGTTTCTTATATAAAACAGTAGATCGGTGAATGCACATAAGAAATTTTAAAAAGAATTTTAGTATTTTGACGCAAACTAATAAATCATCTTTATTTTTTAATCTTTGAAACTGTAGCACCCTTTATCGGAATTAATTACGCTACGAAACCCGTCTTAAAGGGTAATTTGTCTTTTTCGATTCTTTTTGTGAAAATTATGTATTGTTCTAAAAATAGCAAAACCAAAGAGACGCAATATATTTTGAGATTTTATTTTACTGATACCAAAGTAGAATGAATTTAAAAATCCTATTGGCTTTAAACATTAAACAACGGTTTTAAGCATGAATGGCATTTATGTGTGGAAGTTCTGTTTAAATGTGATGTTTGAGTATTTTGCGTATTTTAAATGTTATTTGTATATTTTCTAAAAGTTTTGTGAGAGAACGATTCTTGACTAAAACTATACAATAAGTTCTACCTCATTAACGCATGTTTCATGTAATATATGTAATATTTGTACAAATTTGTTGTTATATATGTGTGTCAACCTTAGCAGATGAATGACACAAAATAATACATTAAACTTGTTCTTGGATAAATGTAAAATAAAGCCAAAAGAAAGCAGAAAGCAGCTTCAAACACTAGAAGTATGGGTTGATTAAACTTACGTAAAAAGAAGTTTAGACATTAATGCAAGATGCATTTTACATTTCTTGCGTCGGTCTGTGTTCGATTGTGAAATATGTAACATTTTCAAATATAATGATTTAATGTAATTTTTGTATTTATCGCCAAACATTGTTTCAATTTTAATGTGTAATAGGATACGTAATTATTGTGAAGTTTATTAATTCAAATGATAGTTGTTTGCAGCTGCCGTGAATGCTATATACTTGCCTACCCATCGTTTTAGATAAACATATTTCAGTCTAACTTGTTAAAGCTTTCTGTCATAAAAATAGTTCTTTAAAATCTAATATAAATACATTTGTCTATCCGTCTAAATGAATTTCGTGTTTAATATTTTTGAATTTGAAAAAGCTATTTACTCAAATGATGTTTGTTTGAAGTACATAATATATATTCGCCTACCCATCATCGTTTTAGATAAACATATTTCAGTGTAACTTGTTAAGGCTTTCTGTCATAAAAATTGAATTCTTATTTTAATACATTTTTGAATTCGTCTAAAATTTCGGGTTTAATATTTTCAAATTAAATTTTTTTTAGAACAAACCCACAATTATCGATAGGTGTTTTGTCGTTTTGTCTTCCGAATTGGTTTTTGTTTTAGATTTTCTAATTGTCTTATTCACAAGACGCATTTGTCTATTTTTGTCATATACAATGTATATGCTTGATATTTTTCACTTTCCATATGTTCTGTCTCCGATTCAACATTTTAAAATTTATGTCTAAGTATTAAGATTGATCACGAAAGCAAATTAAAAAAACTATGAAATAGAAGTAGTAGAAAAACACCACCTTGCTGGACACAAATAGGAATGTTTGGAATAGTTATGATTAATGCACATAAGAAGTGCTCTTTTAGTGCTTGATAATACTTGATGTTGAAAAAGTATTTTCTATTCCCAGTGTAAGTGTTGAACTAAACTAGTAGCTGATAATGTATAAAACTTCCTTTGCTTTACATTTAAATCATTGCACTAATCAGGTATATTCAAGGTTTTCAGACATTATATATATATATATATATATATATATATATTATATATATATATATATATATATATATATATAGATAGCATTGTGTTTAATGTAAATTTATTTAATCCAAAAATCAAAATGCATTATTGTAGTTGATATTGTCCCAGTGGAATAACACATGAACCGGTGCTCAAGACAGAGGTTTGTTAACTCTGTTAATAAATGTAATATACGTAATAGTCAAATACATTTGTATGTTAAATTTTGTATTGTGTTGTTTGTTCATTTCAATATTTCTTTCACACACTGGTTGTTCAGATGGATGTCTTATGTCAAAATAAGCATAAAACTATTCCCCGCCCTTTGGAATAAACAAACGTCAGTCTTCAATTTCAAATACAGTTTGTGATGTCTGAATACAAAATAAAATAATCTTGACTTGAGACAATCACTCACTGCACTAGAAGGGGGTTTTACCGGAATAATTGCGAAATTCCGGAATAGTAAGACACTTTCCGTAATCTTTGCGAAAATCCAGAATATTTAGATCAATTCCGGAATTTTTAGACCAAATCCGAAATAATCGGACAAAATCCGGAATAATTGGTCAAAATCTGGAATAATTAGAATATTTTTACGGTAAATTTTACGGATTCTAAAAATTCCGGCAAGTGTCTGATTATTACGGTAACTTGTCTGATTATTCCGGTAAAAGACTGATTATTACGGTAAAAATCTAATTATTCCGGCAAATGTCATTATTACGGTAAAAAAATTTTAAAACATTATTTGTTTTTAGAAAATTTCCCGTAATAATTGGACATTTGCCGGAATAATTAGACTTTTTCCGTAATAATCAGTCATTTTCCGGAATAATCAGACACTTACCGTAATTTTTAGATTACGGAAAACTTACCGTAACAAAATAGTCCAATTATTCCGGATTTTGGCTGATTATTCCGGATTTTGCCTGATTATTCCGGATTTTACCGGTTTATTCCGGACTTTACCTGATTATTCCGGATCAATTTGGTTTATTCCGGATTTGGTCTGATTATTCCGGATTTTCGCAATTATTCCGGTAAAACCCCCTTCTAGTGCTGTTTATTGCCATAAAGACATCCCATTCTAACTATGATTACAACTTCACTTTGTGATATCTTGATAAACAAGTAAGTGAAATAATTCCAGACACCCTATCATTATTATATTAAGGTTTAAGAGGAAACGAACAAATAAGTGGTTCCTCATCTTAACAAAAGTCAAAGCAAATCCATTCATATTGAAACATCACCAACAATGAACTGTACAGTGAAATAAATTGCATGCAATAAAAACTTTAGATATCCGCTTACTTACAATCAGTGATCCTAGAAACTGATCATTTGAACTACCATACACCGAACAGGGCCCAGTTTTTCGAAGCTGGTTTAGTTTAATCAGTATTAAACACAAATTAAAAACAATAATAAAATCAACATAACATCATCGAATTGATATTTTTATAACAATTTGCTTTAGTTTGGTAAAATTCTATCTATTTTTGAAATTTTCAATTTTATTTTCACAACATAATTGAAATTATGCAAAATTTAAATTTTGATAAACCAGTTGATTAAAATAACCAAGCTTCGAACAACTGCTTCCTGGTGTGTTTAATTATTATCGGACCATATACGAAACAATTAGACTTTGTTTCATACAAACAAGTTAAATACGTTGATCAATATTCAGCACATTACAGTACCCGGGCCCGTATTGTTTCATGTTCTTGGTTGCTTTTGTCAAGTATATTTTTCAGCTATACGTGACTTTCTGCAGGCACCTTTAATTTCTAGAACTTGCAACTAAATACCATCTACAATTTTATACTAAATGGTTTCTGTGTTGCTAGCAGTTTTTTATACGTGGGTGTTCAGAAAACGTTCAAGACGTTTACACTTTATTTTATCTTGCCGTTTGTAAAACCCATTTCAACTGCAATTCTGAGGGAGACTATTCACGTGTGATGAAGCAATTTGTGCCACATCGAACTCTTAAATCAAGACGGAGTAGACGAGCATCTCCAACCAAACCGGGAATGATAAAGTTTTTGATATTTTGTGGAACATTCTGCTCAGCTATTTTGTCAGTTTGAAGAAGGGAACTAACACTTGGTAACAGCCACGCACCAAAGAACACGCCAAAGTTAATGGAAAAACAGCCAAACAAAACGATGAAAAGAAAAAGCAAACGCACATGAGGATAACCGTCTCAACATTGGACGGGCACTGGTGTACATATCCACTTGTGTGGTTATAGTGCTGCTAGAGGGACTTCAACCACCGCACTTATTGAAGAACCGATGATCCATAAATACTTACATTTAGAAATTAAAAAACCTCCGTTGATCTTTGGGCCCATCATCTATACCTTCAACGCTATCAGAGTACAGCCCTTTCCTTCTCTTATATCTGGCATTAGTCAGACCCACCGATATCTCATTAAGAAACAGAAGTCACTTATATGTACTATATACAAGTCAGTAATAAAACATTGTACGGATAGATTGTAAATGCCAAAATAATTCAAAATGAAATATTTATTGAAAACTGAATGATGTATCCTAGTAGGTTTGCAGATAAATTACAGGAATGTTGCTACATGAGAATAATGATCAGAGAGAACGCTCATTAATCTACAACTTATCTGATAAAAGGATTCCATTGCACTACTCGTCAGTGAACAAGAGGCCAGCGTCGCTTATTTGGCTGTATTCAATTAATAAAATAATCTAGAAAAGACTTTAATGGTTCAGAATCAGAAGTAATCAAAAACAAACATACAGTTTATGTTCAAATAACAATCCAAAATAAATCTAAATACTTTGTTTGAAAGCTGGCAAATTAAGCTGAACACGTGAACTTCCTCTAGGGAAGTGAGGCCGCGTGCCCCGTAAAGGCAAACAACTCCTGTTTAACTAGCTACAAACGCCACAGTTAATTCAAAATACAGAAAAATAATACGGAACTATGGAGCGTCAAATAAATGTAAATCTAGTATAGTTTTAGATACAGAAACATTATAATTTTCAACATTATTGTAATAACGACCCTAAAACTTATAGAGGGTCCTGGTAAGCATAATGTAGCAATAAATCAAAGAATCAAGCTATATTGGCTATATCTGATTCAGAAAAAAGACTTTCAAAAAATTGGTTCGAGTGATTTTGAATAAGAATTTCGTACACATGATGGCAATTTTAAAGCCGAATACACGGTACAGCAATGAGAACGAAAGTAACCCCAACATATGCCACTTTAGTTCTCTGATATTTAGAAAATTGATGACGTCAAAATACTGACAAAAGCAAATTAAGAGTATATGGTGAAATCTGTTAACATATTTAAAGATAAATTTTTTATGCTTGCTAAAGAGAAAAATATAATTCATTGAATACGGGATTTCAAAGTTTTCCCTTACTTATACTAATTCAACCCAAGACATTCTGAAGCATTTCAAGTAATTTTTATAACATGCTAATGTTAATAATAAATGGTAAAATATGGCAAGTTACAAGTAAAATTAAGATCATGAAAAACAAACGACAACCACCATTGTTAATTAAACATACAATAAAGCAATGTTTGAAAACTCTAGAGGGTCTATTCAGTTTGTAGGATAAAGTGGAAGATCGAATTATGAAACATGTATTCATTTATATGAAAGCCCTCGGTTTTACTCATTTGAGAAAAAAAAAGACACGGACTGTCTCAGTAAGAAAATATTATATGTAATGACTTTTCAACGTTCCGTTGAACATTATAAAATACAAATAGGAAATTCACGACAAGCAGCCATGTTTCTTTTTACAAACAACACAAAAATAACCCCAAAAAATGAAAAAAAATACGACCATCACATATAAGAAACTGTATCAATAATTTTAAATTTGTCCATTTTATAAAAAAAATCTGACGATACTTCTGATATTAAACGTGTTGCAAAAAGGGTATTTTCAGAACTCTGACAATTCTAAACACATAAAAAAGACACCATTGTCAAAAATACCAGCAATACAGTTCGTTTCCTTTAGAAGTATGATTCGAACACGTTGGGAATATAGTTTATTAGAATTAAATTCACTTTTGGATGAATAGAAAATATTTTTTCCTATTAGGTCAGTAGAATTTGTATCAAGTTTTGACAACTTTTTGTGAGTTTGTCGGAAAATACAACTTTATTCTTGCATTTTCCATGTACACTCCATTTGTCGATATAGTAATGCCACCAAACGTGATTTCAGAAATGAAGTAAGGTTTTATTTTAGTCACCTCGCACCAGATATTTACTATGGGATTGCGACTGGAAAATGTTTATCGGTTTGGACTCCTTGGTTTTCAGGTAACTATTACATTAAACATGATACCCAACATAAATAATTACAGGTGAGTAGAAGCTACAACAGTTGTTCCGTTCTCATATACTGTTGGAGTATAAGCATTATTAATATATCCATTGATGTGCGTGTCAGGAGTAGCGTGGTTACTGTCCATGTACGGTGTTCCCCAGTTGCCGTGTGTCGACATTCCATACGGTTCAACTCTTATATCCATATCTAGAGGAGTCTCTTTTTCGTCTTCTGTCTTGTTTGGTCCCCAGTTATCACGTGGAGTACACTTGAAATGGAAAAAAAAATTGAGAACATGTTTTGCAGTAGCCATTACAACAAAAAAGATACAACCAACAAATGGAACAAGAAAACAACAAGATTGCAAATTTCTCCAGATTTTTGGCGGACACTGGATTTTGCGTGCGATAAGAGGGTCATGAGGTTTAAGTATAATATTTGTTATCGTTATACGCTGGTTTCACTTGAAATAGGGGAGAGCTGGTTTGGCAACGTGTGTGCAATAGACTGTGTACTTGTTTGAAAAAGTTTGTCACTTTTTATTCCATGAAGGACACTGTTTCAAGCAGACCATCCTTATTAACAAAATAATGAGAGAAATCACGATTTACGAACCCCTATTATTAATTTTTCAAGTTATTGACTTTTCATAAGGAATATTCATATAGAAGGATTAATCCAAGACATTGGTAGATTTATGATTCCAAAAATAATGCATGATTCTCCTTATAAAGACAAAATAGACACTTTTGTTCCCTATACGTAAATGTACTGGTCTAAAACAAATATTTAAATTAAAGGTCAAGCGGGCAGGTCAATGTCGTTTGCCTTTAGTGCAAGTTGATGAAAGTGTGCAATAAAAACTTGTTTAAGCTTTTTCCATAACAAAGGCTATAGTTTAGATACATCCTGTATTCTCGATTTATATTTACCTCGACTCCTTTTCTGATGGCGTGGACTACAAACCAAAGTGGAATAAAGATCAGCGGACAGATGACTATCAGCAAACCTATGATCTCTACCCATCCAGGTTCTCCTTCTATCGGCTTGTATTGTAGACCTTTAACTATGATTACAGCCTTAGTAACAAAACATAAATACAAACAATCAAAATAATTAATAAAAACTTTAAAATAACACAAAGTAAAATTAAATTGATGATGAAAAATTACTTGGCATTGATCAGACTCATCAAGATAAAAACATAGCAAAGCAGAAAGAAAAACCACAGACGTTTTAATATATATTAACCACAATTTTACGACCATTTTGCATAGTGATCAGGTTATATCATATTCTCATCCTACTTTTCCAACATTGGGTATAGTTTGGTCACTTTGTCAGCGTGGAATATCGATATGGCATTAAAAACTATCGTAGATAAAATGTCATTACTGCATTGTATGGATTTGTCTTTAACACGAGTTGAAATACTTATATTTTATATATTTAGGCTTACACCAATTACACTGTGATCAGAGGTGCTGTGGTCTATAAGCGTTAGCTTTCAACCGAGGTCTCTAAAATGCAATATAACAACAGCAAAAGCAAATAAGAATACGGCACAGCAAATGACAAACGAACTTACTGATTATAAAACTCCAGACTTCAGGCATGAAGCGCCAGTATTGTAAAGCAGTAGAACACACATAAACGACCAACACGTTACAAGAGAGATAACTCGTACTTACCGTTAGTCCAATTGGTGAAATTACAACCCATGTTATTCCAAAATATATAAAACTTGCTCTAACCACTATATGTTTACCCAACATCATTTCTATATCTGATTTAAATCTAAAAAATCCTACATAAAATAAATAAATAAATAAATAAATTAATTAATTAATTAATTAATCAACCATTTAATTATTAATCAATTTAATGATTAAATAAATAAAGAAATCAATCAATCAATCAATCAATCAATAAATTCATGCAACTAAAATGAATAAATGACGAATTACAACAACAAAATGTGATATCTATCTGCTCAAAGTACAGAGGTCAACAATGGTTACAAGTTGAAGTTGTGGCCAAATTGTAATGTGCCTTAAACATGTATAAACTTTATACCGCAAATAGTACAGAAACACTTGTTTACGCAAAGTGTGTTTAGCGTCTAAAAGAAGTATAGCTGGAATGTTCATGATCAAAGACTGAAGATTACCAGAAAAAGGTCAGGGAATGAGGCGCTTTAGATTAGACAATAAAACTCTACTATACAACTTTAGCTGGCAACTAGTTTTTGTTCGAGGGGATATTACTTGAGGGTCAGTGATTAGAACCCACCCACCTCCAAAGAGCTTGAGAGAGATAAGTACGAACTGTTACTGGCAATTTTACGAGCATGATTGCCTTCCGTTAAATTACTTTTGAAGCTTTAAATGTGCCATTCAATTATAAAAACAAAAGTTATCTCGCTTACATCGTAATGCAAGACATAACTAGACAACCACCCCTTAACCGGTTCCTAAAAATACTGTGTTGGACCGGCATATTATTAAAGAATCGGCTCTAAAATCTGAAAAATCACATATTTTTTTATGAATTATTTATATTATTTTCATTATATACCGAACAAATGATCCGGCGTTTCTAGGGACCGGTTTTCAGAGTAGTGAAGAGCGAACACTTTCTTGCACACGCCTCAGATGTCAGATCTGCCATGTAGTTTTTAATGCACCATTTCATAAAAATAACATTTTTTTAAAACAAATTGGAAACTACTTACCATAGAGATATATAACAGCAATAACCTCGAACAGACCGACAAATAGTAACGGGAATCCACCAACGTATGTATCCACGACATTAAACAGGTAATATCCTCCCTAAAATGTAAAATACAATTAACAGGTAATAACCTCCCTGAAATGTTTAATTTATTTAACAGGTATTTTGCGAATTAGTCAATTTAACATCACTAATGGAGTGTATACATCAACACCGCTATGTAGCGTTATACTGCGTAATCAACTCCTTTGCTTGTGACGTTTTGACGTCGCGAGTTCCCCAAATAATGTCGAAGAACAGAAACATGAAGTAATGGAATCCAATGGAAATTATTTTTCTGCACAAATGTTAGGGGATGTCCTGTGATGGACCCCATTGTTCACCTATATGTGACAAGAAAAAAGATGAAAATATGCAAAAGCTGTGATATTTAAAGGGTTTTGTACATGTACAAAGATTGTTATCAAAAGCATAACTTATGCCCTCCATTGACATGCATACTTAACCTAATTATGTTCAGTCGATTATTTAGGTGTTTAAGGTCCGAAAAATAGCTGCTGAACGTAAGTCATAATAAAACGTATAAATAAATAAATAAATAAATAAATAAATAAATAAATAAATAAATAAATAAATAAATAAATTAGAAACACAGACAAAACGAAAACCACAAATTATTTCGATTCAAAATCGATGACAAAATAATAATAATAATAATAATATAAAAACATAGCACTGTCGTGCTGTTGTACAGCGTACAGTAGTTGGGAAAATTGTGTTGTGGCAAGACAGAATATAACCGAAAATTCGGGGGGGGGGGGGGTCGATCAATGCATAGTCCGACGAATTTTTTTTTGTTTTGTTTTTTTTTTTTTTTGAAAAAGAAACAATGTACCAAACCATGTATTGCTGAATTAAATGGTAGAAAATAATAATTTCATAAATATATGAAAAAGACAATCGGTAATTAAAATTTAAAAAAGTTGTACCCGATCGTTTTGTCATTTCGGATAAAGAGAAAGAGTTTTGCAGATCCTACCGTCGCTATGAAGGGGTACATTCTATCGGTTGTATGTAACTGGATCATTTGCTGTTAATCTGGGTTTTAATTAACTGCTGATTATCACTCACAATATTCCCGTTTCATGTTAATGGTGAAGTACAGTTGTTTTACCAGTTCCGAATTTTTACTACCGAATAATCTAAAATTTCAATCCCGTTCAATTAAAGGAATCGCAAAATAACTTTCTAAATTTGCTTCTACTTGAATGTATGGGCATTAATTGTTTAAATAATATTAAACTTCAACCGCTTCCTAAATGTATGTGCAGGACAGGTCGACAGATTGTTGGTGACCTAGTTTAACGATGTAAACAAATCGTGATCACGGAAATGCTTTTTTTCAAGAAAACATACTATCACGTGTTTTTGAGGACAGGTGTCGATATTTTGGAATCAGTTAACATTTGTATTATTACACAACATAAATTTTATTTCCTCTGCTTGTGGACGACGTCTGCAGCAGCGCTTATATGAAACCCTGTTCGGAACTGGTAAAACCACTGTACACAACACTGTACGAATTATCTCCCTTTCACGAAAGTAAAATCTAATCGATAAACATTTTAAAATATGACACAATTGCCTCAACATCAAAATACGTTATCATAACGTTTAAAATAAATTTAAATTTCCGTAGATTTCGCGAAGAATTAATTAAACAACCTGCCGTTGCTGTTCATTTCATAAAAAGTTATGATTTTACATCGTAGGACGCAAACTTCTCGAACTACTTTTATTGTAAACACGAGATCAGTTCGCCAAATTGCAGAAATTATTAGGTGCATCCCGTCGCAATATTTTACTAGATTCCGAAATGTATTCCGAAAATTTATTCCAAATGTGCATATGTAACCAAATGCATTACCCGTCTCAGAATACATATCTCACGATAAAACAGATATACTTCTTTCACGCTCATTTACTAGGCGCACTATTTCCAGGTGTAGTCATATCTTATAATTTCATAGCAAAGAAGCTCGATATCTTGGAAGAAAGTGGCAACAATGTACGCGTTTTCACGCTGTACAAAAATTCAAAAGAAAAACTTACTCGAGTTGTCATGGGTAGACCAAGTAAAAATCCAGTGGCACAAATTGCAAACCGGAAACCAAATACTCGCCATTTTGTTGTTAGCCATTGTCGTAATTCATCAACAAAACCAGTGATTACAGTTTCGACAATAGAGAACTACAAATAAATCATAGCATCTTTATATCACATACTTGTATTTCAAAACAAACATACCTATCCATGACCGAATCACAAGCACGTAAACTTCCAGAAGGGAAGAACGACCGGGTGCTCCGGAGGAGTAAGCACCCTCCGTACAGCTACCTTTGTATAGCTATCCTATCGCAAAACTAACGATTAATTTCCAATTTCTCCATCCACATTTTTTCCATCCCATTGAAAAAAGTTGATATTTGAGTCTCTGATTTGTCTTTACCTTTCACGCCAGTTTGTCGTTTTGTATTGATTTATACAATCATTGTTAATTAATGCTCTTTTAAAGCAGGTCTGTTACTAGACCAAAAAGAGGAAAGACATATTAACTTATTTATTTGCTCGCTGTCTACTACTTAATTTGTAAGACTGTGGGAGTATAGGTAATTGAATGGAAAGGTGATCATGAGTAATGAAAAGTTCATAATGACCGAATAGATGAACATATCCAATGAAACCGAAATAGGGTTCCACTATTGGCTGTGTTTCAGGTCCATCAAACAGAACCACGTTACTTACATATTCAAATTACTACACGAACAGCATGCTCAAATGAATGATTTTTCTACTTGGTCCGACATAGCTGTTGTGATCTATTGTACATGTGTTGTTGTTATCCTGAAATTGCTTTATTAAAAAATCTTACCAAAGAACTGAATCCAAGGATTGCCATCATGAAAAAGAACAGAACTGACCATAGTGGAGAGACGGGCATTTGTGCCAAACCTTCTGGATAAACAATAAAGGCTAAACCAGGACCTGGAAAAAAATAAGAGCAATGTGAAGAAGTAGCTCAAAACAAATATATTTTAAAAAAGCAAGAGATCATGATTCCATGAGGTCTGGGTCATCACAGGAGGAGTGATGTTGTATTATTATTATTATTATTATTATTTTCTTTTTTTTTTTTTGACGAGAAGAAGTTCATTTATCTCCAATGATTATTCAAAGAACAAGGTCGTGTACAAACATGAGTTGTGCGAGTGTGTTTCATGGTCTGTCATGAACTAGCACAAATATAACGTGCTTGCTCACAGAGTCAGTATGTCAAAGACCATCGTACCATTCCCCGATTAACATTATCCTGGCACCGAATCAACCAGGTGATGCCCTGTCCTTTAATATCGAACACCAAGCGAGAAAACCGTGTCTCCAATTTTAAAGTCTTATCTAGACATAATCGGAGTTCGAACTCATGACCTCAGCTCTTGAGAGCTTTGAGGCGGGCGCTCTACAACGGAGCCACTGATGCAGTTCGTCACAGGACGAAGTCAATGGATAGGGGACGTAGTTTTAGGGTTTGGTAAGTATAATTGCATATTAACTACACGAGAAAACAGGAGTAGGAGAGATTTTTATTTGCTGCCATGTGCTTTGGGTTGGGGTTACATTTGTTTTATTAAAATTATTTAAAGTAGATAGTGCTATGTCCATGATTGCATTAGCTTTTACCATGTAAATGTTTTCGCTTCTAAACCTTTATACAATTTTAACCATCACTGAATGGTCCACCGTGTGGTACAGTGTGTCTTATTTTAACTGTTTGAAATGTTTGTAAATTTGTTCATTGTATGATAAACATAAGTTTAGTCTAATTTTTAAGTGGGTGTATCTAAGACCCGCTAAATTGTTTAAGTAAATTTAGACCCCTCTAATACATGTATAACTTTAACCATAACACCAAACATATACTCCGGTGTCGGTTCAAAATCAAATATTTAAAATTAGTAGACCCAGTCCTTTGTTTGTTTGCTTCCACCATTCGTTTGAATTCTGTTGTGTTCTTGTTTGCTTTGGTTGTCGCCAAGTATATGTTTTTCATTTACATCTACGGCGACATGAAGGGATCGAAAAAAATTCGGTCGATTAGTTTATCCTTCACACGAATTTTTTTATTTGGCCCTTCCACGGCGCCGTAGTCTTTTTAATCAGACCATTTACCACTTTTAGCCACTTCGTCGACCGATACACCTTTCGCTTTGGCCATAAATCCAAGAACTGAAAAGATGACAAATCCGGCGTAGAAACTTGTCATGCAGTTTATGATCGGAATTAAAAATGCATCCCTGAAACAAATGAAAAAGAACGTGTTAATCAAAAACATAAATACCAACCCATGTCCAAACAACAAAACAAAATAGAACCTTTGAAAAGTGGCAAAATTAAAACACGTCAACATCAACCAGAAAAGTGAGACCGAGTGATGCGGAAGAGTACCTCCTGCTAAGCTACACCTGCCACGTGCGAAATTTGATATGACACCAAAATACTGATATTTGTTTTAAATCTTTAATGAAATTAACACCCATTAAAATGATTACGTTTCGCAGTATATTACTTTATTGTAGACTGAAATAAAAAAAACCTACATATTTTAACATCATCAACCCTATGTGATGTCCTAGATAATCGTTACTTTATTAGATTTTTTTTAAAGTTAGTAAAACAATCAAAAACAAACATAGCGGTCTGTGTCGTCCAAATCACAATCACGAAGGAAAGTAAACAAGCGGTCCATGGGCCTTAACGCTCACCTGAGGGTATACATGTACATATCTCCTGCAGAGGTTCAATGGTCAACTACATTTATGAAAGAGAATGTCCAAATTTCCAGCAGTTACGGCCAATTATGCAAGGAATTTTAACTTGTCTTAAGAATGCTACATATAAAATATCTAAAGACAAACGTAAAAAGGGACATTTCAGGATCCGTTTAAATCTGTGACCTTGACCTTTGAACCCATGACCTTTATTTATATATCAAAATGATTGTTAGGCCAATGCCTATAATACTCTCATTTTACATGCCTGTAAAAAGTTAATAGTTTTTTAAAAATAATTTACTATTTCAGTATTCGTTTGTATGTGACCTTGTCCTTAGAACTCATGGCCTTCATTTATATATCAAAATGATTGATCATTGCGTCAGTACTACAATATTCTAATATACATGCCGAATCAAAGAAGCGATATGATGTTGGGCATAAAAAATTTTCAAGGACTTGATAATGGGCTTGCAATATTCCAGAGTCAACAAGTATGCATTCAGGGGCGGATCCAGGATTTTTTGAAAGGGGTGAGAATTACCAGTATATCAATGCAAGGTGCGAGCGCCGAAGGCGCGAGCTTCAAGAGACGCGGGGTCTAGCAAACGTGATCCGGAACAACACGTATACAGAAATGGGTTGTTACATTAACATATGGGGGTCACCTCAGTCAATAGCTCTCTCTCTCTCTCTCTCTCTCTCTCTCTCTCTTTTAAGTTTTTCAAAGGGGGTTGCAACCCCCGCAACCCCACCCTTAAATCCGCCACTGTGTATTTGTATTTGGTCCAATTTATAATGTGCAATATTTACGTTCTCATAGACACCCTTAGCAAATAAAACGGTATCTTAAATTTATTTTCTTGATGGAGAGGTCACTTATTCAACACCATAAGTATTTTATTTTCATAAATCTCCGTTTTATATCAAACGTACCTGAGAGTTAAGTTGTCAAATTTATTATAACTTGCCATAGCTATTAATCCACCAGAACAAACACTTAATGAATAAAATATCTGCACTGCTGCATCGCTCCAGGTCTGTAAACATAAAAAACAAACACTGAATGAATAAAATATCTGCACTGCTGCATCGCTCCAGGTCTGTAAACATAAAAAGCAAACACTGAATGAATAAAATATCTGCACTGCTGCATCGCTCCAAGTCTGTAAACATAAAAAACAAACACTGAATGAATAAAATATCTGCACTGCTGCATTGCTCCATGTCTGTAAACATAAAAAGCAAACACTGAATGAATAAAATATCTGCACTGCTGCATCGCTCCAGGTCTGTAAACATAAAAAACAAACACTGAATGAATAAAATATCTGAACTGCTGCATTGCTCCATGTCATAAAAAATAACAACAAACATTTAATAGAACATCTGAACCGCTACATAGCTCCATGTCTGAAAACATAAAAACAGACAATAAATAAAATATCTGTATTGCTGCATCGCTCCATGTCTAAAAAATAACACAAAAAAACATTAAATGAATAAGACATTTGAACAGCTGCATCGTATTAAAGATACGACTGATTCTTCAAGTTCTACCTCATATTTAGTTAGACTAATTGCTCAACTATGACCTCGAAAGGCTACATTTGAAGTAGTATGTCAAACGTGATGACTTCTATTGTCAACTTTCCTACTGTATGTAGCAATATACCTAGTACTCCTGCTTATGATATATTTGTTTCAACAATATTTACAATATGGCCGTATCTCTCTTCGATGAAACATACAGAAGCAATTATTGTATTTAAATTCCCGTTGAAAGACAATAGGGGTCATGACCCTTGATGTGTATCAACTATCCCGCAATATTACGTCACGTCCCGCATAGGGGGTCACGTGGTAATGCGAGATCGGCTAAAAACCCTATATCACAGGAGAGGATATGGAAAAAATAGCGTCAATGTACAAAAATTTTATTAAAAGAAGAATTGTAAATATAAGAAATGACATTCTCATCATGGTATTTCAAGGGGTAATGAAAGATTGTGTGGCGCGCGCCAAATTCAAAATGAAGGGCTTCGCCCTTCATCGAATTTGGCACGCGCCACACTATCTTTTATTACCCCTTGAAATACCATGATCAGAATGTCATTTCTTAATTAATACGCTATAGTTGAGAACTTTATGTATACAACGATGCAAGCTGCTCACAAATTAATTGTTGACGCATGGATATTGCAAGCCCTGACTTATCAGGGTCCTCAAAAAGTTTAATGGCCGTCCTCCAGAATTACATGGATATTTATGACATCCCATAGTTCTATTTCCTTACGCTTAATTTTGATTACACACGTGGATGTAGCTAGCTAAACAGGCGGTGCTTACCCTTCCGGAGCGTCTGGACTCACTTCCCGGTAGAAGTCAACATGTTAAATTAATTTTTTGTCAGTTTCAAAGTTTTTGGTTTGCTTTGGTAACAAGCTCCATATTGGGAATTTGCATTTTGATATCATAGTAAGCAGACGTTTGATAGTTTTTATTTGAACCATAAGTATCGAGTAATGAAAGCAAGACAATGCGGAGTTGATACGCCACATCACAACCACATCTTTTATAACGTAATCAAAATATTACCCATACTTGATGCCAACTTTATTATTCAAGAAACATATCTGGAATAATTCTAATGCATACACTTTAACTCGTGTAACGCCTCATGTTCCCTCATTCTCATTTTTTCAATGTTACAAGCTTAACAGGAGGTGCTTATCCTTCTGCAGCATCCGACCTCACTTCTCCGGAAGAAGTTAACGTGTTTCAGGTATTTTGGTAGTTTTAGAAGTGTGCAGAATCCTTCTGGATTTTGATCTGGGCATAAATTGGTATGTTTCTTTTTAATTTATATAGTATTTTGTTATTTGCCATTTGAAAAAAATTGTTCAGAAATTGTATAAATCTTCCCATTCAGCTATATGTGTTCTTGGAGCACCAGGTACGTAATTTTTCGTGATTGATTAATTAACTTACATTTGCATCTAACAATCGGTCTAGTTTTGGTGTTAAGTAAAATGATATTCCGTCTTGGTATCCATCCAGTGTCAAACCACGGACAAGCAAAACTGTTAGCAACACATACGGAAATATAGCTGTGAAATAAACAACCTGAAAAAATATTGAATAATCATTTATCGCCTCGACCGATATTTATATATCAGATATCAACTGAAAAGTCCATAACTGGTCATATATATGTTGTCCAACCTGCCTTAAAGGCCACCTCTGTGTAAAGACCAGCTGGTTATAGAAGTCAATAGAATTGTATCCCAATTGTTCTTTATTCATATTATTTGAACCTGTATATAAAGGCCACTCGCCATTAAAGGCCACTTTTACTGGTTCCTTTTGTGGCCTTTATAGACAGGTTCGACTGTAAAAACAAAGACGTAGAAAATGTCTTACATGGCATTTAACATAATCTATTAGTGTAGTGTAATAACGCTTTGGTTAATTTCTTTATTTCTTATCCTATTTTGATTTTACACTTGGTCGGTGTAGTGAAAATTACAAATGATTACCCCCCCCCTCCCGAGCACAACTGGATTTTGAATGATTTGCCAGTTTTCGAAGTTTTTACTTTATTATTATTATTATTATTATTATTATTATTATTATTATTATTATTGGAGATCACAGCTTATAAAAATGAACGAACTCTAGATAATTACAGAATGGTATATAGCTAAATGTAAGGTTTTATCTAAGTAACAGTTTTTATATACAGGTTATTAAAATGAATCAACTTGGAATACGATTCCATTAAAAAAGAAACCTTACTTGTTGCCAATATTAGAACTCACATATTAAATTAAACGATAACAATTCCATATCAAAGTTCTCTTATCAAAGTTCAGAGAACTTCAAATGACGTGTAAATGTATACTTGAAAGTAAACCCTACTCGTGAAGACTTCTATTTGTAGCCCCCACTTAAATACTTATTTTGTCTCAAAAACCCCCAAAAATGACTCAATCAAGCTTATGCCACCTTCTGTGAAAAACGAATCATACCTTGGTTCGATAAAGATTATTTAAATACAATACCTTTCCAAGAGTTTGGATGCCTTTACTTAACACGATGCAGGTAATGGCCCATGCAACGAACAAACACAAGGCTAATTCCCATTTCACACCACCCATGTCATCAATACTACCCGATATATCTAAAGCCTTATAACTGAAATATAGATACACAGTCAATCAATTGATATGTTTTTATTGTAAATATTTTTATATTAAAATATAGATAGTTGAAGTTAAATACATGTAGTTTGTATATCGTTCATATTGCGATCACCGACTTAAAGTAAAATAACAAACGTACCAACTGTGCGAATAACAACCCCAGAGCAAAGATAAAACTTTGAAACTAGAACATTGCGTTAAACAAATATAATATTCAGAGTAATTTTGGACCTTATCAACAATATTGTAATGATGACTATAAACTACTGTAGGTTTGAATATTCTTGCTTCAGCAATTTATTTGTGAAACAAATACATCACAAGAAAGAGAAGCACATATATTGCTGTAAATTAAAGGAAACTTGACAATAGAAAAAGAATGATTCCCAAAACGCCGAGCTATCCGCCTATAGGAATAAATACGCAAGAAACTAGGTTACACCTTTTTCGAGCCTCTATAGGCGTCATTACTTGAGGCCAAATATAAATAAATCTATGTGTAAATATATACGTTGCATATGAATAACATTTTTCCTTCCCTTTTAATAATGACGTGCCTTATTTGGCAAAATGTCTATTCTTGCCAAGTTTCGTAAGGGAACTTTTTCTTTGAAAATAAAGCAAATGGCATTTGATTTGCCACAACTCAAAATGAGTAGGTCTATACATTCAGGCTTCAAGTCTATTGGAGGAACAACAGGCTCATGATCTTCAGTCTTGCTTAGCTAGTGACATTTATCACATATGATACCCACCCCGACTTTTCATTTATAGCATTTTGTCGTGCGAAGATTGCACTTTGAACAGTTTAATGTTTTGGCATTTTATTTACTAGTGCATGTTCATCGTTTAGGAAACATACGGGAAATGACACGTGGCCTGAAACTGGACTGTAATATCGTTGTATGTTATATTTTATATTTGTATTAAGCAAATGTATGTGCATGTCTTTATTTCTTTTTTGTTATTTGTTGCAGAAATAAATATTTCAATTCTAACACAAAGTAAGATAAAAGAAAGAAATAAAGCCGTAAAATATACATTTTATTAAAAATGAATTAAGATAAAAATAAATATCATTTTGGGTATACGAACCTACAACATAAGACATAATAGCCCCTACATATATCCACTACACCACGCAGGCAATTGTTGACAATGAGAGTTTATTAATATCAAGTACGAGTATAGTACAGTATAGTAAGAGGTTATATTGGGGGAACTCTTTAAACACCGATTTTTGCAAAATTCACTGTCAGCGCATATCTCTCCATTAACCATACTTTGCATACCTAACAATAAAATAAGGTAGTTTTTGTATTCAAAATATCTTTAATGGAGAGGCATGCGCTCTATATGTATTTATTAAAAAACGTGTTGATTTTCACTGACTTACTCCATGTTTGTATAGAGTTATACGGAGACAAAGCTAAAAGATTTCATGTGTTAAACATATAATGCAATATTTTACTGAGATTTTTACCAAAAAAACTTTTACAAAATGATAGTAGCTTTAGGTTTTTTCACTATAAACATGTTTATAACATACTTTTAAATTTTGAATCCTATAGGCGGATAGCTCGGCGTTTTGAGAATCATCCTTTGTCATTACGTTTGTCATGCATCTTCAAATGCCGCTTTCGTGGATGTCGTAATTGGTCTAAATATGTAGCATAATTTGAAGAATCATGGTCATTGGTCACATTGACACACTGGTATCCAGTGATGTGGTTGAAAAACTGCTGTGTGACCCTAATACATCGCTTCATTTATTACCGACTATCGTTATCAGTAAAAAAAGACATTATAGATATCATTTTAAATAACACTATTTTACTTAACTGACAGAATAACTGTAGTTATAAAAATGTAGACACGTCCACTTAACAAAATGGATATTCAAACTGGTCTGGACATGCAATGAAATATTACCAAATGATAGTCGTAGGCGTTTTATGTATTTTGCAGTAAAAATGAATAAAAGCATTTAGATAAGTTTCTGTGATTTGTTTTAACTTACTTCCAATATTCTTCACTTGCAGTCATGGTCTGATTTGTTGTTTGTGAAACATTAACTGAAAATATAATTACGGCGCTGTACATTTACTTGATCCTATTAGCTAATGTTAATTTCAAATTAAAACTTGCTATTTGAAAACATTTACTTGGCATCAACGACATCAACTAAGGTAACCAAGAGCACAAGAAGAAACAAGCCAACAAGACTAAAAATACACACATATATTTTTTGCTTTTGTTCTGGAATTTCTTATTGTTAATGTTCAGGTAGTTCAGCATTTTGTAGATATAAATCCTGTTTAAACGTGCCTTATGATTCTTCAAGTTCCATGTTATCCGCTTGTGCGTCGTTATCTTTGATTTTGCTTATAATACTACAATACTTAGCAACACTAAAGTTGTGTCCATTTTCTTATTTTCAATGATATAACCGACTAGATACAAGTTACAGGCATGACATGTTTTCATATTGAATAGGTTGTATGAATTTCCATGAAACATATTTTAGAAGGTTTATTTCTATATTTACCGCACTCCTGTCTTGTTCCATTCCAGGGATCTAACAAAGAATCGTTTTGGTTACCATCACGACAATGACACGTGTTCCAATCATTTCCACATCCAATCCATGGTAGTTGGCTTGTCATTGACACCCCCAGATAATACAGACACCATGCAATGATGACACAGTAATAAATAGCTATCAATGCTGATACTATAACCATGGCAAACCCAAGACCTAATGAAAGAAATAATGGAAATAAAAACATAAAATGTTTTTCAACTTTAGTTAGACGAAGCTGATAAGCACATGCACATGACAAAACCCAAGCAAAGCAAAGAAAAGCTAAAGTAGACCAAATTCAGTGAATTACGAATTAAGGATCCAATGGCGGTAGGTACTTTTTTCTGATTTAAATTGTTCTAAGGGCAATAACTTCCAGGAAAATGAGCAAACCAATTTTGGTTAATGAAAAACACATCATTTGTATTGCACAGAGTTTCGTATAAGAGTGTTTTATAGTTTTGGAGAATTATTCCAGACGAGAAGGGACAGAAAACGACTTATTAGAAAACAAGACACGACAAATACAAAAATAGACCATAAGTAATAAAACTCCCAACTTTTGAAGCGGACCAAGACCCAGTGCTAAAGGGGCCATGTACCATTTGAATAGGCATGTAGTAAAGAATTAAAACATGATGTAAATGTGTTTGATGATAATCAGCATAGTCAAAGAACAAAGGAAATTTAGATAATTGGATTGTAATATTTAACTATCGTAGTCACCGAAATACCAAAAAAGGTAAGTTGTATAGATAATTGATTGTACAACAATTTCCATTTAAAATGTATTGAATAAATTAAATATTGTAGATGACTAAATGTCACTCACAGAGTCACACCAAGAAAACTTTAGTACAAATCGCGTAAAAACTCAATTTTAACGTACATCGTACAACCATTAAGGCTTTTGTTCCGGTTTAACCAGAACACATTCATTACAACCACTCTATTAACATACAAACTTAAATATTTTTATCCCCCCTTTTCGAAGATAGAAAATATTAAATTCGAATTTTCGTGATCTCGTCCGTCCAGTCACTTTTTGTCCGGAGTATTTCTCCAAAACAATGAAAACACTATTTTACGAAACTTCGGTCAAAGCATGTATCAACACTGATAGAAGATGCACATATCCTGAGAGTAATGACCATTTGAATAGAACTAAATATCACAAAAAGTACCTACAAAGGCGGTATCCTAATTTGTTTGTTTTTAACATAACCAAGGCGTATATATTATCAAAAACGTTTAACGATTGCCGATAATTAATTTTTAAATATATGTTTACTACGTTAAACATTTTATTTCATTTATTCATGTATTCTAAAAGAACAGTCAATCTCTGTAAAATACAGTAGGTCAGGAAAATTTCGCGTGTGTTTAATTTTCGCTCAAACTCGCGAAAGTAAAAAGACGCGAAAAATATAGCATCTGCGTATGTTCAATTGCATTTGCACTGACCATCAAAAACCACCAATCGACGACGCGAAATTAAAAATACGCGAATAACGAAATGGCGATTTTTGCGAAAATTAAGTGACGCACAAAAAATCACCTGATTTACAGTTCGTTTATGATCAATTAAAATCTTTACTTACCTTTGAAAGAAGGGTTGACTCGCCATATTTTGATAGGACCTAGACCGGCGTATTGTCCAAATGACAATTCCAGGTAAAATAAAGGTATTCCAACAAATATCAGGCAGGTAAAATACGGAATCAAAAACGCACCTGTAAAAAACATTTACATTGTCGATATAGTAAAAAATGTGATGTAAATATTGCCCTATCATTTGAGGTACAATACGTTATTTTACCTAAGCATTTTGCGTGTGTGTGTTTTAAGATTTGTTAGGACGTGTGACGTTTTATTTAAAGGAGAGTAAAACTCTCATCTTGATCACAAATTTTGAATTCTAATTATTCAAGCTAGACAAATTTAAAATTATTTAGGATGAGGAAAACTAAACATTCGCGAAAGCTGGACTCTTGGAATCATGGATAGTTTCAGGTCTAAATAAGCTAGCTTACACTTTGTTTTACAAAATAATAACTCAATTTTGATACAAAGATATTGTATTGCTTTTTGATTGTTAGAACATCGTCATCAGAGCATTTCAAAAAACAGTACCAGTGCATACACATGCGGTGCAACCATCCTCATTATAATTTTATTTTGGTATCATTTAAGTTTTGATAATTTCAATTTTCAGACACTGATCTGGTAATACCTCCACCGTTTCTGTAACACAGATACGGGAATCTCCAGACATTTCCCAAACCGACTGCAAAACCAATACAAGTCAAGATAAATTCCAGTTGATTCGACCAGGCACCCCTGTTCTTGTCAGTCTAAAACATAAAATTGACCAATTAAAAATACTCTTGAATAACAGTTTGTCGAATTATTACATTCAACTTCATTAACAGACATTCAACTTCATTAACAGTTGGCACGTTTTTAGCAAGCAAGTCACACTTTTCACACACACACACACACACACACAACACACCGAGTTTCCAAATCGGGAGTTTCATAACCAACAATGATCTCAATATGTGATCATATGTGTTAACATATTTTATTTTATTTTTATATAGCCTTCTTTGTTTTTGGTTGAATTGACTATTGAAACATATATATTTATAATTTTTTAACATAAATATGTATACTCTCAACTCGGTTTAGGTAATTCGCCATTCCATACTTTGGTATTTATTCAATTGCAGTTATTTGTAAAAACTGATATTTTGTTATGAAAGAATGTAAGATCAATCCATAAATTAATGTGAAACTAAAATGGTGCCAAGTGGTCCTAGACATCGATTTTCGGATCACACTACACCTCTCAGCTTAGAATCCAATCCCGTTCGGACAGGTCCTAGTATGAGAAAGTGTGTAGGTTTTTTTGACAAAGGTCGGTTCATTTGATTGGGTAATATGGTTTCTCAAAATGTCCACCTCGACATAGATGAAAAGATCTTCGGCGTAAAACATAATTCCATTCCACTCTCAATATAAGTTTAATAAGCCTATAATATAACGCACGGTAAACATTGTGACCACCGGCGCTGGACATTTGAGCGAAATTATAGGACAAAAAAAGGAAAATTAACGGACCTTTGAGCGACGAAGTAATGGACATTTGAGCGACAGAATTTTAACCCATTTGAGCTAAATTCCAAATATATGGTAGACATTTGAGCGACATTTTTTTTGTCCCCTGCTCATCATTGGGGATGTGGATGTAGGATTTTGAGCAGGGATAAAGTTTTTGAAAAGCACCACATTAAATTTTATAAAACCCATAAATCCATTAACAGTCATCTACTACATTTCATATCACTGTTAAAACTTGGTACAATTTACAGGATAAAGCTTAAAGTAAAATAACATATCTTTTCTAGCCGGCTATTTAGATTCCAGGGTACATAAATCTCTTACCGTAGACTTCACTATTTGCATATTTCAGATAAAATTCTTGCAAATATTCGTCTCTCTCTCTCTCTCTCTCTCTCTCTCTCTCTCTCTCTCTCTCTCATAATGGAACAGAAAGTAGATTTAAACTGTCTCTCAAATGTCCATCGTATGATAAGTTAATGTTTAAAAATCTGTCGCTCAAATGTCCACTATGAGGTTTTTTTTAATTTTCGCTCAAATGTCCTGCGCTCGTGTCTACATACTGATCACCGTTATCCAGGGGTGTAGTTAAATATTTTGATCAGTCATATACATCAAGAGGTACTTAAAGCCATAACTGAAGTGTTATTTCTTTTCATCCTCGACCAAGATTTGGATATACGTCTTGATAATTTTTATGATATACTATTTTAGTAATGTTAGCAAAATGTGGGTTTTATTGACGTCATCACTTTCTGGTCAATGTAATTATAACTGTTCACAGAAAGCAATCTGGTCTTTGTTTCAAATCAAAAACAAACATACTAATCCATGTCCGAATCACAATCGAGAAGCAAAGTAAAAACTTTGGAACTGAATGTCCCGTGAGTCACGTGAACTTCCACCAGGAAGTGAGGCCGGATGCTCCGGAAGGGTAAGCACCTCCTGTTAAGCTAGCTACACCCTTCACGTGTGTAATCAAAATTGTGTGAAAGGAACATGTAACTCTGGGACGTCAAATATATCTAGAAAATCATTTCTTAATTAAGATTTTCCTTAACTAAAACTGTAAAATTTGAAATCTTAATCATTCTGTTGATATTCAGGGATTGAAGGCGTCATTTAAATGATCACTTCAGGTTGATAACATTAAGATATTCGTGCATTTTAGGTTTCAGCTTATTATTTACTTGTTCTAATTTTGACTAATTTTTATTCAGATTACCATAAAATATTGCAAATAAAAATCCGGGTTTAATTTAAGGGAAATCTAAGTTTAGGACTGATTATAAAGGGTAGCATATAATTAGTTGCAATTATAATAATGAGAATTAGTTACAATGGCCGTTTATTTCATAATCAGTTATCTCAGTATGTGTTTGATCGCTATTGTCTTGTTTGCTTTTTTATAAACATTGTTGTTACATCGGCTATTGTCAAGAACATGCTTTTAAGTTACTCCTTATATCTTCTATTTGTTTACAATCAATTATTTCTGAAAAATATTTTTTGTTAAAAAAAAAAACAAAGGAAGGCATATATTCTACGTTAAGGTCAAGTGGTACAAATGGGCACTATCCTACATGTTTCTGATTTTTTCATACTGGTAAATCTTTTTGAGGCGCATATGAAAATATAGGGGCCCCTTTTTACAGTTTTCGCTATAAAGCTTAAAAAGTTAACAAATCGTAAAATTTTAACATAGGCTTAATAGGAAATCGCAATTTAATTTTCAGGCTCTGGATTTGGAAAAGTGTAGAAAAATAACAATTTGTCCTACAAGTTTTTGAAAATTTTACACAATGTAGTTAAAAATTTAATATTCTGAAAATGTAAAGAAAAACATATGTAACCTTGCTAGATTATTAGGTATAAAACTTCAAAGACGTAATCTGATGCGAAAATATGACCAAAATTAGCATGATTTTGAGGTTCGGAACACTTGCAAACTTTAACGTCATCGTGTCGTAAACTCGGAGTGTTTTGTTTGTGCTTCTCGCTGTTATAGTACATATACTATTTTCATGATTTTTGTACAAATAACTTTATAATTAGATTATTTTGTATCCATAACCACTTAAATTATTGAAATAATGATATTAAGAAACATTATTACAGTCTAACCTGCTTTAAAGGCCACCTCTTTACAAGGGCCACCTGCTTATAAAGGCCAGAACTTTATCTCAATTGTTCTTTTTTCATATTATTTGAAATTGAATATAAAGGCCACTTTTACTGGTTCCTTTTGGGAACTGGAGTATACAAATTTTGATTGGAAAAAAAATTAAATCAATGTTGATCAATACATTTTACTTGGCCAGAGAAGGCGACAGACTGAAAACCACATAGGTAGTAAAAATACGTCACTCAGAAATTATGAGCGTCATTAAATCAGTATTTTCATGACGTCATTGTAAATATATTTTAAGAGTCATGTCATATGTATGACAAAATATTGAAAATGCTAAATTTTCAAAATCTGAAAGAATTTTGTAAATCGAAACAATATTAAAAAGATATCAGCAATTCAGTTTTGTGAAAAACGCCTTTTTTCAATTGAATGTATCAAATGCAATTCTTTAGTGAATCATTGGTATCTGCTGCATTTATCCTGTAGCGTATTTATGATACTTTTTTGTATATTCTTATTTGTCTTTCAATTGATACATATTATGTATTTCATTCCCTGTAAGTTATTTATAAACATATTACAGTTATTTAATTTAAGTTAGGACTTACATATCACCAGAGCGGATAGAATTTTACCCATCAGCGTCCATTTGTACCACTTGGCTTTAAACACCATTGATCACGAAAGCAATTCAATTTCATATTAACACTAACATACAATTTTGTGCTCCATTTTTATTCACTCTCATAAGATTTATCCCAGAAGAAAATAAGGCATGGAAAAAGTTGAATTGAAGAACTGTGATTTGTTGAAGGAAAATAGCCCAATATTGGATGGAAAATGGAAATGTTTACAAAAAATGTTTATACATGACTCTAGCGAAGAATATATATATATATATATATATATATAATATATATATATATATATATACATATAGTTAATTATATGCGCATCTCCTATCCATGTTGATGCTTTGCTCCAAGTTTCGTTAAATAGCTCTTTATTCTTTTGGAGAATGACACCGGAATAGAACTGTGTGAACGAACGGGGGATAAACGAGAGGACAGAAGTTCTAATTTAATACAACCCTCTTTTTTAAAAAAGCCGGATTAGTAGTTTGTGAAAATCTATATCGCTAAGCTACCAATAGACAGGATAATAACCATGCAGAGCAAATGGACGTGGTGAACGATTTTACCTGCGCAAATCTACACATATAAGTAATATAATAGTTCGACTACAAGTATCAACTAATATTTACTTCTTACCACACGATATTTGAGAAATATGGTATTGTAAATGTTTTTCAAGTGTGCATTGTTAACATTCGGTTATCTTATGTTAAGGTAATGATAGTGTGCTATATAAATGTCATGGCTTAAGAAGGGAGCGAGAAGATTTATGATTTCTGATCATTTATAACTACACATAAGTAAGCAAATAAAAATAAATTCTAAACACATAAGACCAGAAGAATGGACTAATATTTGGCTGATTTCCCTTCGCTTTACGACTTTGATAATTCGGGATCTAAAACAAGCATGCCAGGTCATTCTCACAAGCATAGTAAAATACTGCCACATTGAGTTAATCGCGAAAACCACCACCAAAGAACTGAGGCTGAGTGCAGAGGAACAACTAATATGGTCATTTGAAACAATTTATGTAATCTGAAGTTTTTAAAACTGTAGTTGTTACATAGCTTGATGCATGATGATACCAAAACTGTTCTATCCATAAAGTTCAACTGTTATTGTTTCAAAAGAAGAATAAATAATAAAAGAGTTGATGGATAAGAATCAAACCTTGCATACATTGACATAAATAAACTGCAAAGTTACGTCACAGGATTTAAAAATCAATTTCTGAAGTTTTGAACGATATGATTTTATTTTAAATTTTATTCATTTTAAAGCGTATTTTGTTCACTTTATAGTTGTTATATTTGAGCAATTCCGTCATTAATTTTCCAACCTAAATTAATTTATGATACCACATTATCTTATTGCACAAACCATATGCAGCATAGTTTTAATTATTATCTAGAAATAGACGACTTATAAGGTCGCTATAATGAGGAATACACAAATCAGTCTAGTAAGTAGTTTATAAAACAGCATATCATCATCTCAAGTGTTCATTTTCTTAAACTAAAACCTTCACAAAAATAATAAATTTCATGGATTAGTATGTGTATTTTGATATAAAGTACGAATCATGGCATGTAAAAATGCAGTTATAAATTCTATGATAAATTTTAGCTTACCCCAAACATTTAAATTTATATTAAACTTTAATCAATTCCCAAAATTCAAAGAATTTTCTCCAATCCATTGTTAATAATGTGTTCAAACAACTATTAATGAAAAAAAAACAACTTTTTTAACGCTTCAAATGGTACTGAGTTGTAGATTCTATGTGCTGAATTGGTGCTCTATTGTACTTAAATACTATTGACATATATCCATTTAAATTTTCACTTTATTGTCAATTCTAAAAATACTAATACCACCATTCTATATTCTGAAATGGCGTTTTTCCTTACATTTTGACCTGGACGAAGATCCAGACGCACGACAATGAATCCCCTTTCTTCCAAAATTATTTTAATCATATATTTATTTCCGTTTGCAAAATAGTTTTATAAATGAGTTTGCTGTAACTAAATTATTTTAAAAATTAAAATGTAAAAGTTTATTATGAGAAATTTAAAATAAACAAATACAGTCATAATATATTTTGTTTTTATTAAATGATATATTAAAACAAATTATTCAATTTTCAATTCAATGTTCACATATAATAAATTTAATTAATAAATTTTTAATGTTTTATCCAGAAAATTTTAACTTATAATATGACAACGTCCATATTATATATTCTCAAGTTCATGTTGATTGAATTTTTATACAGGTAATATGTAATAAACAAAAACAATATTCACTTACCATTTCTCCCTTTTTTCAATGAATTGCTGTTGGTCCTTCGTTTTCCGTTAAAACTGAACCATTTAAACGACACTATAATTTGTGTATAAGTTGCCACAGGTAAGCGATTTACCTGTTTTACGTGGACTCTTTATTGTTTTATGGGGGAACATGATTTGTAAATCGTACAAAGATTAGATATGCCTTTCATATTCTAGTACCTTTGTTGGGAGGGTAGTGGTGTCTCTTGTCACATTTAGTTACCATTTAAATAGGAATGACCGTAAAAAATCCGGGTAGCTGGTTTAAGTTAACCGTCCCCGTGGACACAAATACATGTATGTACGAGGGGAGGTCAAAAAGTTCATAGAACGGGATATATATTGCCGCAACAAACCATACGTTTTATTATTTTTTAATATAGTCCCCATTTACCCCAATGCATTAAGCCCACTTTTCTTTCAGACTTTCTATACCCTTTGTTTTAGTCCTGAAACCAGGCCTCTGTGGCAGCCTCAAGTCCATCATCATCACCACCATCATCATCAGGGAATCTGATTCCCCGTAAATTGGATTTCATATTTCTAAATAGGAAATAATCACTGGGTGCCAAATCGGGACTGTAGGGTGGGTGATTAAGTTGTTCGAACTTGCATTCACGAATCGCTGCTTGTGCAATCCTTGACTTGTGCACAAGAGTATTGTCGAGAAGAAACAAAACCCCTTGACTCAACTATCCCCTCCTTTTTAATTTAATAGCAGCTCTCAGCTGCGTTATTAGATCAGCATAGTAAGCCCCAGTGATAGAGATTCCAGCAGGTTTATAATTGATTAACAGAACACCCTTAGAATACCAAAGCACAGTGGCCATGACTTTACCAGCTGATGGTTGGGTTTTGAATTTCATTGGTTGGGGGAGCCAAGGTGCTTCCATTGCATGGAGTCTTTTTTGGTTTCTGGGTCCCAATGATGAATCCATGTTTCATCACCAGCTACTAAACGTCAATGGAAACTCTCCGGATTATTATTATAAATGCAAAGAAGCTCCCGACTTGACTGGAGTCTTTGGAAGCGATCCTGTACGTTAAGGTTTCTGGGGACCCATCTTGCGGATACTTTTGACATCCCAAGATGCTCGTGGATAACTGTGGACTAGGCAGGACCACTGTCACCGTGCATCTTGGCCATTCGCCGGTGAATTTCTTTGGCATTTGATTACTCTACTGTGAGGAACTTTAACTTACCATTACTGCCCTAAACTCAACATTTTGAGTTGCCATCATTGCTTGATGGTCACCAACTTTGAATGCTTTTGAGAATTACACAAATGTGTTTGTGACAAATAAACTTGATATGTTTAAAATGCGGAATGTTGTGTTGTCTAAATAAGTAAAGAAAATGTGTGTTACGCTTGGCTGAATACGCTGTTCTATGAAATGTCTGACTTCCCCTCGTATGTATGCACTTTTTGCACTTAAAATATCAGTTTTACTTTGAACCTCAGAAAACACACTGAGTTATCATGTAAATGGAAAATCCATGTAACTGGCTTACGGTAACCGTTCTCGTGAATACATATATGTATGCACTTATAATTTTAGTTTTACTTTGGACCTTAGCTACAAAATTGGTGATTAAGAATGGAAAGCCTAGACTGCGTACTTGATAACATCCAATGGAATCAAGAACAGGCAATAAGAAACAAACTAAATAGAAAAAACAATAAACAAGATCAACACAATGTCATATTCAGACTGCTTCATTATATATATATAAAAAACTCTGCATCCGATATATAGTATTGACCACGTGTTCACTTCAAAACAAGGATATAGCATGTCACATTAATTTTGAGCTTGATGTCCTTACGTGGATTTCTTGATGATTTTGGTTAACGATGATTTCATAGCATCGCCGATGATAGCATAAATTCAATAGGCAATACTATTCTATTGTCAGAAATATACTATTTTCTGAATTGTCTGCTAGATAAAATACAAAAATCATCAAAAACTAAGATATACTACCTCATGCAAAGTATTTCCAAAAATATATTTTAGTCATTTGGATACTGTATCAACCCCTATGAAAAGAAAATTGGTTTCACATTTTTTAGTCAAAACACTATCGATGAGGAATTGTATTAATATTAATTAACGGTCGTCTGTAAAACTAAAACTGGTATAATATGTAACTTAAACCAATTAGTCAGAATCTCTGCTTGTTTTACTAAGCACCTCCGAGGATAGTATAAAATTAGTATGCATTACTTTTGTATCGTCAGAACTATGCTGTTGCCTAATTCTGCTGCAAGATCAAATACGAAAATCCTCAAAAAAGAAGATATATTCCTTCATAATAAGTATTCCCTTAGCAAATTTGGTTAAATATATGTTTGTCGTCCTTTGAAAATATTAAAATGGTTTCACATTTTTGGTCCAACAGTACTGGTGAAGATTCAAGAATTGTATTCAGAAACGGCCGTCCAGTGCTGAAAAATTAACATTTGTAATATGTAATTTAAACTACTTGGCCTGCTGGCGGACTAAGCCACCCAGGTGATAGCATGAACTGAGTAGGCATTGCTTTTGTATTGTCAGAAATATACCTTTGTCTAAATTTGCTGCTAGTTGAAATATGAAAATCCTGAAAACTAAGGTACGCCCCTCATTCAAGTATTTCCTTAGCTAGATCTGGTTCAATAAAGTTTGGTTCTTCGGATACTGTTTCAACCCCTTGAAAAATGGTTTAATAATTTTGGTCCAAGCACTACTGATGAGGAATTGTATTCAGAAACAACCGCCATGTGCTGTAAAATTAACACTGGTATAATATGTAATTAAGATGAGAAGAACAACTCTAGAAGTATGCCCCATATCTGTTTCACAAATATTATGCATTTCCCCTTAATCTATTAAAACCCTGTTTTCGAGATTGTTAAATGTCAATCTTTGCTCAAACTCTTACTATAAAACGTATGCACACGCCGTACAATTTCCACAATTGTCACTTCAAACTGGAAAAAAATCTATGTCGAACTACCCTACCTTTTGATCCTTGAAAACAAATGATTGATTACTGGTAATGTAGATTACATCATAAACTACCTGAGAAGATTATAATGCTACATGTAAGTAGTTTTTACACCTGGTATAGTCACATGCTCAATGTTCAGAGGTGTTCAATACCATTTTTTACCGTTATAATATAGTCAGGTAACTTATTAGTCATCCATACTTTCAGCTATTTTTTCGTTTTAAGGATAAAAAGGGTGGGGTGCTGGATATAGCCTTTTATTACTTTGAAGTGAAATTGGAAATTTTCCAGAGGGTGCAGACTTTATAAGTAAAATTTGGAGCAGAGACTGATATTGTATATTATTTCACTTTATAATAAAACGACGGCTTTCGAGTTTTTTTTTTGTAAAATGTGCCTACAATTTCTAAAAAATAGGGATTTAGTAATAATATATATGGTGAATTAATAGTTTTGTTCTATTTATGACAAAAGCGACAATGTGGGGAGATTGGCAAAAGAAGTCACTACTGATTTCCAAGTCTTGGTCAAAGCAGGCCAGGGTTCGAACTCTGACCTTCACCACTTTACCAACTACGCTAACGTAGTGATCGCACCATTACATGAAATTATTTGAAATATCGGTCGAAAAGTAGTTTTGTATAATCAGTGGTATCAGCATGTTGCTTTGTGATTCTTCTTGTATTGTTATTTCGGGTTTTTTGTGGCTTTTGATACTGCCAACCCCATGGTATAGTTCAATGTTCCATTTTATTCTATTTCAGACGTTTAAATTAAAAAATATACTAGAATATAATTTTTGCAAATTCTTGAACTATTTATAAAATCAGATCAGTAATTATTTAAAGAAAGTTCGAAGGTCAAACATAAACGTGCTAAACAGAATATATAATCCATGACAATGAATAAACAGCAATGTAATTAAAGAAACCCTGTTTTCTCATAAAGTAGTACCACCTATTGCCCGCTAATGACTAAACGATAGTGTATATGAACTCCTAAAATGACAAATTTAAACCAGTAAAAACGCTATTTGAACGTTATTCTTCCAAAGCTAAAATTAGTTCAACATAAACACGTTGAATGTGGAAAATGGTAATTTCTGTGATAGAAGGTTCGTCCCAATATAACATAAAGGGACCAATTGTTCTATGGCACCATGAGACAACATGGCATCTTAGCTTGCACCCAAATAAAATTCACAAAGATGCGTTTATCAAAAGAGAAAAAGACCGTTTTCAATTATTCTGTCTAATTCTTTTCAGTTTTGTTCTTGTTCAAAGAAGTAACCATAATCTAAATAAACTCTGTATGCACTATTACAGAATGATAACGTTGTTCTTGTTAATACACAGTCTCACGTTTAAGCACATAGTTTTTCATAAGTCCACGATTTCCATATTTTGTATCATTATGTCATTTTATAAAGTATTTACTAATTGTGGTGAATTGTGCAAAATATGTTAACACACTGTGTAGATGAAAATGATCCCTTACTAAAATGATATTATATTTAGTTTGTTATATAACTCTGTCGTGGTCAGCTCTCTTTTCTGGTTTCTTAAAATAATCCTTTATCAGAATTTTGTTAATTCGTCATTTTGAACATTATTCAGATATTCATCATGAGGAACATATCCTGTGTTTTCAACCCCTCCGCCTTTTCCCGGTGATGATACCGAGTGAATGTTGACTTTATCTTGATAATAATGTTCCTCCTGATACGGAGCTTTCTTCGTGAACCCATTCGTTGGAGCAGATGTGTAATCTGTGAAAGGTAAGTCATCAGCATATAGTCCTGTTCTGTCCTCCGGATTTGCAGGTCCCCAGGCTTTTGTTGGCGAGTTTAATCTGATGCATGTCTGTTTTAAAAAAAACACAAGAAGACATGAAATAACGGCTTTTATCGGTAGTTATCGTGGTGTTTTATGAACACATTGCAACAAATATTATCATATTTTGGTTCTTATGGCAAATGTCAAACCAAAATATACTAAAGCCATTTGACAGAGGAAAAACATCGAGCAACAAAACCAGTTTGTTTCAAAATCGATAAAAATGACCCAAACACGCGTGACACAACATTTTAGCATACTGGACCTATAGCTAATATCAATACAACAAATGTCTTTATAATATGCAGGAACAGCGTTTAGTAAACGTCTTCTATATTTATTTCTAATCATTCAAAAACATCAATCTCCCAAAATGTTAGAAGTAACAACGCAAATAGTTATGGGTTTTTTCTGCTCACCTGTCCGACGCCGTTCATGCAGGTGTAAACTACGAACCAAACCGGGATCAAGAAAACGACCGCTGCTACCATCAACCATCCCAAAGCGTTGGCAAAGTCAGGATATCCTTTTAAGGGTTCATATGTTCTGGACTTCATTACAATGATTGTCTGTAGGTAAAACAGTACAAATTAAATACATAAACAATCTGGTTAGTTATCAGTTGTCATATGGGTCAGTAAGATATATTCTGAATGGACGCTGTCCATACTAAGAAATTTATTTCTAAACCGGATGGGGTAATTGAAAAATAGCCTGAATGGTCGCTGTCTATGCTAAGAAATTTGTAAAGGAGATGGAAGGGAGTCGGAACATGTATCTCAAATATTCTTAATACTTGAACGGCATTGACATTTTTAGGTATGTCTATTGACCAGTAGGAAATATCTATGTCAAACTTGTAAGAGCGGATATTATTACTAAAGCTGTTTTAAGTTTAGTACTTAAACGGCCTTTTAGGAATCAAACTCCCGTTCAGTAGTGCTCTGATGGACCAAAATTGATTGTGGAAATATATAAAATTTTGGAATGTTGGAATGTGTTTTAGAGAAAAACCAAAACGCATTTTACCACATCCAACTAAGGCAATACTTTAAACGACTAAGCAAAGCTTAATTTTTTAGGAGTTTTAAAATTAAAGCAGAAAATTTTGATGAATAACGAAAAATAATCAAACGATGATTTCAGAGAGTGACAGATATACTCACCAACAGGGCCACTGGTGACAACAATATCCACGTGAGTCCAAAGTAGATAAAACTGATAGAAATACAAATGTTTGAGCCCAGCATCATCTCAATATCTCGCTTAAATCGGAAAAATCCTAAAATATAATCACTAAAATCGAAAGTTTCTGTATAATTTATTAAAGAAATGATAGAATTTTGAAAGATGTATAAACTAAATTAAAAACTGTTGGTGTCTTTCTTTTTTTAAAGTGACAATTGGTGTCTTATATCACGAGTTTAATAAAATTGTATTTTATTGCATCAGACAGGGTTAAATTCTCTATTATATATACATTAAGTATATTTTAGAGTGAAAAACAGAGTAACATTTAATAGAATTTAAAACAAAACCCACAAACATACCAGTCAATGTCAAAAGCAAAATTAAAACTTTGAAAACTAGCAAATTGATTAAAGTATATGAACCATAGTGGTGAGACCGAACTACGGAAGGGTACGCATATCCTGTCAGCTAGCTACACAATTTAAAATTTTGAAGCTGCATCAGTCCGAGTGACGGTGGACAGCAGTTGTTTGTTTCCTTTAAGAATCTTGATGGAATAAAGTCCCGTAAGTCATACAAACCGTAAATATATATAATGGAGATAAATTCAAACAGTCCAATAAAAAGTAATGGGAAGCCACCAACATATGTGTCCTGTACGTTCAGTAGGTAGGATCCACCCTGAAACACAAAGAATTTGATTACAAAAGACTTTGTAATAGAAATGGAACTTGGACGTTTCACGATCTAAATTTTTGCTTGACAATACCCAGGTCAACCAGACACAATACCAAAAGTGAAAACATGACAAGTGGAATGAAGAAAAGAGCGGCCAATGCACGCCATAAGTGGGAACACGAGAAGAGAGCTAGAAAAACCAGGAACACAAAAAAAATACAAACCAAATAAAAATAACAACCAAAGCACAAACAAGTGAGATCTGTAGGCCTATAACTACATATCTTATACAAAAACATTGAGAAAATATTATTATATACAGTGATATATTTCTGAAAGTAAACACATTCTAAACCAGTAGACTGAAAACCTACCCGTGTTGCCATTGGTAAACCTAACAGGAACCCGGCCATACAAATTGAAAACCGGAACAGTGTAGTCCGAAATTTATTATTCAGCACATCTCTCAACTCATCAACAAGTCCTGTAATTATGGTCTCTACGATGGAAAACTGAGGTAAACATAAATACAAAACTCTAATTAATGGTCATAATATATATATATTTAATTTTCTGAATGAAATATTCCATTATTTGTAATATTACAGTGCAGTCAGCAGCAAAACGAGTTTGACTTTTCCGTGTTTTCCAAAATCAAATTAATAATTCTATTACATATATTTCTAAGTACGTATTCTACAACTTGCACTCTATAATTTTAATAATAGCTTTTATTTATCAGGAAAATGGCATTTTGTTGAATTCACAAAAAAACGGAAATAATTTTGAATATTTAAGATTACAAGCATCTTGAAAAAATCAACACTAGTACAATGTGTAAAATAAATAATAAATAAGATCACACATTGACCATTGTCTTAAACATTGTATTAGTGCAGTAAATCTACAGTTTGACCTCGAACTAAATGCAACAGAATATATTTTGTTAATTAGGTGCTCTTGTATACACACAATGTTTATGATAACAAATCTACAAAAATCTGATTAGGGGCAAAGCATTTTTTCGGGGTTTTAACTTCTTATGGGTTTTCTATAGACTAGGAACTCTTGGGTTTTAGTCCCATTATCATTTGGTGTTTTTAGATGTGAACAAAATGTAAAGCAAAGATACTGGAATTACTCAATCATAATGATCAAATACACATTTAACAATTCTGATCTCATGTTAAGTTAAATGATCAGCCAATTTTAATTTGGTTGCATTTTATTTTAAGTCGGTTACAATCTAATATTTCTAGTAAAGAAAAATTAATTGCTCAGAGTAATGATGTAGAAAAATAGAACAACTATGTTTTTAACCCAAGATACACTTAATTTTTCATTTATGTGCATATTAAAATCTATCTGACGTTAATTCTTCTTTTGTTCAATTTTTCACCATTCCATTTTCGCTGGTTATTATAAAGTCTTTCAACAAAAATTTAATATTTATACATTCTATATACATATTGCAATCAAAATGTTTGAATTGAAAAATATCTAAATGTCTGTGTAAAATTTAGGCTCATGGTGCAAATTTATCTCCCTTTTGTGTAGAAAAACTATTGACAACTTCAGTTGGCGACAAAAAGGCATATTCCACTGATTTAAAACTGTTATTTAATAATGATGAACAATAATACTGTCTTGAAAACAATCACATTAAATATTTTCTGTTGCAATTACTTTGAGGTTTGATCCTATTTTTTTCTTGGATTGACTGGACTATATAGAACTTCATATATAGAGCTTTTTACCTGTCCGCATCAAAATAAAATAATTTTGAAAGGATTGTGCGTAATATTTCATTTATTCATGCGGTGATGTTTTTTCATGGAGTCCCGTGTCCAAATACCATTTGTTTGTCATCAAATCAAAGCTTTCGTTTAATTTTCAATGTGAGTGATTGTTATTTATATACAACAAAATTGACACATACCAGAGAACTAAAGCCTAACGTAGCCATCATGAAGAATAAAATTGACCATAAAGGAGCGACTGGCATCTGGGCTAATCCCTCTGGATAAACAACGAAGGTTAATCCTGGTCCTTGTAATTAAACAAAAACATATATTATATATAATGTTACATAATTATTAAAAGACACTATGATTTTTTTTTCAAAATGTTTTCAAACATGGGGTTCGCCGCTGTACCATGTGATCAGTACTTTAATGTTTATGCGGGACGTGTTGGAAAACGTTTATGCCTCAAACTTCTGGAAAAACGTAGTTTTTACGGAAAAACATGAACTTATATTATTCCATATCCAATGGGAATAATAATGCCGCACAAAAGGCAAGGAGTACGTGGTCAAGCGGCGACTTATGCCACTTTTTTAAGGTACTATAGATTATTTCGACAAACGGATTGTTCGTTTAAGTCTTGATTAGTTAAATTAATGCTTAACAAACCTCAAATTAAATAATCGATAAAGAAAAGAATGTTGACTAATTAAATGAAAACTGTCTAAGCTTCGAACAACTGGAGCCAGATAAATTAGAGCGATCTTCAAAACTTTTGAGTTTCGGATTATATTCAAAAGTAACGAAATTATTTCGATTTTAAATTAGCCAGATTGAATATAAAAGAACTGTTATCTAAGGCATGATTTGTTTAAACTGGGCAAATATACTAGTAGTATAGAAACATTTTACCATCTTTAGCCACTTCATGGATGTGAACACCTTTTGCTTTCGCCATGAAACCCAGAACAGCAAATATAACAAATCCTGCATAGAAGCTGGTCATACAGTTAATGATAGGTATCAGAAATGCGTCTCTGAAATAAAGAACATGTACATTATGAATACTAAAAAATACTTACCTTGCTCCTATGTAACGTTATGTGTTTTTGTGCGTTTTTATAGGTTTGAATGATTTTTTAGAAAAATAAATCATTCAAAAACAAACAAACTATTCCATGTCCAAAGCACAATCCCAAAGAAAAGTTAAAAACTTTAAAACTGACAAATTAGGTAAGTCACATGAACTTCCACCAGGGAAGTGAGACCGTGTGTTCCGGAAGGGTAAACACCACAAGTTTAGCTAGATACAAACGCCACGTGTGTTATCAAAATTGAAAGTAAAAGGAATATGAAACTATGGGACGTCGTATATATCCAGACAACCCTGGATACAGAGACATGGGACGTCGTATATATCCAGACAACCCTGGATACAGAGACATGGGGCGTCGTATATATCCAGACAACCCTGGATACAGAGACATGGGGCGTCGTATATATCCAGACAACCCTGGATACAGAGACATGGGGCGTCGTATATATCCAGACAACCCTGGATACAGAGACATGGGGCGTCGTATATATCCAGACAACCCTGGATACAGAGACATGGGGCGTCGTATATATCCAGACAACCCTGGATACAGAGACATGGGGCGTCGTATATATCCAGACAACCCTGGATACAGAGACATGGGGCGTCGTATATATCCAGACAACCCTGGATACAGAGACATGGGGCGTCGTATATATCCAGACAACCCTGGATACAGAGACATGGGGCGTCGTATATATCCAGACAACCCTGGATACAGAGACATGGGACGTCATATATATCCAGACAACCCTGGATACAGAGACATCAATGGGACGTCGTATATATCCAGACAACCCTGGATACAGAGACATCTATGGGACGTCGTATATATCCAGACAACCCTGGATACAGAGACATCATACTTATTAATATAACTGTGTGATGACGTTTATTAAAAAATTGTGAGGGTCTTGATAAGACTGTGCTTGCGATATCCTTGGGCCAATCATTTATTTATAAGCCGCTGTGTCCTTTGTATAATTTTTCCGTAATGGGAACAAACTCTTCAATACCGATTTAATTGTGAAACAAATATACCATAAACACGAGAATCGGGTATATTACTGCATAGAAAAGGAAAGTTGACAATAGAACAATTGAATTCATCACGCTTGTCATTAACTTCAAATTTGTCTTTTTTTCTATCAAATTTGTTACTGGAAAATATAAATTGGCCACACTTATTTCACTACATGTGGTGAAATACTTTAACTGAAAATAATACCTGTCAGAGACACAGAGAGAGAGAGAGAGAGAGAGAGAGAGAGAGAGAGAGACGTACCGAAGAGTAAGATTTCTGAATTTGTTATAACTGGCCATTGCAATGAGACCACCAGAACATGTACTCAAGGAGTAGAAAATTTGCACAGCAGCATCACTCCAGGCCTGTCAAAAGGAAACAATATATAAAATTGTTTTTAAAAAACCTAGTATTATGTAACAAAGTATATATGGCATCAAAACTCTGTAAATCGCATTTAGAATGTATGGAAATTTAAGATGGGCTGTTACGCCGAGTTATGTAATGCATGTCAAGTAATGATACACTTACCTTGTAGTGTAATAACTTTTTCGTGTAATCTAATAACACCTTGTTTTGTAATTGAAAACGACGAAGGTTCATTAAACCTACACAAAATTTATTTGAAAATAAAAACACATTACAACTTTAAAAAAAAATTGAAAATATATTGAAAGCTCTCTCTCTCTCTCTCTCTCTCTCTCTCTCTGGCTATATTACCTCAGCATTAAGTAATTTAGAGACATCTGGTTTCAGATAGTACATAATACCATCATAGTATCCGTCCAGAGTTACACCACGGATAAGTAGAGCAGTAAGCAAAATGTACGGAAATATCGCTGTAAAATACACAACCTGAAAAATATATCTAAATATCAAAAATCAAACAATTTAAACCAATTGCAGATGATTAGTACAATTTGTCATAACAATTCAAACCAATAATGCTTTCTTTATTCTTTATTTAAAGTCAAGTCTCTGATAATAGAGCAATTGCTTTGCCGGGAAAATGCCGAAATCGGTAAACATATATCGGAACCATTAGCCGTGAAATAAGTCGAAAACACACAACTGGATTCCACTTTACGTTACGTTGTTGTCTGCCAAAAGCAAGACGAATCTAAATATTAGTTTTTCTATCGTCTTTTTCTTTGCCTTCTTTTTCTTTGGGTTATGGTACATTCTTGGTTTCTCTTTATGTTGCCATGTTCACCCTTTTCTGTTGCAAATTAAAAAAAAATCATCGATACAGCACAATAGTACGATAATCTATCAGGAAATTAAACAATTGAAACAAGAAATCCAAAAAGCGATTTTTGTTTTTCCTAACAGTACGGAAAATAAAAGTCCTGTAGTCAACGCTGTTGTACTGTCTAGTGTACCCGGCTTCATTTTTACATTTTTTCGGTTAAAGTTTTTCAACAAGTCTGTACTTTGGCTTTCAAACCACATATAGACGTAAAACTCGGTATATCTAAAGTTTTTGTCAAATGCAGTGCTTTTCAGGTTAATACTTTCGTCTTAAGCCTTTCTTACAATGAAGAAATACAATGTACTAGTAACTGATCATGAAACATAAAAATTGTGCTAGATGAGACGATAACAGCAAGATTTAGCAAAAATATAACCATTACATAACGAAATATGAATAACTGTCACATTTTAAAAAAAATATATTTGCCAGAAAACGATAAATGACAAGAATCTAACTTCTAGAGTAGGTTCTAACAAACGGTCTTAACCCAAGTCAAACTTGGCAATTAGAGTCGGGTTACATCAGGTTACTCGATATTAAAACCAACTTCATCTCGAGCCTTGATTGTAGTGACTTAAAGCAGGTAAATATGTATTTGCATGGGCATTTATCAAGTGTTTTAATAATTATTCCAGATAAATAAAATACTTAGTAGATAATTTCATTTTTAAATAAAGATTTTTTCTACATTTTATATATTTCAAGATTGCTCACAATAATTGTAGTTCTGCATGACCTTATTTAAACATTTTTTTTCAGAACATGTAACCTACAGCCAAGGCTATAAATTCCGATTTTTAAATATACCTCCTAGTTTCTGGTAGTTAAAATGGCCCTTTAAATGTACCCAAACACCAGTAACAGATAAACACTCAAAAAGGTAATTTTTCATATTGATCTTATAAATAACCAATAAAGTACTTCTTAAATATTGTGAGTATCTCTCATGTGTTATATTCTGATTTATATACGAGATGAAAATAGTATTTATTAGACACGGTAAATCTGGCAACAACATGAATCACAAAAATCTATTTTTTCATAAAAGTAAACCCATATCCAATGCATTATCTAACAATTATGTACCCCATGTTTCTTAAAAAGAAATAATTAAAACCATCGACTGGAGCATAGACTGGAATGCATATATTGTAACATATTATATCAACATAATTTCTTTATGTGAAAACAGGCACATTTAGTGAATAAGGACACCCACCAGTAGATACTTTTTGTGATTTGCACATATAATTAAAGAAAAATGGGCAAACCAACTCGAGTTGATTGATATGCGTATCTGCTGCTAATGATGATGCTTTGTGCCAAGTTTCGTATAATGTTTCACAGTTTGTAGAATTACTCCAGATAAGAATTGTCTCGATTGACGGAATGGCGACAGAAAGAATGGACGGACGGACGAACGTATAATATACATCAGAGATAAGTTTTTCGCTTATAGAGATGGTTCATTTGAAATGGGGTATTTTATAATTGATGTTAGTTAATCTCGACCTGACTTTGTTGGTTGGTTGGTTGAATGTTGCTTAACGTCGCATCAGCAATTTTTCAGCTATTCGCGACGAGAACTATTTAATTAATCTCTATGGATTAATCTATGAACAATTTTGTGTATGCATGTGAAGTGCGAGTGTGTTGTATGGTCTGCCTTGTACTAGTGCGCACTCAGGGCGACTTTACCGTGCTAGCTCACAAAGTCAGTACACCGCAGACAAGCGTACCACTCCCCCAGTCCATTATACTGATACCAGGTGAATCAGTAAAGGCCAACGGCAAGGAAAATTCACTTTCCCACATGTGGTCCGAGCGGGACTCGAACTCACAGCGATGAGAGACCCTGGATTTGAAGACTGACGTCTTATCCATTAGGCCACCGCGCCCTCGACCTGACTTTGTGATTTGTAACTTAAAACATATGTATTGCAACAAGAAACGAAACCAAGAACACCAGTTCACAGATAAGACAAGCAAGACCATATGCCACAAGATGCATATAAAGACAACTGATAGCAATTTGTTTGAATGGACTTTGGTCTATTGGAGAACCAACAACAATTTCAATTATTGAAATTTGATTAGAGTCATTAAACTCATGAAACGAATTTTCTTAATCGATTGTTTCCATGTAAAGCATTTCAGCCTAACCCTAACAGAGGTCACAAATACCTTTCATTTAAATTCTTGTAAGTAAGAAATATTGGTATAACTCATAAGTAGGACTTGGGATGAGCCCGATTGGTGAAACCGACACATAAAGTACTTGTCTGTTAAATTGCGGAAAACACGCGTATGTATGATAAATACCTTGCCCAGAGTCTGGACGCCTTTTGACAGCACCAGAAAACAAATCACCCAGGCTAATAACAAACATAGTGCCAAGTCCCATTTGACGCCACCGAGGTCCTCAATCCCGCCAGTAATTTCCAAAGCTCGATTGCTGAAATAATACAATAAAATTAGTGAAATAATTAAGTCAAACTATCCATAAAACAGTGTCAAAACTAACCTGATAATAGGGATCCAGCTGTTATAAAGTAAAACCAGGCCCAAATCCCATCATCATTGTCAGAACCCAATTTTGTAAAGGCAGACTCCAATACGCCGTTGCCGAAGCACACCATGGGTAGCAGAAGACATAAATGTGAAACAGGTTCCCGATACGCCGGTGTTGAACCCTATCAATAACCATTAGTGTAAATCCAGACCTCACTATTCCGCTGTCGAACCCTATCATCATTACTAGAACCTATTCATGTAAATCGGTTCTCAAAATGTCGTTGCTGAATCTTATCATCAGTTGCAGAACCCAAATGATATAAAGGAAAAACGGTCCCTGACATGTCGCCATTGAACTCTACGATAAGTGCCAGAGTGCAACTGATATAAAATAAAACCTGAGCACAATATACCTATACCGACGTCAAACCTAATCGGCAGTCTAGGAAGAAGTAGGAAGTAAAAATGGTGACCCCACTAGATGTGGGCATCTTTTATACATTTCAACGGAATATAAAAAAGAATTCGGTAACATTTAATTCATATTTTATTACGTTTTGTCTCATTAAATCTATTGATAAGCTTTAGGTTAACATAGTGTTAACATTTGTATCACCTACTTACTTCCAGAATTCTTCACTTGCTGTCTGGGTCTTGTTCATCATATCGGTAGAATTCACTGAAAATAAATAAGAAGTACATGTTTTATTGTGATAGTTGTTGCTTTATTATCAGCACTTATAATGTGTGGACAAGGATTACTCTAATTCTTATATTGTTGGTTTGTTACTTTACAGTAAAACACGTTTATAACGAAGCCCTGGAGACTTCATGAAGATTTTATTACAGAAAATAAATTATATCGTTAGGTGTGGTGCCAAGAAGTGTATATTAAGACCAGATACGGCAGAAATGTACAGTTCTTTAAGGACAGTTGTCCTTAAACGTTTGATAATCACGCGTATATGAGAGTTCCTGCATTTACTCATAATCTTATGAAGTATACAATATTAGTGGTTTTGTTACCAAATTATGGATAAGAGAGCAAAAAAAAACTTTATATTTATACAAAATAAGTCTTATTGATAAAGAATACTCAGGTGCACCAAGTAATCTCAATATGTAAGCTAATCCAATATAGCATCTACTCCGTAGGCTTTAGAGTGGGCCTGTTAATAGTTCCATCCAAAGCGTGATAATTAAGTTGTTAAAGTGATAATTAAAATCTCTTTTAGCGGAAGTTTCCAGCTGTCTACATCCCACACAACTGAAACTGTCAGTTCATTTACTTAAGTGTAAATTAGTCAGCTTGTATAATAAGATGGAATTTACACCTTCTTTTTAGCTTTGTCTGGTCAAGTTAAATCATATTAACTGTTCAAGACGTCCATCACCACCCCAAAAACAATAGACCTTTTTAACTATGTATGGTCAAGTAACATCATATCAACTGTTCAAAACCCCCGTCGAAACTCCAGAACCCCTATAAAAATGTAGGAAAACAACAACCAAAAACCAATGGTTGTTCTTACCACAGTGTGGAAATGCTCCATGCCATTGTTCTATTAACGTTTTGTTCTGTGACATGATTCTACATGCACAAGTGTTCCAAGAATTGTCACATGAATCCCAAGGCAACACAGACGCCATGGAAACGAAAAAATAATACAGACACCATCCAATGACCATGCAGTAATAAATCGCTATTAATGCTGATACTATAACCATAGCATAACCAAGACCTGCAAGGAACAACATAAAAGAAAAAACTTGAATAATGATTGCACCAATCCGCATGTAGCAAAAAAAAATTGGGCTTACGGCCGACTTGGCAACTGGGTATAACGTTGCACCTATCCGAATAAACAGGTTTGCTATCTTAAGACTAATATAACCTGGTATGAATCCTGTGTAATAAATGTATAAGCGGTGTTCCAAGTCAAGTATTTAGTTGAAAACATATCAAATATTTACAACAAATTAAACTCATTTGAATATAACTGCTTTCGTGTAATTATATAGTTTTAGGTGTGTTTTGAGCATTGGAATTGACTTGAGACCGTACAATCGACCGGCCTAAATGTTCTATTCTTGACTTCGGCTAACTATTCACAGGGTACTTATCCTACGTCTTTGACTACTATTTGACTTTATGGTAACTGGATTTATAATAATAATAAAGTCTGGTTAAGGTTGTGTATTTCGATGTCCTTTAAACAACTGAAAATTATTTTAGGTCAAATGGAGAAAATGATTGAAAACTTCTCGTTAAATATATTGTTTTGGATCTCACCTTTTAAAGCCGGATTCATCTCCCATATTTTAAGAGGTCCAAGACTGGCAAACTGTCCAAAACACAATTCTAAATAGAATACTGGTATCCCTATTATTACCAAACATGTAAAGTATGGAATCAAAAATGCACCTGAAAAATCATCATAAACCGTAAAATATAACATGTAATAAGACAATAAGCTGAAAAACATATACTCGGCAACAGTCCAAACGACAAAGACAAAGAGTATGAAAGGAAATCCAAAGACCAAAATGCAATTTAGTGTACGTAAATACATATATTTTAAATATAACTTTGTAGATAAAAATGCATTTAATTCTGAACAACCAAGAAAAGAAGGGTTTATAGTATATCCACAGAAAATATTTGTACGCAAATACATTTTGAATACAAGATTTGTCTATTCAAATGTATGCTGTATTCATTTCTGGCTAACCACCACACCACGTCTTCGGACGTCTAGATGCTTGTCCTAGGAATTTATTGCAATTTAGGAGAAAGAACAGAATCTGTTAAACGACGTTGTACTAAAAAACGATCAAACCCTTTATCAAATCATTTTTGATTAGAGATGTCCATGTAGTCGGCCATGAAGTAGTCCTAAACATATTGCTTAAAGTGTTTTTACAAGTAACTAGACGTCCCATGCAATTCACAGCAGTTTCAGCAGTATTATAATGGATAAAATTGACTAAAATTTGTGACAAGGGTGTTTTTTGTATTTGTGTAGAATGAAAACTGTTAAATAATTATTTTAGTTTGTAACACACCAGCTTGATTTTAATAATTTTGTCGACAATAATTCTTTTGGACAAAAAATCAAAAAATAATTTTTTAACCCGAAACGTGAAGTAAATAAACATTTAATTCGTGTATATTCATGTTATGTTCAATTTATTAAATCGATAACAAATATTTTCATATCTATCGACGAAAATACTTAATAAGGAACTTTGGTGACTCATAGTTATGTTTCCTGTTTAAAGTGTTTCGTGCACAAAATAAATAAATAATAAATAAATATATTTTATTCAAGTGTCGCATGTTAATAAGCATAAAACTGTAAAATTCAATTAAGAAACATTACTATATATACACTATATAATTTTTTTTAAAAAAAAACAGATACGTTGTCTATACATCTTAAAAACTGTTGAGGCTAAACGTCCTTGAAGTGACAATTAACATACCTCCCCCATGTTTATAACACAGGTACGGGAATCTCCAGACATTGCCAAGACCAACAGCAAATCCAACACACGTCAAAATGAACTCAAGCTGATTTCCCCACGCCCCTCTCTCCTTTTGCTGTGATATAAATAAAAAACTGATCAAATAACATATCTGAATAAAAAATACATATCAAATACTTGTTTGCGTAAAATAAAAGTACAAGTCTAGATTATATCAATTGTCAAAAGATAAAGTACAAAACTATCATAATAAGCCATCGGACCTTTCCTACCCTATGCATTCAGAATTGGGAGAGATGCCTGGTGTCAAAGGTTTAACTTCTCTGGTACTAGTAGTACTTATATATTTTTTTGGTTTCGCCATTCTCCGAATACTACTATTGATTAATGCTTAAAAATACCTATGATTTAAACGGAATACTAACCATGTGTACCACTTAAAACCGATCTTGAATCTGGATATTATTTTATCAGAAACAATCTTTTGAAAACCAATGTGCTTTTCCTAGCACGTAAAACAAATACAATTTTATGCATATTTAAGTCCTGCCAACGGTCTTTCAAGGGTTCAAACTTTCAGTCGAGATTTTCGAAGTCATGTGAAAAACTTCCATAAATATGCACATCATATTTCATGCATGTTTTACCAATTGTAAACGCTCATGTTTGTTGACCCGCATAATACATACGCATCTTTAACTATATACAAGACACTGGTTGCTCTTCTAGGGTTCAAACTTTCAGTCGAGATTTTCGAATTCATTATAAAAAAACTTTCATAAGTATGCACACCATATTTCAAGCATATTTTACCCATTGTAAACGCACATGTTTGTTGGCCCGCATAATTAACAAGTATCTTTAACCATTTACAAAACACTGGTTGTCCTTCCAGGGTTCATATATCCCAATGTCAGAGTTTCTACATTTACAATCAATCATATACTGTACATGTATATATTATATATGTTATTTTAATTTATATTATTTTAGAAACTGTTAATTTAAAAATGGACAGTTCTGTAGTGTACAATCATGTATTGTATTCAGGTTTAAAACAGACACAGCTGTGTTTGCAGAATTCAATGAATCATCTACATATGTTTCTATGATTCTACGAATACCACTCAGTATCATACATTGCGTCTTGTATATATTGTTTTGCTCCAGTTAGAATAAAAAATCAAGTTAGTTTTTCTAGTTTCGTGGGACATAGCAATATGATCCATGAAAACATATAGGGATCAACGCCATTGTCTATATCTCTCTATCTCTATCTCAGAAGCAGCACTGTAAACAACCTACGACTCATCAAAACCCTCAAAACGTTTAATGGCTGTCATCCCAATATTGTTGATAAGTACGCCTCTGTATCTAATTCTTCCATGGATATATTTGACGCCCCATAGTTCAATGTTCCTTTTATTCTCAATTTTAATTTCACACGTTGCGAGTGCCTTCCGGAGCACCCGGCCTTACTTCAAGGCTCTGGTGAAAGTTCACGTGTTTAACCTAATTTGCCAGTATTCAAAGTTATTACCCTGCTTTAAGGATTGTGATTTGGAAATGGACTGGTATGTGTTAGCATATATGTAATGTTTACTTTCCTATAGGATTTTTCTTGTACTATGAAACGCAATGCTTAAAAAATCCAAATACCAAAATCACATGCACTTAAATATATGTCGTGACGTGATAAAAAGTGTTTTATTTGCACCTGAATAACTTATTTATCATTTTTATTTATATAAACACACGTTTATGCATGTGATATGAACTATATATGTATATCAATTAATAATTGATGACAATGTGCATTCACAAAATAAAACAGCAAAGTCTAAAATGAAAAAGAACTATATTTTTATTTCAGAATGTAAAACGTCGTATACTGAAAATAAATTAAACAAAACCTTTTTTCGATCTGTAGTAACCCTTTTTGTTACCAAAATTCTCTGAAAACCAAAGCACAAAGTATTTTTAATCAGATCTCCTTCAATAGGTAAATATGTTTACTTTCTAATTTTGATATTTTTAATAATAAAATAACGCAATTTATAACTGAAAACATCTACCTTGGCAAATACCAATAAAAAGGTTATGAAAATTAATGCAAGACACATACATGAATATTGTTGAAACGATTGTATTATGGGTTGGTATTCATGTGATTTTTTTTATAAGATTTATCTTTTGACTATCATATAAGTTTTTACCTTGGGTGATGTTCATGTGATTATAAAGTGATAAATATTCCTTTTTTATTAGGTTTTTTTCTGACTGTCTATACATGTGATGAGATATCACGTGGTAAGCTAATAAACACATTGTTTATTACAACAATCCTAACGCCAGTCTCGTTTCTAAAGAAAACGTTTAACCTTTACGTGTTGCCCTTATTATATAGCTATAACTTATTTTATCGACTGTTTCGTTCTTTCATTTAAAAGGACTGACAGGCTGGTTCAGGGTAAAGTAAGATCCTGTATGTTATTATGTAAACATGGGTACACCCTAAATCTGAGGTATTTTGTAAGGTTAAAGATATGCTATCTAAGATAAAAAAAATGTCCACGACGGAAAAAATGCTCACCACTGATGAAATCCAAATTTTGTTTACCCCGCAATACAGAACACGTAGTACCCCCTTTTTGTATTTATTTATTTATCTGTGTATTTATATATTTTTTGTTGACAGTTGTTTCGCCTTTCTGTCAATCTCTCAGATATCTGTAGATTTAAAGAAGATAACCTGATAAAAACGATTTTTTTTTCAAACTTTTACAAAAAGTTAAGTACTATAAACTACAGTTCTACACAATCAGAGGGGGAAAACGCCAGGCAACAGCTATTGTAAAGCATGACACAAACATTGAATCTGACTGACACGGGAACCAGGTAAAATACTCAACGAGACGGGTACCGGAAATAATACTCAACAAGACGGAAGACGGATATACTAGAATGTATCGCATAAACACTCAACGACACGGGCATCAAATAAAACACTCAACAAATAAAACTACGCTAGGAAAACAATTTTAAAAAGGATCGAATGAGGTTCATACATTTGGGTTTTTCAATTTTTCAGTGGGTGGAATTTAAATACGATGAATCAGGAATAACCCCTCTCCCGTGAAATACTCAAAAGGCACGGACATTAGGTATAATATTCACAGAGATGGGAACGTGACACAGATTAAACGCTGAGAAGGGTACCAGACAAATTCCCCAAAACCACAGTCAAGGTTGATAAAGTGCGTATGGATGATCTTAACGTTTTTTTTATTTACAACCAGGCAAGGAGGATCCTACAGAACTAATGTTGAAATATATGATTACCTATAAATTATCCATGATGTCATTTTGTCTTAATAAACTAAATCATTTGAAGGAGTATTGCGCGCAGAAGTGCTGCAGTTATAAATTGTTATCAAACTTTAGAAGTACGTTTGTGTGCTCCAAACATAAGTCTAGACTACCAACTACTTAGCATTACACTACTGAGTAAACATTGATGGTCCTATAATTAAACAGTAATAACAAAATTACGCTTTGTCCATAAGAATAGAAAACCAGTACAGATATACTATAGGGAGTAAGCAGAAAAACTTGTCACTGATAGGTAGCAATAGTACATGTACTTATCCTCGTTATCAATGGCCAAACCATCCCTAGACTGATTCAACTCAATACTGCCGTGTCTCTGTACTTTTCAATTTTTCTCAGACAACTACTGTGGTTACTCTTAAACGTGTTTTGTGAACACGATCAAATCATTGTATATAACCACCACATATTAGATTGTTAAAGCGACCTTTTGATAAATCATAGACAACCTCACTCCTAAGACGTGTGATGCTCAACCCGATCAATATGACATGGTATATCCCAGCTCGTGCCACTCATTTTTTTAGATATTTTTTCATCAATCGATAAGCTAGACACCGCATTTAGTAATCATAGATTGGTTGATTGATTGTCTGTGGTTTTACGTCTCAGTTAAAAATATTTTATTCATATCGAGACGTCACCAGCTATAGGTGAAATGCCACAAATTTTTTACTCTGCGGTGCGCTCAGGGAAGTTTGCATGAGGTTCTTCATCGTGCAACGAAGGAATTTCATTACTAAATGTCGAGTGCTTGGCAAAGAACAGTCACTATCTATTTTCAAGTCTTGGCCAGACCCAGCCAGGGTTCGAACTCACACATACGGAGCGAGCACTCTACCGGCTGAGCTACAATAGTGGTAGTAATCATAGATCTGATATTCAACATAAATTACAGAAATTAGAGAGAAAATTTTCTTCAAATTGAGCTTAGCAAAATTAAATCCTTTCTAGAGTTTGATTGGAGATGTTCATCTAGTCAGTCATGATGAAGTCTTAAATTAAACACAATGTTTACTTCACATACCTAGACACAATCTAGCAAAGCAGTTTAAGCAGTATTGGATCAAATAGAAATACTCTATAACACCAAAGTGATTTATACCGTATTTAGAATGTTTAGTTAATTCAAAAATTAATTGTTCAAAAACAAAATTACAAGTCGATTAATTAAAAGATGTCAAAGAAAACAGCAATGTTTTTGTCATAATAAATGTTCAAACAAAAAACAAAGCAACCAATCCATGTCCAAACCACAATCCCAAAGCAAATAAAACTAAACATATACATGTCTCAATCAAAATTCCAAAGCCATACCAATACATGTCCTATTCACAATTCTAAAGCTAAAGAAAAACTTTGAAACTGACAAATTAAGTTAAACACGGACTTCCACCAAAGAAGTGAGGCCGGGTGCTCTGGAATGGAAACGCCTTCTGTGTAGCTAGCGACGTCACCTACGTGTGGAATTAAGAATGAAAGGAACATGGAACTATGACTCAAAATGTGTAGCAATCACAAACACACTAAATGATTAGTCAATTAATAGATAACTGAATACGGAATTGCTACTATCTAACGATTAGTTATCTCAATAAATAAACACGGGTCAGGCCAATAGATAAACAAATGAATGAATAAATAAATAACGGAATTATATTAATTTAAGTTCTTAATTTGTGCCACTGCATTTCAGTCTTACATGGGATGAACCCCGCATCAAGCCTTTTTATTGAACTAACTTTCGTGTACAAATGTAAACATTTAGAATTGTAACAGCTATAGATTTTTTTTCTAAAAAATTGTAAACAGTCTAAAACATAAAATTGTAAAGGGAAAAAATAAATTCTGGAAAAAAAGCTAATTTCATACTTTACCTCTTTGGCCATTTATAGATGTTTTGTAGATTGTTCACTTTAAATTTGACCGAACTGCTCAAAATATAAAAACAAATCTCCCTCCTTCGGGTAAAAAACACAACTGAAACCTCCTCAGACGGTTGTTTCCTCAGTTAAACCCGGCGTTTTTAAGACATTGTTTGTGTTTACAATTTTATCTAGGTGGTGTTTAATTCTGAATTCCAGAATATCTCGGCAGCACACGTTTTATTGTGTCACCCTGTCATTTATCTAGAAAGCAGGGCAGTAAGACTAAACTTTTTGTTTCTCGTCCGCGTCTAAATAGATTGTAACATCAAATAGATAACCACCTTCCCATCGCTATCATTAAAGGTCAAGGGTGTTTGTAGATAGAAATTATCATTATCCATACACTGAATTATACTCATTGTCGCTCAAAATAAAGCAAACTTATAAATGCTTCAAAAACATATTTCTGGGGAGATTTCTGGAAATAATAACTCAATTGAATTCAAACACTGTGTATTAAGTTCTGTATCAGTGGTGGTGGTGGAAGACATTTCTAACTATTCTCATCAAAAACAAACCACAAGGTCTAAACGAGTCCAAGAAAAAGAAAGTAAAGTAGTCAAGCGATCAAACCGCAAGTAGGACACACATTTTACCTTTTCATTAGAACGTTGATATATTGACAGTGACGGTACGCGTGAATATCAGATACGCAGAATTACCCTCGACACCACTGTATTCGGCGTTATTATAAGTATGGGTGTTTTTTTCGCCGGTTGTCGCCATGTCATGAATAATTATAATCTCGTTTATTCGTGTTGTGCATTCATTCGATTTCTTGTTACACGTTATTGCAATTGGATGATATTACTTTTTTCAAGTATCGATGTAAAACACCTGTAAATTTTAATTTATGTTATTCTACAAATTAAGTTTACACGGCCTTACGTGTAAACAACGTTATCAATTAGCAATGTTGAGATAAGAGATATAATGCTCGTCCTTTTTACCTTTTTGATCCGACTGGAGATTTATGCTACCTGTAATTTGATATCCGTATGGTTTGTGTATGTAGTGACTGCCTAGTAATGCCATTTACCCTTTCTTGGGATTAAACCTAATCTCGCCAACACAAAATGTGAAATTGGATTTCCAATCTAAACGATATCCCCCTTATTGTCATTATCAGACTGGACAAGGGGTCATTATCCGTTTATTAGTTTAAACATACATACCGAACTGTTGGTTAAATGTTCTTCAGAAAGGCGTTTAATGTACATTGCAACATCTCAAAGAACACCTCCTTGGGAGTATTTCAACGCATGACGCTTTCTACAATGGAGAGCTATATGCGTCAAGATTCCTCATTTTAACGATTAAAGCAAATAACTAATGCATGATGTAGTAATTTTCACGTTTACATTTTTATTTTTATGTGAATCATACATTTTAATTAATTTTCGTAAACATGCTACCATAATTGTACCAAAAATAAATATAAACCACCCGAAGACCATGTGCTCAAAACGGCATGTGGCAACATATAATGATAATGTAAGCTAAATTAACAGTTTATAACGCTAACCTTGGGTAGTGGAGGTCAGAATTTGTGAAATACACTGCAGGTATTGACAGATGAGGACAAAGCAAGCCAAAAACAAAAGTAAACCGACGTATTTCACACGAAACTTGAGTAGTGGAGGTAAGGCATTGTGCTCAAGACGGAATGTGGCGATAGACGAAGACCCATGGTACCTTTATAGACCTGTTTATTGTTTCCAGTTTTGGTAATATTTGATTATGTATTTAAGGAAAATAGCTAAAATAACAATAAACAATATATTCACAATGTATCACAATTACATCAGTCAGTTAAGTAACATTGCAGAACTACAAGTTTGTTCATAAACACGTACAGGTTTTTTGTGTATTTGGAAGCTATTAACAAATTATAAAAAACATTTACAATGTTTTAATAACCATAATCTCTGGATGCATTTACACATGTTGTATTATAATTATTTTGCTATACAAAAATGGTTAATATGTTAGAACCATACAGCGATAAATAGTTGTTATTTAAGTTAGGAGATCGTTACCAAATTTTCAAGAAAAAAAGACAAAGCACGTGACAAGAATACCTGAATACTCGTTGTTAAAAAAATTGTGCACATGAAATACTAGTGAAAAAAAACCCAAGGTCATTCGAGATCATGATTTGACCCAGGGTTCTATATTTTTTTGTTGTCTCCTATGTGAAAATTCTGTAAGACTTTAGAAGTAAAAATAGATGTCCCATCCTTTTTTCGAAGTTTTACCTTCTTTTCTGTTCTAATGTCTTAAAACAAATACCTTCATTTAGAATCTTAAGTTTGGTGATTTAAAAAAATATATCATTCCTGAAAATTGTTCGGTAAATCAAACACTTAAATTAAAACTTGGTTGACGTTTCGACTATTTTAGCTCCTGGAATCACTATAACATTATGTGTGTTTCCTACACTTTCATATCCTTTGTTTTCATACGCGATGCATTTACATTCATCATCACTTTTATCTTCCGGGATCTCTGTTCCTTTGCTGTTAACTTTCTTTACTATAATTGTGTGTTCCAGACTGGCAGGTCCCCAGTTGTCCTCGGGGGATGTCAATTCACGACATAACTGAAAACAAACCAAACCCATGTAATTATATTTATCAAAGCAAACTGTTAACCAAAACAAGAGGCCCATGGGCCTTAACGCTCACCTGTGACCTTGACCTTTGAACCCATAACCCTCATTCATATATCAAAATTATCATTAGGCCAATACCTACAATATTCTAGCATACATGCCTATATAAAATATTTATAGTTTTCGAGATAATTAACCAATTCAGTATTAATTTGCATCTGTGACCTTGACCTTTGAACTCATGACCTTTATTCATATATCAAAATTATCATTAGACCAATACCAACAATATTCCAATATATATGTCTATAGTTTTTGAGATAATCAACCATTTCAATACTTGCTTGCATTTGTGACCTTAACCTTTGAACCCATGACCTTCATTCATATATCAAAATGACTGTTAGGCCAATACCTACAATATTCTAATATGTACAGTTTATATTTTTTTTGATAATTTACCATTTCAGTACTTGTTTGCATCTGTGACCTTGACCTTTGAACCCATGACCTTTATTAATATATCAAAATGACCATTGTGCCATTACCTACAATATTCTTATATGTGTGCATATACAAAAAGTTAACAGTTTTGCAGATAATCAACTATAACAGTAATAGTTGTGCATCTTTGACCTTGACCTTTGAACCCATGACCTTGATCTATGTATCAGAATGATCGTCATATCAATACCTACAATTAACTGAAAATCCCATGCCATTATCACCTGAAATGTTTAAAAAATCGCATTTTTTATCAAAGGTCAAAAACAGGGACATGACCTTGACCTTTGACATCTTTTGGAAGAAAATAGCAAGACAAGATCAACAGTGAAAGCTCCATACAATTATCTTCAGCAGTTATTGAGTTATAACAATAAATGTCTCATTTTCAAAATTACATAATTTTACGCAAAAAACGCGTAACCTATTTTTCGTTCAATATTCATGAAAAACACAGTTTTAATGTTCCCAGGTATGCTGAATCCAAATATCCAATCAAAATTTGCCTACACCTTTTGGTTTCAGAGAAGAAGATTTTTTTTGTCTTTTTGCTATTTTTAGTAACGGCGGCCATCTTGTTGGGCGTGGCCAAACCCCGAACACAATTTTGAAAGACTGTTACCCAGGCATAATAATCACCAAGTTTCTTCAAATTTGGCCCAGTAGTTTTGGAGGAGAAGATTAAAATGTAAAGTTTACACACGACGCACGTTGATAGATTGCAATAGCTCATCTGAGCCTTTGGCTCAGGTGAGCTAAAAAAAGGGTTGACACAGGGATAATGCAAGATAAGGGTCTTATCACAATATTGTAAAAGTATAGTGTTTGTGTATCCAAAAATTATCCTGAATATACTTAACGTCCAAGAGTTCATGGTCTTTTCTTTCTCAATTTTTAATAAGGCCTTCAAAAAGTTTTTTGACTATCATCTCGAAATTGTTAATAAGTAAAACAGTGTAACGTCTCTGTATCCAAAGTTATCCTGCATATTTGACTTCCACGTTCTCTACATTCTCATTTTTCATTACACCCTAAGCTAACTAAACAATAGGCAATTACCCTTCCGGAGCATCCTACCTAACTTCCGTGGTGGAAGTTTATGTGTCAGTGTTTAAAGTTTTCACTTGGTATAAACATGGACAGTCATGTTTGTTTTTATGAGCATTTAGTGAAAATACAAAGTCTTGTGTTACAACACTTTCCTAACGAAAATGGTGGCTGCACCTAAAGTAATACAAATTTTCCGTAAAACTAAAATCCAGAATAACTAAATTGTACCACCAGATTTCCCTATATCTCAAAAACAGTATCGAGTGAATATCATAAGAACAAGTTCATTGCAACGTCATTGCTGGCAAACCACTGGTAAAGCCATATTTGTTTCCATTGACTACCAAATGAACCAACCAAGTCTTTCGAGTTTAAAGATATTTATATGTTTTACAAATATTAAGAAGATTGATAAAACAATAACATCGATAAAATAATTTTCTCGGAAAACGATTGGCAACAATACATAGAATACTTGTTTTATAAATTATATTGTATCTACAAATTTAAAAGAAACTATTGTTTATTTGACAAATAATTCAACGATTTCCATCGCTCGCTGAACTTTGTGTTATCACTGTTATAATTGTAGGCGATTTATTCAGCTGCCAGACACTTGTCTAAAAATAATCCCACTATTAAAACTATTGAAAGATAAATACAAATAAAACTGCAGCTTAATTTCTGGAAATTACCGTATTTACATTCCAAGTGTACAAATTATTGAATTTTAAATTTGTAAATCTTTGACAATTTTGTGGTCCCGTTGCTTCATATTTCATCAAAAAAGGACCACATGTTCAGTTAACATGTGTTCTCCCACCATTAAAGTAAGACCGGGTGTTCCCAAAGGGTAAACGTCGCCTATTTAGCTAGCCACAACTACCATGGATGTATGGTTGCGACATGGTGATATTGAAATAGTAATCAGTTCCCTTATATTGTTGAACGTTTACCTTATACAGACCATTCCGACAAAAGTAGTAGACAAACCAAACCGGAATACATATCAACGGAAATACAACAATTAACCATCCAAGTGTTGATCCTAGTTGGGAAATCCCTTCAGAAGGTTCGTATTTGACTGCTTTCAGGGCTATTAAAACCTGAAATACATGAACTGTTAATAGTACATATAATTTAGCTTGCTTGTACGCAACTGTAGAGAGCTTATGCCATATACTCTCCGCGTGAGCGTCTAATGTTAAAGTTTTTTTTAATGTAGATGTTTTCCATGTTATAAGTGATCAGTTTTCTCAAACTTGATACAGGAGCTGTGCAATTCAGAGGCTGGTGTGAAAGGTCAAGGCTAAAAGTGCTATTCTTAATAAAGTTTTATCTTTGTCATTGTAAAAGTTTTTAAAAGTCGGTATATATCTGAATATATTTGATGGTTATGATAATATGTTTGCAAACCACAAAAGAGCCTGATGACCAAAGGTCAAGGTCAATACATTAAAAATTAATGTTGAAGTTTGAAATCATGTTTATGATTAGGAGTTCTGTTGCTGCTGCCGGATGATGTATGCAGATGAATGTAGGCGAATATATCGCCTAGATTATTACAATGAGGAGTTTTGTGTTAAGAAAAAGCTCTGCTGCAACTGATGACGATGAAGCAATATGCTATTAATTGTAGCATCTTAATCTTAATACCGTATTAATAAATTCAAATGCATAATGGTTTAATTTTACATACGACGACAATTGTGTATAGGTTGCAAGCGAGCATTGTTGTCTTCTGACAACGCTTGTTTATATGTAGCACACAATCTGTTCTGTCATGTGCTGCTTTTGAATTTCTATTAAAATAATGCATTCAAAAACAGTTGTCATGTGCTGTTTTTGACTGCATTATTTTAATAGAAATTCAAAAACAGCACATGACAGTTCTGAAGGGTGGCAATCTATGGTAGTGTTACAGTGTCATATTTTCTTATGTTCGTTATCGTGAACATTATAATAATAGTAATTATACCAAAACCACATTATTATGTCCATTGAGAAGCTTCTGATTCAACCTTTTTACTTACCGTCAAACAGACGGGTGACAAAAAGCACCACGTAATCCCGAAATATATAAAGCTGATTTGAACAGGTAGATTTCTACCTAACATCATTTCGATGTCTCCCTTGAACCTATAAAATCCTAAAAAAAGATAAAAGAGGAACAGATGGATTAATGTGTGTTTTACCCAAACTTCAGTCAAGATTTGTTTACATCGTGTCCGTAACTTCTGGAATTATGACGAAAACCGGAGTGAGAGGAGACACCAACTTTCAACCAGCAAACTGGCAATTTTTTTTTACACAAGGATGTGGGATTCGAACCTAGTGGGCGAAAAAATATTGTGATACGAAAGCGCACATTTTAAACCACTGTGCACCCGAAGTTCCAAGAATACATGTTTAAGAATGAATCGGGCGTTGTATTAAACCCTTCGAAATTGCATAATAGGCTTCATAAATAGAACTCCCCTGTGAGCTCTATATGTCGGGAACTTTTTAAGGCATTATGGTGCTCCTTTATATTTTTGTTCTAAAATATTTAATAGCAATCAGTGTACGAACAGATAACAAACAAATGTTTGATCTTCTAGTTTTCTGATGTTTCAGTTAACATCAACTGACATGGTTTGAAATATAAAAAATGTGTACAACAACTTTTTATCGATTAAAGGGAGCATTGGTGGCAGAGCAACTATACATTATTCTATTTTAGGAAAATTTACCCGTGGTATACATTGCAAACTTATTGTGAACGGCCTGTAACTGTAATCTGATAAATAAGAGCAAGCGTAATGTTGTTTAACGCCCCAGTCAAGAGCAGTTCACTTATATCTAGACATCGCCAGCTAAAAGCGAAGGTGCAGAAATTTTGCCAGTGCATTATGCTGATTGTATTATACAACAGGGTTCTTTATCGTGTCACGCTTACCGTGACACGGGATCTCAGAAAAAAGATCAGCCACTTTCAAGTCTTGGGTAAGAATTGGTTTGGGTTCGAACCCACGACCTCCAACTTACGGACCTGATAAATAAGAATATATATCTTTCATTTTACATACATGAAAGATACAATTTTTAATATAAATATTTGCATTATAGTTTAGAGCGCAATCAGCATTATTGCAGCTATAAGACACCTGGTTCTAATGTTTTTCACATAACTACATTAATAGAAAACATACCGTAGATGTAAATTATGGATATTATTTCAAAAAGTCCTGTGAACAGTAAGGGGAATCCGCCAACACTTTTGTCTACAATATCAAATAGATAAAATCCTCCCTAAAATAAAGAATAAATTACAAGTGACTATCTTTATTGGTGATTGACAACAGGTATCGTCCCCTATAACATGTCACAACAAACACTGACATGGGATACTAGTAGTACTATAGACGCGCGGTACTTTAATGAAGACCTTAATATATATATAAAGATGCTTATGATATCAGGTAGAAACAAGCAATTCAGTGAATTTGGATCCCCTGCTAGCAGGTTTTTTTTGTGATTTGCACTTATGTTCAAAGGGTCATAACTCCAAGAAAAATGAACAAACTAATTCGTGTTAATTATATGCGCATCCCCTATCTATGATAATACTTTACGCCAAGTTTCGTGAAATAGTGCTACACAGTTTTGGAGAATTAGCGCAGATAAGAATTTCGGACGGACAGAAACTCGAATTTAAACTCCTTCATTCTTCAAAAGGCAACGGATACGTATGCAGTTGGTTAGAAGAATAAAGAGAAGAAGAAGAAATAGGAGGAGGAGGAAGAGGGGGAAATAAAACACTAGATACACATCAAAAGATACCAATGATTATAAAACTTCCGACTTTGGACAGGCGCTGGATATAATAGCTAAATAATGTTCACTGGTGTGGTTCAAATACATGTACTTAGGAAACTGCACCAAGTATTTTTTTTAAAATAAAATAGCATTCTATACTCGATGGGTTTTTGTACTTTAATAATGGTCATGTTGTGGTTTTCAAGTTTGTTCGAAGAAAATATTTAAAGATGACACTTGATGATATTTGATTTGTTTTATTAAAGTTCAAAAACAGCACATGGCGCAAATGAATGTTTCCCCTCGCTACAAGAAAACGTTTAGCCCAAGACAAATCAGGTTGAGAACAGGCTAGTTGTTGTAACTGCGTTATAATTAACACAGTACATCGGTTATCGCTATAATTACACTAAGATGACATTTGGTATTTTGGATTGAAAGTGCACGTCATTTTTATTTATTTTTGGTACAATAATTTATACAATGAGAAACAACGAAGGTAACATCAGCATGTTATTTCATCTTTGTAATAGTTGGTTTCTATAGAAACGCGCACTTTTCCGAAGTTGTTGACGTCAGTTTTACGTCATACTGTCCGGTTTTTTCCGGTTATCTATCAATGACGGCGACCTAACAAACCCACCTGACCAGTTCAGTAGTATGCAACTAGTTAATTTTGAAAATCCGTTTTGCAGGCGAAACAATCTGCATGGTGTTGCTCGAATACATTGAAAATAAATAGCGGCATACACCGCTATGCTTATTTGTAGCCACGCGTACAATTTGTATTTTTGGTGACAACAAGTCTTTATATTAAGTAATATATAAAATGTCTGATTAGAAATGTAGTTTGTACCTGTCGGTCATTCAGTAGGCTGTATAATAGTATACAAAAATATACGTGATACATTGGAGAAAATAAATTTTTCAATAAACTTAAACTGTCATTTATTTTACGCATTTGGCAAATTTTACCTTGTTATCTGCATTTTAAAATACCCCCATTTATTGACTTAATAAATCAATCAACCCACACCACGATCAATAGTAACGGGATCAACAAGAACATCAACTTGAGTTCACGCCTTATTGAGCGGATTACCTAAATCTCTATAGGTTATTTTTTCTTAACTTTATAAGTTCAAAATTAATGTGAATTACAGATCTGTTGGCTAAGTTAATCACGAAGGTAACGCTAAGGGAGTAGTGCTGATACCGACCCATAGTTGCCCATATACCTTTTTCTGTACACATTTCAATCCTGCAAAAGGGTTCGCCAAAATTAAAAACTTTCCAATGTACCCTTTATAGCTTCCGAAAGATGGCTTATCGACCATTTTCGTTTCTCTTTCTTTACTAGTCGTTGACTTTATTGACCACTCGCTGCGTCGAACATTCGTTAGTACATGTATAATTTAGTCATGGCTGTGGTACAAAAGTTAACGGTTTCTAACCCGATATTGACCTGGACCGATAAAGCTAAAGGACCAACCAGGTTTGACTGGGAATATCTAAAAAGGAGTCTCAATATGAGACATCTCAGTCAACTGATACCAATTTTTTTTCAGAATGTGCTGTACCAATACCTAATTCTGTGACTTTGACAATATTTAGATATTTATATTTTTTATCAGATATATGCGATATTATAAGAAATTATAGAAATATTTTTTCGGGCATTTATTAATAGTTCTGATATTAGTAATGCTGCTTCACATTTTATTTTTTGAGAATGGCATAAAACGTATGTGGCATTATGAGAAATTAAAGTAAAAGAAATATTTTTTCGGATATTAATTAATAGTTTAGATAATAGTAATGCTGATTTGTACAGGTATACATATAAACGATGAACTTTTTTATTTTTTCGGTACTGGAAAAGATTGCTTTCCGGTCGCTAACTATTCGTACTATCAGGCACATTTTGGTTCATTTTTGTTAGCTTAGTGCGTCATTATTACTAAACATGTTACTCGGCGGTCGTTCATATTCGACAAATTGCCACGTGCTACTTTTGAATGTATCATTTCTATAGTGTACCATTCGTTATGACAACTGCTCTGTTTCGTCAACAATACTCACTCTGGTCACCATTGGAAGGCCTAACAGGAAACCAGTCATACATATCATAAACCGGAAACCAACTGTGTGCCATTTTGTTTTTAGAACTCCAACAATTTCATCCATGATGCCGGTCATTACAGTTTCTGTCAGACCAAACTAAGAACAAATTAAAGGGAATCTCTTATTTATCAGTGTCAAAAGTGAAGAATGTGAACAAATTAAAGGGAATCTCTTATCTATCAGTGTCAAAAGTGAAGAATGTGAACAAATTAAAGGGAATCTCTTATCTATCAGTGTCAAAAGTGAAGAATGTGAACAAATTAAAGGGAATCTCTTATTTATCAGTGTCAAAAGTGAAGAATGTGAACAAATTAAAGGGAATCTCTTATCTATCAGTGTCAAAAGTGAAGAATGTGAACAAATTAAAGGGAATCTCTTATCTATCAGTGTCAAAAGTGAAGAATGTGAACAAATTAAAGGGAATCTCTTATCTATCAGTGTCAAAAGTGAAGAATGTGAACAAATTAAAGGGAATCTCTTATTTATCAGTGTCAAAAGTGAAGAATGTGAACAAATTAAAGGGAATCTCTTATCTATCAGTGTCAAAAGTGAAGAATGTGAACAAATTAAAGGGAATCTCTTATCTATCAGTGTCAAAAGTGAAGAATGTGAACAAATTAAAGGGAATCTCTTATCTATCAGTGTCAAAAGTGAAGAATGTGAATCTGAATCAGGACAAATGATCAAACATGAATGCCACTAATTTAAAAAAAAGCACACACCTATACACCGATGATGATGATGATGATGATGATGATGATGATGATGATGATGATGATGATGTTGATGATGATGATGATGATGATGATGAGAATGATGATGATGATGGTGGTGATGATTATGGTGGTAGTGTTGATGATGATAATGACGATGGTGATGATGATGATGGATTTTAGCGTTGTTATTCTTTCCTAAAGCTCCGAGAGTTGTCGTGAAAACAAGTCTGTTGTCATATACCATTTTTTTAATTTAATCATAAAATACATTCACAAAGTGGTATATCACACTGTGAAAAGATCTTTAGATGACAATAACATGCGATTAGTGAATGGTACGAGAGTGTCCAAGGTGGTACTAGTATTAAAAAAATCGGTTAGACTAAGGCATTCATAGCACCTAATGCGTTGTACAAATCCGCCCTTTGAAAAAAATCCCATCGACAACTCTTCAAAATTTTAAAATATCAACGAATTTGTATTCAATGCAAATATGAAACAACTCTGACAATAAAATATTTTGAATAAAATAAAATAAAACATATAATTTGAAAAATAAATAAAGAAATCCTTTGTTTTGATGCACAATGATCGGATACGTCATCATGATTGTTCAATTGTCGCGTGAGGCAGTACCAGACAAACTGGACAAGACAGAAAAATCTAGCACTGGTTTGCACGTGAGATTTTTCCGTCCGAGGTACGAAAATACGGCTACAATGCGGCATCTACATTCAAAGCTACAATACAGCGTCACTATGTACAAGGCTACAATAGAACGTCACAATGTACAAGGCTACAATAGGGCGTCACAATGTACAAGGCTACAATAGGGCGTCACTATGTACAAGGCTACAATACAGCGTCACTATGTACAAGGCTACAATAGGGCGTCACAATGTACAAGGCTACAATAGGGCGTCACAATGTACAAGGCTACAATAGGGCGTCACAATGTACAAGGCTACAATAGGGCGTCACAATATACAAGGCTACAATAGGGCGTCACTATGTACAAGGCTACAATAGGGCGTCACAATGTACAAGGCTACAATAGGGCGTCACAATGTACAAGGCTACAATAGGGCGTCACTATGTACAAGGCTACAATAGGGCATCACAATGTACAAGGCTACAACACGGCGTCACAATGCATACAGATGCTGCAATACGATGTCACAATGTATACGGCTACAATGCGGCATCAACATTCAAAGCTACAATATGACGCCACGATGTACAAGGCTACAATACGGCGTCACAATGAACAAATAGGCTACATTTTAAATGGCATCAGCATTCACATCAATGCTACAATAATACGTCACAATGTACAAGGGCTAGAGTACGGCAACATAATGTACAAAAAAAGCTACAATACGGTGTCACATGTACAAGGCTACAATACGGTGTCACATTGTACACGGCTACAATACGGCATCAGCGTTCATACCAAGGGTACAATAAGACGTCACAATGTACAATATACAATAATTGCCCTCTAGGTATGTGGACATCCAGAATTGTCACCCGACAGAAGGGAGTCATACTTAAGATTCCACAGAATCTAGGTTTACCTCTCTTTCCCTTTCCATCAAATACATTTCCAGTATTTTCACTGAAGCTTGGGTGACCCTTTTTGTGTTTTCTGCATCTTTGTCATACATAATTAAGAACAAGTCCGCTTCCGACGAACTGCAAAAAAACGACAGGCCGCCATTGTTTTTGTTTACTAAATGACAACACAGTTCTGTTGTACGAGTTGTTTCCCTTGTACCGGGTTATCACCGGGTGATAATAGTATTATCACATGGCTGTGAGAGGTTATCACATGGCTGTGAGAGGTTGTCACACGCTTACAGTGATTCTGTGGGAAATATCTCATTTATTAGATGTCATGTGATTGGAAAACATCCAATGAAAAGCGTTTTAATATATGTGAGGTATAATAATAAGGCTTCATCACGCGCCACTATACACACAAAAGGTACAATGCAGCGTCACTATGCAAAAGGCTACAATACGACGTCACTGAGCACAATTCTGCAATAGGGTGTCACTATGCACAAGGCTACAATACGACGTCACTGAGCACAATTCTGCAATAGGGTGTCACTATGCACAAGGCTTCAATACAGCATCAACATTCACACCAAGGTTACAATAGGGCGTCACAATACACTATAAAGATTCATCACGCGTTACAATACATACAAAGGCTACAATACAGCGTCACTATGCATAAGGCTACAAGACAGCGTCAATATGCACAAGGCTACAACACGGCATCAGCATTCACACCAAGGTTACAATAGGGCGTCACAATACATACAAAGGCTACAATACAGCGTCACTATGCATAAGGCTACAAGACAGCGTCAATATGCACAAGGCTACAACACGGCATCAGCATTCACACCAAGGCTACAATACAGCTTCATAATACACAATAAGGCTTCATCACGCGTCACAATACGGCATCAGCATCCACACCAAGGCTCCAATAAGGCGTCACAATGCACACAAAGGTTACAAGATTTCCGAGATTTCGGGACCGTTGTGTGAAAATGACGTGGCCTCATGTTAAGGAGTACCTTGTGGTTAACATCATACTACATAGAATTTTATGTCATACACTTTGTTTTATTCAAATTAAGTATGTGCTAAAGAACGACCGTGAGATCAGTCTTACCCTAAATAGATGTACTATAAAAAGTATCTTTTAAAAAATTGTATGTCTAAACCAATTCGTTTTCTCTTCGATTCTCTTACTGTAATATCAACGTAACACCTATTAAGCAAAATGTAATTGACGAATTGCTGAAAAAGCTATCACGTGACTGAATGGTTAATTTCTGAACAATTTGTACTTTGCCGGGAATCTCAGAAACCCCCATTTACTGCTGTAATGTATTTTATTTAAAGTTAAAATGCAGACTTGTTTACTTTCAAAGTTACTTACAATTGAGCTAAATCCTAATGTAAACATCATCAGAAAAAACACACATGACCAAAAAGGAGCTATCGGCATCTGTGCAAGTCCTTCTGGGTAGACAACGAATGCTAATCCTGGACCTAAAGAAAAACAAATACACAACGCTTTCAACATTTTGATATTTTATTGCTTAGTTTAATATAAATATAAATACTATGTTACAATGGATGTAGAATTTATTTTAAAACGCAATGCACTGACTAGCATTATTATGCAGTCAAACCTGTCTATAAATGCCACCCAAGAAAACCAGTAAAAGTGGACTTTGTGGACAGGTGGTCTTTGTATACGTGTTCAAATAATATAAATAAAGAACAACTACTGTATTTCCATTAATTGAGTGCAATTTTAGGGTTTCAACAAAAATTTCTAAGAGGCGATACTGATTATTTGGATTATATCTTAAATGGACCTTTTTTATTTATGAACAAATTACTTTAAAACATAGAAAACTGTACTTTGAAACATTACAGTAATACGTGATATCGCGATTACTCGTTCGTCGGAACTCTCTAGTGATGAAGATAGAAAGGCGTTGTTTTCTGGGGACAAACATGGCAACAAATCGGCGTCCGTCACAACCCAGACGAGATTTGATCATCAGAAAATTATTAGAGTCGTTAAAAAGAGAAGAACTGTGTCAATACGTCGGAGAACACGATGTTAATCATTTAATGAAAGAAAAGAAGAGTTGCTGGCCCTTTGTTTACATACGGCGAGATTGAACGTACCTGTTATAGACAGGGTGACGATTGTGCCATCCAGAACACCAGGCGACGGACAGTGCGCGACAGAGAAGTTTTGAGTTTACAATGGTCCAGCGATTTACGGGGGTTGTCAACAATTGCCATGTTAGATGTTGGTCAGTTCTTGTTGTCATAGTGTGGTTGGTCAAAGCAGAGAATCCATGATAGAAAGAAGGACAGCACGCCTATCAGCTGCATTCAAATGGTCATGTCCATGATGTTCAGAGAGCATATATAGGTATGTACAGTCGTTGTATAGTAAAATAATAATAATAATTATTATTATTATTTTAATAAATCGTTTATTGAGAAAACTGAATTTAGTGTTCACTCCATAAGCACCTGTTTCTGGTATTTAAAAAATTACACTGTTATATTTTGGGTATATAGTGTAATTTTTAAATATCAGAAACAAGTGCCTGTAAATGCTTCAGATGGACCAGGGTCTGACCATGAGACCACTCTGAAGCACTGGGGTCAGTAAAAAAGATTATAAAAATATATGGTCAAATTACAGTAATTACTGTAAAATAATAATCAGAGACATACATGTATATGGGTTTATATGTCTCTGTAATAATTAATAACAAATATGGTCACATAACTATTTTGACCAAATTTCTTTTTTAAAATTGTTACAGGGCCCTGTGTCTAAACAGGTACACTTAGGATGGTTTCAGTAAATATTTTATGGTTTTAAGGTGTCACATGTAGCATTTGAAACACTTTGGAAACATTCCAAAATGGTTCTTTATAATGTCAACTTGATTAGAAAATCAAATGACCAAATTCAGTCCCATAACACAATTTGGGGGACTATTCAATATAAATATAACCTATAGTGTGGGTCCCTATAAAGACCCCATATTTGAAGATCATTGACTTTTCAATAATTATCCCCTTTTCATTAACAAATCTGAATCCACACAGCTTAAATTAATCCATACCATAATCATAGCATGTTTTATTATTACCAGAAATGTATATTAGTATATAAAAATTATTAATTATAATGTATATGAAATGAGACAGTTTGTAATCAGCCATTATTTTTTATGCAAATACTAGTATATCTCAAATGTAGTGTTACATGTTATAATTATTATTTCAGGTGGTAATGGTGTACATCAACTAGCACAATGTGTACCAGAGTCAAGACAATCTGCAGCACCTTATAAATAATGGATTTTGTTAGAAAATACTGGACAGGTATATATACCAGTATGAAATTGCTCTTTTGTAGACCATCCTTACAAAATGTTTAAATCTATTAGAATACCAATGTTTGCTGAACCAGAACCACAGACAATAATGTAAACCAAATAGCTTACCATCTCTGGTTTGATTGGAGATGTTCATTTGAGGCCATTTGAGATAGGCAAAGTATTTGGTTTTAAAAGATTTCTTTTCTAACAGTCAATGTTCATTATAGAAGTGTTGGTTGGGCCCTTATTTTGCCAAATGAGCCAATTTTTAAGGCCTTAGTAGACCATATTTAACATTACATGAACACAACAATATTTATGTTATGGTGTTGTTGAGGAATGTTTTTGAAAATGGCTTCTCTGAAAAATCCTAGATTGAACACTGTATCAGGAATAAGATTAAGACATTGTTATTTTTATTCCCAATAAACAATATTTTGAAGTTCCAAATCCATTACTTTTATGTTTTCTTACCCATGTCAACCTTGATGTAACACTAAAATCCTTTATTATGCTAATAATTGACCAAACAAAACAATAGGGGTGATTTGTCAAGGTTTAACTGTAAATTGAGATCATGGTTTAAACCATAAGATCTTCCATTATTTCTCTGGTGTAAGAAAGTCATATTATATTACATAATAAGTAATTAAAACAAATCCAGTAACCAGCAACTCTTAATTTTTATGTAAAATAAGAGTTGTATTAAACATTTTGAAAAATAAATTTATATCTTACATATTTCAGATGTGATATTACTGTCTATAAGAAACCTGGCCTCACACCAAATGATGGCTACCAGACACTACCTTATGAGACACTGGACAGGAAGGAAATAGAAAGAGATGTCGCAAAATTATTAAAGCGGTCAAATTCATCCAGTGTAGCACTTTATGTATTATCCTACTAGATTCAGATGAAAATCTAGATTTTGATGAACATAATCTGTATATAATAGACATAATAAAGAAATATGGAGATGACAATATTAACCAATTTATGGATGAAGATGACATAAAAATGTTAGCAAAGTGTACTACTGGAGAATCAGATAATTATTTATGGAATTGTCAAAGGAGGGACAGACTAACAATCACAGTTTTATAGTGCTTTACATTATAGGAGAAACAATTCACCTTACAGAGTGAGAACTTGCCATATTATATTCAGATTTTGGGACAAATGGCAGTGTGTAGTGCACCTTTTTGTGACTTTATTCTTTATACACAGAAAGGTATTTATATTGAACATGTACTATTCAGTACAAATTTATGAAACTCTGTATTAACTAAACTCAAAGTTTTCTATCAGAATTGTTTATATCCTTCATTCTTATCTGCTTTGTAATTTTAGGTAAGAAAGTTATTTAAAAATGAATTTAATGAAGAATTTATTCAGCTGTTTTATTCATTCTTCATCAGGAATGATGATTAGCAGGGGCCCAGAAGTCAATGGCTACTAAATATCAATCTGGGCCCTTTAATGTTTACATGTTTTAGCTATTTATTACTATCACAACTTCTTTTCTGAAGTGAGCTGGGCCCCTAACTCAAAGTAGTTCAAATTCGACCCTGTTTCATTCAAATCGTTGAGCAGTAACAGAGTGCTGGCTCCGTAAGTAACATGATGAAGAACCCTGCTGTAAGTACCATCAGCACAACGCAACACACAGGCAAAAATTGTTCACTTTGTCTATAGCTGGCAATGTCTCAATAAAAGTGAAATATTCTTGACTGGTCGTTAAACACTATTATTTAACTCAACTCATTGAGCAGTAACAAGTATGATGAACCAAATGAGAACTGTTGTAATTGTATACAGCCCTGAAGGTATTTAAAAATTTAAATGTAATGATATTGTACTGAAAAATTGCTGATCAATTGCAAGTTAGAGAGCCCTCATTTCATTAAGATCAAATTACATCTAGTGTATCTGATCAAATTTGACCAGCTGATGGAGGCATATGTGTTGTACTTGTGAAAACTTTAAATTCTCTTAGATATTCAAATTTACAAAATGGACAGACAAGATGTAGTTAACAGTACATATCTATCTACATTCTTTTTGTATTTATTTATGAGAGGTGAATGTCATTTCATGATCAGCCTGAGATTGTTTTAACTTTAAAAATGTGCCTTGTTCTTCCCAAGTGTTTTAAACACTTGTATATCAACATCATTCATACCTTATATATTTTATTGGATTTATGAAATAAATTTATTTGTTGAATTTTTTCATTAGTTAGAACCAAAGATGTTCAGGAATTTCATATTTTTAGTCAAAACAGTTTTTCAAAATGTGTACCAGTCACTTTATAGTAGGTGTCTTATGCAGAAGCAATATGCAGCCTATTCTCTACAGAGTTGTCTGAATCCACAATGATTTTAAGACTCATTGACACTGTCTTGTAAACATTTTACAGTAAATTATGAAAATCATTTCAGAAAATCTGTAATATTCTCACATGTTTGAACCCACAAGCCACAATTTTAAAGCCAGTAACTACACCTCTTACATGACAAGAAGCTGATTGAATGTGATTGATTGAAGGATGTGTTACATCCTAGTGAAGAATATTTCACTTATATTCAGATTTCACCATCTATAGTCATACAGGTGAATTGACTGATGTTTTAAATCTTTTCATGTGCTCAGAACAATAGAGGGATTATTTAGCCACACACAGGACTTCCATTTTAAGTCTCCTTGGTTTGAATCCCAATCTCCCAAATACATAGCAAGGAATTTAACATCTCAGCTACCATGACAAGAAAATAGATTCATAAAATGTTGCCTGAAGCACAAGTCAGGCTCTTTGCAAGTAAATCAGTCACTTAATTCACACAAGATCAGCTGAAAAAACTTTCATCTGATGTGCTTTAATCTCTCTTTACTACTTTATTTAGGTTCAGTCAATATATTCATTATTATTAGTCTGATTGAATAAAAAAAATATACCTCCAGTCAAGATTATTTCACTTACATCAAGATCATAAAAGTGCTGCTAAATGCAGTAAAATATACCTATGCATTTTCCTTAAATTATAGAATTTTAAGGTGATAGGCCAGGGCATCATGTCATGTATAATGACAATGGGGGAGGGGGTCTTTCACTATCAAGGTCTCATCCAATATTAATTTAAATCAACATGTAGCAGCACACTTTACCAAATGAGCTGGGTATCATTTGTTTTACTGTCAAACCAATTAATTACCAGAGCTCTGGTTCATGTGATGTCTCATTTCACCTAATACATATCCATGGGTAGCATACAGATGACTCATCTAACCCAGATTCCTTTATTAATCTTATTTTCTATACAGGCGTCATTCTTGGCCTTCCAGATTCGTCCCATTGTCGTTACGACGTCCGACGATTTTTTTGTTTCCTTGCCTTTCCCCCGTTGTTAAAAGTGCTTATACCTAAACAGTGAGGGGCATAGTATAAGTGGTATGGGCTCTGCATCTTCACAATGTTAAGAGCAGACAACTAAATGGCGGAAATCGTAGCGGTGATTTCCTGACAAGGTGGTATTTATCTGCTGCTCTAATCCATCTCTACGGATTAATCTTAGCCAGTTTTTTCTTACACTTCGTACCTTTGGAAGTGAAAAAAAAGAAATATCGACATTTCCCTTCTACTATCGGCCGCACAGCCTTCAGCAACGTAATGTAAAGTCGGCATTGTTTTGTCATGCCATGCTGACATTCATGTTTACACTGGTTACGGTTGTCCCGCAAATCTCGCGAGATTTACGGGACAACATACTTTTCGCGTCTTCATCACTAAAGAGTTCTGTAACTCTGGGTAATCGCGATATCACGTATTGATTACACATTGCATATCCATACAGACGTGGAAGAATCACGTATACTTTACTGTACCTTCCTCCGCTACTTTGTCCACCGATACACCTTTTGATTTGGCCATAAATCCTAACACAGAAAAAATTGTGAACCCTCCATAAAAGCTAGTGAGACAATTAATGATGGGAATCAGGAATGTATCCCTGAAATATTCAAAATATATTATACATTTATACTACAAATCATGATGGTACTATTTAAAAACCATTATCATAGCTATGTTTGAGGCAACCAAGGCAGTTGTCTCGGTAAAAAAATCACCAATAATATTACTACTTGCTGGTAAATTCATGAGATGATGAAAATAAGTAATAATTTGAAATTATCATTATGCTACATTCTTTGATTAAATAGTCTTGAATTATTTTTAGAGTACTTGTATAATAATGTTCCGATCATACTAGGTCGATTTGATTCACCAGCACCCATTCCAGTAATGTTGGGTCAAGGTCAATACAATAGATCAGTCAAGATTAGGGTCTTTTTCTGTCGCCACTAACTTTTTCTCTTTGTTATGTCACAAAAATAAAGGGTCTGGCCATATAATCATCAATATATGATAAATGGTATGTCACTGGTCGGTTCACTGCATCAAATCCGTTGTTTTGTGGCCACGGCATTTTAATGGTTTCATTAGAGATGTACATCCAGTCAGTCATGGTAAATATGTCTATTACTGTAAACAAACTTTTATTCGCGCACGATTAACACGTGTTTCGCGAAGACAAAATAATCGCGAAAGATAATCGTTACGAACTTGTTTCTGAAAATGGCGTTATTTTATACTAAATATTAAGCTCAAGTCCATATCGCGAAAGTTAATAGTCGCGAAATGGTTTTGGTAAGAGAATCGCGAAAGTTATATCCGCGAATAAAAATTGGTTTACAGCAAGTTAAACATCTAAAAGTTGGTTAACAAACAAATACTGAATACACGCATTTATATTGCGAAATAATTGGCTGAAATTGTCTCAGGATGTAGAATCTTGAGCTATTTTTTTATTTTCAGGGGGAGCATGCCCCTGCTCCTCTAGCAGGCGAGGCGACGAATCCCTTAAGCTATGAAAATATCTGCCTCGGTAAAATTTAGGGTCTAGCTACGGTAATGAAAACAATATCAAAAAGTAGCCTATAATGGTTTAGCAGACAGTTCAGTTATGCAATGCCTTAATATGATACTTTTCCATGTTTATTGTTTGTGTTCTGGTTACATGGATTATTGTTAAGTGTGGGTATTCAGCTATAACGCTGCTTTATTTCACTCAAAATATTTACAAATTTTTACCATAAGCTACTTTAATAACCATGAACATACAAAACATGAATGAATCTTACTGTTTTAGCCCACATATCCAACATATTTATTTACATATTTATTAGATTTTATTTTAAGAAATGTTCAAAGGCCCTTTACTTCAAGACAATTTTGATGGATATGTTTTTATGCAAAATCTGCAAATGTACCACGTGATCAATACCTCTTAACGTTTCTGCGGAACGTTTTGGAAACCGTCAACGCCACAGATTTCCGGAATGACGTCATTTTTGTGGGAAAACGTCATCTCATGCGATTCACTATCCATTGGAAATAAGTGTTTCGCATAAACGTTAGAGGGTATCACGTGGTACAGTGGCAAGCCCCGTTGACGAAAATAATTTTCGTAAAATAAGCGGAAATAAATAGAACATTAACTCGATCTGTAACACATTATGATAGACTCGCCAAAAAAGGTAAACTTGATCTGTAATTTAATGTGGTAGACTCAAATACCAAAAACAATTCTGCCTTAATATCTGCAAAGGTTTAGTAGAAACTTGTGGAAAGACAGATGGGTTAAAAACATTATACTCTTTGTAACTTTGTTGTGTGAAGTATAAATATGATGTTTAAATGTTGTATGATTGACAAATGCGTCATATTCTTCTAGGGTTTGATGTGCTCTATTATTCTCTTCGGTTCATTAATGTTTTCATTGTCTGAAAGTAAACTTAGAACTTAGAACAAAATAGTAATAATAATTATATTAAAAAAAGACAGCACTTTACAACCTTGATTTACCTCAAAAGATTGTTGTTAAATTTATTGTAGCTAGCCATCGCCAGTAAACCTCCTTGACAAGAACTTAAAGAGAAAAATATCTGTGCTGCTGCGTCTGCCCATACCTGGTAATATAAAGTGGTAAAACATGGCTATCATGTTTGGTAAACTTATATTAATGTAATTTCAGAACATATGTATAGGTAATAATCAAAAACAAACACCAATCCATGTCCAAATCACCATCCCAAAGCAAAGTAAAAACAAACACCAACTCATTTCCAGATCACAATCCCAAAGTATAGTAAAAACAAACACCAACTCATTTCCAGATCACAATCCCAAAGTATAGTAAAAACAAACACAAACCCATGTCCAGATCACAATTCCAAAGCCATACTAATCCAAGTCCAAATCACTATCCCAAAGCAAATTGAAAACAAACACCAATCCAAGTGCACATTACAATCCAAAAGTAAAGTTAGGTTAAGCACATTAACTTCCACCATGGAGATTGGACCGTGTGCTCTAGAAGGTTAAGCACCTTCTGTTTAGCACGTGTGTATTCGAAATAGAGAATAAAAGGAACAAGAAACTATGGGACATCAAATATATTTATGGTAAACCTGTCATTTTTCAGTAAATGATAAAGGTCATACTGGTCAACGTATATTACATTAGTATTTTGGCATTTGCTGTGATTTTGTAAAGTTTTAAATGGTTTCAGTATTTTTAGATTTAAGAACAAGGAAAACAAACATAAACTTTACCAACATTTTTATTTCTGTTGACTAAAAAACTATATTTGAATTTGAAAGTGAAAGAATTTGTTTTGTATGTATATAAAGATATAATTTAAAAACAAATGCAAAAAGGACAATTTAAATTTGAGCTAGGAAAGTATGATTGGTATTATTATCCATTTCCAGAGGAAAACATTTCAAGTTACATATTATACCAGTGGTAATTTTACAGCACTAGACGGTCGTTTCGGATTACAATTCTTCTTCAGTAGTGCTTGGACATGTCCAAAATTGTGAAACCAAACTTTTTGCAGGATTGAAAAAATATTCAAAGAACAAAATATATTTTACCAAATTTAGCTAAGAATGTACTTAACCTGGGCGAGTAAGGGTTTTGATGCAAATTTAGTTAGCAGTATAGTCATGATGAATGAAACATGGACAATAATTCCTATTCAATATACACCAAAAACTGTATACAATTATACAATTACTTTTTGTGTTACTTCCTGACTTGTAAAACATATATGTAAGGAATATCAAACTATATTTGATATTCCTTACATATATGTAAGGAATATCAAACTACATTTGATATTCCTTACATATATGTTTTACAAGTCAGCACTCTTTATAACGGCCATCGTGGTCAGCAGTTTTGCCGTTGTAACGAATATGCTGTTGTAATGAATTTAGCATAATTTTGTAAGAGTTACGTCCCCGATGTAGCTAAGCCCGTCCATGTAAAATAGCTTAAAATTCGCATTACGATCATGTTTTTCACTATCAGCGTCCGTGTCTACTACAAATGCTGATGTGGATCGAGGAACTAAATAAAAAGAAATAAATTTCAAAGGTAACCGTTACTCACTTCTAAATCCACAAGCTATTATCACAGTGTGGGACCGCCGAAAACAGTTTACAGGAAGTTGCGATTGTCGAAGCGAGAGATTCCGGTTGGTTTAACAACATGGTGTATTACAAACTATGTTTTTGTTGCTATTAATTAAAAATTAGCAACAGAACGGGGTAAATATATAAACATTTTCATCTAAAACATTGTATGTCACCGGTATTAACCTGTATTAAATTCGGAGTTTATGCAAATGTCGATTTTTGCCATGCAAATCACTCGCTGTTGTGTAGAAAACGTATCACGGCGTCTCATAAATTGCTTCATAAGTCTAACTACCTTACCTTTACCCGACTATTCTATACGGATATACCTTCTTTGAACATTTTATGTCAACATTAAAGTGTGTGTCCTTTCTGAACTTCATCGTGATCAGTGATAATAAACTTTGATTTGGAATTGTCCATTTTTTCCGGCTGTACCGGTATTTGCAAATTCATTGTTACGTTACTTGCGATGCAACCCGTTAAGTCTGTACCGGTACTTGCTGACCCATTAGTCCATAAAATGATTATGCTCTTTTTATACTATCAGATTGGTAATCTCAGTCCGACTATATGAACATGAAAAATAACTACAACTGCATTAGATGTGAATATGGCACTGGAACATTTGCCGAAATAATAGACCATAACGTAATATGTCATGCTCAAGCAGTTTTGAAAATTAAAATAATTTGTTTGACAGCAAACTCAATCTTGTTTTTTTTTTTAAATTAAATAGTTAAAAATTTACAAGATTAAATTCGCCAAAGCAACTAATAGTAATAGAGAATCAAAAACATACCAATCCTTGTCCAACCCACAATTCCAAAGCAACGTAAAACCTTTGAAACTGACAAAGTAGGGTAAAACGTGTTTTACCAGGGAAATTAGACTGGGTGCTGCAGAAAGGTAACTGCGGTGCCCCCCTGTTTAGATAGCTATACCCACCACGTGTGTAATCAAAATTATGAATAAAAGGAACATAGGACTATTGGACGTCAAATATATCCAGGGTAATTTTGGATACAGAGGCATCATACCTATTAACAATGTTGATGACGATCATAAAACTTGTTGAGGGAATTGATAAACCAAGGCTAGAAATATGCTTAAGTCAACAATTTAGTTGGAAGCAGCTTGCTTCGTTCGCAGTGGGAACAAGCTCTACCATATCATATTAATTGTGAAACAAATACAACATATGGAAGAAAAGCAGGTATATTGCTGCATAAAAAAGGATAGAAAAATTCAAGTCATTACGTTTGCAATACAGCTTCAAATGTATCCTTTCGTATCAGTCGTACCTTGTTTTGAAGCTCCCTGGGATAGATGATATCCACACAATCACCAAATTTATCATATTAATGGATTTAACGTCATTTATATATCTGTATATGGAATTGATTGATTTTGTGACAGTTTTCTCTTAAGCCGATGGTTTAAAAAGGTTCTGTATAAATTCTGCTTCATGCGAATAAAGAAACAAATCAGCAAGCAGGGGTGCACGGTTTGTCCCTGTTTGCTTATTCAATGTTTGTTGGAAAATTATAATACCAAACACAACAAATATTTTGTCTATCAAAAACTCTTACATTGCTTAGATAGTCCTTTCTCAAACAAAAGACCCAGGGGCATTAACGTTCACCTGAGCACATCTCATGCAGAAGTTCAATAGTCAATTCCATTATTAACAAGGACGATGATATTTGTGAATTAGGTATAACTTGTATAATGCTATCGTACATCTAAAATACCCGAGGTATGCTGAGTATATGTAAAGATAAAAAAGTGTAAAGCTAAACAACAATACTATTTAAGCATTTATATACGTTTGTGACCTTGACCTCTAAATCTATTACTTTCATCGGTATATAAAATATTCTAATATACATGCCCATTCAAAAAAATTATAGTATTCAAAATAATAAACAATTTACAGCATTCGTTTACATCCGTGGCTTGGACCTTTGAACCCTCAACCTTCATCTATATAATAAACATGATCGTTATGTCAATACCTACAATGTTCAAATACTCATATCTATGCAAAAAGTGATACATTTTAGATTAATAGCAATTTCAGTATTCTTTTGCATCTGGTACCTTGACCTTTGATTTTCACTATTTTTCCCCTTATGGGGCCCCAAAGGGCGTTATTTCTTCATTTGTGTAAATATGAACCCCCTTCACCCAAGTATGATAGTCAGTAAGTTTCATCAAATTTAGCCAGATAGTTTTGGAGGAGATTATTAAAATACAAAATGTTAACGCACGAGAGACGACGGACGGTGAACCATCGCAATAGCTCACCTGAACTTTCAACCTGAAATATTATAAAGTTTTTACTTTTTATTTTTATTTCAATGGGGATTTTGGAATATGCAAAAGTACGTTTGTGTCTATAGAGTCCTGGTCTTGCATGCATACAAACTCGAAGTTACTTTCATACACAACCAAACGTTTTCTCAATGTACTTTCATAAACTTTATTTAACTTAACCCCAAACATTAGTTTTCGCTCAAATATTTGCAGATCTTAAGAAAGGCAAATTTCACAAAGCTCGAAAGTTTGATGTCACATGTAACTCTGTTTTGTGCAAGTGTGGCCCGTTACATAAGTCGGCAATTATATCTGATATATTGTGGTTAAAATAACCTATATTCCGTGATAATTCTTCAGAAATTTGTGATCATGGGTCAAAACATTACGAATTACTGACTTGAAAATGATAGGTTAGGGCCACTAAATACAAAGACAAATTGTATCCAGTCAACACTGATTTGGAAAAAAATCGCTACTAACTTAACAGTGGGTACAAAATGTTAGCAAGCAACGGCACAGTAACGAATCCTTGACAACGGTCAGAAAATCTATCCTTGTGAGTTTAAAATAGGTCAGGTTATTATATATACGATTGAAAATTGAAACAAAATCATTGATGGTGAAGCCTATAACTTGGACGGTGTTAGAATAACGCAACTTGTGCCATTAACAAACAATTTAGTTGATCAATTGAGTGCACTTCGTCGTTCAGGCTCGTGATTTACCATGCTATTTCCATCATTATTATCATATTAATAATTCATAAAACTTTTTGAATGTCATAAGTGTACCTGTTGAAATGTTTAAAATCTTTCTGCATCAGATTTACCACATATGAATAAGAGAAAGTTGGTTTATCCACCGCGTTTTACTTGCCCATCTCGCCTGACATTTTAGATTGTCCGCTTCGACAATCGCAACTTCCTGTATATAGTTTTCGGCAGTCCCACAATGTGATTATATCCCATTTTGTTCCAACACGAACCGACTTTCCTCTAGCATGCCTCCATCTTGTTATTATATATGTCGTTATTTTAAGCTGCGATTTGATTGGTTAAAAATATTTCACCACCTCCGTTGGCATTTGTAGAATTTTGTCAATGTATCAAACTTTCTATCAAAATGACTTTATAATGACTTATACTTAAAAAGAAAGATCAAATAAGTTAATGTAAAATAATTTTCTTAAATTTTCATAAACACAGAGTGGATTGAAATATTTTTAACCAATCGAATAACAGCTATAACACATGCACGAAACATGCTTTATTTATGAGCTCAAAATGGAGGCATGGTAGAGGAAAGTCGGTCCGTGTTGGAACGAATTAGGATATTACAGCTTGTAGATTTAGAAGTGAGTAGCCACAGTGTATGAACGGAACTGTACGCAAAAAGGTAGCTACTGTTCGTCGAAGCGAGAAGAAGGTGTATCGGGAGACACTAGGTTGTTGATTATCTATCTTTCTAGCTCAATTTTAATGGATTAAGTTTATCCCTTTTATTTAATCCATCTCCACTATATAAAGCTTTAGTGGTAGCCATATGCTCTCAGAAAAGTGTCAACTTATATAATAAAAATGATGATGAACATCATCAAACGTCGAGCCGTGGGCTTCTCACTTCTAGTTAAATGATGTAAAATACGTATTATTTCACATTGTATGTTTCATTATCAGCACCTATATGTAGAAAAATATTCTTAGATTCCCTAACTCATGTACAGAATGTTACAAAACTCGTATTTACACTGAAAAAGCAAGTTTTCCTTCCGTGGTCGAAAGTTAGAACTGTACCGGTAGTTTTCAACATCTGTATTGTTTCTGTACCGGTAGCTACTTTTCTCTTCTACGCCATCCATGCGAGTTCGATGGAATTTTCAGTTTGATACTAGAAATTTTTGTAATTTAAATATTAATTATAAATCATGCTTTTCTATTGAAGCAAAATATGCTATGGACACATATTAAAGACCAATAGCCCCTTAATTATAGTACATTTTGCAATTGCATTAAAATATATCGTATACTGTAGCATGTTTTGGCAATTTATTACTCAAATTTCCATATTGCAAGAACTGAGGGGGTGATAGCTATACTATAGAAATATAATTAAACGTAAGCTACTATTCGCGACGAGAACAAGATTATTACCCTCTGAGAATTAATCTATGTGCGTGAGATTTGCTAGTGAGTTTACTATCAGTCATTAGCAAGGAATTTAGCTGTATGGTCATTGCAAGGATTAAGACAGGAGTGGACAAGAGACTCAGGAAGGAACATGCAGGATTTAGACCAGGGAGAGTAACAACAGAGCATCCTGAGAAAAATACTGGAACAAGCAAATGAATTCAGAACTCCAATATACACATACTTTGTGGACTTTGAAAAGGCATTCGACTCGATGCACAGGAAGAGCCTTTGAACGATAACGAAGAGCTATGGGATTCCAACCAAATTCACTAATGCTATAAGAAGGATGTATAAGTGATTAGAATGTGTTGTTAATGAGGAAAATGAAACATCAGAGTGGTTCGCTATTAAAAGTGATGTAAAACAGAGATGTGTAATGTCAGAATTTCTTTCTACTAGTTATAGATTGGATGGTAAAGAAAACAACAAATGGAGTGAGAAGAGAAATAAGAAGTGACTTTACAACTTTATTATTAGGTCTTGGGTTTGCGGAAGATATAGCACTTTTATCCTCCAAATTCTAAGACCTGAATGATAAGACTAGGAAAACGACTGAAGAGACATCAAGGATAGGGCTTAAATTAAATTCAAAGAAATAGACTTAGAAGGATTTGGAACACCAAAAATATTGGAAAAATACAAAGATGCACCTATTTAAGACCTTAGTAGGACCAGTATTGTTTTATGAAAGTAAAACGTGGAAAAGAACGAAGAAAGATGAACACCTCTTAAAAAGGCTTCCAAACAAAGCCTCAGAAAGTTACTAAAAATAAGATGGCAACAGAAAATACCTAATAAAAAATATTGAAAACAGCTAGACTTAACAACATAAGCTATGAGATCAGGAGAAAAAAGTGGAACTGATTCGGACACATACTAAGGAAAGAGGGAACAAATGACTGAAAGACAACACTAGGGTGGCAGCCAGAGGGGGAAAAGGGAAGACCTAAGTCCACATGGAGGAGAACAACGAAAAAGGAAAGAAACGCTGCTGAATGGAGTAGATGGGACACTGCCAAAGCAGCAACGAAGGACAGACAAAAATGGAAGGATAGCGTTGAGGCCTTATGCGCCTTCTGGCGCAGAGAACATTAAGTTAAGTTTATGGTTTTCATTGTACTAGCGCACACTCAGGGCGACTTTAAGGTGCGAGTAGTTTTAAACTTAAGTTCAAGCTCAATGTCGTAAAAAATAAAAATGTATGAAGACTATTTGCAGTAACAACAATGTTAAGAAACCATCTTTGTAACTGAAAGTATTTTATTTTACGACCATCTTTTTGGCCAAAGCATTATCACTAGTTTAAGAGGAGTTCAGTTGAGTAAATGTGTTCTACGTCCCAGTCATGAATATTTCACTTATATAAAAAAACCGCTAGCTATAGGTGAAGGTGCATAAATTTTGTCTGTGCGTTGCACTGATGGCAATTTACAGCAGGGTTCTTTATCGAGCCAAGCCTACCATGACACGGGACCTCGTTTATTTTAAGTTCCCATCCGAAAGAACCGTGACTTTCATTTTGTAATGCCGAGTGCTTGGCGAAAAAATAGTCACTTCCCACTTCCAAGTTTTGGGTCAGACCTGGTCGGGGTTCGAAGCAACGACCTCCCACTTACGGAGCGATCACTCTACCAACTAAGCTACCGCAGGGGTTATGTTTAAAAGGAAGTGGTGGCTGTATTACCATAATACTTATACAACTTATTAGATAAAATCATATGGTAGCATAATAAGCATAAAAGTACTAACAATTTCTGACTGGAAAAAGAGAAATTACCCCCAGTATCCCAGAGAGACATGTTAAAGTATCACAATAAAAACTACCGGTACAGTGTTTCTGTTACTAGAAACTCACTACCGGTACAGACAAAATATAAACTACCGGTACAGTAACATCTTGTCAGTCATGTCGTTTGAATCAATATTTTGAATGTTTCTGTGCCAAAGTAGATTTTGTAACTGTATAGACTAATTGAAAAAAGGTTTCTTTTCATCATGCATTTTAAAATTCTCAGATATTTTCGATTAAATGAGCATAAATCTACATTTTAGATAGGTACAGCGTTGCTCAAATACGTGTTCATGACTGTTCTTAATGGAATATTTAATTTATTTTGAGATTCTAAAACATACAAATACGCCCAAGAAGAAGATATAGAACAACTGCTTATTTACCGTATTTGATTTCGAGTTGTTATGTACGCAACAAGAAAATAAGAAACAATTTACTCGTTGACCTCATTGTCTCTCGCTTCGCCGAACAGTAGCTACCTTTTTGCGTACAGTTCCGTTCATACACTGTGGTAGCGGTTACCTTTGAGATTTATTGCTTTTCATTTAGTTCTTCGATCCACATCAGCATTTGTAGTTGACACGGACGCTGATAGTGAAAAACATGATCGTAATGCGAATTTTAAGCTATTTTACAAGGACGGGCTTAGCTACATCGGGCAAAATTACAACATTTTTCTGTGTTTTCCGTGTAAACATTTTATTAAAATTTTAAGTTATGTCCAAAAATTTAATGTCAATTTAAAGAATATTTATCTGGGAACAAAACAAGATCACGATGATCGGACACAAATTAAAAAAGTAATGTAGAATTTTGTCGAAACACCTACAAGTCATAGGTCTGATTCGTTGTTCCCCTTTACTCTTTTTTATATAATTAGGGGTACAGGTATTTTTTAAATTTTATTATGAAACTGGTCCCTGTGTGCTATATATCTGCAGAATCACCTGTCTCGAAATCAACGACTAATCATGACATGTTGACAAGTAACAAATATCACAAATGAGGTCATTCTTGTCCTTAAAATACTACTAATTTTAACACACAGTCCTTTGGTAATTTCAAATAAAACTACAATTAAAACCTCCAACTGTGATGAATACGTACATGCCACAAACATTATTATACCTCATCGTGCCACTATTTAGGTCGACACCCCCTGCTTGTTGAATCTTAATATATAACGATCTACTTGGTTACCATGACAACGTATTAACGAGCAAGTGAGAGCATAAACCCTCTATTAAAAATTGGGAAAATTAAAGTCTATGCGATTGCCATCCCCACCGACCTGATACTCGCAAGTTAGATGTAAAAATTACATAAAAATTCCCAGGTCAATGTGGAGCATTATGTTATCGTGCAAAATATTTGAGCAATCTCCTCGTGTGTTTGGCATTTTTAAATTTAGGTTCATGTTATCAATTCTGATACGAGTATGGAATGATGGTTTTAACAATTTTTTTTTAACTTCCTTTGCAATGGAATCGGTGACGAGTCGGCTAAAAGATCGCAGCGCGTCTCGCCATTTGAATATGGACTGGCATGCTTGTTTTTGATTGATTCCTTGCAGTCTTAGTTGCATTGGCTATGATTACCAAGTTCATGATGTTCATCCTTTTTATTTGCCAATGCAATTATAACATGGTCTATCTATTCAGGGGTCCTACAGGTTTTGGGGTCCAAAATATAGGAAAATGGAACCACAATTATAGGAGTTTTATAGGAAATTATAGGAGTTTTCCCTAAAATTATAGGAATATCTTTAAATAGTTTACACATAAAATATACATCCATACCCACCTTTCCTCTCGTTCAGCCATTCTATTTCCTCCTTTTACTAACGAACATACAATATTGGCAACTTTAATGTACACTTACTGCTTTAGAAATGCATAAATGTTAAATATGTACTAAATGTGGGGAAAATGTCCCCATTCTGAATTCCTGAAGCTACCAGTAACAGAAATATAGGAATCATAAGAGGTTTTTCAAATTAAATAGGAAAATATAGAAAATGGTCAAAATTATAGAAATATAGAGATGGTGGGACCCCTGTTTATTCTAAATAATCTAAATACAGGATAAAATTAAAGCTTAATCCTAATAAAATTGTATTAATATCCAAATGCACCATGAGAAACTAAACACTATGAGAAAATATCCAAAATATGCACTTGGCAACCAAAAACGACGCAAAAACGATATAATAAGTATTGTTACAAGTTAGACATATTTTACGACCTTTTGGCTTTCAACAGATACTGGGTATAATGCCAAGAAGAGTTCTAACTACCCCACATAAGTTAGGATATTGTGTGACAAAATATTGCTAACTGCTTATGTTGCTCTGTCTGTTTCAATCGCTTCCAATTGTTAGTGTTCTCTGTATCGGGCACTGGTGGTCTACTCTTTCTTTTCGAACTCTACAGGGGTGTCTTTAGCGTCTCTCATCCGAAAGACTATAGTAAAGTTTTTACAGGTCTAGTATGGGCAACAGATAAAAATGATCTCAGAAAATATCCAAATCCCGAATGAGGTTCGAATGCAATCTTTTGACTTCAAAAGCAAGTGACAGTACAGTCGTATCCGTCAATTAACTGTCTAAATACGATTACTTTTCCAACTGTAAAACAAAGTCATAAGTTTAGTAGACTTTTTAATTGTTTTAGATTATTAAACGTCAAATTCAAAGTTGACAGGTGACACTAACGTTTCCACACTTTTTAAACATTTCATTGTTTCCGTTTTCGCCGATACCTGGTCGGGACCCTACCTGTGTTCAACAAGGGCAGATAAAAACCCTTGATAAGAACACAATTGAGAAAAAACAAAAACACGTGAAATACATAAAGCCGCCCAAATCTTTTCAACTCATACACAGGAGTGGAGTGAAATATTGCTGTTTGACACCCCGTTCAATGGCTCATAGGGACTGGCTAAGTGAAAATAGGTTTTTCCGGTAAGCTCAGTGATTATTCATTATCAGTCTTACTAAGCCTACTGATATTTGTGACATTTGACACTTTTAAATGGACATAGGTGTGAATAAAATAAAACGTTTAAACAGGCTCCAGTTTCACAATCATTCCTTAGCTAAGATTTTCCTTAACTTAAATCTTGCAAAATTTCAAATCTTTATAATTTTGTTTATTTTCAAGATATTGAGGAATTTCAGGTGTCATTGTTAAGATCACTTCTAGATTAAAATATTTACATTTAGTTCTAAAAAAATATTCACCAGTATTTCCAAAAAGAGATTACCATAATTTGCTAAATTTAAGTTAAGGAAATTCTTAGCTAAGGAATGACTGTGGAACTGGGGCTAGTTTATATGTTTTAGGACTAAAAACCAGATTTGATGTTTGTTTTTTATCGTTCATCAACGTAAGAACTGTTAGAGCAGTTGAGTTGATTAATGGTGTTTAATGTCCCAGTCAAGAATATTTCACTTACATCGAGACGTCGCCAGCTATAGGCGAAGGTGCAGAAATTTTGCCTGTACCTTGCGCTGATGACATTATACAGCAGTGTTCTTTATCGTGCATAGCCTACCAAGACATGGGACCTCGTTTATTTTAAGTTCCCATCCAAAAGATTCATGGCTGTCATTTCGTAATGCCGAGTGCTTGGGGCGAAAGAACAGTCACTACCCAATTTTAAGTCTTGGGACAGACCCGGCCGGGGTTTGAGCCCATGACCTCCCACTTACGGAGCAAGCACTCTACCAACTGAGGTACCCTAGTGGTAAGCAGGCCGAGGCAAATCACTTAAATTATATATGTTATCTTTTTGTGTGTGGTGATTTTTAAAGAATACCAGATTGAACAGAAGACACCGAATAATAAATTGGGACTCTTTGTAGAGTTGAGAACAAAATTACTTTTCATGGGCCATTCAGGAACTATCTACACTGTAACAGTTCATCGTAAAATAACGTCAGTCAGAGATTACCAAATTTCACCGATAATTCAAGAAAGTCACTGTTTAAATTCCAAAAAAATGTTATTCATAAGATTTCTTCCAAATTATTTCAATACGCGTGAACCAAAAATATCTTACACTTATTTATTGATGGCATCTATATATCTATTGTTATTACGATGTAGTTTTATAATAATAAAAAACAATAGTTTATCTCACATTTAAGATAAACGGCCATCAGACACTTGTCAAAAAGTTATCCCAATGTTCATAACGACTGAAGGATAAACATTCTAAGACCGAAATACAATTCTCGGAAATAGCCGTGTAGGCATTTTTACTGAAAAAATGCCCATGTTCGTTGTAATTTATTATGCTTAATTTTAATATAACAAGGCATGATACCAGGTATGTTAAATATCGGTATGACATTATTTTGACAAAGTGACAAGATAGTAACAAACACACCTTTTGAATGATCAGTATAAATGCATTTAATGCATGCAACATAAGAAATGCCATAATTCACAATAAAGGGCTTGAAAAACCTTGCTAACTGAAAATACCAAACTTTGATCATAAGGGAGTTTCTACTTATCGCATGACTCATCTGTCATGTGTCAATTGTTTTCAATACAAATGTTTTATCAAATAAAAAAACCTAAATTAGCACATGACTTCTTTATATTCCAATATAAGAATAATAATAGTGAATTCAATTTTCTACATTACGTCAAACTGCAACTTAGCTACTCCTGATTTATGTGAAAAATGGCTATTTCAGGTTAAGACACTGTCTGGAGCATAAAAAGTTACAGTTGATACAACTATTTAAAATGTCACCAATTAAGTCATCATGGTCCTCTAAGAAGGCCCATTCTTTGCCATAAATATATAAAAATATGCCATTATAATTGTTTCAGTTAATGCAAGTTGCAAGTTAATAAGAGGTATATGATTACAGTTAACTACGAGGAGAGGAACTGTAAATAATAAGTAGGTAAGTAAGTAAGTAAGTAAGTAAGTAAGTAAGTACGCTTTAGACCACCGATAACCGATAAAAAGGTCCGGGATATACACACATAGCGCCGATAAAGAATTTTAAAAAAATTGTACATACTGAAGATTTAACATAATGGTGATATAAGGTTCCATGTGCATAACTTAAATATTACTATTTAATAAAAAATTAACATCGGTGTAAAACATGTGTTAGTTTTGTTTCAATAGCAATGCATACATTACATCAATAAAGAATATTAAAAACTTAGCTTTTGTTCTTCGTCATTTAAACACAATGGTCAAAAAGTGTTATTTTTTTTATCAAATGTAATGCACGCATTCCGTTAATAAGAAATATGAAAAAACCTCACCGTCTTTAAATGAACACTTAAGACAATACACGGTAAATAAGCCTAATATTTATAGTGCAAATTTATTATTTCAAGAACTGTTTAAATTCGGGGTGGTGCCTGTGTTGTTTTGCTTCAATGGCAATACACACATTCGGTGAACAAAGAATGTTTAAAAAAACCACCATTTGCACATGAACACTTCAATGTTAAAATAGTTAAAATATTGCTATTTAAAATAATAAGAAAAAATCCTTTATCATTCATAATATAAAGACTGTAACTGGGGGCATTTTAATGACAGATACAAATTTGGTTTCACAATTTCGGTCCAAGCATTTCTAATGAGGAATTGTATTCAGAAACGGCCGTCTAGTGCTGTAAAATTAAAACTGGGGTAATATGTTGTTAGCAAACTTACATTTGGGTCAGTTATTTTTTCAAACGTAGGTGTAAGGTAGTATCTGATTCCTTCTTCTGATCCCTCCAGGGTCAGCCCTCGCACCAGTAGTACCGTCAACAATATATATGGAAATATCGCAGTAACATATACAACCTGGAAGGATATAAAATAATTACTCTCTCTCTCTCTCTCTCTCTCTCTCTCTCTCGTATGGCATATAAAGTCCGCACAGATTAAATGCAGACTCGAGTTTCTTATTCAATATATACTTGCAAATGCATCATATAAATATGTAAATGATTTCTAATGCCAAATACTAGTGGTCAAATGTTCTAGTAATCTGTTTGATATTCAAAAAGAAAAAAATATTATGTTCAGTCAATACATCATTATATCGATATATCATTAAATAGTTCCAACATGATCAGTTTCTTAATTAATGTATTACAACAAGTCAATTAAACAATTTCGAAAATCCAATCGAGTTACAGCAGCAAAAATGATCAACCAATGATCCTATCATTAGGATGTAATACATATACGTTACTAATGTATACATGTAACTAATATTTACCTTGCCAAGTGATTGAACGCCTTTACATAAAACACAGAAAGTCACAGTCCAGGCTAGCAACAAACACAAAGCTAGATCCCACTTAACTCCGCCACTCTCTTCTAAACTCCCAGAGATGTCCAAAACATTGTTTCTGTAATCACAATACAAGAGTAAGCTATTAAAACCTGTACCACAACGTTAATGGTTGATTAATTGAATAGGTGAAATACGTCTAAGTCAAGAATATTTCACTTATATCGAGACGTCCTCAGCTACAGGTGAAATGGTGGTAATTTTAACCTTTGCAGTGCGGTCAGGGCAATGTACAGGGAGGGATCTTCAAGGTACTTTACATAACATTTGCAAAGGTTATCTCTTCACTTGTCTAATATCCTGATATTGGGGAAATCATCTGCAGCGACTTCTCTGAAGTAACAATGTGCGTTGACGGGATTCGAATCCCTGGCGTTGGGATCTAAAGTCACCGACTGTGTTAAACTCGTGCATCAGGTATGTATTCAATTGAAGTTTCATTTATACTTACTTCCAGAAATCTTCACTGGGTGTTGTTATCGCCTGTGCCTCAAGAGAAACATTAGCTGTAAAAGAAATGCAACTTTAATTCAATTATAAAATTAAATTTAAACATAACATATTGAAATCAAAAACAAACATACCATTCCATGACACCATGTGCATATTTGTGTAAGTAGCACGTGTCGGCGTCCGTATTATCTAAATCACAATCCCAAAAGCAAAGTTAAAACTTTGAAAACTGGCAAATTCAGTAAAACGTGAATTTCCAGAAGGGAAGAGGCCGATTCATACGCATACTTGTAAAACTTCTGCAAAGCTTTGAAACTTTTAAAATGAAAGAAAAACAGTCCGTCAGCTGTTCAAACATACGGGGTAAACATTGGTCCTTTTAATGAATGAATCAGTCTGTATTATTACGATCTTTTCTTATAAGTCTGGAATCTTGCTAAACCATGCACTGTCATAAAGTGATGGGAATCAATGTTATTATGTTTTAAGTCTGTTTATGGTAGGCGCAAATGACAAAAATAAATAGCACAGCATTTACCACATTCGGGTCTAGTTCCGTTCCAAATACCAATCTGGCTCTTATTATAAATACCATGACGACATGCACATGTATTCCATGCATTATTGCAGGAGGACCACGGCAGTGATGACGACATAGAAGCAAAGAAGAAATAGAGACACCATGCAATAATAACACAGTAATAAAGAGCGATGAAGGCTGTAACAATAACCATAGCAAAACCAAGCCCTGAAAAAATATATAGGTATAGTTTAATTGTAACAATACTGAACAGTGCCAATCTCCCGTGTACACACGTAAACAGCTCTCTAGAAACCTCTGTTGAAAGCGTTCACGGTATATGCATTAGTTTCTTGCAATTATCAGATTTTATGTAACTTTTAAGTTACCAACACCAAATAGAAAAGTTCAGAAAATGTTCAAGAGCCGATACAATACAATGTATTTACGTATTGTATGTAATCAAACATTATCATTATCAGCGCAGGATTGATTGGTTGTGTTCATTTAGTCTATAACGGTTTAATACCGAATGCATGGAAATAATGGAGGCCGCGTTGGCCTAATGGATAAGATGTCAGTCTACAAATTCAGCGTCTCTCACCGCTTTGGGTTCGAGTCCCGCTCAGACCACATGTGGGAAAGTGAATTTTCCTTGCCGTTGGCCTTAACTGGTTCACCTGGTATCAGTATAATAGACTGGGGGTAGTTCGCTTGTCTACAGCGTACTGACTCTGTGAGCTAGCAACTTAAAGTCGTCCTGGGTGCGCGCTAGTACAAGGCAGACCATACAACACACACGCTCTTCACATGTACATGCATACACGAAATTGTTCATAGAATAATCTATAGAGATTAATAAAATAGTTCAGGTCTCGAATAGCTGAACAATTGCTGATGCGACGTTAAGCAACATTCAACCAAACCAAACCATGGAAATAATGTAAAAGGTAGAGTTTATGTGTTTTGTTTACAGCGCTCGAGACGGTATGCAACAAACCGGCCGGCGCCTGTGTCATCTTTGTGATGAAGTGTACAACAAACCTTTAAATGCTGGGTTCGCTCGCCATATCTTCAAGGGTCCAAGTCTTGCATACTGTCCGAGACAGATCTCCAGATAAAACAAAGGGATACCGACAATGAACAGACACACAAAGTACGGTATCAGGAACGCCCCTGCAACATGTATTTAAAGACACCATATTTCAGATTCCATTTGCAATTTTGTAATGCCCTGTTAATTTGCTATCTGAATTAACCAATGTAGAATATAACGACCAATATTAAATGTTTTGTCTTTATAATTAACAGATCAAGAATAGAGCTTGTGTTTGCAAGTCTCAAAAATAAAATGTTAATATATTGCATCAATCTTTTGAACATAATAATCTTGAGTCTGCATGAATCTATTTTTATAGATTTTTGTGAGATCCGACCGAAATGCACATATATACCCTTTTAATTCCCAAAACCGAAATGTTGATTACATGCCTTTTGTGTTACCATCCCATACCAATAACAAAGTACATACTCACATGCAAATATTATATAACGCAAGTATTGGGCATTTCTAAAAACTATCCGAAGGACATGGATATGGATAATTTAAGTAAGCATTTCAAAAGTACCAATAGGTCTATGGGACAAATATATCTAGGGTAATTTTGGAATCAGAGACATCATACTTATCAATAATATCGTAATGGCGGCCAAAAAACTTGATAAGCATAGGCCTATAATATCCTTGCGTCAACAATTCAATGTATTTTTTTTTAAAACAGCTTGCTTCGTTGAATTAAGTTACCGTAACAAACTCAACCATAGCCTATTAATACTGAAATAAATACACCAAAAAACGGGAGAAGCATGTATAAGGAAAGTTGACAATAAAATAAATGAAGTCATCACGTTGTCATATACTTTCGTTGGTGGGTGCAAGTCTAAACATGATGCGAAATTTGGAGAATGAATCTATCTTTTATTTCAAGCTTACTGGGATAGATGGAATACACATAATCTCCATTATATACTTACATTTTATGTAAATATACTAGTATGAATTTTTATTAATTTATTCAAATGGATTGTAAGATAAATGGTATCGATCGATATCCTCAAATAGTACTATAACCAACTCGTCATGGATGATTGAATCCAGTTCTAATCTGAAACCAGAAGTGTTTTAATCAGTGCTCCCAAATACTAGTATATGTTCGCTTATTCTTATCTTGTGTGTCAGCCGTTTTTATAAATGATATTGTTTTGTCATTGAATATGCTGCTACAATGATCAAAGTTTTTACAATCTTCAAAGTGTACAAACACACATTACATTATCATTATTTGTAGCCATACCCTATGTGTGTGAAATAATGCGAGAACGTTTGATACCGTACCTCCGCCATTTTTATAACACAAATACGGGAACCGCCAAACATTACCAAGTCCAACTGCGAATCCAATCAATGTCAAAACAAACTCTACCTGGCTTCCCCATGTATCTCTATTAGAACCTCCATCCTAAAACAAAATAGTAATTCAAAGATATATACTACATGTAGTTACACTTGAAAACTTAACGGAATTAATAAAAATTAAATGTCAAACAATCATCTGAATAATAAAATTAATATGGTAAAAGTGTTGAATAGCTGCAACAGTAAACGTGGGTTTTATTGTCGCAAATACCAGTTTTTCTTGCGATTTACGGTCTACCTGGCGACGCAGCTTGCGACAGGAAATTAAATTCACATTTTACGCAGCTCTTCAAATATAAAAAGGTATATATACTCATATTAAATACATGTACGAAAATATTCTCTCAACATTCCCTTCAAGATTGGGACCGGTGTATCATCAGTTGAGCACAATTTTACCAATGCATGTGAAATTAGATTAAGATACGAAATAAATTTTAATTCAGTTCAAATCAAACTGGCCATTGCTTTATTAAATTCTACAGGTAAATTAAACTTGGTTGAATTTATAAGGAATGGTCAAAGACATACAAACTGTTTTTATTAGGACGATTACCATATTTGAATTAAACTAAAATCCTTGAAAGTCATAAATTATGAAATAAAAATACAGACATGTTGTTAGTGTCCATGTGAATATGAAGTCAATGAAATCATTTTATTGTTGTTTTAAGTGATTTTTACATATCTCATAGTATAGAAGAACAAAATTTGCATTTTAAAAGAACGTTGCAACTTCTTGTGAATTCCTGACAGCACGTTGTATGTGGCTAAAATCACTTTGCACTATCGGTTGAGATAAACAAAGTCGTAAAATTTTGAAAACAAAACAATATTTTGAAATACCAAAAAGACTTTTCGTCTGGAACCTAAATCTTTAAGACTTCATCAAGCGATAGAAAGTGTCATTAGGCGTAGAAATTGTCAACACTTCATTAGGAGTTGTAACAGTGTTAACACCTTTTCTGATGACCTGTAAGTCAAAACAAAAATCAGTTCTACATTTTATAATAAACAACAGTAATTACGTGTCAATATTTACCATTCTAATTTCTTTTTCTCATGAAAACCCTTGTTGGTGATAGCTATAACAATTCTTTTAACTTATTTTGTTTCGGACGTTCTTGGTTGAATCTCAGTAACCTTTTCACTCAGAGCACAGTTAATTCTTTATCTTTGGGTTTAATTTTATGCAGCTAAACTAAATATTTTAACTGTGTATTCGTATAAACCTTTGTACCTGACCAGAAATGGAGCTGGACATGTTTGACCTGCCAGCCACCCAAAGTTTATATTTTCCCTTTTGCCAAGGTAAAAGTAATGAGCACAAAGCACGTTACGGGTTTTAAAACTCGATGTAACAATTTCGTTATACTAGTTGTATATAGTATCGCCAAACTAAATGACTTATGAGACGTATGGACACCCAAACCATCGGTCAGTCCGACACGTTAAACTAGTTGAACTTTAGAAAAGACATTAATATGTAGGATCACATACACTGACTTGATATTGGGTCAGTTATGTACACATATATAACTCAGTAAAAGTTGAATATCATTTTCTTTTCATCTGCCCAAAATATGATACTTTTAGAAAAAGACATTGACAAGAAATGTCTTGCAGATCCCTCACCAAACCAAGAGAAAATATCCAGATTATTAAATCCCCAGAATTATTTTGAGTTGTATAAGATTTCTTCATTCCTTTAACAATCTTTAGCTACTAGAAATGCAAATATTAAGTAATCCGTTTATCAGTATCATTATTTTATATCTATATATATACATGTACTAGTATATGTATTACATACTATTATTTGCTAATATGTTAATTAATAATACATGTTATAATTTATATATGTTGTAATGGAGAGCACTGTTAACATTATATATACTCGATGGTATTTTATATGTATTTGCAGTATTCCAATTAAAAATATTGTATTGTATTGTAAGAAGGACGGTTTTATAATACGTACTGGTCCTGGATTGCTTCGTTTTTTTGTTTTTTGTTTTTTTTCGCAAAACATAAACATGATTATGAATGCTCTGAACTTGATTTTGGATGGCGACTTGGGATCTACTGACAAGACGTTAGCCAAACCACAGTGTACAATTAAAACCATCTCTAGTTTTATTGGAGATGTACATCTAACCATTGGTGAAGAATGTCACTTACAGTGCCGCCAAGTGTTTTATGAGCGTATAGCTTTAGAATTTGTTAACAAGTTTGGCTTCAGCCAGCAATGTTTGTTTGAGTTAAAACCATCTCTAGTTTTATTGGATATGTACATCTAACCAGTGATGGATAATGCCACTTCCAGTGCCGCCGAGTATTTATGTATAAGTGTATACAGTCAGCAATATTTGTTTGAGTTAAATCGTCTCTAGTTTTATTGGAGATAAACATCTAAATGCCTTAATATATCTGGACTGTGCATGGAGTAATATATATTTTAATACTGTCAAACCTGTCTTAAAGCTCACCTCTATATAAGGTACATATGTTTTAAAGCCAGTAAAAATTATTTTGACATAGCGAGTCTCTTCGTTTGACCGGCGTGAATTTCCGACTCCCGAATACAAGAGCAATTACAATATGCGTGATTATCATCATCAAACAATTGTTATTTTAGCAACTACAACGTTCGTTCATGCTGCCAACACTTTTATATCGGAATTTTTGAATTGGTCATATAACATATGTATCTTATGATAAAATTCAGAAATTGTATATTTCAATACTGCCATGTGCTGATTTTGATTTTTTTTTAAATTAAAATGATGCATTTAAAAAGTTGTCATGTGCTGATTTTGAATGCATTATTTTAATAAAAATTCAAAATCAGCACATGACAATACAATCAAAAGTTGCAAGCGAGGCTTGCAGACAATGAAATAAACTTAACTCTAGTAAGTACAAGGACATTGGCACTGTTCAGTTCTAAACTGGATTGTCGTTGCATTATCAATATTCTTCTTAGCTTTATAAATGATACCGGACAAGAATAATAATAGTGACGGTTGTGGAGGTGAAGATAAAAGTTTTCAATACAAAACGTCAGTCTCAAATATAGCGATATGAAACTTGATATGTGATGTCTTGATATGAGCATATAATAATCCTAACAACCACCCTGAGCATCGACCTACACATCCCATTAAATAACTTTTTGATATTTGGATTTGATAGAGTATTGGATTCAATATGACCACTGTGGCGTAAGGCGGAGGCGTTTGTACGATAATAATTTGTCACGTATAAAATTATCTGGTATCCATGGCAATAAGAGGAGTCGTAGAATCACATACGTATAAAGAGTAAGGATCAAGAACCCGAGAATCAGTTACACATTTCTACAATTGAACCCGACAGCACAATGACTGGACGCATTTGTTGCTGCTGTGGATTTCCATTTAAGCAGGGTTTGACGCCGATATTAGAAGAACGAGGGATGAAAGAAGAACACATGCACAGTTCTAACCAAAATACTACAAATGTTCAATTCTTACAAATTCCCTCAAACATAATCAGGAATTTAAGGAGAAAAGGGCGGCATATTAAAGTGAACAATTACGTACAATTCGATATGCGAGTGTCAAAAAGGAAAGATGCATTGCCGCAACATGTGAAATGTAACTTTATACTTAGGTCATTTTTATCCATGAAAGAAAGCTCGCGAAGAAATGCTGTGATGGATATAGACTTAAATGAATCCAGTAGCCAACACCTGCAAATGGCTTATAATGAACACATTTTTGTAGAGACATTAACAGATATTGGACTCGCGTAGGTAAATAAAAAACTTTATTTTGTTGATACTCTTGTTTCAAATTGACATGATATCTGACATGTTAGCACCCCGATAATGCTGCATACGAGGAAGTTGTATTGTGAAGTGAAACTTGTGGAAGGCCTGATAAATCAGCTATATACGATCCTGTAAGGAACGTTGGATGCTCGGTACATATATGCGTAGACCTGCGAGTAAAAAACAAAATTCAAAATTAGGACAAGACTGAGTAGATGCGTTAATGTGGGAATTGAATCTTGCCCGTGGTTTGAATATCAAGTGACAAAGCTTTGTTTTTTAACTGTGATATATTGGAGTGAGGTGAAGAATCTATAGACGTAAAACCAAATATTTAAAGTTATAAAGAGAATAATGTGGTTTTTTATTGTCGTTGTGTGAACATTTACATAATGGAAATACTGGTAAACTGCAAGATGTCGGGAAAAAATCACATACATAACATAACATGGACTACCATATCCGTGGTAAAGTATGTCGTCTATTGATATCCGACAGTAAAATTATCCTGTAATCGACAATGAAGTAGAATTCAGTATGCATTCTTAATTGAAATCATTTGAGTTCAAAATAAAATGATATTTGAAAATATTTTTGTATCTGTTGATTATTTAATACACATGTGTGCAAATTAAAAATACAGTACAGGCCTGTCGGAAGTTTAACCCTGGACTAACGAATAAGTCCCGGGTCGGCAGCTCATTTCGGTCCCTCGTAGGCTGTATCTCGACACTTGCTATCTAGCTATGCATCGGCAGTTTTTCAGACGCGGTCGTTAGCTATCCATATCTGTCACTCGGCAGGCGATCATCAACTTATTTTCGTTAGCTCAATGATAAACCTTCGACAGGACTGTACTATATTCCATATACATGTACCCTTCTATCACCTTGATGTGATTTCGATTCAATATAACCCTATACCGTGTACATTAATATTAATGATGTGTCGTATATGACCAGCCAAGATGGGTCAATTTTAGTACATGTATGTAAATCGAAAATTCATCAGCTATATGTGACGATGCAGAAAATATCTGCTTACCCTTCCGAGCACCCGGTCTCACTTCCCCGGTGGAAGTTCACGTGTTTAACCTAACTTGTTAGTTTCAAAGTTTTTACTTTGTTCTAGATCGTGATTCCGGTATGGATTTGTATGTTTGTTTTTGATTTAGAATACCATACATATTGGTAATGTGAAGAAATATTTCATTTTCGAGCCACACTGGACCTCTTCCGAATAAACAATTCAGCCCAAAATAACAAATACTGTCCCGAATACCGGATACTGTCCGTAAGTCAAATACTGTCCCGATATTGCCTTGAAAGAACAGTTGTTGTCCCGAAAAGAACTATTGCATCGCAAGAACAGCTATTGTCTCGAAAGGACATCTATTGTCCTTTATTAACGATTAAAGCAGCATTCCGTACTTCTCACGTGTCACTGCTTTTATATTTTAAACCTAGATCTCCTACGTGAGTCCCAATGTTTTTGAGTACTCATATAACAAATAACAATGTATGTTGCAGAGTAGTATATTTGATTAGATGAACATTTCCAATAAAGCACAACTTCTGATAGTACATGTAGAAAACCATAACCTTAATGTTAGTGTCATCTAATGCTCCTTGCAATGCATATTCCTTTGCAGCTGAACAATGTACTTAACAGTAGTCCACACATGTGGTGTTCGATCTGGAAGGGACTCTAGTGCTATTTGCCCTAAAACAAAGAAGATGCCCCACAAAATTACTGTCTGTGGGCCAGCCCTGGTCATTCTATTTAGTCTTAGTTGGGTTTTGAATAAATCCATCTCAACTTCGTTTTCAACTAGGGTTTCGGTGTTTGCTACCATAACAGGGACTCACTCCGGTGGTGGCTGCCATAACAGGGTACTTCGACGTTTGCTACCATAAGAGTGGATTCCATACTCATGTGTGCTATCACACTGGAGCTTCGGTGTTTTTTTAAAATAACAAGAACTTCGATGTTTGCTATCTTAAGAGAGGTTCTGGTGTTCGCTACCATAACAGTAACTTCAGTGTTTGCAACCACAACAGTTGTTCCGGTGTTTGCCGCCAAAATAGCCAGGGCTTGGTGTTGGCTACCATAAAAGGGGACCTTGTCCAAGAGACCAACTCAATCGGTATCTACTTTGGTGCTAATTAGCGTTTCGCAGATATTACCAAACAATTAGTATTCTATGAAAAATTAAAATGTCATTGTAATGATGTCCTTAATGGCATTTAAAATTTTAAAATGTGTATAGCCTTCCCGGTATGTCAAATTATGCAAGAAGTGTGAAACACAGCTAGTATTTACAAAACATTTATCCAGTTATCGTATATCTCGATTTGCAGGGGACATCACGTACTGCTGTAAATGCGTATGATCGTCCACGTGTCTTGTTCGTGTCTGAAAAACCAAAAGACTGATTGATTGATTGATTGATTGATTGATTGATTGATTGATTGATTGACTGACTGATTGACTGACTGACTGATTGATTGATTGATTGGTTGGTTGGTTGATTGGTTGAATGCAGTTTTACGTCTCAGTCAAGAATATTTCACTTATTTGGAGAAGTCACCAGCCATAAGTGAAGTTACAGAAATATATCTTTACCGTGTGCTCAGGGCAATGTGAAAGTGTCACGCCTGCTGGTCACATGTTTGATACGGGCATCAGTTTTAAGATCTCTTCCGAAGGACCCCGTTACTTTCATTTCTATATGCTGAGAGGTTTGGCGAAAGAACAGTCACTATCTATTTTCAAATCTTGACCAGACCGCTGCCGGGGTTCAAACCTACGACCTCCCACATAGAAAGCGTACACTCTACCAACTGAGCTACTGTAGTGGTATAAAAACCAAAAGAAAAATCCTCTTCTTCAAGGGCAATTAAAATTATCTTATATTACACTTGTGAATTGTCATAATCAATATTTTATGTTGATATATCAATCCCACCAATGTACGAATGACCACAATATTAAGAAGGCATTTCGATCAAACATACTTTTCATGAGACGTCACCAAGTGTAGAAAAGGGATCAGTAATTTTTTTCTACATGAAAAATGACACGGAACTTAGCAATGCAGCACAAAGATTAAAAAAAATTTGTAGGAAAAGTGAAGAAAAAAAAACATTTTGAAAATAGCGCCAATTTGATAAAGGCAATTCTGCCTATAAACATAACAGATATCTCATCCATGTGATAGAATATCTTCTGATAAATATGAGTTCTGAAGTGAAAAAGACAAAACTAACCAGTAATATGCAGTTATGTTCAAAGGGCAATAACTCCCAGAAGAATTGTCTAGGTATCACAACAGTAAGAAGGGATTTTTTATTTTTTTTACTGTAACCAAAAAAAAGCGTAACCCATTTCTCAACCAAATTTCACGAAATGGATTCCTTAAAGTTTAAGACTATTTGATATCCAAATATCCGATCAGATTTTGGCTACAGTCATGCGTTTTAGAAAATGTTAGCTGTTTTAGGTTTTCCAGTCAAAGGACCATAACTCCAAGGAAAATGAGCAAACCAACTCGGGTTAATGAAATATGCATCTCTTATGAATGTTGATGCTTTGTACCAAGTTTCTTGGAATTGTGCTTCGTTGTTTTGGACAGACGGAAGGAAGGGAACTCGATTTTAATAACCCCCTCTTTCTTCGAAAGGCGGGGGATAAGAAAATGTACAAACAAATACATGTACACTGCTAAACAACCATTTCAAACACTGAACTTTCATAGGGTAGGCCAGATAACTGTATCCGATTTAATGTGGTGATGTATCAGAGTTACCTCCCTTCTATCTTTAAACAAATGACCGCATGTGTATTAAATGTGTAAATAATTGTTATTATTTATCCGCATGCAAGTCGATATGCTTATAAAACATGAACAAGAACGTCGTTATAGTTTTACATCTCCTAACATGTTCTAAAATATAATTAAGTAGGAAATACCCAAATTATCTCTGTATTGAATGAAACCCAAAATAATTTGCCTACATACACTCCTCTCTCTCTCTCTCTCTCTCTCTCTGCGTTGCCATAAACATGGCCTTTGACCTTGGCCTAATGAAGAAAAACTATGCTTTAAATCATCAAAATTAATGTCTCCAAAGAAAACAGGTAAACTAGTATAAAAATACCAATTTCAACACTAGTAAATGACCTTGATCTTTGGCATGTTAAGTGCGAGTTAATGAAAACACCAAAACTTGAAAAACTCACAACAAAATTTTGCATATAACCAAAATATCGCAGTTTTAGGCTTATTATGAAAACTAAAGAGATTGAAATGCAGAACGAGAGGTAACTCTTACTCTAAAAAATAACGACAGAACCCAAAACTACCATGATTATAAGGTCTAATGCCACTGTAGTGACTCTACATTCAATAATAAAAGGAAATATCTGCTGGTGTTCCAGAACCTTATTATTTCCAAATGCAGTTCATACTAATTACCATTCTACCAATGTTTCACTATATCCATCATTTACAATAAAATAATAATCCTGGAGTATTCAAATAATTAACAGTGTTCATGATCAAAATGGCTTAGGATCCAGTTTGGTTTCTATCTTAAGTTTCCAAAGAATTCAATTTCAAGCATTTTTCATTGCAAAATAATATAAAATGAAGAATTGCGATAAACTGCACGATACAACAAGAGGCTCTCAGGAGCCTGAATCGCTCACCCGGCACCCAACGCACGATGAACAGGAAAATGACCGTCATCACTTATAACAATTTTGACATTTAACTTAACATATTAAACCATTAAACATGTAAACCAAATTTCGTTGAAAGTGGAGCAAATTGTAAATTTGGCGGGAAATGGGAGGCATTTTCAAAATAGCCACCCGTAGCGTCAGCGCCACTCAACTCGGCAAACCATGTTATTCATGTAAACTAAGTTTCAAGCAAATCTATTTAGTGGTTTCAGAGAAGATTTATTTAAAACGTTTACTGAGACGATAGATGCAAAGTCATGGCAAGAGCTCATATGGCCACAAAACGCTTAAAATACGAGATTGGACAGGGCGGGATCGGAGTCTCTTAAGTTCAATTCATAAAATGATTAATTTCGCTCAGTGCATTTTCATTATTTCAAATTTTATTTACTAATATATTCACGTTAATTATTAGCTTTTTGTGTACATGCTCCTCTTTCAGAATAACCTTTCCTTTCATGATTCTTGCAACAAATGACGAAACCAACTGTTACTGTGCATGAATTGTTCTAATGTGAAACTTTGAACTAGTGTTTAAAGAATAAATATTCAAAATTCTGCACATGACAACTTATACAATACAAAATTTGAGTGTCAATGCCTTCAATTTTGTCATTTAATGTCCGACATTACCAGGTATGCGTTTGTAAAAATTGATTATTTACTTTTCTCGTTCTTTGTGCGACTTACGAGATAAAATCTTGATTTTAAGATATTTGTTCACATATTGGAAACTAAATGAACCAAACAGGTCACAAAGATGAGTTTAATGACTTCGTATGTTTGTCCACACCTTCTTTCTTTGTTATTAAGGAGCACTCCATTATGATTGTCTGATTCTTGACCGATATCGCAAACACAGGTAAATGTACCACAACCTATACAAATAAATTAATAAATACACTGTTTACTTTTCACCATATTATATGGTTAACTTTTATTGAGCATTTTATGATATACCCACTGATAATAAAAATTGGAAGTAAGGTGACTTCCTCACGGAACACTAATGGTTTATCTGTGGTCTCATTCTGTGGACTTCATTAGGCGTTGGACTTTATGATTGATTTGTAACGATCAAACATTGTAGTCATGTCAGCCACAATTGAAACATATTGATGGTCGGATTGCAATATGGGCCAATGACGTGTGTTCTCTGAACAAAACCCCACTTTCTTCATTTGTACAGTTTTGAATCAAACTAGTCCGTGGCGGAACATATATATCACGTCTCTGCCACAAGCACAGCCGATATGAACCTAGCCGCATCTTACCAACATTGCTACGTATATTTTGACCACGCACAGAATTGGTCGTTCTTATTTGTAGTCGCTATGGCGAAATATATTAAGTTTGTTTTACATCAATTTTCTATGTATCACTCATAGATTGATCAAGCAAATTATTGACCCCTTCTCATGCTTCTGGACTTGCAGAGACATACAATCAAAATTTAAAAATATATTACTTGTATCGGAACACAATGTTAGACTGGTCTTTTAGACGAGAGTATGCAACTGCTATTTTGGGCTTGAATCGATTTAGTTCGAAGAAAGTAGTGTAATAATGTATCACTGAGCCGAATAAATGCTGATGATGGACAATAGCGAAGGTTTTCAACGTTAAAATGGGTTTCACTTTGAATTGACCCTCTCAATACATACTCGTCGAAACCGACCAGTGGTTGAAAGATAAGTGTGGCAATTTAATTGACCACATCACTGATTAAGAAGCTGATGCGATTCAAGTGACCGTTTCAGGCACGATCAGTGATTTGTTCTGTTGGGGTTTTTTTTTTTTTTTTTTAATATTTTGTTCGTTTGTTGTGAAATATACTTGCCGGATTCTTTTCTATTGATGAAATTACATGTTTTAGCCACTTGAAGAGTTGGTACATTACTAACCAGCAGTGAAGTAATAATCAAGAGGAGACAACTCTTGAAGTATTAGAAAATATTGAATTTATTCGCGGTAAACTAGTAGCATTACTGTTATTTTTAAAACAATCGCGTTTCCTTTAAATATTCAATTAATTAATTACATGTAATTAAATACACACGTGTTAATTTATTAATAATAATAATAATAAGTGCTAGTCTATATGATTCTGAGTTTTAGCCTATTGACATATACAACAGTTTGTCATTAATAAGTCATTCGTACACTCAGAACTCAATTAATTAGTATCCTATATATATAGACATTAGATATAAACATGCACTAAAAGCATAAAATACTGTATTGATCTGCGAATGACGGGTTTTCGTTTTCTCTCTCTCTATCTCTCTCAAAGTCTGTTACCACCATTCTTATAAACATAAACATCCCCAAAGTGATAATGAATAAGAAATAATTTCTGTGTCAATTTTTTTGATTTATGACTTAGTATTAAAATAATAAATGCATACTGCTATGTATAAGTATATTTTTATATTTATGACTAAAGAGCGAGGTAGCTGTTTTGATATATCCCCTCAGGTGTTCAGTCTGGCATACAGTCCTCTTTTCGTCATGCTTGAGTGATATCGGTGACTTCTATGGCGTATTATATGGCCATGGGACATAATACTCATGTTAGGGACATTTAAAGTAAAATACTAGTGGCCTGTATTTCTACCACTATGTGTTTGTGATTCGGTATTTACTCTGGAGATAGATTGGGAATTTTAAATTTTAACCTTCACAAAGATTTGAGTGTTAAGGTCAATATTCTACTCTTCACTAACAAGACTTACTGGAATTTATTTATGTTGATATCTACCTGACCCCCTGTAGACTCTGCTCAGGTAAGCGAATTTATTTAACTAGTAATAAGAAGGTATATTAATCAGTTGGGTATCCGACAGAATCTATGTTTACACATCTTGGGGAAATTTCATAATTATTTGATGAATATACTATATTGTGCTTTCTCACGGATATTGTCTATGTACTATAAGTCATTCTGTGGATTCAATTTGGATATTTGGCCTCTACAAATGGTATGTATGGAATTTTCATGTGTGGGTGCAAAATACATGCCGGTACAGTGATCATTCAATCATAATGGGTTTTTTTTTATATCTATATAGTGATTTCTCATGTACTACTGACAAGAGTCACTGAAAAGAAGTTCTCAGCTAAGGTTTCACCTTTCGAAATTAAAAGGTATCATTAGTTTCCAATCGGATATACTGTACACACCTATACCTTCTAGTTCATGAGAAGATCTATACTATGCAAAATAGGAAATTTTAAGTATGATACATGTATGTTGAATATTTGACACATCAGCCGCTACTCATTTCTGCTTATTTTCCATATCAACGAGAATCATAGTCTTCAAATCATCTATTTCATATCAGAAGTCTATTATTTAGCTTTAATGGACTTTTGGTAGGTATCCTTGGCGTCTGACATTGGCTTCACATACATGTACTGGTATCTATCCCTTGCAACACAAAAGTCATGGACTGGACATGTTAAGAGAGTCCATTTACTGGATTGTATCTTATGAAAATGCGTGTCTTTTAAAATATCATTTGAAGACAGTATGTAGCTAGAAAGTTGTTGCCTCTTCCAATCCACCACTCATTATATAACAACCTTCACCAACATTTTACCAGCTGGACACGTGTACAGATTATACTGTGTCAAATATCAGCTGTCCAAAAGACATAGCAAGTATAAATATTGTCAAACTATTTTGAACCAAGATTAAGTTTTTCAGTCTTTGTCATAATCACCAGACTTATGAACCCCAAAATTCAAAATACGGTTACAGTGGAAAGAGCCATCACGGTGATCCTCATTGTTTGTGTCCGTTTTAAGCTTGAAATTTGTGCTTAAGAATCCTCAATGATTGATAATTCTTGAAGACTGATGCCAGAGTGTTGTAACAGACTGGATATTTTAATTGCTAACAGTATTGTTTATAAAAGGAATGTTTCATGTTTAAAATTTAAAACTTATTCTTTCGAACAAACACTTGCCCTAAAGGAAAAATAGATAAAATGCCATATATGGGCATTAATCTATTTCACTAACAACGTTCCTTTATATCTAGGTATCTCATTAAGCCTTGTGGCTTTAAACCCAAAACAAGGGCTGAAATTTTTTATCATCATAACCTAAGCGTGAATCAACTATCTTCGTATAAATCCCCACCCAAATAGTGTCCTAAACAGTACAAATATTACTTAATTTGCATATTTTGTTAACAAATTAGTTACAGGTGTTGGTTCGTCAAAGATAGGTACACTTGCTTAAGATCGTGTTACATTTTAAGAATGTTTAAACTCAAATAACAGTGTTGTACCAAATTGTATTCATCACGGTTAGTAAAATCTGCTGTGTGTAACATTCTTGAGGAACCGTGTATAATACATGTATATAAACTTGTCATAAACCATTTTTGAATTTAACCATCAAATACATTAAAATGGTATACAACATTTATATCTACACTGTACCTTATGTCAACAGTAAGATCTATGCTAGTTTTTTCCTACAAATTTGCTAAAATAGGTACTGTAGTCAATGTTGATTTTGGCTACCTACATGTAGGTCTAATGCCTATTCTTCAGATTTCCAAATGTTGCACCATTTCTTTAGTTTACTCTTAGGCTGACGAGGAGCTTGCAGTCTATACATTTAGCTTTATTGTCTTTTGTAATAATTCTGTACGGATTAATGCTGCTGTCAAAACATACATTATATACATGTACTTGTTCCAGTATTACGCACTAATCAGTCATTACCACACGATGGACGTTCAATCGTTTGTCATATATGAGGATGTTTATCCAGCCTATACATGGATACACTACACCTACTAGATGCGTCTTGTATGCATGGGGACAACATTGGTAATAATAATGACTATAGATACAAAATATTTGGTTGACAATATAATGTGACTTCCGTAATTTATATGATTTCCGTATGAACTACAATACGGGAACTGAAGACGTCAAATTGCTATTCTGGACGTTTGTTTTGCAGCGCATTACTTGTATTTTGTAGCATCAAGTCGCTAAAATAACGCTATTCTAAGTCCTCGTATCTTTCACAGCTGTTTCTCTTCATTATGAAGTTTGTACAACTGTATATCGCAATTTTATGTGCACGTCTCCAATGACATATCTAATTTGTTGTTTGCTTCTGGTTACAATGAACCATATGGCAATATTCGCCTATTCCAGTTAAGAGTACGTAATGAATAGCTACATTTTCATTTGTTCGGACATACCATGGTATTTTCTAAATGTTTTTAACTTATCCTGTGTGTTTTATCACCGGGGTAGATGCTGTATACACAAGAATTTAGAATAATTCAGTAAATTTCAATGTTAATAAGGATGTTTACTTGCCTTACAAATGTTCTAGAGGATCAGTATATGTTATGTTTACATAAATGTAGGGACCGCCTTGTTATTAAGTCCTATTATTGAATAAAGAAAAGTTTTTATTTACAAACCTGGGGATGTAGATCATGTATTTATCACCAGGAGGTCCTTTAAAGGACAAGGTTTAAACTCGCCAGTGATATGACCAATGTACTACCTGAGCATATGTTTTGCGAGTTTTAAGTAGTCACTGAACAATACGCTATGTACGACCCTTACTTATAGTATCCCTTGTAATTACCAATATGTCCAACATTTCATATTATATGTATTTGATGGAATAGACGTTGGCAAACCCCTAAAACATACTCTAGGAGTTACAAATCTGGGAACCAAAGAATGATTTGGGGGAAGAGGTTTTAGCATTTTTACACGTTATAGAAGTACTGAAAACAATTAAGACTGTTTTGGAAACGTTTGAAGGACCAGAACCAAAGCGCATAACTAATAATGTAAACCAAATATAATCGAAATCGCCTTTCTGTTTGATTGGAGATGTTCATCTTATACATAACTTTTCATAAGAATAAATATATATCTGTTTTAACTATTGAATTTTGTCTCGACTTCTAATTTCATCCAAAATACTGAAGATTTGTTTGATTCGCTGAAAAAGAATCTGGGAAAATGGGACTTTTACAAGCATCTTCATTGTAGATTTGTTGAGTTACGTTCGTAAAAAAGTGACTATTAATGTTATAAAACACCATATTGTGACAATTTTGTTTCATCTTACTGACAAATAAATTAATTTAAAAAACACAGACCCTCTTTCAGTAGTGTAACCATTCGAGTTTTGATGTTTTAATAAAGAAACTTGAGTAAGTCTAGCTTCACCCAGTGCCTAAACTTAATGATATCGGAGACGAAACTAAATACTTTGTAATATAATCATAAGTTTTAAAATCTTTATCATTTTATCTGGGCCAAAAAGACGTAATGACCTTCAAGCAATGACAGTTGATAAAAAAGCGTTAGTAATGATTTTTGAAAATAATGTCATATATTATTAGTAATATTAGTTGACCCTCAAGATATGCACAATCATGACCTTCGGGTTCAATTTCACCGTTTCGACATTTTCACTAAAACTAATAATAATATATTACACAATTATCTGTTGTTATCATATATAGGCCCAATATTTTTTATCATAAAGATAATATTTTCTCTAAAACCCCAAGACGTGACCAGCAAAATTCGTTTTGAAGCCTTTTCACAAATGTTTAGTTTAAGAGAAAGCATAAATCTTATATCTACATACGAGACGCCAATGGAATTTTGACTACCACGAGAATGCTAGAATCAAGGAAGAATTTGTAGATGGGAACATGTAGTTATTAATGCGAATATAAAAACTACACTTGGGAACGATAACGGTCATTTCGTCCACTTGAAAAGGGGAACTTCTGTTTTGCATTTTGGGAACGATAATGGTAATTTCGTTCACTAAAAAACTGGAATTTCTTATTTGCATAAGCAGTTTGAACGTGAATGTATTATCAGTACATGGAAAGGATCAAATCAACTGTGGTTGTCTCCTTAAAACTTTTTTCCTTCAAATTAAGAACTAAATTAAGAGGTTTTAAACTTTTGTTTTGATTTATCGCCTACATTCCAATACACCATTTACATTTTGTAATTATAGGTAAATACGTACTTTATTCAAAGTTGAAGGGTAAACACAAACCTTAAAATGCTCAATTTAACAGGTTCATCTGTGTGGAAATGCTTAATATAGTCTAGTTCTCCAAATTTATGTTATCATTAAAACATTGAAATGCTTTATTTTTCAACACTTTCAACTACTCAATCACAATGATTCAGTATTCTATTCTTTTGATGTTTGATGATATTTGGAGATAAAAATGTTTGAATTTCAAGCCTGAGGCTTAAAAAATTGACGAGGTAAATTAGATCGTATTTTTGTCAAATATTTGAATTGAATTATTTCATAATGTCACTAAGTGGTTGACATGGGGTGAAAGGTCAACTGAGGAAAGTATGGTGTTCTGTTATGACCAAATTTTCGTTATCGTTCCTTTAACCTGAACTTAAAGAAGCGAAATAGAGAAACACGATGACGAAGGAGCGAAGTTGCGATAACGTGAAGGAACGATGTTTTGAAGTAGAAGAAGCGTAGTTGCGAGGGCGAAGGAACGATGTTTTGAAGTAGAAGAAGCGTAGTTGCGAGGGCGAAGGAACGATGTTTTGAAGTCAAAGAAGCGTAGTTGCAAGGACGAAGGAACGATGTTTTGAAGTCAAAAAAGCGTAGTTGCGAGGGCGAAGGAACGATGTTTTGAAGTCAAAGAAGCGTAGTTGCGAGGGCGAAGGAACGATGTTTTGAAGTCAAAGAAGCGTAGTTGCGAGGGCGAAGGAACGATGTTTTGAAGTCAAAGAAGCGTAGTTGCGAGGGCGAAGGAACGATGTTTTGAAGTCAAAGAAGCGTAGTTGTGAGGGCGAAGGAACGATGTTTTGAAGTCAAAGAAGCGTAGTTGTGAGGGCGAAGGAACGATGTTTTGAAGTCAAAGAAGCGTAGTTGCGAGGGCGAAGGAACGATGTTTTGAAGTAGAAGAAGCGTAGTTGCGAGGGCGAAGGAACGATGTTTTGAAGTAGAAGAAGCGTAGTTGCGAGGGCGAAGGAACGATGTTTTGAAGTAGAAGAAGCGTAGTTGTGAGGGCGAAGGAGCGATGTTTTGAAGTCAAAGAAGCGTAGTTGTGAGGGCGAAGGAACGATGTTTTGAAGTAGAAGAAGCGTAGTTGCGAGGGCGAAGGAACGATGTTTTGAAGTAGAAGAAGCGTAGTTGCGAGGGCGAAGGAACGATGTTTTGAAGCAGAAGAAGCGTAGTTGCGAGGGCGAAGGAGCGATGTTTTGAAGTCAAAGAAGCGTAGTTGTGAGGGCGAAGGAACGATGTTTTGAAGTAGAAGAAGCGTAGTTGCGAGGGCGAAGGAACGATGTTTTGAAGCAGAAGAAGCGTAGTTGCGAGGGCGAATGAGCAATAGTACAAATTGTCATGTGCTACTTTTTCGGAAAAATTCAAAAGTAGCACATAACAGTACTTTCGCCATCGTTTCTTTGCTCCTTCTCGATATTGTAACTTTTAGCCGTTGTGTTTTCGCTTCTTAGCGTTCAGGTCGAACAGTATAAAATCAAATAGTGCGAATTGTACTATAAGAACCTAGCTGTGTCTTCTATCCTTATTAAACAATACACCAGATTTGACAATGAGTGTAAGACGAATATCTCCGATGAAATCAATGATTTATTTGGAAATAATTTAACAGGTTATGTCTAGCTATGATACATAAAATAATGCTATTTCAATATCGTCTATGTCGAACAGTTTTGATGAAGAAAATACAATGTACTAGAAGTATTTTATGGATCTGTTATGTGCTAATATTGAATGTTTCAATATATACATACAAATTCTAAAATTAACATAGCAGTTTAATTTGAAGAAAACACGATTGATTTACAATTGAAGCCTTTTTGGGGTGTTACTTGCAGTTTACACGCCATCCATTTTGGTTGTGGCCTCATTAAAAATGGAGAAAATCCTAACACTTCCAATAATGTGTGACCTCAATCATATCACTGAAGAGTTAAATCTTGACAACAAACCTTGTTCAAATATTCTCTTTATTAAGTAAACATAGGAATTATGTGAAAAGTACTTCTATTTTTAGCTGTAATATATAGATCTATAGGTTGAACATCAAAGACGAAATAGATATTGATGAGTTTGGCTTTTGTATTTATTTAACTACTAACTGAACTACTGGCACCTGAACACTTACTGCTGGAAATATTGTGATAGCTTTAAAGCAAGCAATGGAATAAATGTTATTATTTTGAGCCTGGATACCATACCTTTTTACAAAGAAACTATATGCATGTACTTTAATAATTTTGTGATCTACTCCAAGTTTTAAAATATATATCATTTGCTACTTTTGAATGCATTATTTCATTAAAAACACTGGAACTAACGCGTGGCATATGGAACATATGATACAAAGATATAGTAATGTATCTAAATTTTTATAAGCAACGCATAAAAATAGACTGATCAAAACGTTGCAAATGTAATTGGCTTGAAAGTAGTTGTGCTTGGTTGTTCCAATTATTCTTGTATCTGTGAACATATCTGTAAACACAATTGCATTTGTAACACTCTGTCACGAGGGAGGCAGGATATGTTAACACTTCAGTGCATCATTGTATATTATAATATATCCAACACTGTCGTTATGTGAGTTAACGTTCGTCGCTTCTGGTATCATCTGTAAAATAAGTTTTGAACAATGATCATTTACATGTAATGCTGCATTTACATTTTTACACAGTACACATGTGTATTTGAAATAACGTAAAATTGACATAAAATCAAATTTCTTTTTTTTAAATTGTTTTTGAAATCACCTGTCTATACCCGAGTACAACAAAACAGTTCAGAAAACACATGAACCAAATTAACCTTCAGTTCATACAACATAAAAAGATAAAAAATCCTCATGCCAAGTTTTGATTACCAGGGGTAGACGAAAGTGCGAAACTGATAGTGGTGTTTAACGGGGTGAAAAGAACGAGGGATACGAAACTGATACTGTTATTTGATTTTAGAAAAATTGCCAATAACTCTTCTAGTTCTGAGGTAAATATTTCAATATCTTAAACATAAAGAATATATTTTATGATCCTGGAATGAAAATGAGGAATAAATAGATAATACTAGGGTTTTATATCAAGTTATTAAACCGACAGTTTATCTGTGTTGAACCTGTTAAATGACCATGTATAATGATAAGTATGGACGATATGTATATGTATTTTATTTCTAGTGGGTTTAAAACTAATGAAAAGTGGACATACTTCTTGGAGGAAAAAATCGTTACATGTATATGCAAAATAAAGCTCATTTTAATTATACATGTAACCTGTAGATCTTTGTCATTTGCATATAGAAGGTTTGACTAAAGCCAGTGACTTTATATTCTTGCAAGGCCAAGTTTTTCAGAAAACCCAAATTGCAAATCTTGACTGGGTAACTTTAAGCTATCTTAACGCTTAAGGATAGCAAATGCCTGTGTGATGTATTAGACTTCTAAGATAGCTTTGGGAAATCCAGTACTAGCTTATAGGTTATATGATATACAGAGATCTTGCTACTGGTCACGTTATACAGTTGATAAAGAGTATACAATGCAATGAGTACGATGTCATATCTTTTCATTTTAAAATATGTCTTCTTTATGCTAATTTTATTATTTTTATTTTATCTGTTGTAGACTAAATACAAGAATGTGGCATTTTAGGATTTAACTACTTTCTGGTAAGTACCCCCCCCCCCTCTCTCTCTCTCCTCTTATGCAGTATGCACGGAAACGGGTGTTTGTGTTTTACATGACTCCTGGTTCTGAAGTCACTATATTATCTTTTTCGACATGTAGCTATTCTAGAGTTAAATCTTGTTTCCTTTCTTGTGAACCCACAATGTTTATTGTTTTCTCCGTAGTTCACATTCTACATGTAAAAGTAAGGACAAAATACAACATTATTCTTTTTTGGTGCTAGTTCTGTTCTCATCGCTTTGAGTATCAATATTATGTGTTCTAGGGGGAAGGCGAAAATGCAACTCGTCCCTCAGAAATCATATTTGCACCCTTGCATAGCGCCAAAATTATGATATCAAACACCAAGAACTTCATTATAAGTTTACAGTTCAAAGAGCGTATATAATAAAGAAATGGGAAATAAAGTGCCTTAAAATTTAAATATGAACAAAAAGTCAAAACAGGTCATATTTTATAAACCCTCCGTCCTAAAAGAGTCAGTTACGGTTTATAAGATGTCATTTGCAATTCAAATTTTTCCTTAATGTCATAAAAGGAAATTTATATGACTTAAATCCATTGTAAACCTGTCTTTTATATTTGTTTTCAGTGAGTCTTAAATTCTCAACAAGCGTTAAACGATGTATCGTTTTTCGATCACCATACACCTGATATTGTTGAGACAAAAACAATTATCTGATCTGTATAGTCCTTTATCCGTATGAGAGATAAGACTGAGACAAGATTATCACGAATTAATGAAAGTTGAGATAAAAATGCGATAACTTGAGAAAATGTTTAGGGCAGTAAAACGATTCTTGAGATATAACATTATTACATTTGGCTATTTTATCATGTTTTATAAAGCTACGGACGTAATAAATTAAAGCGATGACCTGGGGTCAACTAGAAACTGGACACTGGTTGTGACAAGGAATTAAGTCAGACTAATCCGTGGCCTGGACATTATCAACCTTATCTGACTGGTCATTAAATTATTTTGTAAAAGTTTGTAACAAGTAAAGTCAATTCAGTGGTGAAGAACATGACAATGTTTAAAAATAAAATAGCCATGTGCTATTTCTGAATACATTATTTCATAAAAAAAAATCAAATGTACCATGATGACAAAAGTAAAATAATAAATGAGTGAAGTACGAATGTTCACCACCAAATTTAGATGACCTCGGAATATGATCGACAAGCATGACGGCTTATATTCGGTAACTCGGTACCCCACAACACAGCACACACAAAGCCATCTTCATACATGTTTCAGAAATGCACCATGAACAGTTTTGGTGGATGCTAGACCGGGTAAATATGTTTCAGAACGGAGCCTTTGCATTGTCTTTTCGAGTTGGTAAGGAATACCTGCTGAGCTCTGTGGACTGCATTAAACGTCGAAATTGTCGACGCAGACTTCATAAGTTCATAAAGGTTTAAACATCGGAATTTCGACGTACGCATAATCTGGACTTAATTAGGCGCTGCACTTCATTAGAAGTTGCAACAAACAGGCTATAGCCAGATATTACCATAGTTGAACCGTTGGTTTCCAAGACATGCTTACGTGGTGCGCCGTACGTGTTCTACTCGAACATAGACTCTTTGGGCGCGTTTTAAAATTGAAATGAGCAGGTAAACAGTGAATTGTCTTGATAAATATCAAAGATTGACAATAACGAAATCAAAGAGCCATGAACGCAAATCTATATACACAATTAAATCTACTAATACAATCATATTTAATACTTTAAAACACAAATAAACTCCCTGTCATATTACAGTCAATGATATAAGTCAAGTAATACCATATTGAATGTTGTTAGTTTAGAGAGTTTTAAATACGGCATTGGAATGTCTTAATCCTAAAGTAGATTTTATCAATTGGTTTTTACATATATATAGACTATATATCTATATAGATTTAACAATAGAAAAAACGCGAGGTATAAAGATTTTTTAACTGATAATTTATGCTTAATCTTAAGTTTATGGATATCATCCGAGACGTTGTACTATTGTAAGAAAAGGTTTGCCAATGGTGACAAGACCAAACCTCTCGGACTATCTTTATATGAACAATCTTCATTCTAGAAGGGACCGTTGATCCCTTATTTTGCCTAGGAGTTAGATTTCATTCTAAGGAATAGTTGAGTTGGCCATATTTAACATAACATGAATGCAAAAAAAAATGTGTGGTGTTTCGAAAATGCCCCTCTGAAAAATCCTAGATTGAACACTGCAAGAGATCCAAGAACCAGGTTTGGACTCGTTTCTCTTTTGTATCCTCCAGATCAGAATAGGATACCGAGTGGCAAAGCAATTTTGGGTTCGATTCCAGTCGACTGCACGTTGGAAATAACTTGGTATTTAGTGGTTTTCAATGTAAAATGTCATAGATTGAATAGAAACTGTGTGTTAGGTAACTATATTATTGCTATGCTAATAATACGACAGTTCTCTCAATGTATTAGTTAAAATGGGGTCACTTTAATCAGCGGGTGTTCTTTCTTTCTTTATATCGTTTATGTCATTAACTAGACCATTTATTTCGGTTGGAATTCAATGGCGTCATGGTGGCCTTTGTACTTCAGGAGAAGTAAAGCGCAACTCTTTTTCGTAGAGGTTTGGAATTCATTCAGGTCATGCTGGTTTCAAAGTATAATGTATCGCAGACTGACCTGGACAGTAATTGTTGTTTACAACATATCTAATCCTCAACATGCCAATGATCCTCGTTCTACTATAATGTACTACAATTAATTATGTTCTTTCAACACATAAGTTTTTTGGGGTTTTAATAAATGTCTAGAAATAATATCGCCTCCATATAATCATCCATGTGCTTGCGTCGGACTGTCAGGAGAAGCCATTTCCCAATATTGCTATGTGCTCGCGACTGTAACCATTTTCTGTTCACAAAAGCGTTCTCGCACATTACTACCATTAAGTTATACTCTCATGAAAGACAGAAGGGATGTTTTAAGTCTCTTTATGACAGACTTCAAGACAAGGATCAACAATGTGGAAGCAAAGTCCATAGCCATCATAATTGTACGATAACAAGACCTTTGGGGATATGTGGTCAGTTCATTTGGACAATATCGATGTTCTCTCGGAGCACTCTGATCCAGCACTGACCGCTTCAGTATAAGTGAACGAATCTTGACTTGGTCCGTAAAACACCATATCTCCACTCCTTTATGGTTGCACGTTCAAAGATTTAACGCGGTTTACTACGAGCAGGAACTGTGGTAAAATACTGCAATTTTATATACCTGTCTCGATTGCTGCATAAATGCGTCACATTGACCCATTTACAAAAATGCTGATCATCTTTTATGGGTCTAAATTTAAAAACTTAAGAAATATATAGATTACACTTTTGCATGTTAAACTATAATTTTATGTTTATGGTATCGATTATTTGCGATATTATTTAAAATCAATTAACAATGGAAAGCGATATAATGAAGTTATCGATAATTGATACGAAAGGGTAACACCCAAAGGTTAGTCAGTATATAACGTAATTATACGAAACTTTACGTAATGGTAGAACATAACGTGTATCGAAAAGGCATGCTAAGGTAATTTTGCAAAGTATACGGAATCCTGCGTAATGACAGGAAATAAAATGTATCGAAAAAGCATGCTTAGCCAATTTTGGAAATATAAGGAACCCTGCGTAATGATAGAACACAAAATGTATCGACACAACATGCTATGGCAATTTTGGAAAAAGAAACTTGTTGTGCTTTTGTTATTTTTGAAAGCTACATTTTCTAAGAAAAGTCATTTCATGTAGTTTATATTTTAGGCATTTCGGATGCTCTAATATTCCAAATTGTAGTGCTCCGTTTCTATACATGTATGTGCATTTGTTCAAGAACACTGATATACATTTATCAGATAAAAAGGTTCATAATCTGAAATAAGTCTTTCTCTTCCTCTCTCTCTCTCTCTCTCTCATGCCAGTGGAGGCCAAACTCTGTGTTTTGTATACTGTGATAATTACAGGGTCTATCGCGGTAGGTGGGACGGGAATATTCTCTGTGTATAAAAGAAATAACTACTTCAGGGACAAATAAAGATAGTATGATACTGTTTTAGATAGCATTATACCTGTATGAGAGGAAATACCATTCAGATAAGACCCAGATATTACGTAAAATATGATATATTAGGACAACTTTGACATTGACACCAGCGAGTTTCTGTTTATATTATTTGTGAATATTACAAAGGCGAAAATTAAACACGCAAAAATAGTAACAAAAATAGTAAAATGTTTTAAATTGTGCAGTTACAATACATTATATACCAACTATGTTTGACAAACCCTGGCTTTTAAATCTATTAAAATCCCCGCTATCACCAGACAGATGTACGTGCGGCCCCTGTGACTATGGCAATTAATTATTGTTTCCCCAGGTGTGTATCTTATCAACAGATCGAAGTTGATACGGAAGCAGGCAAATGTAGTTAATATCTAATCTGCGCATGCGTAACAAGAATGTGTCATAGTATGATGACTGGATATAGTAATACATGTATATTACATTTATTTTTCTTCAGGTAAACAAACATGGGGACTCGGCGAGATCAAGGAGGGGCCGAGCAGTGTCTGGGGACGATAAAAGAGAAACAGGTAGGTCCTAAAACTATAAAAGTATATCTTAACCTGCACAGGTAAACAAGAAAATGTCAGGTGCAAAATATATACCGGTCAACCGCTTTGTCCGAGTAACACCATATTTAAATGGATATGTCTAAAAATAGAACATTATTCGAGAGATGGGAGTTCCCTTTCGTGTGACAGTGCCATATAAACAAGATGGATTTTACAAGATGCATCGCACATGTCAAATTACATAAAAGTTTAAACCAATTATATAGGTAACATGTCTTATAGTACACGATTTTAAAGGAAACGGATTATAGTAGCCAAGTTATCTATCAATTGACAGGTGTTATAGGGGCACCGGTGGGGGGAATTTGCTGAAGAAATATCTGAAAGAAATCAAAGATAATATGCACATTTTCTTACTTTTGTAATGTTTTAGGTTTACTTTAACAATTTAGTACGAATGATATCAATTATGACGTCATAATCAATACACTGTAACAGCTTTCACTTGCATGTTTGTCATATTACAAATCAGTGTATAAACGGCCTATTATATCATGATAACTTGATAAATAAATAAATATATATATAAAAAATATATATAAATTAAATTAAATTAAACAGGGTAAATTTGTTAAAAGCTTCTATCGCCTTTCGAATGGATGATATCAATTAACTGCACGGTGAAATAACAGAATATCCATAAAAAAATCACATTTCTGAAATTGGTCAATTAGTCATTACACCTGTGTTCTGACTAAGTAACATATACCAACACGTACTCAAATGGCAGTAGACCACAGGTGTTTAGTCCTACCGACTAAACCACAATCGGTCTGTGGCCTCGTTCGATAGTATATTTAGCAAGATTCCAACCCCATTTGGACAGATCCTATAATGAAGTTTGTAAGTTCGCTTGCCTTTGGCCATGAAGGTGTTTTTCTCCAGTTCCTTTCACCATTCTAGACCTGGTCACCTCGGTGTAATAACCTTTACAGTGGCGTACATGTAAAACACCATTGCTTTACTATCAAAACTGCAAATGATTTCCCTTGCAAACTGTTGACATAACATAAATGACACCAATCTTACCTGTGGTCCATGCTTTCAGTACTTGATTCTTGTCCCCTGGCACTTTAAATCTTCAATATGTTCTATCTTAAACCGTGTATACAACCTTAAAGAATAGTTCCTTCAACTATATCCAACAACAAACTGAACTTAAAACATTTTCACGACTTCTTTGTCCCCCCAGTCTCACCAATGCTTCAAGTACATGGTGACATTTTGGCGGGAAACTGGGCTATTTTCAGCAACAGCGACCTTGCCCTACATAACCGGTATTGTTATAGGCGATGCTTTTTATCATATTGCCGTTACGACAAGATCGTTATAGTCACTTGTTGACATTGCTAGACGTTTGTACGTTCTGGTTTTACATTTTTTTATGCATCATTAAATTTCCATTTTGCTTACCTGCACTGCTTGGATTTTTTACAGGCGTGATTTTAAGAAATCCGAATGGACTCGTGTATTTCAGAAGCCCTGTAATAAATTACTTTATTTTTTATTAATTGCCTAATTAAACTAGTTGCTTATGTTATACATGGAACAATTTTAAATTGGCCATCACTTCTTGAAGTTTGAAAAAAAGAGATTTTTTCGTACATATATACATGTATCCTAGAGACAAGTTAGGTTACCCGTCCTTGTAGTGTCTGTTACTGCTGCTGAAGTATTCATGTTAGAGTACATGTTTATAATTTCAAGTACACAGTTTACAACTTCGACGTACATTCAAATTATGTGTGTGGTAAGTGTTTGGTTGTAAAATAAGCAACACCATCTTGGAAAGGACCTTTCAAAAGTATTTAAACCAGGTCACTGAGTTTTATTTTGTCATTTTAACCCCTGTTCAGAGTAGGGAGTTTTACACTTGCAATCAGTTATCTCAATATCTATTCATGCTGTCTTTTTTAAATGATATTTGTACTCGGAAGCATTGACTATGACAAAGTACATGTATGGCTAATAAACTGGATACTTAGGTCATTGTTTTTGGTCCCTGTTTAAAAACATTGCATACCGACACTCTTTCTAAACACAATGCGGTTTCTTAGTTCGAACAAGTTGCCTATTATCAGTCAGTAAAGTTTTTTGGTTTTTGTCTTGCAACTCCATACATAATATTGCATACTCTATCTGGACATAATTACTTAGTTTGTATCCTATATAACATTTGTTTTAATTCAGTAAAACAAACTGTAAACCACCGACAGGGATGTATATTGATCCAACTGCTTTTATGTATTCCCCAGATGTTTGTTCTCATAATTAATTACATATACGCAGCACTAAAATAATGATTAAACTGTACTCTCTCTCTCTCTCTCTCTCTCTCTCTCTCTCTCTCTCTCTGATACCCTTGATTCTTGATAGTGCCAGTATTTTCTTTCTCTCTGGTTACCTCTGGCCGTAATCTCTCTCTCTCTGTCTCTCTCTCTCTCTTTTTCTTTCTCTCATTCCCCCTTATCGTACCCGTTTTAGATCCAAATGTTAACAGATAAACCATATCTTAATTGTTACGTATATGTAAACATAGCTATGTATATAGGTACCACCCATCAGTCTCTATCACTCTTCTAGTTACTCATTCTCTGTCGACTCTAGATTATGCGTCCATTCAACATAGAACAAAATTCAATATTTGTATCATGCAATGCATGGAAAGTATTTATAAAATACCGATTTTCAATATCTTGACTATTCTATTGAAAAAATGCCGTTTACCTGTTTTGCATATTATTCATGTTACAATGTAATATCCGGAATTCGAACCATTTTAATAGTACTGTCATAAGTTAGGTTTGAATGCGTCATTTCATCGCCCAGTATAAAAGTTCAAGGATAGTACATTACACTACTGACGATTTGATAAAAGTGACAGGTTGCTGTTTTAAAGATCATGTCTTGTATGTTTTTGAATTCTAAATATGTTTCAAATTAAATTATTCATGTTCATACGAAAACACTAGACGCGTGTATTAGAGGGGAGATTTCTTAGAAGCCTGACGCATATGTATCTAGAAAGCCAGTTTGTTACTAAGTCTAACTAGATAGTTATTGGCACCCCTTCCAAAAATGAAATATGGCCAATTGGAAAATAAAAACCTTCATTGTGATTTTCGATTCATTTGAAAGATATATCTTTTGTCTAATATAATATACCACATATAACGTTACTGGTAGATGTGTTTGTTGATGACGTTGGGGATGTAATTAAGCAGTCTCAATGCTGAGTAATGTCGTTCATTATTGATCAACCGAACACAATATATGTCAGATTCAAAATAAAATTAACCAATAAAAACTAAATAAAATTAGTCGGTAAAGTTGACATAAGATTCGTAAATAAATAACCTATTCGTAGTCCCTGTAGATTCTCGTGTATCGACTGAATCGATTGTAAAAATATAAAGCAGACTTGGTTTCTACATATTATGTTTTATAGGTTCCACCAGAAATGTGGCACAATTCACAATTTAAGTTACATGTAAGTCTTGGGGTGATGTGCCGTCTATACATGGTCAAGTTTAGAAGAGGTGTGTTCTCTACTTGTTGAGAGCACGGGGATGGGCCAAAACAAAAAGAAAATGCTTAAATCAGCACTTAGTCAGATCACCAATTATAAAAGCTTCGTTATTTAGATAGGTACAAGATACACTGACAAAATGTTATCTACTGGTTCAGTAAAAAAAATGAGGATAGAAACATCTGAATGGTTGAACAAAAATATGATTAGAGTGATGTATTGTTTTACGTCCCAGTGAAGATTATTTCAATTACCGAGCATAATGCGGAGGTCAGTCAAGTTCAGGGGTGGTGGAAAAATCTGGGGGGTCTAGAGTAGAGTAACCAATCTACTTTCAGCAAATGAACTGACAAACTGTATCGCACTAGGATCTACATTAAAAGGATTTGAACATTAGCGGTGGCTAAGGCCACTCGCCCAGCGACAGTTTCCAATTGTGTAATTGCACCAATTTCAAAGAACATTAACTGATGCCATAGGCAGCTGGTAACTATGCCAATTTGATAGGTTTTGAATGTAAACAAACTACATGTGTTGATAAATAAAGTTTTTTTATGACAAAACTTACACGAAGTGGTAGTGTAAGATATGTAAAACCATCAACACCATGTATTGTAGAAATGCTTTACAGAATGAAGAGTATGGTAAACAGTCATAATTAAAATGTTTTAGATTCTATATTAAAAACAAACACAACATTTTAACACCACATTGCTAATCGAGCCACATTTTACGATATATAAAAACAAAATGGCACAAGGTCACAAAGCCATTCACAAACGCAACATTGCATGTCATCATGCCAAAACGATATTGTTATACTACTGTATCTGACCCAGTAACATAATATATTTAAAATTAAATAAGACCCTTTGATGTGAACTCTTTAAAATATTTTGTTATATAAGGAAGTTATATCTGGTTAAATCTGGATTTTCATATTTTCCACTCTAAATACTTCAGACAATAATGTTGATATGAATCGGTATTTTGATACATTCTTGAATATTGAATATATTGTGTTCTCTAATAACAAAAACAGAATGCAGAGTCGTAAGTTTCGGAAAGTCACACTTTTATGAAAAAAATTATTTCACAGTGTATTATACATTGCGCATATTGTATAAGGTGTCTTGTACACTGGCAGGTATAGTTAAGCTAAACAGGAACACCCGGTCTCACTTCATTGGTGGCAGATTGTATTAAATTAAATTTGCCAGTTTGCATCGTGTTTAATTTGCGTTTTTATTGTGTTTTGAATATGGGCAGGCACCGTGCTCAGTGTGATTCACGTAGGCAGTTAAGGAAGTCATTGTGCAGTTGGAAGGAAACGTTTTTGGTGATTTCAATTAGCAATGTATACGCGTTTGCGTCTTCTAGTGTTGGCTGTGGACATTTGTACTGTATGCAATGCCCCGTTTTATGACCTTTATACATATATTTTCTAAAAATATCTCATAGCTTAAAAAACTACATTGTATTACGCTACTATAACTCTAAGATAAATTTCTGTTTCCTTGTATGTATAATCAAAAACAAACTAATCTATTATAAGATATTTTTAATATCTATGTCAATCATTGTTATAAAAATAAAACAAACAATTTTACAAACAAGAATTCCAAATATTTGTTAAACAAAAAAGAAAGAATGTGATCTGATTCTGAAAAGATAGTTCAGCAGAATTGAACAATCTTCAGCATCAGAATTGTGGTAGCTTCTGTAATGTTTCACAAATATTCAGTTGTCACTTTATAAGTAAAACTTCGCATACCGGTATATCCTTTCAGATTTCAAAAGACTACCTGACTTTGTAGGTCAAATATTTATAATCAGTCAGTTTCATTGGTGTTTGAAATATAAGTTGACTTAAAACTTGTTAAAAGTTAATTAAGGGGTTTGAATCCTACTGTTACTGCAAAAAAGCCACCAAGGTTAAGAAAATAGACTACGAGGAATACTTTGAGAAAATAAATCAAGTTCTTCAGTACTCTGTAACTTAATTTAACTTCAATAGGCGTTAATTCTTTACAACTGGGTAGAAATATATCAAGAATGTAATTAACATTTAAATATTTAAATCTTAAGATTAAACGTTTTGCACTTCAAGTATTGGCAGTTTAAATTAACATTGTCTATATATATGCATGTTTAACATAGTTCAACATACTCGGTATAAATGTTAGGGGTTGTTGATCGTGTAACAAAAGGTGTCCGTAAAGTCACCAACTGTTCAACCGTATCTAATTAATTAGTGCGAAGTAAGGTGTTTGTTATTTAAGTTGTTTTAAAAAACATAAACATGTTAAAAACTAACCACAAGACATCTATAGGGGGTCGTATCAAGATCGTGTATAATGACTTATTTGAAACATTCTGAAATGATTATGGTCTATATTCAAAATCCATTATCTTGTTGCAATTCCAAGTGCCTGTCCAAAGTCAGGAAGAAGTTAACTAACCATCGAGCACCTCAATATGTGATTATATCTTGTTCTTATTTGGTTAGTATGTTGTTTCATGTGTCTTTATGTTTTTTATATTGCAAAGCACATGTATTTCAACCAAGACATTCTACATTCTGTGATTTAGACTTTGGATACATATATTTTCTGTTTCCAAATTCGAGATCATCGCATTGAGTTTAAGGATATACAGAGATGGCTGACTTGGAATGGGTGTTACCAAATCTTAACGGATGTTGTTGTTGTAGTAATTAAAAATTCTTTCTAAAAATCCAAGAATGTTAGTCCTTGATTGCCAACATGTCTACATAATTACACATAAGCTAGCCTCATAAAACAATTATAATTATCTTTTATGCATATTGCCCATAAACAAGACCATTCACTGACATAAGTTCCCTCATATGCACCTCTGATTATTAATATGAATGGGTCCATAAATTAAGATTAGTCTTGGGGATGGTGACATGTCTTGGGGATGGTGACATGACAACGTGTTAAATGACAGCCCTACGTGACACGACCCCATCAATATCAAGGCTAGACAATGGGTTTACGGTTCAACTCTTAGCTTGTGAATGGACTTCTCAAGTTTGGTTTCACCCGGAAGTAGGGTTAAATTATCCGCGTATTGGGTTACCGTCAATACGTTTTGACATCACGATTGACATGATTTAGGACATTACAATGATTGATATTTACCTGATCGTAAGGATTTTACACAGTTCATAGTCCTCAGTTGACTGCTATATTTGTGTGCAGAAATATGTAAAAAGTGTGCTTTTACAAAGAAAAAAGTGAAATGACATGACATGTAGCTGAGAAACACGTGCGTGCATCTACCTATCACCTTTGCAATCAATAAAAAGCAGCAATTGAATGAATTAAAAAAAATCCCTCCCTGATTGCGGACGGTCATCGGAGAAATTAAATTGAATTGGGAAGTCCACTGCTGTTTTAACGACCAAATATAACCCACTTATTTTATAATAAATGATCCATTAAAAAATCTGCCCACGACTTATACTACCAAAACTGGGACAACACTGGAGCGTTTATCCTATTGTAGTGACAGTTTACGTAGGAATCTCCAACTCTTAAGATTGTTAAATTATTTAAAGTTTTAAAAAGGAGTGACTTTTGATACATTTACTAGAATACAAGAACTGCTCTCGCATGTAATTTAAAAATAATAAAATTGTTCGTGCTGTTGCATTAAGTTGATGACATAACATCTTGAAACTGTTGTAAGCTATGGATGACATAATATCTTGAAACTGTTCTAAGCTATGAATAATGTCTTCAAAAACTTAACATACAAAAGGACCTGGTAAAATAAATTGCGTATGACTACCAAATCTATTGAACATTTACAATGATTTATGACAGAATTTGTTTTCGAATATGAGGAAGTGATGATAAAATGATGAAACTTAAGGGAATAAGGAAATAAAGTATTACATAATTAATGTTTATCTGTAGTCTATATTCTGTTTTGATTTCCAGTTAAAGTATAATAAATAGCCATTTGACAAGTATAAACAGTTGCATGAACATAGCACAGAGAATTTGTATTGCATATCAAGTCAAATAAGACAGCGATTTTGCAAAAAGCACAATTTTTTAGATTAAAAAAACTTTTTCACATTATGGAATGTTAATAAAAATATAGGCCAAACATTACGAAAGCTTTGTTGTTAGTAAGTATCTAGGAACATGTCAGAAAAAAACTATACATGTTTACTTAAAGGCATTGTCACAAAATCTATGTAGCAAGTGAATACAGCCAAGTAACACAGAAGTTCCTATCCTTAAATCTATCAATTAGAAATGAAACACAATTGCGCAAACCTTTACAACTGTACACTACACAATTCTGTAAATATGTGTTTTACAGGAAGTGCCTAATCTTCTTGAACACCCGGTCTCAATTCCTGGTGGAAGTTCGCGTGTTTTTCTTAATTAGTCAGTTTCAAAATACTTTGCTTTGGAATTGTGATTAAGGCATTGATTGGTATGTTTGTTTGTATATTTATTTTCTCATACCAAAAACAGATATTGCTAGCATACCAGGAAAATGCTTGCGTTTCCGGAGCACCTGGTTTCACATTAACACAAACCTAAAAGTTCATGTGAAACATGTTATCTATATATCTACCTACACATTCTGTTTTAACACTTCAGTCATTTGAGCATCTGTTATTTAATAGAACTAGCATAACTCTGCAACCAGTCAGTGGAGTTAGACAAGGTGATATATTTAAAATGTTTTTGTTTCAATTTTTCAGAAATATTTTCGTGACGCGCCCTTTAGAACGAACTACATAGCTATTCAACAGGAGATAGATGACACCAGAGATCAAACTGAACAAATAAAAGGATTAAAAAGAAAAGTAGAGGAAGTCAAAAGATCTAGGGTAACTATAATAATAAAATACTTATTGACTGAATAGTTAGAAATAAATACATTAAGTGTATCAGTAAGTTTGACTTGCGGTCAAAAGGTCAGAAATATTTCAGTAAAACAAAAAACTATTTGGTTTCATTATCGTATGCAGGTTCAATTGTCCAACCTCTATTTGAAGAACAGTACTCTCTTCCCTACAGCAATACACAATTTGAAAAAAACTATGAAACAGGGAACTACAAAAAAAAAATAATTACAAATAGTAGCATCGGAAAAAGACCAAGAGAGGGTCCGGCATATGCATTATCCTCCTGAATTATATACAACTTTTCAAGGGAACTGGTCTTACATTAAAGTATTATCAGAAAGTGATAAATCAAGATTATCTCTAAAATTAAGACTGGGCTTAGCAATATTTATTCCTATGATAGTAGAACAACAGATTCAAAAATAACAAAGGGGTAAGCTGAAACTGCAACAAAGCTTATGTATAAATCTGTGAAATAGGATATCTCCCCGGTAAAGTAAAAATTTTAAAGATTTATTGTGGAGCAAAATCACGTAAAATACATACATGCACTTCTTGCAATTGTGTGTATTGAAAACAAAATATTAAGTAGGTATTATATCTCCTTATAATTTGTGATGAATATGTGCTTCTATAGTATTCTTTAAAATTATCTTCTTTAAAGTAAATGAAACCGCCATGAAATATGTATCTAATGAAGTGTGGGGTTTATGAAAACCTCATTAAAAATAATTCATATTTTTCTTTAGATATTAAAAAGTATGGTGTTATATATATTACTATAGGTATTATAAATGGCAGTGATAGTGTATTAAACATTGACCACCCTGGAACGTATTTACATATTTCATATCAAATTAAATCTCCGATGACTTTAGTGATAGGGAACTTTAAATAGTAAATTGAAATTGGATATTAAATATGCTTAAGTTAGCATATACTCATTTTATATTTAATATCATGTCATTTGAATAAAGTGAGAGCAATATTCTACTCAATGGCTTCCCTTTGTGTATAACAGTATGCTCTTTTTGAAAAGAATTATGAACAGTTGATTTTAATAATATATTTTTAGCTTTTCTTGGCTTCACAGGGTTTATGCTGTTTAAGATATGGGTGAAAATTTAATTCTTTGAAATTGATGAAGTGAAAAATTGAAAACTTTTTCCCTCAAAAGCATATGATCATTGTATACATGTATATAAAAGGACGTTTCTTAATTTGTTTGAACAGTGAATAAATGTACAAAGGTCTGATCACATAATGAACAAAATCATAAAAAAACATATAATTTTGGCAATAACCAGAGTCACCAAGAACAGACACAATAATTAATATTTGTATCAATTTAACAGAATAAGACCAAGAAACAAAGACTGTTTATGCTTTATAAAATGTCTACATAATAGACAGATCCTAAGAAAATGTACATACTATAGTCTGTATCTATTTTGTGACCATCAGAACAAGAATATGGACTGCATGGAAAGCCCTATATGTGAACAAAACATTTTGCATACAGCGTAGGCTGTATACTGTTTTAATATGAAGAATACTGTTCAATATTTTATGATAGCCAGTTAACTTCATCTTTCCTTTCTATCTCACATTTGGTCATATAAAGTAAAAGTATGAGTTTGTTAACCAGACAGAACACTGATCTTCAGCCTTCCTTTCAACACTGTTATGAGTTAAATACATGCAACTTATTAGATGAACACATGTAAAATGGTACATGATAAGATGTCATGGTCAAGTCTTCATTGCAGTTTAGCAATTATCAATTTTTATCAATTTTCATTAATTAAGTCAAATAAAGGCCATGTATCTATGTGGCAATGTATCTATGTTCCCAATTCATTTACCATAGTAGCACATCAGTTTGTCAAGCACATGCAATGTTTTAATTAAGTTTGTTTTGTGTATTCCACAGGCTTCTTCTAGAGAACACCAAAATGTTGACAGGGAATATGCAGTGCTTGAGGTAAAACTTTTATACTGTGCATATGTTTTGTTTCACTTTTTATACTGTGTACATATGTTTTGTTCCACTTCTAATTTACTCTCTCTCTCTCTCTGAGCATATCTGTCAATGACCAGAGAATCTCTCTCTTCTTTATACTCTACTCATGATAAGTCTGTACCCATGTAGGTAAGAATATCAAGAAAGGTTTTAAGTACAAATTTTATTTTAAAACGTTTTTATTGCAGGATGCAAGACAGGTTTAACTTAACATTTAACGTTTCATTCTAGTCTCAAAACAATAACTTTATAGTTTTCTTTTTGAAACTATAAAAACCACAAAAAATGATAAAAATTATATAACAGTAACAGCTATTTTTAAAATGAAGCAAAAAATCAGCAATGAACTATTATAAATAATAAACAAAACCATTTAATTTATGAAAAAACTTTATTTAGGATTTATTTTTATGATATAATGCTTGCCTCTGTACACGATTGTTTTACTTTACAGTACAGACCTGTCGGAAATTTGACACTGAACTTAACGAAAAAAGTCTAAACACAGCTGCAGAGTTAACTAGTGACATAAAGGTTGCCAAGAGATAGCATAACAGCTGCCAAAAGCTGTCAAGATATAGCCAAGATAAGCTGCCGATTCGGCACTTATTCGTTAGCATAGTGTTAAACTTTTGACAGGCGTGTACTGTACCTGTATATATTTATAGTACATATATGTGTTGTATATTTTTGTAGGATGTGGCCTTACAAAAGAAGAGATGTTTAGAGACACTTTTATATGTAAATGAGGTTGAAAACCTGTTACAAGTATGTAAATGTTTTTGTTAAGAATTGTTTAGATAAAAAGGTATAAATGTTTCATGTGGTATGATTTGACACACACAACTGATGTGCACACCTGAGTAATAATACGATATAAGTATTGGGATATTTAGGGATTGTTAAGCATTATTTATGTACATTTTTATGAAACATTAGTTGCTAGTCTAATCCAGAAGGGATATATTATCATAAAGTTCTGTTTTAAAATAGAAACTATTAAAGAAATTAGAATTAATTATCTTATCTTAAATACTATTGTTAACACATCTGAAAAACTAAATATTTTACTGTTGCCCCTTTAAGCATGCTGCTAGGCAAAACATAATCAATTTTTGCACATTCAATTATACCAAGGAAAAAATATTAACAGTTTTTGAATGAAGTTTTACACCACAAAATATTCTCACTTATATGGAGGCTGTCAGTTCAGGAATGGTGAAGGAAACTGGAGTACCTGGAGAATAATTATGACCTTTTGCAAGCAAATTGTCAGACTTTCTCACACTAGGATCTGTCTTGAGTGGGATTTGAACCTAGGTGGTGAGAGGCATTGTGATCCATTCATAAGCAAGTGCTTTAAATCACTTGGACAATGACGCCTAATAATATACCATTACAGAACTTCTACATCATTTTGAAGTTGTTTTGCAAGTGGTTTCATAAATAAGTCTTTCACAAATAGTCATTTCGATAGAAATGCTAGTAAATAGAAACAATTCTGATACTAAGCAACACAGCAATAAAATTATATTAAATTTGTTTTCAGAATGTTCAAGCAGAATTTGAAGACAGGGCGCTGTACCTTACTGAACGTCCAAAAGTTTTCGAAAGCATGTACAGACAGGACTCGGTGGAAGCCTCATCAAGGATTCATAAAGTAGGTGCTTCCAAACACATTTGTCATTTTGTTACTTGTAAAATAAAGACATAAAAGCCTGAATCAGACATTGAGAAAAACGCTCTGTTCAGGAAACCTCTACTGTTAAAAGTGAGGTATACTGATTCTTTGAACTCGCCATTTAACAGGTGACATTGATACCTGCAGTCAAATAATGGGCGTTTTACAATGGCTAGCAATGATACAACCAAACAAGTAAAAAATGCATAAAAGGATATAAAGACTGCAAACTATAAAACTTGGAGACTGGCGTCACAAAATGCTCTCCAAGGGTGGGGTTATAAGTATAATATGTTGTGCAATGGTCTGATTCAACAACAAAAGTATAAAATGTTGTGCAATGTTTTAATTCAACAACAAAATCATTTCTTTAACATTAATATACCACATTGTCAATCATGACTAAGTTAAGCATCAGATTGGGTCATTGTAGATTTGTACTATCATAGTAATAATGATTGTTTTACATTCTTTAGGACTGTTTATATGCTTTACGTGGTAGCTGGGATTGGTTGTCACAGGTTACAAAATGTTTAGAAATACATATGCAAAATGCAGGAGATTACCACCAGGTAAGACCACTATCACAGTTATTTTGACATTTGTTTTAAAAAATGAAATAGTAAAAATATTGTGTATCTTACACCAATATGAGTGCCATGATCTAAATCTGTTCAATGTTTAAAGTTTTTTATCAAAGCTGCATGATGGCAAGCTACATTCTAATTATATTTCACATATTTCAATGGTCAATGTTTAACCCTTCTCAATGTACATCTAATTAAGAAATGCAACAAAGGAAAATTTCCGACTAGAACAGGAGATTAAATGCCACACCTATTCCTAAGCACCTATTATAGTGTGGCTATCCCAACATTAAAAGGGTTGTAATTCTTTTTTATGAACTAAACAATATGCAGACAAACAAAACAATATGCAGACAAACAAAACAATATGCAGACAAAATACAGTCTTTTTTCTTGAATGTACTGAAACAATGAGAAATGTTGTATAAAAATTTGTGCTAAGTTTGATTATCAGAGATGATATTCAGAATCAAATATACATAATACAAAGCATTACTTATTCATCTTTACAGTTCTTTCATGATATTAAATTTCTTGGAGAAGACATGAAGGCTTTTTTAACGGTTCTTAACAGTCAGGAAATGAGAGCACCTGTCCAGACACGTGAACCGGAAGTTATGATCAGGCACATCAGAGTAAGTATTGTAAAAAAGTGCACTCCTCTAAATTTAAATAATTGTGCAATGTCACCCATGTGATATCCATATTGGTCCTAATTGGATCCAAATATGAATCGAATCCCAGTCCTACACACAATAGTAAATACATGTGCAACCATTCCTTGTTATTATTCATATGACTATTTGAAACTATCCAACAAGCTATCTGCTTAAAATGCTGTGGGTTATAAATGTAACACCATTAAGAAACAACAAAATCAATATGTTGCCTATGGTCACTTCTTTTTGGAGACACAGTAAGAAATGAGAAAAAAGATTAACACGAGTTCAGACTAATGATTATATAAATTCCTTGGCTATGTGTAGAAACCAGACCAGATAGACTATTCAAAATAGGTGCCATATAATATAGTGTGGTTTATTTCAGTAGTTTTGCATAGACTAAAAGAAAAAGTGAGAAGGCACCACACACACTTGTATATATAAATGTATATATTTATACTACACCATTTTTCACCATGATTGACCATGTAATGGTATTCAATACAAGACCAACAAGTTTTGCACTTACAGATTTTAAAAGCTATCAAATTGATGAGATTTATGTTTTACATTCATACATGTATGTATACATAAGAAAATTATAATACATGTATACATTTGATGCATAGAATTGTCTAATTGTATGATGTCATATTTATTTCAGCAAGTGACCAATAAATTGTTAGATTTTCAATCAAGGATAGAGAAACTAGGAGACAGAAGTGGCATTATTCATCCAATCAATTTGCGTAGAGAATTACCTGAGCGACCAATCAAAGCAAAGGCTTTAGTGACCTACAGTCATCAGGAGGTATGAAGAAAATACTAAAATATAGTAAAACCTCAATTCATTGTTTGTTAAGTTAGATTTAGGTGCTATTAAGGGCTTTGGCAATACAATGTATTTATTTTTAAATGAGGAATAAAATATTGAAATCCCAAATCTTATACAAAAAATATGCACATTATTATAGACCACTTATTATAAAATAATTACACAATCATGTCTAGTGAGTTCTGGTAGCATTTAACATTTCACAAATTTTACAACCAATGATTACAGAAAGTAGCTCTTTGCAAATTAAAATACTGGAATGAAACATGGTAAATTAATTCATGAAAGCCTATCTCTTTACATTAAGTTGATGTATTGTTAAAAATTGTTGTTGTTGTTGACTATCTGTCTTGTGTTGTAGATATCACTAACATCTGGAGAAGAATGTTTGATATTAGATCATCCAGAGCCAGATAGATGGCAGGTATGTAGATAAAACATTTAGTGTATCAAAATGCATCTTAGGTGCCTTTAAATAGGTATAAACTGAAAGATACAATTCATTTATCCATCGTCTTTCTTCAGGTCAAACAAATCCAGACATTGAGTCTTCAATATCATACCATATTTTACATTGGTACAATTGTCATTTTGTACATAAATTGTAAAATCTTTTCTATTTTTATGAAGATACAAGTTGATCCATATTCTTTTCATCTTGTCAAACAAGACAAGAAATAAATCTTTATTATCCTGTATGTTACATTGATAAAATTGTCATTTTCTGTTGCAAATTTTAGAATAAATAGTAAAGTGCTTACTGTATTAATGAACAATATTGTTAATACTTTTTTTATTACAGGTAAGAAAGAAGGATGGAACAGAGGCTGATGTACCTGGAGTAGTACTGGTTATCCCTCCACCTGATAGTAAAGCAGTCACAGAAGTTCACAGGTAGGCAGTGCTAAACATGAAATACCTAGGTCCTACATGTATATTCTTTATAACAATACAATAGCTAGAAGGCAGTTTAGTTTGAATACGCCAGTGGTGTAAGACATAACTTGACTTCTGTATTCTATAATAGTAAAAGCATTAAATTTCACAATTAAATCTGTTTAGTTTTTGGTAACCATGTTTTCAGATCTTTGTATAAAATCCTTTTTGTGTATATGTACATTGTTATATTAAGTCTTGTATTTTTCTTCCACAGAATCAAAGAACAGCTTATAGTACTTTGGGATTCTTCTTTACAAAAGCTAAGATCACATCTAACACAATTTATGGCAAATAGTATACATGATACACCATCTGAAGAGGTAAGCTTGTTATCTTACATATAATGATACAGTCAACCTTTTGACATCTTAAGATTTTTTTTGATAGTTTAATACAAAGAGCAATGAAATATTCATTTATCATTTGTTCTCAGAGGTAGGTTTACTTTAACAGTACTTGCAACTCCACAATCTGTGTTTGGATATAAGTGTTTTGTGTTATATAACATCTGACTTATGGATCACCATGCTTCTTACTGCTTTGTTTGTTTGCTCATTGTTGGTGTATTACTTCAAGCATCCATCTTTCTACACCATCCTAAAACTGACCCTGCATTCTAGCAAAGTGACAAATCACAAATATATCACATCTAGGACCATGTGCCCACTATCCATTTTTATGACAACTCATAAAATGGGACTAAAAATGCCTTGGTTTCACTATTACTAGTACATCGTTGTTTCTCTGTTTCAGCTCTCAAATATATCGGTGCCACAGAAAGCTGATTTGATGAAACTTGTCAATGAAGCTGTCCAGTTACTAAGACCAGTCTCGTCTGAAGATGATGATTTCAAGGAACTAATTTCTCAAGTGACCGGTTTCAGAAAAATACTGAGTCAGATTAAACCAGGTAAGTAATAGATTGCTTCAGATCAGTGACATCACTATACAAGTTAAATCTAAAATAAAAGCACTTTGTTACATAGAATATTATAACAAAAACAAGCATACTGATAGATTCCAAAATATTCATCTGATTATTTCTTAATTCTAATTACTGTATATTTTCTGAAACAAATATATGTTAAACCTTTGTACAAAAGTTTCATTCTTGATAATTATTTGCATTTCTATCTGTTCAATCAGAATTTCATGTTGGAAAATAAATGGGTAGTTATATTGCAAAGATTATGATTATAATAACAATCTTATAATTATGCTAATGCTAAAATCATGGTTTGTGTTCTTTTATTGAAGGTGAAAAAGATTCTACAAACGGAACAGCCAAAAGATGGCAGTGTAATGGAAAAACACTTACACTATACAAGGTAGGTAATCCACTATTGTCATGTCATGGAACTTGGAGTTATTGAAGAACATTAATTAGGTATCAGCAAATGGTTGCCTTTATATGGTTAGAATGGGCCGAAACATTCATGTAAATGATCTAAACATATAATCTGAAACCAAGAAAACACTAAATACAAGAGGTACCCTTTCAGAGCACCTGACCTCAATTCCCTGGTGGAAGTTCACCACATGTTTAACTTAATATGCCAGGTTCTTCTACTTAGTTTCATTTGGAAATGGACCGGTGTATTTGTGTTTGTTGATAATTCTGATATATATACTAGTATACAATGTTATTAAAATTTGCCCTAGTCATGAGGTAATGCAATTCTACAAACAATTGTTCACCAAATACAAAAGTGTATACCTTGGAAGAGAAAAGATTAATTAAGCAGTTTGACATGTATTGTTATTCATGTATGAAGGTTTGAAATTTTGATCTTTTGTCTTTAATTACAGGAGTTTCTAACGTTTGGAAAAAGTTATAAAGAATTGGTAAACTCAACATGTGGAAAAGAGAATCTTATTGTTAGTGAACCAGTTGGCCCTACGTTTTCGTCCAGAGCTTATTTCGAAAGGTACAAAAAAAGATCCTGCTACTTCTGTTATCTTTTTTCTTGTGTATTCTCAACGTAATTATTATCTACAGATTCTACAATTTTGAATAGTATCTGTTTTGCAACTTGTAGTCTTTATATTTTCAATGTATTTCAAAATGCCCATTTAATCCGTTTGACAAGAAAGATTTTTGTTTCATCAAACTCGTTTATGAACATGCCAACTCAATGTCTTAATTTCTAAGAGTTTGATATTTGAAAAATATTTCATGTTGTTTTAATTCATTAATTGCAGAGCTTTGCCTCTCGTGGATGTTGATGTGGAGTCCCGTGATACATGTATTACATCTATTAAAGCTGGGTTGATAATTCATGAAAAACAAAGAGGAAACAGACCCATTGCTCCACCAAGGAAAAAGAGACAACTGAGACGTGTAATGTCAAATACAAATACCCCAGCTGTAATGGCGGATGTCCCGGATGTTCTGGAAGAAACCAAACCTTTCGTCATTAGTGGTGTTCTTCATCCCAGAACAAAACAAAAATTAAGTGTCTTTCAGGCAATGTCTCAGGGTATTTTGGATCAGGCAAATGGACTTTATACCAATCCTGAAACGATGGAAACAATGACCATACCTGAAGCAATAAGAAAAGGTCTAATTTTAGCTGATTATCGTGAAAATCTTACAAATGGTGATATGAATGATGGCGGATTTTCACCTTTGAGGAATGGTCTAGAAACAAAGGTGTATCCAGTAGCAGGAGTTATAGATCCTAGAACTGGTGAATTTATTGGAGTTAAAGAAGCCATTACAAATGGAATACTGGATCCTAAAACAGGAAAATATAGAAACATTGTTACAGGAGAGGAAGTTGATTTGCTTGAAGCAGTTAAAAACGGGTATATTGTAACAGATCCATCTGTTTTAGATGAACCTGAAGAAGAAGGTGCTTTTACTTTCGTAGATTTTGAGGATATGTCTTATAGAGTATCAAGTGTTATTGACCCCGCAACAGGGGATGAAATATCTCTCAAACGTGCAATTCAAGATGGTGTTATTGATACAGTAAATTCTGTTTACAGGAACCCTCACACTGGTGAGACGATTTCGTTAGAGGAAGCAATTAAACAAGGACTTGTCAAAGCTATACCTCTTCTACCATCTGAGAAAGCCACAGGAGATGATGTGTTGACACTGAAACAGCTGCAAGTCAAAAGACAAAGATTCATTCCAGGAGAATCTGATACTGTTGATGGCGGTATAGGCAAAAAACGAGATCCAAATCGCATGATGTATGATCAAGTCAGCAAAATTCTTGACCCAAGTGATAGAACAGTTGTAGACCCAACAGATCAGTTTGCTATCACTTTAGAAGAAGCATTTGAAAAGGACATCATAAACTTTGCAAAGGCTGAATTTAAAATACCAGACGATGAAGTTCTTTCTCTGGAACAAGCAGCAGCACGTAATTTCATAGAACCAGAACTTTTGAAAGAAATACTTGAAGCATATAAAGACTCAAGTTTAGGTGAACTAATTGTATCCGGAAAATTTGATCCAGACACTGGACTTATAACTCAACCTCAAAGTGGACACACATTATCTCTTCAGGCGGCCATAGACCAAAAGATTATAGATCCCAATATGGTTTTCTTGTATGATGTGCCTTCTCAAAAGATCATCAGCTTGGCTGACGCCATCAAAAATGGTCAGTATGATCCAACTACTGGAAAATACACAAACCCCAAAACTGGTGAAGTTTTAACATTAGCTGAAGCTGAAAATCTCGGATTTATAAGGAGTCATATTGACCCAGAGCAAATATCAAAAACTGCCAAAACATTGGAACGATTACAGAAAGTCATGGATACAAGTATTTCTTCAGCAAAATCACCTTATGGTAAAGATTCTCTGTCATTAGAGGAAGCAATCAAAGCTGGTGTCATTGATCTTCAAAAAGGTCAGTTTTTGGATCCTAGAACTGGGGAAACAATTCCTTTAGCTATTGCAATCAAAGACAAAAAGCTAGAACAAGCTGCTGCCGCTAGCCTTCTTAATGCTCTCAATAATCTCTCATTAGAGGAAGCTCTAAAGGAAAAGAGAATAGATCCTGAAACTGGAAAATACATACCTGAAGATGGGTCCTCGCCATTATCCATCAAACAAGCTATTGACAAAGGATTGCTCAATCCTGATAATGTATTCCTTGTAGACAAAACCAATGATAACATCGTCAGTTTAGGAGAACTCATTGAATCTGGTCGCTTTGATCCTGTCAAAGGTACCTTGTATGATCCTAATTCAGGGGAGACAATGACACTAGCAGAAGCCATCGAAAGAGGAGTTATCGAACCTGGAATAAAACCAGAACGTTACATTGATTCTACAACATCACTGAAGGAATTGATTGATAGTAATAAAGTGAATCCAAGAAGTACAAATTTCTTGGCGCCAAATGATCATAAAATGTCACTACGTGATGCCTTAGCCAATGGATTTTTAGCTATGAATTCTAAAGTGAAAATTGACCCAGATACTGGGTGTGTTGTATTAGCATCTGATGAGGAGGTTGTAAAAGCATTGGTCGATGTTAAAGAGAATTCTGATTGGCTACAAGGAGTTGAAAAATCATTGGCTGAGAGGAAGAAACCAAGTGAAAGGATAGAGAAACTAAAAGAACAGAGTGAACAAGTGCAGGTGAGTTTACAAAATAACATTTTCTTAATAAATCTTACCGCTTGCAAATACGTTTTAAACTATGTTATTACTGTTTTTACAAACTTTAATAGTAAACACTCAACAGTATCATGAATATATCACAATGAAGGCATAACCAGACGCTCTCTTTACAATAAATTCAAATGTGGTTTTAACAGTATTTTAATATTTAAATAGTGACAACAAGACGACATTCAACACAAAACTCGAAAAGATGCATTTGTCAAATAATTAAGACACTTATTACAATTAAAATATAAAAGAACTCACGAAACGGTAAATGTAACACATAAATACAGGGTCTACTCTATGTAGTAGTTATCTGCAGAAGTCGCACTGTAATTTGCGATTGTATCAACTGGTCTCAAGTAAAGTTCCAAAATTGAGCCTTTTAACTCCAACATGTGGTTTTAAATGTATTTTACACTGATGTTACTTAAACTAGACTTTTGACTTCATGACACAATATATTAAAACGCTTTTGGACATATCAGTAATGAATATTTGCTTTATATTGACACATAGAATATCGATTAAAAACCCTTTCGTGCGCATATTCTATTAAGAAATTTGACATATCCCCGGCTTGATTCGAGACCATTTGAATAATGTGTTGATTGCATTCTCTCACCGAGTGCCTTATACGTATTGCTATCAAATTTGAGATCGGCTCGATCTTAATTAAGAATTACCTTCTTATTCCGACCGCAACAGGATGCATATTCTCAAGTTCGATTGGTTGTGTACATAGGCTCGATTGCTGCAATCGCCCATAAGAGTTGTCATTAATTGTGACATTGTGTTTTTATGGACGGGCATCATTCCTTATCATTACGAGTAATATGTATCAGTACTGCGTATTTATTACCTCGCTACCCGAGCAAAGTTTAGTTAATCTGTGCTACCATCTTGTTTTCAAATGGCAATATACACTGACCATCATATTTCACATCTTTGCTATGGCTACGACGACGGTATATTGTCAAGTTGGATGGATTAATTTACCTGTTTGCCTATACTCTGTGGACAGTTGAGCACAATATCATTACTTATGATCACACGTGGTTTCTTATATATGTCCACCAAATCTCCAGATTACATTCCATAAGATGTTGCCGATTTTACGTCTTGTATGGAACCCAGGAGACTGTACACATTGGTCCTTATCGTACTTTTTTTAACATATTGCATTATCAATTCTAACTTTAATGAGGGCCGAGTGTGACAAAAATGAATTACCTTATAACTTTGATGTTATAGTCATGGTCTGGTCTGTAATTGTAATTGTATTATGATGCATAATAATTTTCGCATCATAATGCAACATGAAACACTACAGAAGTTCACACCATGATGGATTTCCCCTTTCCCGCCAGGTAGCTGTTTCTCTGACTCCATTCCTGAAGAGTTCCAACTACTTCTTTGTTTGGAGCCGCCCAATACAGCCGACTGAGTCCTAAAATTAACGCATAGAAGAGATCTGTAATAATAAAATAATATTTAAAAATTCTTTAAATTGCTTTACATATGAACAAATTAATAATTTTATATTCATTAATACGATCATTTCATCCTCACTATATATATGTTTATATGTCATTTGATTATTTATAAGAATTGCCAGTGGTGTTTACGACACATATACATGTATACTAGTATATGCAATTTTTAACCTCCAAAATGATTATTTATTTAGTTATTTATTTATCAATCACCTACTTTATTAAAATTTCCAAAGTCTCAAGTGACACACAAGCTTATCCAGATAAAACATAAGTTATTGGGCTAATTCGAGAGAAACATAAATTACGAGGCTTATTTGAGTGAAACACAAGTACGGGATTATTTCGTGTGCAACACAAGTAACGGGCTAATACGGGTGAAACACAAGTTACGGGGCCAATGTAAGATTTGGCTACATTCTTTCTATGTATATTGCTGCTTTAGAGTAAAATGCCAGCTGGTTTTCATATTTGAAAATTTAAGATATGTTCGCCATAAAACTATGAATAAAAATAAATATTTTAAAAAAACCAGTTCGCCCCAAAAGTGACAAAAATTAATTATTTCAAATTTTCACAATGAACAAGACAGACAAGACACATTGTTCTTGTTTTTATTAATTTTTAGGAAATTTATCACTTTATAATATACATTCCTGTAGCGACATTTTAAACTAAAATGAAATATTGTTACTGAAGTCATCTCTCTAAGCGGTCTTTCTGATGTTGCAACACCCGACATATATTTGACCCTATTCATCTTACTGAAAGCAAAAACACTATATGACAGTACACGATGATCCCTCTTCGTTAATTAATGATCTTTACCGTCATACGTTATTGAAGAGGTGCGACACGGTATAACCTAGGGTTTGCCATTTTCTTTGTTTATTTATTATATTTATATATTTCGTTCATTTATACACCTATTACGCATAAAGGCGTAGGAATGGGAATTTTGTGTCTCATTTTTCAAATTTTATCCAAAAAGTGCCAATTCCAACCCAAAACATCAATGCAACCTCAAATGTCACATTAAATAACTCAAATACATTGTATTGATCACATTTTAAGTTCATTGCTTTTACTGGTTAAAACGTAAGATCAGATCAATCCAAATCAAAAAGCGCGTATATTAATGCATTTTTACTTTGAACAACTTGAAAATTAGGTGAAATTGTTTCTAAAAAAGCTTCTGATCGGAGTTTATATAAATATGCGTTCTGTCCCCAAACTAACCTCGATCGTCCACTGGCTCTTTTAAGACCTCCTTCTTGCCCTAGGTAATTAATAACTAAGTCAAAATAAGTGTATCACATAGATGAGGGAAAGTATATACACATCTACCTGTAAAAATGCTATAAAATGTCGTCTAAATAGGAGGATATATGTACGGAAGTTTTTAAAAAGACAATAAAAATAATGTTACTAATGATGGGACTATACCGACCACGCTTTTCATTCCGAAGACAACTGTTTTTGCTTAAACAGGTAATTGGTGCAAATTGTTGTTTATGAATTCAGAACGTACAGCGATAATTAAGATTAAATAGATGTTTTAACGGTTTTTGTAAGCAAATACATTAGGGTGAAATGTGAAGGTATTTCTGAATTATACGAATACCTCTAATGTAGACGTATATAGCCTTGGTTTTCAGTGAGTTTTGACAGAAATTTTTCTACATTTTTCAGTGAGTTTTGACAGAAATTTTTCTACATTTAACATAAAAAATAGGATTTTTGCCGTCTTACTTAATCTTATTATATTGAGAAGTGTTTGAATTTTATTGTTCTTATAATATTTAGTTCATGGATATTCATTTTATTACCATAGGCTCTCCGAGAAGACATGGTTCAGCATGAACCAAGTTTGAAAACATCAATAAAGAATGCTGAGGACCTGATAGAAAACAACAAAAGACAGGGAAAAGAAGATGGCGCTCAACAACTTCAAAAGTTACGATACAACACGGCTGATCTCAAAGTCAGATTTGAATCTGTAAGTACTTAATATATTCATATTATATTTACATCTAGATCAGTATTATTGGGTAAAAATGTAAGTAAATGTTATGCACCGTTTTTGCTATCTAAGTTTCTTAACATTATGGAACCATTTCGCCTACTTTCGTAATTGTTTCAACTCTGCAAACGAAGTTTACGGGTATATAGGAATCATACTGTCTGACCGTCTGACCGGCCGCTCCAAATCGCCCATGTCATTGGATGGATTTTGTTCAAACTTGACAATTATGCCAATATAGGCGATGTGTCGCCTACCAATTTAGTGTCCGTTCGGATGTATGGCATTGGGGATAAGGGGTATCTTACTTCATCAAACTTGCATATAAATGTTTCAAAGGAGTAAGTTTTAGTCAAGATAGTGTCATATACAACTACATGTTTCTGGTGTTTTAGCCCACTATATCATATAGTCTTTTGTCTATAGTTAAACGACAAGGAAGCCATCAAGATTTTATGATGGATAGGACTGGGAATTAAAACTGAAGACAGAAGTACATTTGTGGCAGAAACATATCCGGTCTTAATAATTATAATTACCTCCTCCAGTGAATGTCTTAGGACCTTGTATTCATTTGTAGAGCTGTCGCTTAAAGTTTGTGTCGAACAAATACCTTTTCACTTTCTAGTACGAAGGGGTTATATTATGCAGTTTTTTATTTGGATTCATTTGCGATATCGGTCTTGTCCAATTTTTCCCATAGTTATCTAACGCAAATATTGCCCACAATTGGCTATCGGTCTTACCCAATATTATCCACAATTGGTTATGTTATCGGTCTTGCACAATATTGCCAACAATTGGCTATCGGTCTTACGCAATATTGCCCACAATTGGTTATGTTATCGGTCTTACACAATATTGCCCACAATTGGTTATGTTATTGGTGTCTTACAATATTGCCCACAATTGGTTATGTTATCGGTCTTACACAATATTGCCCACAATTGGTTATGTTATCGGTCTTACACAATATTGCCCACAATTGGTTATGTTATCGGTCTTACACAATATTGCCAACAATTGGCTATCGGTCTTACGCAATATTGCCCACAATTGGTTATGTTATCGGTCTTGCACAATATTGCCAACAATTGGCTATCGGTCTTACGCAATATTGCCCACAATTGGTTATGTTATCGGTCTTACACAATATTGCCCACAATTGGTTATGTTATCGGTGTCTTACAATATTGCCCACAATTGGTTATGTTATCGGTCTTACACAATATTGCCCACAATTGGTTATGTTATCGGTCTTACACAATATTGCCCACAATTGGCTATCGGTCTTACACAATATTGCCCACAATTGGCTATCGGTCTTACAAAATATTGCCCACAATTGGCTATCGGTCTTACAAAATATTGCCCACAATTGGTTATGTTATCGGCCTTACACAATATTGCCCACAATTGGTTATGTTATCGGTGTCTTACAATATTGCCCACAATTGGTTATCGCTTCTGTCGGATATTGCCCATACGTGGTGATCGTTCTTGATAAGTATTGCCAACACTTGGTTATCGCCCTTTAACGATATCACACAGAACTGGTTATCGGTCTTAACGTTACAATTCATTATCGCTTTATCTGATATTGCCCACGGTTGGCAGTGTTCCCCTCACTTGGTTCTAGTTGCCTAAAATTACCCGAATATTTCCTACAAATGATTTTGCTCTTATCCATTTCGCAAATAGGATATTGTTTTGTTCCTGGAAAGCAACACTATTTTAAATAATGTTTTCGATATTGGTATTTATAATGTATTCTCAATTTGTAAGTGTTATATCTTTAAAAAAAATCGGAAGACATATATATGTCAACTATGTATGACAGATTTAGTGGTTCTCACCGGTAATGTTATATTAATGAAGTGTGACCATGTGTGATTGATACACTAATCAGTATTTTAAGACATTTGCATATAAATATTAAATCAATTTGGGTTTTTTATTATAAAAGTTTATATGAAACAATGGAAATCGTCAACTTCATGCTTTTTGTAGATTTTTTTTTCAAGAAAAATCGGGCCGGTTGTTAATAACAAAAGAAAAGAAAAGCATTAGTTTATACCGGTATGCACAATGCTCTGTTGAAATGAAATACGCATCAATGCAACAATTTGAATGGTCTAGGTCTTAATGCCGGGCCACAGCGTTTGTCACATCCTAGGTTATAACCCCACTCCAGTAAATCCTGTTATGATAATATATTTTAGTTCGATTACCGAAGGGAATTTTTTGCGTACTCCACCCCCCCCCCCCCCCCCCCCCCCCCGTTTCTTTCACAGAACTGGCGCTTCGATATAATTCCTAGAATCTTACTAGGCATGTGGAGTAAAACTACTCCACATTACTTCACACTTGCTATTCCAAAGTGCTTGTTAAGCAGTTAAAATGTTATTTCATAAATTTCATAACCAGCAATCATTGTTCTGAACGGTTTGAAATGCACGACCTCTTGCTATCTTACTAACAATGCATAAACAACATGCCGTTATCAAAATTTGTTTAGGCAAGGACATGGAATAGCTATTTATACGTAACAAACAATGGATACTTGAGATGTATCAAACAGTGGATATTTGAGATACTAACCCCAATCTATACATAATATTGTTTTGTAATAATTAGGGTATTTAACATATCAAAATATTAATAAAAACAGTTACCGAATATTGCTGTTCTTGTGGTAGTTTTAAAATTTAAAATGATTTAATTGTTGGTATGTGAATCTTCCGAGGCATGTATTTCGTGATATATGGTGGCTGCAGTTTGTGAAAATTAATTCGTTTTTAAGTTTTTAAAGTATGCATTGTAACCTACTCTTAAAACAAGGCATGTATCTTCACTAATATCTGAAAGTGTATCTGACGAAAATGTGTTTTACACATAGGCTTTTGACGAGTCGAAAAACAGATGCAAGAGACTGGAGAACATGTGTGAAGATTTGGAGGAGTTCTACACGAAACTACAGGACCTTGACCAATGGTTAGACCAGGCTATCGAGAAATCTCAGGATTTACAAACCTCTAAGGATGACCTTGACCTCCAATACCAGTGTTTTAAGGTAAGCAGATTTAAGTCTATATTTTATAAAGATCCATATTTTGCAAAACGTCTGGAGTTACTATCCGAGCTGGATGGATTATATTTTATACTTGCCTGGTTCACAAGTACATTGAACTAAGCGTTGTAATATTTCAAGTAACATGGTGATAGAACCTGCTGTTAGTTGGAGGTGTCAGACTTGATACTGTTAACTTGTTACAATAAAGGATATCCATTTCAATTCTTTGGAAGCATATGTCCTTTCTCACTAGAGAAGTCTCATGTAGACTTGGACAAAAAAATGGATTCATAAGCAATGTATAGAGATGCATTAAGTCCTTAGCTATTATATGCGAAAATCTTAACGGGAATTTTACATACAGGTGCTTAGCTACGTTATCTAAATGTTAAGATTTCTGCAATTGGAAAAGTTTTATTTTTCACCAAATCCAGTTTAATTCCTACCCACTGAGACACAAGTCAGATGTTTCATCACATTATGTACACACTGACTATAATTACAAGCACATTATATATGTATTACTGTATGCTAGGAATTTGTTTACCATTAGTTCTTTTTTAAAGATCCCTGTAGATTGGTACCTGTTTTAATTGTCAATTTGTCATTGGGTCAGATAATATTGACAAACTGTTATAAAAGCTTAACAAAACACCTGGTTGACCCCTTCTCAATTAGAGGTTATCCCTTTATAAATGTTTAGATATAGCTAATTGTTGTAGTACACGCACTTGATCCCCCATGATTCACAAACATGTAGGTCTTTTTTAATTTTAGAATAAGTACTTATATTTTAAACTTAAGAACAAAGAAGACACTCGTCTGGAATAATATAGAGTTGTTTTATTTTTAAAAAGTACCTGGATTTTGTTTCAGAAACATCCCTATTTTAAGTCCTGCAGCCGTAATTGATTCTTAAGTTGGAAAACTAGTTTTAAAGCTTTTTTCTACCATTGTTTACAAACGCAATTTGATATTTTAATATGTTTTAATTTTTAAGGATTTCGTTGATGAACTTCAAGGGAAGGAAGTTGAGATGTCAAATGCCTTAAAAATGGCAGATAGTTTCAGGGATGATACCCAGGTATGTAAATCTCTCTCTCTCTCTCTCTCTCTCTACTGCATATATTCTGAATTTCTTTCTCGGTCATCTAAATACTGCATATATTGTGAATCTCTCTCTCTCTCTCTCTCTCTCTTTCTCATTGCTGCATATATTGTGGATCTCTCTCTCTCTCTCTCTCTCCTGCATATATTCTGAATTTCTTTCTCGGTCATCTAAATACTGCATATATTGTGAATCTCTCTCTCTCTCTCATTGCTGCATATATTGTGGATCTCTCTCTCTCTCTCATCTCATCTCAGTGTTATACTAGTATATTAAAACAAGAGTTTGTTTCTATGTTGTCGTGTTTCTAGGTATGTGTGTGTGTGTGTTTTATCAATGAGTTCATATCCATCTCTCAACACCAGCAGTGACTTATAAAAAAAACTTGCACAGAAAATCGCCAAAAATATTACCTGTTAAATTTTATGATTTCGCGTAGAACTGAAATATTATTATAATATGCAGCTCTAATCCATCACTGGTATAAATTTGTAATAGTTTCAACACGCCAACTTGCATGATGCTATGCATTTTCAAACTGCAAGCGGCGAAATAGTACAAGGTAGAATGTCAAAGAAAAATATATATATTCCTTTTTAAATGTTATTCACACCTTATTGTTTTGAATAAAAGTCTTATTCATGAAAATGAATATTTGTTGATTACAGCGATAAAACTTGATAAATTGATTTATGGGTAATGTAAGCAAATGTATACAACACAACGTACGTTATTGTTTATGTCACGTGATGGTTTAACATACATTTATTCTAAAAATAAATAAACAAAAATCCTTTTTGTTTCTTGTCACGTGATATTTTGAATATATTATTCTCAAACACATAAGCAACACAGTCACTGTCACCAATAACAATGGGCGTTTTTAACACATCTATGTATAACTACCCATAAAAATTCCTTTACCTATGGGTGTTAAAGTGAGGGTTATTTTTTTAAACAGCTATCCTGCTGCTAAAACATATATCATATGATTTTTGGATTATGTTATTTTCCACTGTTTATATTACCTATTAATATATACCATACATATACATATATATTAAGAAATTGATCCCAGTATAATTGATTTAAATAGTTCAGATTTCATTGAGACTTCTTATCGACCCATTAGAGAATCGTATCTCTATATCGGGTATACTCGCTGAATTGCATGTTGTGTATTGCAACAATGAAGTATTTTGATTTCATAATATCCAGCGTAATTTATAATCCCCTTATCGATGACCCACTCAGACGAGCTTTATTCCTACGGGCATGCCTATGAATGAAAAGTAATTTACACGGATAGATAAGCAGTGTGCTTATAACAAATGGTTTGGAACAGGGGACGGACTATAGGTCTTAAATTTGTATATCATTACGCACCTTTCTCTGCCTGATTAAATCTTTATGTGTTATAAAAGAATAAAATATTGTCGTCTACCCTCTTCCGGTCCAGTTTAAATGAATCATGAATTTAATGTGTCATGGCGGCAAACTCCGATGAGCTTGAAAGTTTAGATACAATCTTTGAGGTAAGGTGTTATATCTGTTTAGTTTACGTTTAATTAGGATAATGTCAAGTATTCTATGATTATGTCAACCTGCACCTACGAATGTTTTGTGGTATATGCTTTACTGCACGCCAAGAGGGCTTCGTATACAGCTTGTATTTTGATGATAAATAATGACAAGAATAGATGTAGATACCCGTTTAAGTTTTATCATCTCACAAAATGTTATTTTAATATAATTTGCAAATAAAATAATGTACACGTGTCATTATGAGTGATTTTATACATGGATTTTGGAACGCTGTACTAGTTTTACCTGTCATCTGCAAAACTAATATTTAAATTTGGTTTTATATGTAATGCCCATATGGACTTGATATTCATATATACTGGCACATCACTTATTAAACAAACTATGGCTATGTCCATTTTTCACCCTGGTATCCATAAGACAAAAGTTTTGTGTAAAGTACTGCTAGTTACTGAGGTTTTGAGTCAGGTTGCTGCTGTGGTAGATGCTTTATCATGTTGTTTGCCGTGTGTCAATTAACAGCTTAAATATCATCACCAAACTTGTACTAAAACGAACACAATATTTGGACCATTTGAGCAATGCCCTTGCAATTCAACAACTCCTTGCATTCGTCTTCATCATTGTACGGGAAGGATGGGGCTACGCTATTTTGTCTGCCGGACGGGCAGGACAAGGAGTAATTTTAGAATAGTAACTACATAACTTGTCTAATATCAGCAGTAGGATACAAACTACTCTTTGTACTGAATAGCTTCAATGTTTCTTTGATATTCTGCGCCTTGACAGTCTGTGGCCACTTACAATTGGTCGCTAGTTTTCACAAGCACTGAACAAGAATAACACATCCCTAGGGCGCCTTTATACTTATTTTTGAATGTTCATTCTTGTAAGAGCTCGGAAATATAGTTTTGTGTATAATGCAACATGCATTTTAATCTACCATTTTAACAGCGTATTACACAAAACACCAGGCAGACTCGTGCACTTAGATACAGTTCCTTGTTCATTTCAAAATGGCCGTCTGCCACATGACACACGGAGCTACTCAAGGCAGTTTCGAAAAATATGGTCAAATAAAAAACAAAGACCCACAGATTCTGTCTCTAGCTTTCTATTTAAGAAAACTTTAGTAAAAACATAAACAAACAAAAATAAAATAATAAAAAAGAATACTGGTTCAGGGTTTGCATTCAGAATCATGTGAATAGTTATGGCGCCGAAATTTATAAAATTACACAAAATATAGAGAGAAGTTAGACTAATATGTTGTCATTATTGTTCATGAACACAGATAAACATTCTCTTGACTAAATAAAATGTCAAATAAAACTAGATAGCTGTCATAGTCTTTAAAGTATGTTTATAAACTTACTATTACTCATAATTTGAATGTTATCATATGTAATCACTGTTACTCTTAAGTTTTACATGTAATTAGATTAAGGCAGTTTGATAAAAAGCACTTTTATACGTCAGAAGATCATGGGATACCAATACACTAATATAATGATTGTGGCTTAACCATATTTTATATTTTATTTTAAGCGTTAAATATTTCTATTGTTAGATGATTAAAAGCAAAATATTAACAGGTCTTAACTCTGTTTATTGGCTTTGATTTAAGAAAGCAGGTGTTATTATTGTCATTCCAATTAAAACACGTGGTCGGATTTTACAAAATTGTTTTGAGGATTATGATTATAGAAACCTTGTGTTAAATGGATTTACTTAGCCTGCAAATATTAATATGAAAAATGGTTGTTGATATATATCAGAAACATGCAATGAAGCATTTCCAACATGAAGGCTTGCCATCTCCGATTTTATTGGAGATTTAATCTAATCGACTGTAAGACCTGTGTTATTTCTTATGTAACTACCTTTTCCCATGAATGGTTTCACATGCGCTTAGGTTATATAGATCTAAATAGAATTTACAAGGTTCCGTACAAATGTTATCTGGTTTCTTCGAACGATCATAACGAATACGTTAGCTCAGGTGGTAGAGTCTTCGTTTTGTATGTGGTAGGAAGGGGTTCAAATCCTTGCGAGGGTCTAAACAAGATTTAAAATGCGTAGCGACTGTTCCTCCAATAAGCACTCGGCATCCAAAAACGAAAGTCACGGGGTCACTTGGAAGAGGCCTTAAAACCCGATATCCCGTGCAGGCATGGTGCATTAAAGAACTCTCCCTGCACATTGCCCTGATCGCACTACAAATATAAAAAATTCCGCCACTTTACATATACCTTTTTATAAGTGAAATATTCTTGACTTGTACGTGAAACCCAATTCAATCAATCAACCACTATATCGGTCAATGAAGAAATCAATTAATATTTTAGAAACTGTGTTAAATAGATCACCGAACAATTTGATTCATCGAGTATTTGAAAGCATAAATGGCAATCAATTTTAAATCTGAATGTTTTGAAGAATTTTTGTGACGTTAGTACTGAAGTTTGATCACACCCCTTGAGTACAAAGTGTTCTTATCAATGTCACCTGTATATTCATTCACCTTGAAAAATATTTCCAAGTTTTTGCATAATTTATTTATTTTGAAAACACCTTTAAAATTTGATCTAGTGTATCTATCGCTTAATAATCATTAATATTTATACAGGGAATTTAAACCCAATCTATCTCTGCAATGAGCGATGCTAGTCTGGTTGTAATTTCTTATACGTCCGTGGTTCACTTAATTTTTATGACAATCATTATCATATATAAAAATGTAGATATATGTATGAAATATTAAAACTTCGATTCTGTTCTATATAGCCCGTGACAGTGGTAGGTAAACATTACTACACAACATAAAGATGTATTCATCATGTTTAATGCCTCTACAGTTGCTATATGTATAATTGATGTTTGAAACCAGCCCTTAACAATTAAAATCAATATGTTATAGAAATACCTATCTTAATGTGTATTGGCATTGGAATGTATTTTAACTTTTTTGAAAAACCCTACTCATCGAAATTTTAAATTGACCAAAGTTTATTTAAGTGTTGGCCACTTGTGTTTACATGACGTAATGGTTTTGTTATCGTTTTCCAGTCTTTTGAACAGAAACATTGTTAAACTCTAAATTTAATACCATAATACCTAAGTCTGCTAATCTGAAGTCATAATGTAAAGATAGGCCACAAATATTATTATAAGTATAGATTTGGACATACCGGGCACCTGATCAGATTTGGTTGGCGATTTATACTGATTGTAGACATAAACCTCACCGTTGTTCTAACAGGAATGTAATATGTAAAATGAATGGTCGCCGTCAAGTGCTAGATTTTGTTGAAGACGATATACAAGTGGAATTGTGTATTAATCCGCATGCGGATGTGTATGTGTTTTCGTGGGATGGTTATAGAACCCCGCGAAAATGCAGACGATTACCGGAACAGGAAGTAATTCAGGTATTTTGTTTGTATGTCGTTATTGGGACAAATAATACACTGTTCTCTAAATATTTGTTCCATTTGTCACAGAATTTTTAATATCCCATTTGCTTCATTCGCAAATCCTGCCAACAATGTATTTGAAATCAATTATTTGTAATTTAATATCAGATTATACTTTGTTTTTTTCAGGAATTTGAAAAAGAGGCTGAAGCATACCGGCAAAGAATTCATCTTCTTCCACCAATTAGCGAAGAAGCTGATAATGAGGTCATTGATGACGAACTGGAAGCTCTTGAATCCAAGTACAAGGATATTTCGAGAGATTGTGCTAAACACTTGGAAAAGTTATCCACCATAATGAAACAGAAGAAAGTTTTCGACGAAATCAATGACAAACTGTGTACAGTGTACCCACAAATCGACAAGAAACTTCAGGATATTGAAGAAAATGAAATCGGCAAAAATACCGATAAAGATTCAAAAGATTTGGTCAAATTAAAAGATCTAAAAGCTGATTTGATTGGACAAGAACGGAAATTAAAAGATTTAGTTCAAACTGGCGAGAAGTTAGCCAGCAACTTAATAGATATGAATATGAAAAAGAAAGCAGACGAAGTTAGGAAAACAATAAATGATTTGAAAAATAAGCACAGTTACATAGAAGATGATATATCTGGCAAAGAGGAATTATTAGACTCAGCGGTGTCGCAACAACAAAATGTGATGAACAGACTAGAAAGTCTACAAGACTGGCTCAGAGAAACAGAAAATACATTAAATGAAAGACGACCTATTAGCTTAGACAAAGACAGACTTGCACAACAACTGAAAGAACAAAGACTGATCAATGCTGAAATAGACAGTAATAAAGCTTTACTGGATCGTTTATCTAAGGAAGCTATGGATGTAACGGGTTCTGATGATGGTGAAGCCACTGTGTTTGACCTTAGTGAAAGGTAAGTTAGCAAACGTATACTACCAATATCTGATTTCTTATTCTTTCGCTTTCTTTTCTTAAGTGTGTGTTACTATTTCAAAAAATCTATTGTAGCGTTTCTGATGTTTCTGACACAGAAAGGCTACTTTACTGATGACTCGTCTTTCAATTATCCAATTTTACCAATCTGAAAGGATCGCTATTTATTACACACTGTGTACAAGGCTCTTTTGTTGACAAAAAAATACGAATGATACTTTTTGTTTTAGTGCTGTGGTTTTTTCTTAACAAATGTAAAATAAATTGGATGATTTGGAACCTTCCAATAGTCCTACAGTACAAAGACTGTATCTTAACACCACTGTTTTCTTATATCTAATACACGTAAGAAGTATTGTTTATAGTCAGTTGTTTGGATGATTAATTTGTCTTTCTTTTGTGTTTAATTGCTGCTCGCAAATACATCCAGCTACAAATGGTTTTCTTCTTTATTTATATAGACTAACAGATGCAGAAAGAAAAGCAGAGATTAACACACGGGAATTAGAGGAAGTAGCGGGCACAATATCGGAACTAGAATCCAATATTTCCACCATGGATGGTTGGCTTACAGATTCTGTAGGATCGTTGAAAACAAGACAGAAAGGAGTCAATCAAAAAACATTTAAAGCTAAAATAGACGCTCTATATAACGAAAAACGTGAAAAAGAGTATGATATGGATAAATTAAGATCTGATGCCAAATCTATAATGGATGATGATCGTGTCTGTGATCAATTTGCTATGAAAGAATATTTAGGTGAAGTTGAAGGAAAGTGGCACGAACTTACAGAACATCTAGTCCAACAGGTGTCCTTAGAGGTAGGTGTTGACATAAATACTAGTTGTGTGTTCTTAAAAATGTCTGTAAATAGAGTCTTAATCCAAGTAAAATGTATAGTTGGAAGGTCCATGCAATGCACTGTTATTGGTATTATCTCTTAAGAAAGGCCTAACATCAAATACCTAGTCATGGGTTGCATTCTTTAAAATATTCCAGTTAAACAAAGATTTCTAGAATTTTCTTAGTTCTGTATTATTCCTCCAACAATATGAATGTTTTGAGCACCATGTTTTGGGCGGCATTCACACCAAATATTTTCATAAAAGAAACATGGACTATATTTATATCAACAGCAGAGAAAATTTGCTATTATCTATGTAGATATATTGTACATTCAGAATTAACATTTAAGGTTTAATGACATGGTACTGTATTCTTCTCCTATCCACAACACAATATGTTTTGTGCAGTTTTTTTGGCATTGGCACCACGATAGTCATGAAAGATGGCCATTGTCCTGTTTATATTTATCAATGACTTATTGATTAGAACAGACGGGTAGAAATATAACGTGACATTGTGGCATTGACACCTGATAAAGGTATTGATTAATTACACTCAATCAGGAAATTAAAACCACTGAGAAGGAAATATTGCATTCAATATAAACAGCACGCATAGTTATTACGCTATGCTATAAATCTTTTTGAATTGTTTCTTTACTGCAATTATAACATTATAGGAGCTTGTTTGAAGTATCCTGAAAAGTTTTCAAATATTTCTTGCTTGTTTAGAAATTGATAATATACAATCACGTATGGTAAATGCCTTTATATATATATTGCAGCATGACGTATAGTATACACGTAAAATAGCAATATGTGTGTGTGTCCTTCTTTAAACCATGAACGTTTTGTTTTAAATTGTTAAAGTTTTCGTACATCATCATTTTACCACGTCCCAAGAATAACAATGGTTTATTGTATATTGATGACATCTTTATATAGTACTGAATGCGTTAGGCAATGGAAGGAATAGGTAGTCCACGAAAACAAAGTATCAGTGTGGTGGTCAAAAATAGCCAACTAAAATAGTTGTAATACGATAGAAATTGTACAAAATGTATTAATAACAAAATTTACTGCAATGCATTGTTTTATTTTTGTTAGGCATTGACAGAAATTGATGGAATGTTGAAATACCTAGACAAGGCAGAGAATGAGATAAACACAGCTGAACCTATAAATATTGACCCGGAGACATTAACTGTACAACTACGAGATCATCATGTATGTATATACACCTCTTTGCTTTCTGGTGTCATTATATGTCTTTATGTTTCAAATTGTATCCATTATTAAGTTTGTTGTAACACAAATACATTATTTTCAATACAATACATTATAACTCTCCACAACACACTTCATGTAGCTGCATTGGATAATCCATATAAGTACATGCACATTCATAAACATGGATTTAACCAATGTAATTACATCATAGTTTATGTGTTCAATATCATAGAAACTATAGAACGTATCCTGATTGTAAGGAATCAACACTCTGTGATTACAATTAATCAAACAATTCTTCAATGAAATGCAAAACACCTTGTAATTATAAATAATAAACACCCCTGCAATGAAACTTGGAACATAATATGATTACAAATAATCACTTCTAACAATTCGTATATGTTCTTTGTAAATGCAATGCAATAAGCCTTTTGAAAAGTTTGTCATTAATATGTCATCAGGAAGATAATTAATATGTCATCAAAAAATTCTTTGACGATTCGACTATGTCAGTATCAGTACACATATACGTTGTACACAGCCTTGGTATAATGAACTAGATCTATACATGTTCCTCATCTGTGCCAAATGGTGTGACTGCTGTGTGTTTTTGATGCTTACCCTTTTGCCAAATGCATCATTTATATTTTATATTCAATGCTAGTATAATAAATACAATGTGTTTCTGTACTTATATAGTCATTCAACGACGATCTTAACAACAAACGAAATGCTGTTAAAGAGATTATAAACAAATGTAACAGAATGCTTCGAGAAACAACCAATGCTCAAACAGATGAAATAAAGTCTAGATTAGAAAGTATCCGACTTCAGGCCGATATTGTATGCCAGTTAAGTGCTGAAAGACTTCAGCACTTGGAAGCTGCTCTGCCTTTGGCTACACATTTTAGTGAGAATCAGACAGAGATCCAAGGCTGGTTGGATGAAATGGAGGCCGATATAAAGGCCCAGGGTGCACCTGGTGACAATCTGGAACAAATAAAGAAACAGTATGACAATATTAAGGTATGTCATTCTTTAAAGGAGTGTGGCCGTCAGCAGTATAATTTCTCTAACTACTAGTATTTATGATGGACAAGATGTACAGGCGAGATAATATATTCTGATGAAAGTTTTGTATAATAGTATTCTAAAGAATACAGCAGACAAAATGTGCCATTATAATTCTTATAATTCTGAGAAGCTTTATTTGAAGTTTTTCCTTAGACAACACTTTTAGTAATCTGACGTTTTGTACAGAAACTGAATTGGTTACCAAATGCATTTTTAACATGAAAAAAAATTGATATAAAAATGACATAATGTTATATAGGTATTATAGATTCAGATGAAATATATAAAAAAGCTCAAATCAATATTGATTTATATATTTACCATGTATTTGAATTTAGGGTACACATCAAAGAGTAGACGACCACAAACCATTTGTAGAAGATCTAAACATCACTGGTTTAGAATTAATGGAACTATGTGGTGATGATGACGCTGGTGAAATCCAGAATAAGTTGTTAAACTTTAACAGCCGGTATGAACAGCTGAAGAACCAAGCTAGAGAAAAATCAAAGGAGCTGTGTGATGCAAGAGCCAAGAAGACCCAGGAAGTTGGTGATTCACTGGATAACCTGTTAGATGACCTGGCAACACTAAACAGGAACCTCACAACTGCTGAACCAGTTCCTGCTGGTCCTGATAAACTGAAAGATGAAATCCGAGAAAATAAGGTATAAACACTACTGTTTAGCTAATATGCATAACCACAGACAGATATTTCATTTTAGATTTCGAAAAACATGCATATTGTCTTGTTGTTTTATCAAATTGTGCATACAACACATTTGCACGAACTTGTTCCTTCATTTATGTTTAAAGATAAATAAACTTACTCTTGTAGCATAGCTGAAGAAATGTTGATGTCAAATTGCACAACATTTCAACTTATAACCAATCTTTGCTTCATAACATTCATTCAGAGCAATTTCATAATGCTCCATGTTATATATCTATTTCATTTTTATTTATTTCAGTTTATTATGGAAGACTTGGAAAGACAAAAACCCACCATTATACGAGTGGAAGAAATGGCAAAGAAACTGTTGTCTCAGGGTGTAGAAGATCCAGCTGAAGGTGGGTAGCTTACTACTTATGTGCCTCCATTAATCATATTTCAAGAGCAATAGCATTCAATTAATATAGTCTTTATAGTATAATTTTCTCTAAATCAACTGGTCAGATCAAAATGTACTTTCTTACAAGTCAGTGAATACCAATCCGATGCAAAGAAAACAGTATGTGAGACAATTTAATTTTATTTCATCGCCCTGGTGTTAAAGTGTTTACCTTAATTATGTAAATATATCTTTGTTATTCAGGTGCCTTTCTATTTCACATACAATATATCTTTTGAGATGATGATCCGTTTCTTTTCACACAAATTATATACACTTGTAAAATCTTTTCAGCTGATGATCTACGCCAAAAGATAACAGAAATTGCAACACTGAACAATCAGATTAAGGAAGGTACACAGAAACGAGAAAGAGAACTCTGTGAGGCTCTTGCAGTTTCGGACAAGTTCTACGACTTGTGTAATGACACCATGTCTAATTTACGAGATCTAAAGGATAACATGCTTCAACAAGAACCACCTGGAGTGGATCCAGCTACAGTAACAGAACAGCAGAAAGAACTAAAGGTAATTGATTTCGAATTAATCTGGACATTTCATCTTGACTTTGTTTTCAAATGCACTGTATATTTTTGGGTCTTGTATGATCTTCTGTTTCTAATGGTTTTGTTATTATAAGTCATTTTGTGATTCATATACTCTTGCCCCTTGTAAAATATATCTTCCATTGACTCAATCATATTCCCTTTTCTTGTAATTTGTTTCTGCAATTAATTATTTCTTCGAGTGTTTTCTTTATATTTCTCTATTCTTGTCACCAGTTGTTAAAAGTTTTTGCTCTAGTATAGTCTGATTTGTTTAATTTATAACATGCTTAATGTTGAATTACTTAATACTTTAATATTTATACCCCATACCAATTTTTATGCCATAAGTATATTTTCCATGCATACCTATCGTCATTATTTCATTTCTTTGTTTAGGAATTGAGAAAAGATCTTGGTAAATGTCGTCTGTCGCTGGAGGAGTGTCGACAGACAGGAGAACATCTCAGCTCGTTATGTGGTGATCCTGGCTTGGTGGAGATTCGTAAACAACTAGAAGATATCCATAATCTTGCTGATGACGTTCATGATATATCACGTGACCGTGAAGAAGATCTGAAGAATGCTCTTGTACATTCAGAAAAATTCCAACAATGCATTGATGTAAGTCAAGATTATGTGGTCATTCGTTTTTTCCAAACGTATTCATGTATTGGTATACTTTATAATAACCTTTTTAAAATCAGTGATAGTCATGTTTTTTAAGTTTTACAAAACAAAAATATTACAAATAATTAGTTTTGTACAATACTATAGATGGAAAATACACATTTTATTTGAACTATTTGTCACCTCACATAACCTTTAGTATTATTTTTATTTACAGTCTGCAAACTCTTGGATACCTCTATCTGAACATAAACTTAACAATATGAAACCTATATCCAGCGACCCAGAGATACTTAAACAGCAAATTGATGAAATAAAGGTATGTATACCCGTAATGGTGACAATAGTAGGCCGATTTACAGATACATTCCCTACCAGCAATAAACTTTGTAGAAACAGACTTGCCTAATAATTATTATCCCTGCTTTTGCCCATATGCTTTACAAATCCAACATCAGTAACTACAGTTTAATATCCCATTGCAATGCAACTTTAACTGTCGGGTGTGTAAGTAACAAAGGATTTGATCTTCCCATGTTTAATTTATATATGTATTAACACTGTATAGCAATAAATGTTCTCATCGAGACTTTATGCATGTTAAAAATAAACCAGTTTGCTTGGTGAACAAGGTAAGGATAAAACCGTCGAATGTAACTTTGGTACCATTGTAAATATTATTGGCCATTGTTTTGAGATGAAATCTTTAAAAGAAGTTTGACATATGGCGTCATTGTCAGTATTGTCATCCCAAGGTTGAAACCTTCGAAGAGAAATTAACTTATGGTCCCATTGTAAATATTTTTGAAAAAAAAGTAAGGAAATCCCCCATACCTTTGTGGGGCACTGGAGAAAATGTTACGTGGCAAGGTTATGGTCCTATCAGGAAGCATCAAACTATCCCATTTATTAAATACCAATGGTCCATAAATACACAGATTTAAATACACTTATAAAGAATAAGCGTCATTTTAACCAACATTGAACCAGCAACCCCTACAATCATATGCATAGGCCATATTGATGTGTGTTTTAGATCTGCTACTATTAATATTTGTTCCTTATAAATCATTGGGAAACAATAAATTGCATTTTATTTTTAATCTATCCACCTACCTTTTTTTCCAAAAAGCACAATAATCATAATCATTAAGTATGTGCTTTGCCTACCTTATCATCGCTTCCTTGTTTTGCTGCAAAGGTAGAATTGGTAATATACTGGCTTTTTACTTGCAGTAACTTACCTCTCGTATACTGTATTCCAATGCAATTTCCAACATATATGCTTTTTCAGAGTTTCGCTGGTCATTTTTATTCAGAGACAAATATGGTTTGTATATTTGAAATCACTAATTGTTAGTTCGATGTTATATTCATCTTGTTTTCGTTGTGGAAACGTCCTACTGTTCTACTATGTTTCAGAAGTGACCTTGCAACTGTTACTTCAATTAGTAAATCTTTATCTGTTCTTAGTTCATAGGTAACTTAGTAGTTTTGTACTTCCCTTGGTAACTTCAATAATGTTCTTTTCACCTGCATTTTATATTGTTTTGAACCGAGGCGTTTCCTAGGACTTTTTTATGTCCCAAGGTCTACAAGTTATTATAAATTTGGACGTTTTTACAGATGTTTGTTTGTGTTGAAATGAATTCAATAATGTTTGAAATAAGCACCCACCAATTTGTTCAGAATAGCACAGCACATTAATATTAACACAGTAGTTCTAAGGTTTTTAATGCAAACGCCGTTGATCAAGAGATGTGTGTTTTAAAATACTATTGATGAATCCATGATTTCTGTCCTGTTTCAATATGTCTGGTATTGAAATTCCCTCTTTTGTTGTTGTTTTTGTTGTTGTGTTCATCGTGGTTTTGTGACAAAACGAATACATATTTCATCTGGAACTTGCATAACATTACTCAATAACAATCTATCCAGGCATGTTTCTTTCAGAGAAGTCTTGTTTGCCACAACTTTTAACTGTAACCATTCCCACCATTCTCTAACCAAACTTGGTAACCTTTGTGTATCTGGAACTTCCGAAAAAAAAACTTTTAAGTACTAGCATAAATTAGCTATTACTTTCACTGCACATCTGTATTGATTTAATTTTGACAATTCGGTGACGTTTTTTTCTGACTTGCCTGTTTAAAGTGTGAAATTCCGTATCACTGGCGTGACCGTCAGCAGTAGTCTAAATGACCAAGTGTACGAGTTTTGCGTTAGTTTGTGCCTGCGAAATAAGATTTCTTCTGAGAGTTTTTTTTTTTTTTTGAAAACTTGCAATGAATTGCGAACATACTAATAATTAATAAAATTATAAACGATTATCAAACTACAACATAGTCAAATTGACAGGAATCCCGGTAGTATTGTCGCATGGCGGGAATGTAGGATAACCCGTATAACTTTAGTCTAAGCAGTCACGTACATTCACTGTGATATCATGCATGTTGTAGAAATTGCCACAAAGATTTGTCTTCATTAGATAACCTCACTCGTGATATCAATATTTGATGTCTGATTTAACAACTACGAATTTGTCTGAATTATATAGTTTCAAGTTAACAATTTACAATATTGTATTTATTTTCCATTATTAACGGAAATGATCTATATTATAAAACAAACTTTAAACTTTACTCTCAACGTGTTCATTCTATAATATGCCTCTGTGGTATCTCAATTAGTAGAGTGCTCGCTTCGTTTGTTGGAGGTTGGGGTCGAACACCGGCCGGGGTCTGACCAAAACTTGAAAATACAAAGTGATGTTTTTTCATCAAGCACTCGACATCAAGAAATGAAAGTCACGAGGTCCTTCGAAGAAAGAGACCCTAAAACCCTAGGCTTCGTGTAACGTCAGGCTTAGCACCTTTTTAAAAAGAACACCCCCACGCTCGCCATGGCACTGAGCGCACTGCAAAGGTCAAAAGTTTTGTAATTCATCTTAACCGGCGCGCAAGTCACTATTTAAGTGCAATATTCTTGACTGGAACGTAAAACCCTTTTCAATCAATTTATTTTACAAAACATGGCTAGTCATTACATAAAGTTTGTTCACACAGTATCCGGTTTCAACAATCCAGACTTTGGTTGCCAATTTGACTGGAAGTGAACAAAATTTTCTTCTGATACCAGTTTCGTTTAAGTGCAAACTCTGAAAAGTTATTCACAGTTTAAAAAAGATGTAGAAACATAACAATTTGATTTTAGAATTTGATATTTTTTTGAAAACAAATTTACTCTATTTAGCCGATAATTGACCAATTATATTGTATATTTTGTCATTATGAATTAACTTAAATGTTCTCCGATTTTTAAACCTGAGTAAAGTTTTCTTCTCGGTAAATTTCATTTTGTAACGCGGCTACATATATATATACAGTACAGACCTGTCACAAGTTTAACATTAAGTTAACGGATTGGTGTCAGTTCTACAGATCATCTTGGGTCCCTCTTTAGCTTTATATGACGACAACGTTTTGATAGCTACTTTATAGCTCTCATCGGCAACTTTTCGGTTATCCATATCGCGATTACTCGGCGGCCAAGCTTCGACTTGATATTGTTAGCTCAGTATTAAACATTCGACAGGTCTATACTGTAAAGCCGTTGTATAAAAATATTTTAAGTTGCTATTTTCGCAGCGTAAATCATACAGTCAAAGAATGAACGCAACAAAGTTCTAGCAAAACATATCTTACAAAGGACAAATATACCAATATATTTATAAAGTTCGTTTACATTCTTGTATTTGTTCCTTAGTTTTACAAATCTCAAGTCCATCCCCACGTTGCTGATATACAACATCTAAATCAACAAGTAGCAGCTCTGAAGAATATGTCACCGGTAGCTGCTGAATCCTTACAAAGACCAGTGGAGGAAATCAACGAGAAATGGAATGACATCCTTAGAGGAATAGCCGATAGAGAGGTACTAGCCTACTTATCTTCTTCCTTTCTGTCTATTTTATAAATTTTAAGATAATATGATAGTGATTTAAAACAATGCGTTTCTTAAGTTCGTGTGGGCATATGAAATATGCATGTACATACTCGTATAACATGGGAACACGCCTTTTTTAATTTTTGGTACTGCAAATTTATTTCAAGCAAAGGGGTTGCTATGCCGTTTGATTAACTTTGGTATAATATATACAGTCAAATATTAACAGTGAGTTTCGCAAACCGAGACTTGTAAAATTTAGAAAGTAGGTTTCTTTTTCAATAGTCTTCTGTATACCACAATGTTTAAATTATAAAATAAAATAAAAATTGGTTGAATATTTTGATTTATTTCAAACATTGACACAGCTTGATCTTATGGAACAAGAGCAAATTTGTAACATTGTCTCTAAAAACGTTGGCAGTTTGCATATTAAAATTAGTTGTTTAGGTTTATTTGAGGCAACTAAATACCATACCAGATATGTTGACATATAATTTGATGATTTTATTGGTGTCTATTATCGTATTTTTACAGTCCAAATTAAATGCAATGCAGTTACGTATTGGTGAAATTGAAAATGGTATGGAAGATGCTACCAAAAATCTGGAACAAATACAACAACAGTTAGAACCATTTGAAGATTTAACTGGCGATCCTAAATGCTTAGAAACACATATGAAGAAGTTACAGGTAGGTCAGAAGAGGCAGGCACGATCTGATAGTATTCTATTTTAAACCTAGATGCAGCTATTTTATTTCCTGTCTCGCTACTGTAATATGTGGCTCCAATATGGTATTTGAGAAACAGTTGTTAGTGGGCAATTCGTCATTGGTCAGTTAGAATATTTATTCATCATTTATACCCAGATATCGTTTTCTATGACAACAAGGAACAATACAGAAGGCCTTCTTGTATTTTTATTGCTCTTTTTGCTAAATTAAATATTTCATGTTTTGAAATTCGAATTTTGCTAATCGAAAACAAAATGCATTTCAATGTTGCTGATTGTCATTCAATAAACAATAGTTCAGCTTCTTTTATATACATGGTCATACAATAAGGCATAAATATATTTGTTATGGTGTATTTATAATTTTTTTTAATTTTAAAAATATTAGTTTTTATGCCATTGGGTTCAAATGGCTAGGTACCCGTTACACTAACTTTATGTGTCTTACTTTATCATGTTTTATTTTACAGCTATTGCACAATGACCTTAAGGCTCAGGACAAAATGTGTAAGAAGCTTAGTGAAGCTGTAGAGAAAATGGTAGCTGAAGACACTGAAGATAGCCCTTCACTGAAAGAAAAACGGGATGCAATGAATGACTTAATGCGTGCTACACAAGCTAATGCACGTGATAAAGAGGCCAAGTTACAGGAGAATCTCAGACAGGTAAGAATGATGTTCTGGTTTTAACTAAATTATGCAAACTAAATTAAAACATAATAAAATGAACAAGGTTACCAAGTAAAATATTTTAATTTGCATTTACTGTAAAATATGCCATTGATAGTGCTGAATTTTATTTTGCTATATTTGACCATGTTGTAGGTTTTGAATCGCTTCAGAATATGTTCTCTTTAAGAACTGAAATGATTGTTGAGAAAATTGGTTTTATAATAGCTGAAAATTGAAACAGGTTTAGTAATAATTACATAAGAGTATTAGAGTAATAGGTTTGTTCTGGGATCCTCTGTATTTTAAATGTTCATTAATTTTCATGTAATTAAAATTGTATAAATAATTATGTTTGATATTTTTGTATGTAATGTATTTAAAGTAATTTATATCGTATAACTAATTACTTTTGAATATTTGTAACGTTTTAGGTGAAGAAATACCTTGGTGAGGTTGATGACATGTTACAATGGGTCAACGATTTAAGAATGGAATTAAAGGCACCTTCTCCTTTTGGAGCATTACCAGAAACTGCTAAAATACAATTTGAGGAATATCTAGTAAGTAACAGTGTATTAGTCATCCGTCTGATGCACCCGGTCTCACTTACCTGGTGGATGTTCAAGTGTTTATCTTTAGTTGGTAGTTTTCAATGTTTTTACTTTCTTGTTTGTTTTTGATCCATTCTATATTTATTTATATGTAACAATACAATGCCCAACAATTGCACAGAACAGATTGTTAAAAAAGTGAAAGATATGCATACTTAACATAGTTTTACCATGTTGTAGGCGAAATATTTTAAGTTCCAAGAAAGACAATTATATGACTAATCTTACATAATATAGGCCCTGTGCAATATTTAGTTGACATTATGTACAAGTTGATTTCTTAAAGAAGGCATATATAAATTTCGGAGATAGAATAAATTACTTGAATAAATAATATTGCATGAGCAAAAAGGTATCTTATGATGTTACATTGTATTATCATTATGTCAAATGTTTTTTATTTTTATTTCACTATTAGAAACGCCATGATGAACTAAAATCAAAAGAAGAACCTACACAGGCATTACTCTCCAAAGGTCAAGAATTGTCCGATAAATGTGCCCCAGAAGATGTACAGCAAATCTCTGACAAATTACGCAAATTAAAAGAACGATGGAACGATACCCGTGACAGAGCACAAAAACGAAAGGTGAGAACCAAATATGGAGGACCAAGCTCTTTTTATTTAACTAATTCTTAGTTTGTTGTTCAATATTTAGTATATTGTCATTAATATATACATAAAATATAATGTTGTAACTTGTACTGATATCAAACTATGCAATTACTGTAAGCATACTAGTTTTAGCAGTGTGCCAATTTAAGCGATTTTTTGCAATGATTCTATGTAGGGCTAATTCTAAACCTTCCCAAGTTTGGAACTATTGTGTTCTAAACAAAGAACAATGTCAATTCATCATAGACCAATACTTTCCACAGTCTTGATCTAAGCTTGATCAAATGGCTTTTGGATAATTTTTCAACGCTTTGAAAACAAATTTGGGTTTCTTAATTTTGGTCCAAGTACTTCTGATGAGGAATTGTATTCTGAAACACTGCCTAGTGCTGTAAAATTAACAGTGGTATATTACGTAAGTTATATATTAATTGTTTCTTGTAGGACAAGTTGTCAGAACATTTACAGAATGTTGATGAATTCCATGGAACATTGAAGTCATTTACTGATTGGCTCAACAATGCAGAAGTAACCATGAGAGGATTCAAATATCCAAGTAAACTGGTGGATAAAGTTACCAAACAAATAGAGGAACATAATGTAAGAATGTGTAACTTAATAACATTAATTGAAAAGGAAAGTTGAATGTTGCACAATTGAAAACATTGAGGTTTTCATGCATTACTTTGGATGTATGTTGAATTGGATCTTCTTGTTAACATTGAAATTTATCTTTGAGTTATATGGGTATAGGTAACATTAAAGATTTTAATACATTTTAATCTCTGAATGTCTGTTGAATTGGTGTTGTTATCTTGACTTGTTTTCTTATACCAATATTGCTTTATTTCATATATTGTGTTTTGGTTGCTATTGTTATTGCAAGTATTGTTATTGTTAAGTACAATGTTTTTCAGCTATGAAGTTTTCTTTTTGGTTACTGGGAAGAAGACCCAATGTAACAAATATTTATTTTATATTGCAGAAATTAAAGAGAGAACTAGATGACCAAGCTGATAAAGTACAATCACTAGATAGAACTGGTAGCTACCTTAAATATTTTGGTCGGAAACAGGACACTATGTACATCAAGAACTTGCTGGTGGGAATCCGTTTGAGGTGGAAGAAACTACTGAGAAGAACAGAAGAAAGAGGTCGTTTATTGAAACAAGCTTACAGAGAAGATAAAAGAGTAAGAGTTGTTGTTTGTGAATTTTGATAATGATAGAAAAATTGTAAAATTGTTTATAAATATACTAGTTTACCATTACCTTGAAATCAATTGGAATTAAGTCAAATGAATTTGTGATATTTTTAATTTTTTAATTGACATAAAAAGCAATGGCAGTTATTTTAACTGCAAAAGGTTTCAAAAAATAATATCACTATATATTTATAATTAAACACACACAAGTGCTAACCCAACGTTTTTCCAACTTTACTTAAGATTCTAAATAGAAGCAAATCTGTAATCAGTATTTTTGAAAATCAGTAGACTTATATTTTTTGGTACCAATTCATATCCCAAAGAACAATGACTTACAAACAATTACTAGTACTCCAACCTTAAACATATTAAGCATGGTCGTGTCATTGACATTAACTTATGTTGTCTTCATTTTTCTTTTATAATAAAAACCGATATTTTGATGGCTTATTTTAACCGTTCCCTTGTTTATTTGCTTTTGTAGTTTTATGATGCATGGAAGAGTTTATGTGACTGGTTAGACGAAAGTTCCAAAACAATGGCAAAGTTTATGTCACCTGTGTCAGCAGGCCATGCATCAAAACAAGATATAGATGATCTCAAGGTAGGATTTACCTGTATGATTTACCTGTATTTGCCTTGATTAATAACTATGTTTGTTCTAGAGGAGACAACTGAGGTTAGATGGTAGACATATTATGATGGGTTGTGTCATAGAGATTATATATATAAACATAACAGCATGGGGGACTACTGTAGCTTTAGCTGTATTGCCAACAACATTGACCTGTCTGCTTGACCTTTAATGAATGTTTTACAAAAAGGTAGCACAGGTGTTTATTCAATCTTATTCCCGAGATAAATAAAAAACTCATTGTTTATGTATTAAATGTGAATCATCACACTAATATATTTGGTAGATATTTGTGTATGGATATTCATAACAATAGGTCAAGCCGACAGGTAAATGTTGTTTGCCTAAATATGATAGATAAATTAATTGTTGCTCATGCATACATTGTATAATTATGCTTTCTATCTGCATATTACGGCAATCTTCGTAGTTTTATAATATATTTAAATGGCATTAAACTATAAATGTTTGCCCATTCTCTGCACATAATATGATATTTATTAATAAATCTTAAAATAATCTTGTCTGATAGACTTTCTTTAAGCTGTTGCAAAAGTGTAATTTTTTGGAATTCCAACATAACTAGCACTTACTTTCTATAAATGCTTTCAACACAAAAAACTAAAAGGATATGTGTAATTGTTTCTAAGATTTGATGTTGTCTTAAAGTATCGTCAGAATACATTAGTTATTCCCACATTTCCTATTAAACAAGGATGTTATTGTTAAAACACATACTAAACCTTTGCTTTATTATGTAATAAGCATTTGAATTCACCTTGAAAATATATGTCTTATGACAATTAAGAAACTGATAAGGTTTTAAGATGTAAAAACCAGGAAGCCCTAACATGGCTCATTCTGATATAGAAACATGAGAAAACAGAGATTTAAAACTTCTATGTAATTTGTATTTGGACCTGGATATTGCATAGACAGAACCAAGAATCTTTGTACCATCAGATTCTTCTTCCTGAAATAAAAAAAATTAATCAGACCAAACATGTTTTGAGGATAATCAAGTTATCAAAATTTGAATTAAAACTTTTAAACAATTTACATAATGACCGTTGACCCTGAAATCTGTTGTACAGATTCAGGCCTAATTGGTTTTATTTTTAATGTTTAGATGTGTTCCTTGAATCAAATTAAATCAATTGACTATTTTATCATTACCAAGGTTAGGTAAATTATCAATTATCAATATATGGTAATTATCAATAAACTATCTAATAGTTGCAACAGCTTGAGTCACAAGTCACACATCATATGTGTAGGTAGTTTTGTATTGTTATGCATATTGACTTTTAAGTCTTGTTTTATCATGATGAAATACAAACGTTTTTGTAGAAACTGCTCTTACAGGGATTCCTAAAGGTACACGTTTTATCTGTATATTTCTGGTTTTGTTCAGTTACTATAACAACAGTCTGGTAACATTATTTGGTTATTTGGTCCAAGCACCTGCTTTGTTTCTTAATTGACCGTTATTGACTGTAAATCCTAAAATTTACAAATGATTGAGAAGATTGTTGAGATGACAGCAAGTGCTTAGCATTTTCTTACTAAAGGCTAAAACCGAATAGTGATTGTTATTATTCTAAATTTCTTGTTTTCATGTGACAAATACTTGCTCCTAGTATATACAAAAGATACATTTAAAAAATTTTAACCAAATTCCAAATATAGTTATTCAGACTGTTGTGTTATATAGTGTTTTTGAATTGATTTTCATTTATGTTGTCCGTCTGCCAGATCTCTGTAGCCACGTGTTCTTTCCTACATATTTTGTTGTTTGTGTTTATTGTTGTCAATAAATGTTGTTTTATTTAGAGGTGAGGACAGTTGTATTGATTTCAGTGGATTTGACATTTGCTTAATAGCTGTTCTGCAGATTTTAAATGTTCCAAACATATATTTCGTATTGGTGCATACTGGCAAATTTTTTCTAATGTCAAAATATTACATTGCATGTTACTCCTGGAGATAACTCTGATTTCAACAGGTTATTAGTCTCTAATTATTTATTCTGTGCTTATGCTTATTCTAAATATGCAATAAATTCCATATATGGGTTATTGAATTATCAAATTTGAAGGCTTCAATCTCTGCTTGATTGCAAGACTAATTTTGACCAAAATTCAGCGTCAAGACTCCAACATCAAAGTAACTATTGGTTATTATTCTAGTACATGATTCATAAGTTACATGTATTGTTTTATATGGCGGTCATGATGCTTACATTAAATATGCAATTGACTGTAGCGGCTAAGACATGTTTAGTGTTTGCTTTTTGGTTGATTGATTGATTGATTGGCTTTATGTAGGGTGTATGTTAATTTCAATTAATGGGATAGGGGTATTGTTTGGAAGCATTATCATGTAATGGGTTGCTTCAATGTTCTCCAACATTAACCTTTAAAAATTTGGTATTGTATATTTCATTTTGAAAATGTTGTTATGTGTTAATTCCATGTTATATATGTTGTTTCGATATACATTGTACTCGTATTTGTTTTAATTATGATTCTGAATAATATATCACTTGTCACTGGTTTGTACCCATTCCATAAAATTATTTTTGTCCGGGAAACTAAAATGTGTCAAAATTAATCCAATCACCTTCTATAACAATGCTGTGGTAGTTAATCTGTGTGGAAACACTGCACCAAAATATTCACCAAACAGGTGTTGCACCAAATGTCCAAAAAGGTTCAGTTACATAATGGAGTATCCTCGCACCATGGGGAAATGATGCAAAATCCGATGTGTCGAATATAAATAGCGGAATCTCATTGTCATATACCATTTTTGGGGTTTTATCATAAAATACATTCAAAAATGGTACACGGCATCATATTCTCCTTGTCCCAAATTGCCGAATCCGATATTCTGGGTCTAAATAGGCAATAGGGATAAAATGCAACACTTTACGGCATATTGTGTTTTAAAAACTAGACTAGGCGTGGAATCCCATGTTTATGGAAACCATTTCCAATACAAGGTTATCTGATTATTTTATGAAGACAAGATAATGTCCGAAGATATAGGTATGATTATCTCGCACCTGTACAGGTAATAAAACTGTCAAAATACTGACCGTTGGTCTGGAAAATGAAATATACACGGACAAATCAGGAATGAAGTTGATATATTTTACATCATGTTAAACTAGACGTCTAAGCCCTCAGGCTGTTGTCCTGTAACGTGCATGATAAATATGTAAGGTGTAATTACCAACAATTTAATTAATCAAAGTGGTTTTAGCATTGTTATGTCTGGTATAGGGAATGTTATGAAACGGTATGTGGGAAGAGAGGAAAGCCAGGTCGGTTTTAGTGGTGTTACAAGAGATCGATACTTGACCCACAACAACGTGACAATTCCCTCTTCTGCCATGTTTTCTGAGCAAGTTCTGAAGGTATATACTACACTGGCAGCGCACCGTCTATTTTCAAAGAGAACAAAACTGGAAGCGGCATTGCGCGGGATCTACTTAGTGCCAAGTACATTGTATATGCAAATAGCGACATAATGTAAATTACATAACTATGTATTATATGTCGCTGGTGCAACCAATTTCAGAATCAAACGGTATATTGGATTGACAAAACATGTGTAACCAAGCATTTTAACATAAAGTAATATTAAAGAATCAAAAACCACTTAGAACGAAAATAGCAAAAAACAGTAATAAGGGCGGTTGATGACCTTGTTTGCCTATCACAGGAGGTGTGATGACCACTACGTCAATTTTGGCGCATGAATAAGGCATGCAAGTTAAAGGATGTTGAGGCATTTTTCATTTGAATTACGCCTTATCCTCTGTAAAATATTCAAATTAAGAGCTATATAATCATGATAATAAATTGAGATATCTTGATGGTATCAAATTCCTGGATTACATAGTTACATTTAAAGTAAATTCCATCCGAGACACTCCGATTCCATTATGTTAGATTTCCGGATGTTTCATTGTTTGAGGTAAATCTAACCCACTTTGATATAAACCGAAATAGTTATGTATCCGACTAAATTCTATCAGTCTTGGGTCTATCATCAGTACTTATTTGAATGCAAAATATCATTAACCTGACTCTTCAGTGCATCAAATTGCCATGTATTACTCGTCACTGCGCAACCATGTGGAAATCCCGTCAAGCATCAGTGCACATACCTAAGTCAGTTTTGATAGGCTAATACCGGTTTTAAACAAACAGGTAAACTCCTTAGGAATTTTTGTGAAAAACTCGCCATTATTTGCAGTAATATCTACTTAACGTCGTTTTGGAGTTTACTTCTTAGTTGAATTTTGTTTGTTTTGACGCTAATTAAACGTTCGTGGGCCGAGTTGACAGTTTTTTGCGGAGTTGTTTCGCCCAGTGAGAGGTATGTACTCGACACACTATTATACTGTTGTTTGTTTAAAGATGGATGACCTGATCATAAGTCATTCCATATGAAAGGGTAATTAACATTTTTAAATCAGCGACACTAACCTTTTTTCCCAGGTAAAGATGTGTGATTTTGAATGTTACCCAAATTATTCACGTCACGCGTATTTAATTTCGAGACATATAAATGTTGAATAAAGTTGGCAAAAAGGTAACATTTGTTAGCAGAATCACGTCGCGGTCAACTGGATAAAAAGATCTTCATACTTGCATTACGCAAAATACCGTCACCGAATGTAAATTGAACTTAATTGGGAAAAGGGTTCGGCATTGTATAGACTGATTCTGTTTCCCCACTGACTATTAATATTACATGTTGCAATTAATAATAAAACTGAACAGATAACCAGTGTTCAAAAACTAAAAACACCATGTCTGTTGTTGCTGCTGCTGATGATGATGGAGGTGATGGTGATGGAATTTGAATCGGGCTTCACTGTGGTTGGTGTACGGCGGGTTCATGTACTATGATTAACATTTGTAATGGGCGTCATCAATAAGCATTTCAAACTACTCGTTTTATATTGATGCCTATGTATACGAGATTTACGTAACACATGCTGTCGTTTTTATGGTTGAACTATCCTATTTATAGATATAAATTTTAAAAACTTCACATTTTTATTGAAGGTTATTCATAAAATTACATCTCAACCGTAAAAACGGGGCCATCGTAACATAAATTTCTCCCATTATTGAATCCTGGTTGAAAATATTTGTAATCAATGAAATCTAAAACTTTATCGGCCATAAAATTTTGCGTTTGACATACTTTTTATTTAATTTTTAAAATACTTCACATATGTGACGAAAATTTTAAATGCGTTCATTATTATCACTCGCCATTGTAAAAGACTGGCATGCCGGTCTAGACATCTGATATACGGTCGTATTTAAATATATGTTAATTTTATGTAACATTTAATTTTAACTTTCAAGTGTGTATTACCTGTTATTTCGTAATGTTACATTAAACAGGCATTCCATTTATAGTACACCTGTTGATATTTGAATTCATAATTGCTATTAATAATAACCCACTACCCGGGGTTAAATCTACAATTGAGATGTTTGTGATAATGACTGCGTGTCGTAATATTATGTATATGTATTAATCCCATTACAGAAATGTTAGGTTTGAGAAAGTTGACCGACTTCTATTTCAGAGAGAGAGAGAGAGAGCATATGCATGGCAGACAGAGAGCACATACATACCAGAATGTCCACGTGTATGCATTTGAGAGAGAGAGAGAGAGAGAGAGAGAGAGGGGCACATGGATGACAGACAGAGAACACACATCCACGTTTATGTCTTTGCTGTTTGACCCTATTTAGCCCCAGCATGTCCGATATTCTTCTCTATTTATCTGTTCTTTTTTAAACCCGAGATGGATATTTTCTTTGCAATTGATATTATAGTGTTATTTGAGTCCTTTAAAAGTCGGAAGATTAAGCTATCAACTTGATTTCAACTTTAATTCTATTTAGGGGTATTTATCTGTTTAAACCCTTTATAAAATCTATTATTGTTGCTATGAAATGGGAATATTAGATTTATATAGTAGGTAAAATTTAATATTTATTTATTTACTTCTATAAGATACAATCAGAAGCAGTTATAATGTCTGTGACGGGATAAAGTGTCTATGAGGTATAAATCATACCGCCCGTCTGGGTTAATTGTAGTTCAGTTTATCCCTTCAGACCAACTGGTAGTTTTTAGGACATATCTTCAATTACAAAGAAAAGTTTCGTGAGAAAAATTACCGAGAGTTTTTATATATAATACACCGTACATTCACATAATTTGATTATTACCTTACAATTATATTTTTATTGACATTTATATCAGTGTTCATGCTAGAAAGGGCCATGGGGCCATTGATTCCTTATTTTGCCAAATGACCCCATGTTAAGGCTTTAATGGGCCATCTTTATGTGCATTCAAAATATCGATGGTATGGTATTTTAGCGGAAACTGTTTAAAATTACCTCTTCTGGAAAATCCTAGATTGAATACTGTTACATCCAAATGGATCAAGTGTGATACAGAATGATCTTCAGTAAAGCTCAAGCCAATTCGAATTATGATATCTTATTTTGAAAATAAGGGTTTAAAACAGCAGAAACAGAAAACCAGATAAGATAGGTTCTTGGATTGAAACCACCCTTGTTGTAATTAGACACAGCCAACAAGACCATTTTCTTTCTCCGTGTCATTAACAAAATGAAAGTTGGCCTCCAATAACGTATTATTTAATACGCGATATTTCATGAAGAAATGACCACATGATACCGTTGGACATAAAATACGTAGTCGACATTAAAATACCCTAAGATGGCCCTTGTCTACTCGCGTCATGATTGCGAACCGTAACCATTTTCAACACAGAACGAGGCTGTGAAATTCGAAGGCCTCTTAGGAGTTGCAGATTCCTTAAAGCCTATATGTTAAATACTCGTGACTGTCAAGATAGCTTCGAGTTACCCAGCTATGATCCAGTTCTTATAGACCGTCAGACCCGTCCCGTCAAAACGTCGCTGTTTTATCACGGCTTAGACCAATTACGCTGTCTGCTAAACCCAGAAAGTCCTTACCACTAAATGACCAAGTGTCAGGTGGATAAATACTGGATTATGCTCCTCACAAATAAAACGTTATCACCACTTTGTTAATTATACAAACACCTACCGTCAAATAAGCCGATATTGTAATTATTGGATAAAAGGTTTATCTGTCTGAACGGATTGTACGCTTTGCCTTCCGTATTTAAACTATTATTTATCATTGTAAAATTGTTGTTTTGGTGCAGGTTTCTTGTATTTTTATGTCCATGAAATCGCTTATGGGTAGAAACAGATCGGTTTAGTCACTTGTTACCCGAATTGAGGTTACCATAGAATTATTTATTCTAGTGTTTTAACCAGAAAACCAATGAAATAAAACGGACGCAAACGAAAAATGTAAAAGTCTTATAATCCACATTTATTTATTTACTTATTTATTATTTTACAGAGATTCCAGCACCAGTTAGCAGGGAAGCACCCCGCATTTTACTCGACGTCCCGACTCGGTCGTAATCTTAAGGACAGATGCACGAAGTCCGATCCCGAGCGTGATATCCTACAACAAATGCTTGATGATCTGAAAAATAAATGGAATGCTGTTAGATCTGTGATATCAAAAAGGTAAGGCGATACTGAGAGAGAGAGAGAGAGGGAAGAGAGAGAGAGAGAGAGGGAGATGATGAATGATGATGATGGGTGTTTTATCACAGTCAAGATTTTTTAGCTAAGCATTTTGGCACACTTGGCCACCGGAGAGAGATAGTACTTTATTGTTCAATGCATATCTAAATATGGTTTGTCAGTACATTGGGAGTAATAAAGGCGAGGCGTTTGTTCAACAATATTAAAAGCGAATTTATCACTGGCCTATGCACTGCTCTTAAATTAGTTTTGTGGTTTTGCTTACAGCAACATTCGGTTCTACTTCCAAGGCTTTCGCCAGCACGAATGTCATTTTCAATCAGAACAAAACATGTGTGTTTCACTTGGGTATATTACCTTGACTGACTATATACAATGTACCAATATTGAAACCTGTCTTCCAGTCTGACCATCTCTGTGTCTTTAGGTAGTCACCATGTGTTCATCATGTATTGCGAGCATTAGTTTCGTATCAGTGGATTCGATGCATACTATTTTGCCGCCAATTAAGTAGTTCTTAGAAAGGAAAAACTTATTATAATACTGTGAAGTTTGAAGAAGTGTTAAACACAGTAAAATCCGTGACAGTCTCAGCAAGGGCACTTGTAACCTGTATAGGTGTTATGACGTAGTTATAAAACAGATACGGACACAACTTCCGCTTTATCCACGCAATGTACTCGTACGAACATTGTACATTGAACATTTTAAGGTAGAGAGAAAAAATACTCAAACACAACAAAGTCCATTAACTCTGTCATGATTGTGATATATAGATAAATATATATGATAAAGATTTGTAGTTTTATTGCCTGGTAGGTATATTTATTATTGAACACCTTCTACCAGTCTTTATAACCTGCCCCAAGGAACTTCCGACAGGTTGTATATCATATAAAACATCTTAAAACATTTTGTATACATATGTACGCTTTCTTAATGAACATACTTTGTTGACATATCAAGTTTTGAAGGCAAAGGGTCGTACAAAACCGTTCCCACCAGGAAGCAAAAATGCATTAAGTGCACTATACTTTCGTTTTCTATTCGGTTTAAGTCAACATATACCTGACAGTTTCAATAATCTGAAGCATAAAATTGGAAAGACTTCCATTTGTATACCCTCCACTTAAATTTTAATTTTCAAATGAACAAAATGAGGAAAAAGACGGATTCAAAGCCATTTTGAACATTTCTGAGAAAAATATTTTTAGAACTGAAGTAGTGGGATACAAACGAAAGTCGTACCTAAAATGTTAAGATTGGTGGATTAAAATATGTTTAGATAAATATAGCTTTAATTATTGATATTTAATTAAAAGCCCAATATGACATACTAGGCATGTTATCAGTATTTATCTACTCAGTATGTACAGTAAATTAAAATATAAACGGCTATAAAATTACATATGATTACAACAGCTGTCACAGATAGTCCCCTTCTGTGTGTCGGGTTTATCCGTGTATAATCCCAGCAGTGACACACATTTCAAAAACATCGATATGCTTTATATACAGTCCTACTTGTGCTAATGATGACTTGAATACAGCGATCACCTGTCTATAACGACCATATTAAAATCATCCGAACACTGACAACCAGATGCCAAACTCTTGGTCCAGTGACACAATTGTATAATGAAATACATAACGTTGTAGCTGAATAGCATGTACATTGTCTTTTGTATTAGCCTGTGTGAACAACTAAGAACGCAATAATGAACCATAGCCAAAAGACTAGCCGACATTGGACTAGACATACTACTAACACGACAAAATGGTTAAAAGTGGTGACTGGTCTTCAATTCAGTATTATGCTTTTTGTGTGGCCCTAGTTATATTAGATATGTTCCCTAATAAGTTTCATTGTACAAGGGAAACATAGGTCAACATTTTCATAAACGCGATTCAATGTCTGAACGTTGCCGGGTATAGCAGATGCCCCGTTTGTATCCACCATTGCAGTATCCAAGGAGACGAATGCTCTCAGTATGCTATTGCTTATTTGCTGAACGTTTTCAGATCATCCCGGGTTTAATATACAATATTGTTGCTATTGTTATTTTGATCCAAACTGATGTGTCTTTTAACTTCTACTCTTGTCCCATATGCATTTTTTTAACTCTTAATTTACGCAATTTTATCCGCTGAAGTTTGTGCTCTGCCTAGAATTTTCGATGCAAGAACATTTCTTAAGTGCCAAAATCCTCCAGTTCCTTTGCAACGTGGTCTCGACATTGTCCCAATCTTAATTACCCGTTAGACTGACCATGCAATTGGTCAGTATACTTCTAGGACACGTATTACCCTCGTAGATGCTGTACAATATACCTCAAACACAGACTTTTAATTAATACATTTCACTGTGTTAGTGTACTCAACATCAACAATGGATACAGGCCGGAATGTAATCAATCCGGCCACGAGGACAACTAATCGATTACGCGTCATGCTCCTGCAACAAGTCCATGTGTACATGTGTATGTAGCCTAAAACATGGTTAACAAACGCCAAGAAAAGAGAAAAAATATCGAACTTTAGTGAATGGATTATCAATAAGTAATGATACACCTTACTTTATGTAGTGTCAGTTGTTGCAACATTTAGGTCAACATCTGATGATGTACAGCACAGATCTGTCGAAAGTTAAAATCTGAACTAACGAAAAGGAGTCGAAGCTTGGCTGTCGAGTGACCGAGCCATAGATAGCTAGTGACCGAAAAGTTGCCAAGTGCTGAAAAGTTGCCGAGATATTGCAAATGAGGGACTGGGGTGAGCTGACACTATTTCTTCAGTTTACTGTTAAACTTTAGACAGGCATGTACTGTAATTTATGCACATTAATATTTCATGTGTATATACAACGAACTGTGTTCTTTTTCCCACCTGTCAGTTTCTTTGCACTGTTTTTTGTGAATATCTTGTTATTCAAAAGAATTATAAAAGTGAGAAATACCGCAATATCAGTGTAAAAAAGGAAAAGGAAGAAGATAATACAAAAGAATAACAACAGAAAGGAACTGACACCATTCTGTAAACCATACAACAAAAAGAAACAACAACAATACCTGGTATAAATAGTATTGGTGCGTAATTGTGCGATAACATTTCCCGCGTTTTCATTAAGGATTACTTTTAATCTGGGGTATCTCTATTGACATATTGAGTATACGGAATTTAAAGGTCAAAAAGTGAACTTAAATGTAATACAACTATGTAAAGAGAACCAGTGAAGTTTGTGTTTTGGGCAGGGAGAAAAAAGTGTGTTTTAAAATAATATACCGGAAAGGACATGAATTAAATATATGTGCCCCAGGAAGATGTAATCCGGCGGACAGGTATAATTTAACATCGAGATAGTGGGAACATTAAATTCACATTTTGTATACGGTTTAATGAACAACCGCCAAGATGTCAAGTTAAGTATATACGGCGTACCTTTAACTTTGTTTGAAGTGAAGTGGTAACTCTAAATATGGAAATATAGTGCAACATTCAGGATATTACGCGAGACCCATGGATGGGGTTCCGAACCCCTGGGATCAAAGGCATATCCCCCGACTTAACATGCTGTCCCCCAGGTAAGGATATTGATGTAAACCTCGTGATCAATATTATTATGTTTTCCTTGTCCGCCATTACAGTTGGAAATTTACCTGGTCGTCTCACCTGTGCACGTTTAGTCAGTTTTATTTACATACCAGCGATGTTGGACGTTTTAATTTTTAAATAAATGAATAATTTGAAAATATTTATCTTACTGGTTAGTGAACTGATAAATTAGAAATTTCAATCGCGTGACTTGGCATATAAAATTAATTTTATTATTTTCCTCACACTGTTTATTTTTATGTTGAACAAGTAATGTCACTTATATGCCTGCTAGCATTACACACAAGGACGAAAGGACTGCAGGTTACCAGTATTGACAGTAAAGAAACACACATGTGCCTTATAGTCCCGTAACCTTACGGAATGGAGTAACCTAGGAATGGTCAACACCTGTCCACTATGACAAATAAGAAACATGATATCCGTGTGACATCAAAATTTGCACTATTTATATTATGATTTTAACAGAGGAACAGTTACTAGAGCCATTTCTTGTTCGTCACACAGGTACTTGGGGACGGGACCTACCCCACCCCATGTCTTTTTCTGGACTATATTATGAATATAAAGTCTTATGCTTTACTGTTAAAATCTTCCCTGTCTCAACACTTTGTATCCGACGAGACAATATGATCTAGAAAAAAGACAAAATGGGGTTCCCGTCTCTAAGTATCTGGTTCATATCTGGCAAATAATATTTTCAAAGCAATTCCGGTTGAATCGTATTCGTATATGAAACACGATTAAAATCCAGGAAAAAGCATTCCTAGTCTAAACAGACAACACACTAGTAGTATTAAGTATGGGCTCCAAAGTTTGACCAGAACGATGTGCCTAACTATAACTACAACTTTGTTTTATGTGTTATAACCCCACCCCCATCCCCACCCCAATGATAGATAAGTGTTACTCAGTAATGTACCTCCTCGCATAGCAGGGTTGTTTTAGCAATGGTTACTACCATATCTTTTTATCCTACAAACATTTATCAACATGATTTGTCGAATGAGGACTGTCAGACACCTGGCACAGGACCGGAAATAACCTTACATTAGAGTGCACAGACTTAACCTACAAGGTCGTCGAAACAGAAATGTCAAACGCATGTACTGTGTATATATTGACCATAGCTAATTTTTTGAATATTTTTTAAACTTTTAAACAACGAAATTAAGAAATTCTGAAAAATCCAAGCACACAATGCAATTTTTCGCACACTGAACTCTTTAATTACATGCTATATATATGCACATGGTCTAAAGTGACTGGCTTAGATGAAACATTCCAATAGAGCCGCAGATAGTAAGCTGTTAGAAAAACCCATCACTTAATTGTGAATATAACGTAATTACGTTTGTCCAACAAGCATTGTCCAGGACATTTTCAACATCAAAAACAAATCCTTCATCCATCGCCTACTAGCTAACTCAATGAACACATCGAAGTTTCTACAAATCAAAAGAGAGGGGTATATCCTAAACCTACTAAATTCTTGGTAAAGGAAACTAAGCATTGGGGTATCGAATACACCCTGCTACAAAGCACAGTAATATGAGAACAGTTTAGATATGTCTATTCTTACTAAGTTTTTAACAAGAAGATACTGTGTCATATTAAACCTCTCTGGTTAGACAAGTTGTTTGTAATGTGATGCCCAGATATCTTCTTTATAGTTGTTATTCGGGTATCATGTCTGAAGTCATCTGAACATAAAACAGCATTGTCATCACTGACTTTATATTATCTTATTATGAAATATAGAAAGTTATAGCTTGATAACAGGTGTTTTGCAATACCTAGAGCCATCAAGAACACGCAGAAATAAGAAACATAAGACAAGATAAACATGGCATCTCAACTGAACACAAATGAACGGTCAGTTGGAGAATTTATGCATTGGTGCATCAGAGATAAGCATACAACTGAAAGGTTTGCTTCTGAAAAAGTGTGTTGTATAGAGGATATTGAATATTAATATTTGGAGGGTTATGTTCAAACTAGAGTTTGAAAGAAGGGTCAAGATTCTTATCATTCTTTAGATTGAAAATTGGTAATAAGCATTGAAATGTTGTGCCAACGATAACCGTTTGTATTTGTATGTTTACACCATACGGGAATAATTGTTGACAAAATTGCCATTCGAAATTATTAAAGAAACTTATCAGCATTGATTAAGTTTAATATGATTAATATCTCAACATTTTTATGTATTGTTTGAACATAAAAACAACCCTCTTATGTATTGTGTGTATTAATTATTAACCGTAATATGTGATGTTTGCAACCGCAAATAACTGCACGTGTAGTCTAAGAATCGATGCTCTCTCTCTCTCTCTCTCTCTCTCTCTCAGTCTCGTTTGTATTTTTAAAATCTTTCTGCACTGCGGATAATTTAATGTTTGTTTCGAAGCTAAAAGTGTTTTTCTAATATTAAATGCCCCACAAAACTATTTAAATACTTCACAAAAACTGAGCAAAAGTATTATGTCTTTGAAATTTTATGAATATAGTATAATCCCTTCTTTAAAATTTGATTATAGATAATGACATTGACTTGATAATTGGCTTCAACAGAGATATTTAACCTTTAAAAATAAAACTAGTAAAAATGACAGCATATTGACATTTTTAAGAATTATGTGGAATAGATGTGACAAAAATATTTAATCGTGAAAAATTCGGCCTGCAGTACTTTAGGACGACAAATTACACAAATTCTCCATTATTAATGGGGTTTAATGAAGAAGTATATATAGGGTGTTGACGCTTCCCCCCCCCTTTTCCCGCTCTCTCTCTCTCTCTCTCTCTCTCTCTCTCTCTCTCTCGCTGTGGTGTTTTTGTTGATAGTGTTTATATAGGGTATACATTTTGTCAAATCTAAGCAAAACAAATTTGAGTCCTCTCTCACTCTCTTGTTCGTCGTGATGTTTATGTGGATAGATATACATTTTGTCCAATCTAGGGGGAAAACTATCGAGCCATATCTCTCTCTCTCCTCTCTCTCTCTCTCTCTCGTGTTCGTTGTGGTGTTTTGTGGACAGTGTTTATATAGGATATACATTTCGTCAAATCTAAGCAAAGTTTGAGTCCCCTCTCTCTCTCTCTCTCGTGTCTGTTTTTATGTAGATAGTGGTCGTTGTTTAAACTAGAGGATACATTTAGTCCACCTGAGCAAAATGATTAACATGTTCAGGTGTAGAAAGTAGCAGTACGTATTTGTCTTAAAGGGACGATGCGTTATGGCATTTTAGGTCGGTAATAAATATGTGACCACTGACTGAAGCGCGTAAATCACTATGTTACTAAACTGGTGACTTCAGTCGTTCTTTATAAGTATATAGTAAAATGTCGTTGGGGCAACATGTGTTGTTATGTGTAATCCTGGCATGAATCAGTCCTCATCATCATTATACTTTATATTATACAGTATTAGTTTTAGTTTAGTTTCGGATTCTCTAGAAGGGAGACATGTTTAAGAAAACTTTCGGAAAAGTCAGAAAAGTTTGGAAGAAAAATGAAAAATATGTTCTTGCAAGGTTTTTATTTTCATTATTTATTTTTAATTACTTGTGTTTACCAAATGTTTGTTTATTTTTTGATATATTTTCAATATATGTATTTTTGTGTTTCCTTTTGAAAATTTCGGTTTTTGTGGTTTACTTCACGTGTAATTATGGAGTTTAATGATGAAGAATAAGTTATTTATAATAATGTGTGATTAACATGGATTTATAACGAAGGATTTTACGATCAGATAAAATATTGTAATTCAGTTATGGATGTGATCTGGATATTTTACTATATACGGACGTGCATGCACGTGCGTTTTACTTTAAATAACTAAAGAATTAACCTAACGCTTGGATGTGTTGTTAACATTGTCAAGAGGACGTTCCTATGTAGTGTATATGTAAGATTTGGAGTGATTTTAGAGGAGAGATCATTAAAATCGAGCCATAAATCACATAGGATTTGTTTTACTGCAAGTTAGCTTCAAACTTTCCGCCATCTATTTTTGAATCAAATTTACTACTTAAAAAGGATTTTAGGTTTATGCAACATGGTCTTACGGGCGCCGGGACCTATAGAACAACCAGTGTAGGTCCTAGTGGTAAGACGATTGGCAGTAAATAGGTGACAAAGGGAATCCACTTCAACCGCATTTTAACGAACTTAAGTAACAATAAAGCGCTTACTTTACAATTACAATTTAGACTTTTTAGTCTTGTTCACTCATGGACATTTATTTTCATTAGTTGTACTTTTCTGTAATATGACTCCTGCCAGTAAAATTTGTACAAGTAATTCTAAATCAAACTTTTTATGAGCCATTTTAAAAATATAATAAAAATATTTAGTTCTTTAAAAGCCGATACCAAAATGTTGTCTTTTTATTGAACTCGGATTTTTGACATGAAGGTAAAAAGGCCGACTTGACCTCCACTGCAATAAGTATCAGCTCTCCCAATTTAAATTAAATTTACTTTATGTGCGTTCTTTAAAAAAATTAAATGACATGTAATGAGAACTATAAATAACTCAATCGAGACACTTAATACGCCACCTATACCACTTAATACATCAAAATATTTTTCTTATGAATCAGAAAATTAAAATCAGTTTTTTATATGTACCACCATGACATAATTATTGACGCCTAAAGAATATTTTTAAAGGATTGTTTTTAAGTTCATCAAGTTACAGCTGCCAATTAAAATGCATTTGGTTATAATGAAAAGTCGCGTTAAATACTACATACAAAATAAAAAATAAAAAACGCACTTGGTCAGCATTAGAAAGAGTGGCATTGAATATCCTATACAAAAGAACAAAAATACAATATCGGACAAAAATAAAGACAAAGAGGACAAGCAGTAAACTATTCTCCAGTATCGACTGGGTTTTAGGCAAGGTAGGATAGCCGATGCCCTAAGCTCTCTTCCAGAAAAGAGAAGCAAATGCAAAAAAAAGACTAACAATATGTTATACATGTATTGAATGAACCCGAGTTTCAGATTCAGCTTATGGTTGGTAAATGCGATTTAACAATTTATACAACCCAGAACAACTGAAAACAATGCACACTTGTATACAATAGTCTTGACTTCAATAGAAACGCATAACAAGTGGCATGAAGCTAATTGTTTTATATTGTAGAACACATCCATGGTTTGCTTAGAGTTCAATTACTGAAATTTTGTTTTAAATCCCTTTGTTTTCTATTACAGCCAGAACAAGCTGGACGAAGCACTTCTTACGTCGGGGAGGGTAGCCGATGCCCTAAGCTCCTTCTAGAATGGCTGGGGAAAGCAGAAGCAAGCCTTGCGGAGGAGCAGCCAGTTCTCGGGGACCTGGACACAATACTCATGCTTATGGAACAACACAAGGTAACATATATAGGCAAACAACATTGACCTGTCCGTTTGACCTTTAATTTATATATTTATTATGTACCAGTACATTAAGTATTTATTTTGTGTTACCTCATTGAAACATGCATTGCTTATGTATTGACTGAGAATCGTTACACTACCCATGATTAGGTGGGTCATCTTATATGAAAATTCTTAATGTCATGTGTTACTTCTGAATGCATTATTTTATACATCAAAAATTGCACATGACACTAATGAAAGGTCAAGTTGACAAGTCGGTGTCATTTGCCTACCCAGTACATAGATACCTGCCCTACATACATGTTTTATAGTTAAATAATGTGGGTGTTCAAATGTTTTAATAAAATGATAAGACTATTAGGGTATCTGTGACATAAATTGGTTATTTTACATCTGTGTTAAGTTTGTAGTACTTGTGATAAGTTTGGATATTGGCCTCTGTCTATGGTCAAGGTTGAATTTATTGGCATATTGGTCTTAATGCAAACTGTGTATGCATCCATGGCTCATACAGAAGAATGCATATTGCAATCTCCAAAGTAACATTAAATATATAGCTCTGAAACATTCTAACATTTGAATAAGTACAAATCTCTCTCTCTCTCTCTCTCTCTCTCTCTCTCTCTCTCTCTCTCTCTCTCTCTCAAACTACCTGGGGGAACAATTTTTTGTCTTAAATCTTGGCTTTACCAGTATAAATCATCCGTTTCTCTGTCATAAGTATTACAACTGTATCATACTTATATAGTTACATACAGGTGTATAAATGATGAGGTAGCATAGTCCATCTGATAATTTGGTCTTCTTCATCACTCATGGGGCTTTATTACCTCAGGTATATTAACACCAGTGTAAATGTGTTATCTATGTGAATGTAGTTTTAATTTCCAAAAGTGTACAGTTTTCTTCTAAATTTAGAAATTTGTCATTGTTTGATGAATCAAATTCATGTATTGGCAGTCAATATTTGTTATGTTAGATCATGGGACATTGAGAAAATAACAAAGATAACAACTCATAAGGTGTGATTGAGTAGATGAAATGTGGTTTGATGTCAGATACAATGACACATTACTACCGGTACATTAATATTATAGGATTACATTGTACTTTATATATTGAATATACTAGGTTTCCAAAAGTTTTGAATTATTATTAACTAAATTTGCAGTGAAAATACAGCCTTGTCAAAGTATTTTTTAAGAAATTTGTTAATAAAGAAAATTATAGGCTACCATTTCAAAGAATTTCTCAGAAATTGGTAGGCAATGGCAATTTAGCTACCATGAACAAAAACCTAAAATATTATAATGCTCTACTATGTGCTTTATATATAGTATGCAGTTTACTGTATCAGTGTTGGTCATTATTTTATTTTGTTATTGTCCAGAACAGTCATATATACATTGTATTATAGACACTACATGTATATACAGTAGTATTTGAGTTAACAACAACCTGTATGGTGTCTATATTGATTACTCAGTCATATATTAATCATAAAATACTCTACCATCTGTTACCATGTATAACTCATACATATAATTATTTTCTCTGTAGTTATCTTACATCACTATTAAATATATTATTGATAAAAAAAATTATGATTCAAGATCCACTTGTCAAATTTCCCACCAAGGTACAGGATCCAAACTCATTCCCATTACAGTCACTTCACCTATATCTGGTGATGTATTGATATGAGTGAAAAATTCTTAACTGTTATATAACTCATATATATAATTATTTTCTCTGGAGTTACTTTACATCACTATTGAAATATATTATTGATAAAAATTATATGATTCGGGATCCACTTGTCAAATTTTCCACCCAAGGAGGGAGGGGTCAGTTACAAATTCTAAACACCATAAGTGGAATATTTGACTGGGATGTAAAACCCCATCATAACAGCAATTGATTGAGGACAAAGGGGTTCTGGACTTGATGTTATAAACTGCTCATTAAAAAAATGGAGGATTGTCCATATTGCTTTGTAACATCATATATGTTATATTAAAACACGCTAAAAAAAGTTGAGCACAGTTTTAAACATTAAAGTTACACAAAGTTTGCAGTTGTACAAAGTAGAGATACGCATAATACACACTACCAGTCATGGTCACATCAGGGTAGTCCAGCGGGATCTTGTTGAAACTATAGCACCACAATACAAAGATTATAATGTGCCTATACACTTACTAAAAGATGTCTAGTACGATTATAGTGGATACAGAATTTTGCAAAGAAATTTAATGTTGCATTTAATCTTTCAGACAATGCAACAAGAACTTGGAGCCAGAGAACAAACTGTGGCAGCCATGAAAGCATCAGGTGACATTCCTGCCTCTCACATTGAAGAGCTGGAAACCACCTGGGATAGAGTTAATAGGCTGAGTGATGCCAGAGAAAATAAACTTAGAGATGCAATGAAACTGGTAAGTTGGAGTCGTTTGATGGAAGAGTCTTAATGTTTGTTAATGTAGCTTGAATTATGTCAAACAAATTAGAGGAGAACACTTGCCCCCACAGAATATAAGGATCTGTAAATCTCATTTTTATAACTGGATATATGTGTGTTATCTGCAAATGGATGCCAAAAGAGCAGATTTTAAATTCAGGGACATAAAATGAGAAAATGGCTTGATTTCTAGTCACACTTTATGTTTTTTTTTACCTAGAAATTGAAAAATCAAAATCACACTGGTCACATATTGAGTCTTATACACACATTATTGCAAGTTTATTGCCTCTCTGTATCAAAGAAACAATGGTGAGAGAAATAGTATTTACGATACTAGGTAAAAGTCTAAAGAGCTATTGGTATCATACTTTGCCTCCAGTCTGGTGCATATATACAATCTTTGAAATGTTTTGTCAACATTTGCCTAAGAGCTATTTTTGTCGAAATGTAGGTTCAGAGATTGAGCTAAATTGTCTTCTAGAAACTGTTGTTTGATTTTCTTGTCATCTTCAGTGGTGGCATTCAGATTTATGTCATGTTTTCAATTTATAATTTTTTATCTTCCAGGCTGAAGAATTCCAGGAAGTTGTTACTGTTATGCGGGAATTCCTTCCACAGGCAGAGCATGAATTAAAATTTAGACCACTACCTGATGATGAAGTAGCCATTATACAAATGATAGAAAAACATGAGGTGAGGTTTAAATGAAATCGTCTACAGAATGCATTCTTGGTTATCTCCCTTTCAATGCTTTTTAAAAAATCACAATGCTACTCTTTATTACCACTTAATTGTTTCTTTGACATGTTATTCAAACATAAATTTTCCTCTATAATAATGCAGGGGTATTATTGAGGATGGTCAGATCATGGATAGTAGAGAAAACCAGAGTACCCAGAGAAAAACTCAGATCTTCAGCAAGAAAAAATGAAAAACTTTCTCTTACTAGGATCTGTCCAGATAGGGAATAAAACTGAGGCGTGAAAGCCACTGTGTTCCATATGTGCACACTTCAGACCCCTCGACCACCAAAGCCCCCAGTACACCCCAAGACATTTCCATATAGATACCATGTTGATTGTAAATTAACATTTGAATTTAGAATGGTTCTTTATGAAAGTTTATTGTCCATTCTTTACAGAAATTCCAGGAAGACTTAAGAAATCATCAGGAATGTGTAGATAAGATTAAATTTATAGCAGAAGAAATATTATTAAATTGTCATCCTAATGCAATAAGATTTGTTAAATATTACCTCACAATTACACAGACAAGATGGGATCAGGTAAAATATTATTCTTTTGTGTAACTTTATGAGATTTTGTTGTGAAAATTTTCAATGATTCTCTTACCAGATCAGGGCTCTACAATGCGAGTAAAACACTGCATTTGCGAGTAGTTATTTGTAAATGCCAGTGGATATGTCAAATTCACTCGCCCATGTGCGAGTATAAAGTAGAAAGTCAAATACGGATTTTTCCTTTCCGTTTTCGACAACGAAATTACTCTCATCAAGCAAAATCTTTAAAGCGCTTTAAATCATATAGCTCCAATCTGTTAATTTGTTAAGTGTTTGTGTGATCATGTTTTCAAGTGTCAATTTCATCACAAAATCGGCAAATATATTTATTTTTCAATCCACAAGTACGAATAAAAAACCAGAAGCTTCAAGAATTCTAGTGTTATCAATGACCATGAAGAAACGACCTCGTCTACGACTTGGTGTCAGTGATCACTCGATGGAAAAAACAAACGTAATCCTCAAAAGTGATGACTGAAAGCCGGGTTCCGAGTTTTTAAACCGGCAACAATATGTTTAAAGGATATGCTGTTAAATTTTACATGAGGCAGGTGTATCTAGCTAGACAGGAAATGCTTACTTTTCTGGAGCGACTCCCATCACAACTCTGATTTAAGTTCATGTGTTTTTAACTTAATTTGCCGTTTTTCAAAGTTTTTGCTTTGCTTTTAGACACGCATTGGGATTTTTGTGTTTGATACCACAATAAAAGTAAATTGAATGAAAAATATTTTTTAAAAACATTGGGCCCATCTGCTGTGCCTGCATCAATAAAGGGAAATGCTTTCAGTTTTATTGAATCCCAGTTAAATTGTATTTATAAAACAAATATGTGGCAAGTAACATTTTTGCTCTGGCTAGTAAACATCTCGGGTTTACTAGCCAGGAGGCTATAGTGAAAAAATTTGCAATCGTAGAGCCTTGCAGATGACTGTATCACATGCCAGATACTAGATAAATTAAATTTAAAGAGATTTATCTATTTTGGAGAAAAGGCATTTCTATATTTATTTATTTATTTATTTATTTATCTATTTATTTATTTATTAAATGTGAAATCAGTTGTATAAATTTCAAAGTTTAAATTTTGAATGTATGATACATTTGTATTCATCAATTCTCTCTCTCTCTCTCTCTGAAGAAAAACTTAATTTAAAAACATTTGGTATGTAATAAAAATCAAATTTTATCATGAAATTTTAATTTATTAAAACAGTTACTTCAGAGAGCTAAAAACAGAGCTGAGCGTCTACAGGATGCATTAAGAAGTATACAGGGTAATGCAGCGCTAGTGGAAGAATTGTTAGCATGGCTCACAGATGCTCAAGCATTATTAGCCACCAAGGAAAAGGACCCAGTACCTGATGATCTTAAAGTGGTTGAAGACTTGTATAAAGAACATTGTGTAGGTTTATATATTGTTTGACAGTGTGAGATCTTTTGAATTTGACATGAAGTTGAAAAAGAGGAAATATGGCTCTGTGGATAGATGACTTTTTTATAAATGGTTGCTAATACAGATAATTCATTTTTCTGAATTTTTACTTAAGATCCTGTACAAAAATATCTTCTGTTCTCTTTTGAAGAATATGTTGAATTTATTGAATCATAATTTCATATCAATTCCATTATGAACTCTAGCAAGTAAATAGGAATACATTTTTTGTGAGCACATCACTAGACATTAAACCTTAGGTCCTTAGTTGCAAAAATGTGAAAAACTACTTTATCAGATCACCTTTTTTAATTCAGAGAAAAAGACAAGTATCTTTATAGGGAATTATATGTAATTCTCTTAATTAACACATTTCAGGAATTTCATGATGATGTCACAAGTAAAAATAATGATGTAGAAAGATTAACAAAAATAATAACAGCAGAACCAAAGTCCCCAGGTAGAGCATTTGGAAGGTAAGTTATGTTTTGATATGTGCAAAAATAAACTTGACAGTAAATTTCTTTATTTAGGGTAATTTTTATCAAGAACTTTCTAACTGGAAACTTCTAACAAGGATGTTACACAATAAAACGAACCAAATTATAATAAAACTAAAAAACTGGTCCTGATTTTGGATTTACTGCACAAAAATGTCATTAATGCTGTGTAGTTGTATCAAAATTGCAAAAGGAAAGAGAGAGAGAAAAGTTGCATTTGTTTTTGTTTGTCTGTTTGTTGGGGAGTTGTAATTTTCAGTGGCATCAACATTTATATTACTGAAAACTTTCTATTTGAATTTAAATTTCTTAACAATATGTTGGGAACTATGACATTTGACTATCAGATTATGAGTAGTTCTTGGAGAATATTTTTGGTATATTTATCGGTCAAATATTTTTATTTTCAGTAATATGAGATTAAATGAATACGATAGTTATAATCCCCGAGTAATAGCATTACAAAATAAATGGAGAACAGTATGGAGGATGTCTGTAGATAGAAAAAAGACTTTACAAGACGCTTTAGATAATCTAGTTGAGGTAAGTCAAACTTTGACAATTAAGTTTTCTGCGGTTTCCTCCATCATTTAGAGAACTATTACCATATATAGAAAATTGTTTTGACAAGGAGCTAAAACATACAAACTAACTTACCAACCATCTGATCTGATTAACGTTTACATTCAGTCCACATTTACATTTAGTCTTCTTTAATTATGCTACTGTAACTACCAGTACCAGCTAGTTGAGAGCTTACCTCGTATGTTGGACATTCAGCTAGGTTTCAAATTCTGGATAGGTCAGATGTCAGTTTAAAAATGAGTAGTTATAGAGTTCTTGCCAAACACTCAATGTTTTACTCTACATATATGCCAAAGACAGTAAAATGTTTGGAGCTTGGCAAGTTTCAAACCTTACACCTGACCCATCCAGAATTAAACTGGAAAAACAAGAAATACTAAAGATTAAAGAGTGTTAAAGAGAGGCCATTAAAAGAACATGACAATGTCTATATCATGGGACATTAATATCTTCTACCTCTATTATAATTTATAATAGCTACTATTTTATAATATTTTCCCCAGTTTGAACTTGTCCAATTCCTTTATAGTAAAGTATTTATTCCGTCTTGTTTAGCTTATTTTTACAGCAGCAAATTTTGTTTTCTCTTTCTTCACAGCAAAATGTTTATGTTTTCACACTTTCAATTTTTAAGTTTCTATCTTTGTTAATTTTCAGCTTGATAGCCTTAAAAACTTTGATTTCGAAGTTTGGAAAACGAAGTACTTAAATTGGGTGAGAATGAAGAAAATGAGAATCACAGATTTCTTCAGAAGACAGGATAAAGATGGTGATGGCTTCTTAATTCGAGATGAATTTGTTAACGGAATGCTACAGTCACGTAAGTTTTTTTTTTACTTTTAGCTTATGACTTGTTTTGTTAAGAAAGAAGCTGAGTGGTTAAAGTTTCACAATCCTGATTCAAGGGTTTTTGGTTTGAACCCTTTTTGGACTATGTGGCATGTTATGTCCTTGAGCAAGGCATTTAATTTTACATTGTTCCTGTCAGTTTAGCTGCTAAATAGATGGTACCAGCAAATATGTTGAGGTTAACTTTGCTATGGAATTGACTGACATCATATCTAAGAGAAAGTATAATCTTATTTCACTGGGATAAGCCCTGGCCTCATGAGCCAAAAAGCTTGAGACAGGCTTTTGGCTAGCTTTAATAACTTGTGTAAGCACTTCAAACAATTCTAGTCTGAAGAATTAACTCATGCTAAAAGTCATTATCCATTTATATTTGAAATTATGTTTTAAGATTTGTGATAGGAAAATATGTTTCAGCTGCTGTTTCGCCAGGTTTATGTATAGGATTTTCAAAAGCAAAACTTTATATTATTGTCTTACTTGACTGAGGAACAAAGAGCTGCAACAACAACTCTCCATCTGACTCAGTTATAGGATAACTTCTTTAGCTCAGCCCAGGTCTTTCCAGCTGCTCGTGTTCTGTGTTTGTACTTCTACACCAAGTCTGTTTTGGCCGGACCCGCTTTGATCATCCTTCTTTCATTGTGGGTTTCAGTTAATAGCCTGCCTGGTGACATTTGATACAGGCTTTTGGAGCATGTGCCACTCTATCACCATTTTCATTATTGTATTCATACTTAATTTTAAGGTATAAAAATGCACAAACAGAATTTTGACATTAATCAAATCAATCATATCATTTACAAGATTTTTGTTTTATTTATTTGACAGGTTTCCATACCAACAGAACAGAACTTAATGCAGTATTTGATATATTTGACAGAAATAATAGAGGAATTATAGAATATAATGAATTTATAGAAGCATTAAAACCAGCCAGACATGTAAATATTAAGAATATCATATCAGATTTGTCTTATCTTTCTACTCTTCAAAATATGCAGTATGTTACACGGCGTTTAAGGCATTTGGTTTTTATATTTGAATTTTGCAGTCTTTTTTTGCATTGAACTTTGATATTGGACTTTGATTTATCGAAGCACACAGTTTCGGAATTGTAACAAATAAAATCATTAGGACTAAATCATAAATTTTGGTCTTTCCATAGAATTTGCAAAAAAAACGATACCCGAGATTGACTGTATATCTTCAATTTAGAACTTTTTAGCTAAAATTGTTAATTTGGGGAATGTGTTGCAACAGAATATTTTGCACCACCAGAAAAATGCACTAAAAGTTCTACACATATGCTGCATGCAGGGATCATAATACATTTACAACATACTGTAGATCTTTATGAAACATAGTCTATTACTTGTTACCTGAATCCCCATCCGAGGGGGGCACATTACCTGTATGCTTTCTTCTCTTCTTTTCTCTAATGAAATACCTGTAATTTTATTCTCTGTAATTTCTACATTTGCACAATATTTCATTACAGCAAAAGGGTAGATTAAAGGGAGGTAAGCGACAGATGACAGACGCAGAGTTAATACACGACGAAATAGAGAAAGAAGTTTCTACTTGTCAGTGTAGGAATCCATTCCATGCTGAACGGATTGATGAAGGCAAATATAGGGTAAGTTATCAGTGACTATTTAATTTTATTTTATCATAAGAGTTGGTAAAATTTGAATCTTGGTTGCTGCAACAAAAATGTGAACATCAAGATGAACATGACTACTGTACACAAGTAAATCGGGAAATTATCACATCAGTTTATTTTTTGTGAGAAGTTTTATATTCATGATGCCATCTTACTGTGGTGGATTTTTGCAAAAAAAAATTTAAAATAACAAAAATTTCCAGATTAACAGTTTTTTTTTTTGCAGTTTTGGCACTGAAAAAAATACTTCTTTATGATTTGGAAGGATAGAACATATTCTAAAAATAAATATACCATATATAAATTTAAGCTTTCAAAATATTCCCTATCATGTTCAGATTTGTAAATCAAATTTTGAAAGTATTTTTGTCTATTTTAACATTCAAATATATTAATGTATGCTTATTTTACATATTATGTATTTATTTACAGTTTGGAGAAAAACAAAATATAAGGCTTGTACGATTTCTTAACACAACAGTTATGGTGCGTGTTGGAGGTGGATGGGTCACACTGGATGAATTCCTGGAAACTAATGACCCATGTAGAGGTATGGTTAACATCACAAAAATACAGAAAATCCATTCTAAAATAATTCTAATAATTTACAAGTTTTAAATTTGCTTAAAGACAAACACAAGACGAGCACATGAATATTTAAGTAAATTAGGGTAAAGAAGGCAATTACTGCATGTTAACCATAAATTGACTTCTGTTACCTGACTTCATATAAACCCATCTATAAGGACCCTCCAAAGAAACTGACTTATTTGCCGCTGACGGTCACTATGGCATTTTATAGAGGTACCTTTAAAAAAAGTTGACGATTGTGAAGTTCAGAACAACCTTTTCTACATATATTTATATAGAATTCAATTGCTGTTCCTACAGAAGATTTTAATAAAATGTCAATTTTTCATGTGCTGTCTTTTGAAATATGTATGAAAGCTAATTTAAATGCATTTAATTCTGAAAACTTTTAATGTTAAATGTTCAATTACAATAATTGCTTTATTGATAAAAATAGCTAAACACAATAATGATTTTTGTTGCATATATATATAATCACTATTTTTAATAAATACTGCATATGATTCACATAATGGATTAAGAACTTCAGTCATTTCAAAATGTGACACTTCATAGAATAATTGTTTAATTTGTATGTAAAATTTACAAGAAAATTAGATTCAAACTTAAAATATTGAATTTACCTATAGTCTTCTGGCACTAAATACACGAATCAAGAAAGGTTGGTGTGCAAATCAAAGTTTCAGAGTTTACAAAATCTGTATATTGAATCCAATTTTCTTGTGTGTGTGTGACAGAGAGAGAGCAAGAGAGAGAGAGCGGGAGAAAGAATGAGTATGCACATATTAACAGGTAACTGGGATAATAATGAAGGTTATAAATTACACCTATAAGTCCTCACCTGGGATTACAAGCTTCATGTGTAGCTTTCCAACTATCAACATCAGCAGTGTAAACTGTCTTATATGTGTATGCTTTTGCACCCAGCAATATGTGTAATACATGGATTGTCTCCCTTTACAAATTCAAGAACTTTTCTACATGGTAGTAGGTTGTTCATGATCTGATGGCAATGGATACAGCGAGTCAATTTTAATATCAGATTTGTTTTGACTATGCGTAGGATAGTGTATATATAAACACTATACACTTTTACTATCAGTTCAGGTTGAATAGACTCAACTGTATTTATAAACACTCTGCCATCAGATGATGAACAACCTATACACTACTACATGTAAAAGACCATAACCATGACACATTGGCCAGTTTGTAGACTTTTTGTTAAAGGGAGATAACTGTGTTACAATATGTAAATAATCTTGTATGTGATAGTAATAGTTCTAAATAATTTACAGGCTTTAGGTTTCCAATGCCTTATTGTAAGTAATCTATTTGAAGAGATTTGAATTTTTTCAATATTTTTAAAATACAGGTTTTATGGAATTTTTACCCTTAATTTTTGGTGATGGTTTGGTGGAGTTCCTCTGATTTTATGATTTGTTTTGCATTTTTTTTGTATTTCGCTTTTATTCATTATGAACAAATATTAGTTGTTTTATTAACCCATATTCAATTTTGTGAATGGAAGATTTTAAAAAAAAAGTTTTGTTGGATTTAATTTTTACATAGCAGGTCTAAATATTTCTTTTAATTTTGTTGTTAATTTTAACAACACCAGTATCCTCTTATTTTTGTTTCAAAGGTTATTTTTTAACTTAATTTTCCTTTAAGAATAGTCCTGTATCAACTTTTAAGTTAATTTTTTTTTGAATTTTATATTTTTAAAGTCCTTCCCAATAAGAATCATTTGTTCAATATTTTATTTTAATCATTTTAATTTGCATTATACAATTTACTTGAAAGTTGAAAAAAGTTTTGATGCTATTTAATTTTTAAACATTTTTCAAGACATCATGTTTCTTTTTTTAACTATCTATTTCTTATCAATAAATATATAAGATTACATACAAAATAATTTATTTTTAAAACAATGAACAAGCTTTTTCTTAATTCTAAACATTTTTTATAGTCATTATAATGGTTCTCAAACTTTTTTGAGTGCAAGGGACCAATATAAAATCAGAGGAACTTGATAGAAAATGTCAAAATTAATCATTTTGAAATTAGGATTTAAGGGACCACCTGGTTAATTAAAAATGGGATTGAGATACAAAACCAGTTTTATGTGATATTAAGTAGATGTGGTGAAAGTACTAATATAGATTGCTTATTTGATCATTTCCTTAACAGCGAAGGGAAGAACGAACTTTGACCTCAGAGATACCCTTTCTCCGGACGGACACATGCAGACGTTCCGTCCACGCCGGGGTAGTGGAACATATGGATATAAATCAAAACTTAACGATACAGGATATGCATCGTCTAATTCTTCAGGTATAATATTCATCGTGGATAGGTCCATCGTAATTCAGTGTCACTTATTTCACAGTCATAGCATATGTATATAGATTCAATTACTGTACAAATTATAAGCAACAATATAATATGGCTATAGTTTTGCTTTAGATATTTATTTTTATACCTATGTACAGTCATTATAGACATTGTTATTAAATCTATGTATTATCACCAAGATCCAAAGTGAAAAAGTTTATTGGAAGCATATTGTGCCATTCTTATATTTCCATTCCTGGTAGCCAACACCAACATTGGCTTCAAATTTGTAATAACTTCTTTCAAAAAGTAATCTATTTAAGAAAATGTGTGATAAATACTTTTAAAAGAACTATATTTTACAAGATTGGCTAATAAATAATTTTAAATTTTGTTGAAACCTAGCATTTTAAAGTTTTTTGAATCTGTTTTAATTCCATTGAAAAGGGGGAGAGGAAGGTAAATAGGAAAAAAATAAAGCAAAATTTTAAAAGTGTACTGGGTATATTCATATTAAACCAACTAACATTAGATGTTAGCATGGTCTTGAATAGCTGAATTTTATGTAGAATAGTCATAGCTTGGTCATGTTGGTGAATTTAAACAAAAAAACAAAGTTAAGTGTGTCAGAAAACATGATACAGTAAAACCTCATTAAAATGCTCGTCTCTGATAACTTAGACACCTCTCTTCACATATTGCCAAAGTATTATGGTAGTTCCAAAGTCTATTCTGTTATGTTTTTTTTTTCTTTAAAGGCCTGTCTCTATTTTTTGGCAGACTTTTATAATGCTAAAATCTGCACGAACAAATAAATAAAATGATTTGAGGTTTTACTGTAGTAAAATTTAAAAAAATATATAAAATATGAATGCCTTGCTTAATTAGGATACATTATTGTTAGGTTATCACTGAGGATTATCACAATGATTTATATTGCAATATATCTCTTACAGTTACATCATATATTGAAAATCATAAGAATATATAAGTGTATTTTGGTCATATTGGTGTCCATTTATAATAGCGTTAAACTGCAAAATAAATATGCATTATTTGTATGCTGTTTTTGTTGGGTTAATATAAATGTTTATATCACTTTAATGTTAATTATTTAACACATTTTTACTAACCAAAACTGGAAGACCGATCTTTAAAATTTTAATTATTATTAATACAAAATTTGAAATAAAAGATAGGTCTTTCATAATCGCCTTTTGTTCAGTAACAGTCACATGCCTTAACCATTGACTGTGTTTTGTGTTCCCATGCATTGTATGCTGAACTTAACCTTCAGTGTATATATAATCTTAATATATGTGAATAAAAAACCTTTCACCCCCTTTTTAAGTGTTTGGTATGACACCATTTACTGATTAGATTCATACCAAATAAGTCAAAAGGGGTTGAAAGGATAATAAAAAGCAGGGTCAATGATTGGATGGACTTAAATTGTCAGAAGAATATTTTCTTTAAAAAATAATTGGTCGATAAAAGTTCTATTTTGGACAGATGTAAAATGTTTAACTCTTTACTATAATCATAGAGAAATCATAAAATTTTTAATTTATTGGCATGATTTAATATTAGATTAAAATTGTTGCTAAAATAGATTTGAAGTTCACTTGCCATCATTGCTTTATAGACATAGTTGCATATTGCTAGGTAAAGACACTAGATCACTGTATAAAATAAGTCACATTTACACCCAATTTCATTTATAAAAATACTAAACACGAACAATTTTGTCTACAAGATCAAAGTGTGCAGATGACTGAAATCAAAATATCAGTGTATTTTGACCTGGAGCGATTAACAAACCAAAATATAAATACTGGTACATTTAGCACATAGTGATATGGGAGTATCACACATAGTGATATGGGAGTATCACTTTCAAACAAACTCCATTCTTTCATTTTACCATCTTAATTTTGCAAACGAGGAGTCAGTTGTTCATTCCAAGTTGTCCACTACTTCATATATGCATTGCCAGGTTTTGAGACAGATCTCTGTATTAAGAAGACAGTATTAACGGGTTCATCCAGTGTCAGTATGGTGGCATGCTTGTTTGCCGCATACTGAGTGTGTGCTAGTACAAGGCAGACGTAAAACACACACACACATCTTATGCATACACAAACTTGTTCTTGGATTAATTCTTAAAGATTAATAAACTTGACAACATCATGAATCACTAAAAAATTACAGATGCAACATTTAACAATCAACACAATCAACCAACCAAAAGGATAAGACTGTCCATTGTGTTTTGTGAAGATGTATGGAACAAGAACAGGCGGGACGTATTACAGTACACCAAATTATCCAATACAGAAACAACACAACAATATATACTCTGAACTTAAATTTCAAGATAAAACATTTGAGAGATGACAGACCAGGATAATCACTGATGTTAAGTCCATTCAATCATGAACTATTTTAATCTTTATCGACCAACATACTGATGTAATTCTGCCTTAAAAATAAGCTAAAAAGTATACAACATAACGTTTGCTTTATTTTAGCCGGAAGTTCAGGGGACCATTCTCTACGACGAAGTAGGGTGACTTCTTCAATGGTCAATTTATCGGGTACAACTTCACCTCACCCTCGCTCAACAATGACCAAAAAATCTGAGTTTGGTAGGTAGAATAAAGTGGTCTCCCTTTGTGTATCCAGTAATCCATGTGTATATATTCGGAAACAAACCATGTATTTAGACGATATCCATTTACCCCTGAATTTACAATGGAATAATCAATGTGATTTATAGATCAAACCAAATACCGGTATAATGTTTCACAGGGTTAAACCGCCCATGAAACAGTTGTTTGGGTACTGGCCATTTGGCTAGGTGTGTTCAAACATAAAATACTTAGGTTCTTATTCATGACAAAAACAAGGTATTTAAATAAATGGTGATGGGGATTTTTTTTATTTATTTGTTATTTATTTTATTTAATTTCATTACTAACTTTTGGTCAAAATTTTAGCATGTAAATTAAAATAATCCTTATAACAAATACATACACTCATACAAGTCTGTCTTATTTAATTATGAATAATTTGTTTATAGCATATCCACTGGCATAAAGAATTTTGAATTTTCTCAAGCTTTTGTTAGTTTGCAGTAAATATAGTTATCAATCATAAATTTTGATAAGTGCATGTAATAGATAGAGAAGCCACTATTGTCCTTATACCATTTGTGGTATTTAGTAGTTATACACAAAATAAAGTCCAGCTTTACGTCAACAAATGCAATTTTACATTTTACACTTAGTACAGTTTGTGCTGATTTAGTTTAGTAATGCAGATCTATACAACAACATCTTGTTGATTTTATTGACCTTATAAAATGTACATGTATCATTTTAACTTGTTGCCAATATGTTAATAGTTTAACAATAGTTCAAGCACCTACACCTAATCACACAGTTGATTCACATTAAGCACTATAATTCAATTCAGCAGAAATTCAGATACATATTGTTACTTAACAGAAAAAACTGTTAGCATGTTATATATTATACAATGACTCTTCTTACTCCACACAGAGTTGCATTGCCAAGTGCTTCAACAAGAGGACTCATGTTCAAGCATGAACGTGAGCTCCAGTCAACAACCAGATTGGCTAAGTGGCATGTTTTTAAAGAAGACCTTTAATTCAATATTGCTATGCTCTATGCAGCTGCTAAATGATTTAGGTTTTGGGGAACAACCTTTCCATGATGTGGAAAACAGAATAAGGACTAGTTAATGCATTGAGCATCATAGTCATTGAAAACTTGTTGAATTTTATTCCGCTTATTCTGTATGGACCGATATCCAGACGGTTTTATTATTTATTCTAAATGTGTTGTTTTGATTATTTTTCAGGGTCAACAGGAAGCTTATCTCGTTCAAAACGTCTCAGTAATTCATCTTCTAGTATTCATTCCCCGACTAAACCACGGACTCCAAGTACTAGTGCCACACCTACTCGTAACTTAAATAACTCTTATGGGTCAAGAACCCCAACAATATCGAGGTCAACTACACCTCAACCAACACCTACATATGCATCTCGATCAAAAACACCTACGCCAAGATCTTCATCAACTACACGGAATTCTACATCATCAAACCAGACACCAAAGACTTCAACACCAAATAGGTCAGGTAGAACTACACCTACCATGTCTGGAAGGACTACACCTAGTGGGCGAACTACGCCAACAATGTCAAATGGCAATGCTGGAAGACGCTTGCCATCTACGCCTAAAACATTTAGGTGATGAAGAATAGAAAATCAAATGTTCAAAGATCTGAAGGTTGTTTTTGTACACAATGCCAAGCTTTTCGTAATAAAGGTTATATATACATATATATATTTTAATAATTAAAATTATTTATTTACCACTAAAATCGGAGCCAACTTAGTTGGGATATCTTTCCAATTTTTATTATTGTGTCGATTCATATGAGGTCAATAATTGGAATACTGTTTCTATTTTTATAACCGTGCCATTTTATTTGAGGTCAATGGCACATAATTTTCTTAATTGTGGCAGAAAAAAGCAGACACAATTGGAAATTTACCGGTAAAAAATATCAGAGTGTATCATCAGTATTCCAAGAAAAGCAGTGCAGGTTCTCCTATAAATGAAGGAATTCATAGGAACAAGAGGACATTAAACACATATCATGGATTTCTGGAAGTTTTAGAGATAAGACATATCTTTTAAATATACATGTGATTATAAAGTTATTATTATGATTTTATTATTATTATTATTACTATATTTAGGTTATCACCTATTTTACTATTATTACTATTATTATCTTTTGTAACCCTTAATTAAAATCCAGTTACATTTGGTATAGTTTCTAGAGAAAAACATTCTTTTACAATAATTTTTCCAGACCACTTGCAAGTAATTCTTTGTTGATTCCACACAAGTGTGCTCACTACACTTCAAAACCCACAACAATTGATTGCCTTCCATCATGCAGAGTTGCCACTACCTGTTAGCCAGGCAGGTTTCTTTCTCTTTTTCTGCAATTCTGAACATTGAAGCTGATGTGTTCTTAAGCCAAAAGACTGGTCCATTTTCTTATTGTTTTTTAACTGTTATATTTAAGTGCCATATTGCAAAAATGACATCATCAATGTTAATAAGTGTCAGCTATATTGGCAATGTTCTTTAGTCTTTATTTGCATTTCTCTACGACTTCTGTTACCTTTCAAAATTCCAAATTTACTCTTTCATCCCTATATTTTAAATGGCATGATCCAGTTTTGATAAGGTACACCCTTCTTTTTATGGAATTATAGGGGTGAAAGGATTAAAATTATACAGTTTACTGTGTAAAAAATCAGAGTTAAAATTTTAGTCATCATTTTCGAGCTCAGTTTCTATGATGACTTTAAATTTATTATTTAGTTTCAGGAAAAGTTTAAAAGATTGATATAGAATTTATAACTTATTGGTTTATATTTATTTTACATCAGTAAAAAAATGATGGTGCTTCTGACCAGGGTACAGAAGTTGAGAACTTAAGTTGTATCCAGTATATATATGCATCTATGCACTATTATAATGTTAGTTTTATGTTTCACCTTGTTGGGAAAACAAAATTACTTGTACACATATCTAAGATGTCATCTTGATTTTATACGTTCAATTACAGATAGTATTTAAAAGTTTGAGAATCAGGGAAAAAAACTTTGAGACCAGACAAATTAGTTCGAAAGTATTTTGTAAGATATTACAAAACTGATGTCAAAACTTTCACAGATTTTAATGATGATTTTTATGTAAAAACTGATGATTATTTCAATTTGAAAGACTTACCATAATATGTGTAAAAATATTACTCTGTTGATATATAATAATTCTGAGACAATATTAAGTTGTTTGTGCAAATTGTGCAACATGCAAAATGTAGCTTGATAAAGGGAGATAATTCTTGCACAACTGGAAACAGGAAAGTTTTTGATGTTAATAAAGGGAAACTTGTAATTTGTGGAAATCTCCTAAAATTAATATCTATAAAGCCTGGTATTTTGTGTACTTGGGGATAAGATATACAGTAAGTATTAATGCATTTATCCCACAGAAACTCAAGATTTATAATAAATGATATTAATTGATATTAAAAATAGTTTCATGTGATTTTAAGGGGTTTTACTATGCATATGAAGATAGTTGATCGTCTTCATATGAAACTACTAGTACCGTTCATGTATGTCATTTGATGTTCCGTAAGCAAAAAAGGCTCTTAGAACAATCCAGTCACAATGCAGAAAATGGTAAATAAAGAAAATAAATAGTCTGTTATGGGTACACGACTTTTTTACACGACGTCATGTTTTTGACCATTTCTCTACAGCTATTGTATTGATGTCACTTTTATTACTATTTTTGTATTATCCAATGTTGGTGCATCAAAAGTATAACAAAAAGTGAAATTCTTCAATTGTTGACATAAGAGCCCTTTTTGCATATGGATGGTCATTTATAATCATTCTAAGAAATTCATTAACTGTCATGTGTCATTTCATTTGTCATCTCATCATTTCAGCTTATACATATGTATGATATATATTATATATAGGGACTTGGAAACCATGTACATTTTATAAATTTTAAACAACAGAGGCATATTATTAAAAATGTTGTTAATATTTTTACATTAGTTATTCTTTTTTATATTGTTTTAATATAAATACTTAACCACCACTAGTTGCAAAAATAAGAATGACCAGGGTCTTGCAAAAGTACTTTAACACACCAATAGATACCAAAAATATATGTATGGTCCAGATCCTGCAAAAGTGCTTGAACCACATCATTACATACCAAAATATGGTTAATCAGGTTACTGAAAATGTGCTTGGACTACACCATTAGAAACAAAAAAAATGAGTGATAGGGTCCAGCAAAAGTAATTAAACCATACCACTAGACACCCAACACAAATGTGGATTGTTAAGGTCCTGCAGCAGTTATTGAACCACATCACTATAAAAATAAAAATATGAGTGATAAGTGACCTGCAAAAGTACCTGAACCACAACAGTAGAAACCAAAATATGAAAGGCCAGGGACCTGCAATAGTATTTGATCCAGACCACTAGATACCAAACATATGGATGGTAAAGGTCCTCCAAAAGTATTTGAAATACACCACTAAAACAATATTATCTAACTTTGAGCAAATGACATGTTTCCTAATTCAGGCACGACAAGAACGCATATTAAACTTTGATTGTGATCTGTGACATGTCTGAATAACTTAAATAAGAGCACTTGACACTAAGAATTTTATATCAAGATCATTTAAATATATTTTTACTCTTGCAAGCCTCTAGCTTGGCCATTGATAAGATGTTTTCGACAAAATGGAAATGTATCCATTTAACTCGGAAGGTAGGATTGCCCATCGAATTTAAACTTGCATCACATTGCAATTAGTTAAATCATGCACTTGAAAATTAAAAATCAAATGTGACACTTTGTAGCCCAACTTACGCAATTTCCGTTTGAAGTCACACAACCGATTCTTCCATGGGAAAGACATCCATTTCTACTTCCACCAAAAATTTTAATTTTAAAAAAAGTCTTAGAAAAGCCATTTTGAACATTTTTGTGTGAATGGAATAGAATATAATGGGATGAAGGTACAAAAGGAAGTCTAACCCTTCCATGTGTTTCTTCATAAGCATTCCTCGTTGTCTCTTACTCTTTTATAACGTCAAAATCTGACAGAACAATAGGTGGTGGTGAATCGAGGTTTTACTGTACACGATTTCGTGGTGTGTTAACTTAAAACGTCTGATTTACCACGCGAAACGATGAAAATAATACTTTTTATATATTTATAAATCTATATAGATAAAAATTGACACGATATGCTTACTCATATTGTTGTCTTACGAATTGTAATTAGGTCTTTTATATCAAAAACCAATGACGTAAAGTAATGTAAAATCTGAGAATTTGTTGCGAGTTCTATCTGTATATATATATATATATATATATATATATATGATCCATACAGCTTCGGTACTTTTATTACGATGCACTTACTCATATATACATATTATAGCTGTTGCCTTACAAATTAAATTGAGGCTTTTTTATTTCGATGTTGCTAACGTAAATGATTGTGGAATCTCAGAATTTATTGCTCACTAAAATCCGAGAGTTGTATATATACAGTACAGACTTGTTGAAAGTTTAACAATGAGTAAACGAAAAGGTATCTAAGCTAGGCCTGTCGAGAGTCTGAGATACGATAGTGGTCAAAAACTTCTTAATAATATTCTAATTCTTTATTCCTTAAGTCTACACTTATTGGTTACATGCAAGTTTGTGGAATACAATGTATGGCGTTACATTCAATAAATAACAGTGTATTACATAGAGTTATAAAATAGGATGGTAAGTACAGTGAAAAAATATATCAATAAACCTTATTTTGTAAAGTATACATAGTAATAACAAACAATAGACTTTTTATATATGGATGGACCATGATGTGTAGCTAGTTGTCCCTTCTATATGTAGCCTTTTTCAAAAATAAACCAAAATTACGCAACTGACGAATATTCTGAACACTCATCAGTTTAATCAATTTAAATATATAGCTACTGTAAACGTATTAATTTCGCGTGTATTTATTTTCGTGGTTTAGGAAATTGAGACATATCCGCGTAGTTAAATTTTTAAAATATGCACTTTAACACAATACGCATAATATAATTTTCGCTTAATTGGTATTAATTTTCGCGCAAAACAAACAACCGCAAAATCGGCGGAAATAAATACGTTTACAGTAGCTACTGTCGAGTTATAATTAATAAAAGGCCGAGATAAGTGAAGACACAAATTCGTCAGCTTGTTGATAAACTTTCAACAGGTCTGTACACTACATGATAATACTACTTACACGATACACTTATATAGCTGTTGTCTTACAAATTAAATTGAGAATTTTTTATTGCAATGCTACAAGCGTAAATGATTGTGAAATCTCAGATTTTGTTGTTTACTAGAATACGAGAAACCTATATGAGTACACATGATCATGATACATATAAAATATACACGTAACAAATAAAAACAAGACAATCACGATTTCTACCCATCATTTATCAATACATTGCGTAGTTTAAAATACATTTTCGAACTAAAACATGCCAAATTAATATATAGTTGTGAACAATATGTAGTCTCGGGCCCTTATAAATAATAAACTCAAACAGTACCGTAACTACGCCCTTAAATAAACCGAGGCAAGAATTCAGAAGATCAATATATATATAATGACATACAGTACCAACAGTCTCAAAGTTTTTTATCAGTATAATAGGAAAACCAACTGTTGTAAAATAAGTGGGATGATTTTATGCCATGAAAACTAGTTTAACCACACCACTAAAACTCAATCCAGGTCAAGTTTAAATTGTATGTGGGCGGGTATCGGACAAAAATCGGTCTTTCATTTAACCTGGATTTTTCAGACTATTTCTGCATTTTCATTAGCAAGATCACTTGATAGATTTACACAAGACAAGACGCTAAATGCCGAAATCGGACAATACCGCATTACAACTAGTTACCAAAATGACAAATTAAATAGTAATGCCGTCGGAACGTTAGTGTGACAGTCACTTTTTAAATATATATGTAGTTTCATGTAAACTGTCACTACTCGATTAAAAACTCTCTCTCTCTCTCTCTCTCTCTCTCTCTCTCTACCACACTTCTGTGCGAAAAAGTACTTGGTTAAATTTTTACCGAGGCGACTGCCTCGGTTGCCTCATAGATATTTACGGTACTGTCAAATATTGCTTATAATGAACAAGAACCAATCCCTCTTCCATGACCAGTTTGTTGCTAATGTGTTTTGTATACTTACGTCAAGTTTGACCTGGCCTTTGACCTTTAATTTGATTATTAATTGTTGAGGCTTATACATTGTATACTTCACTAGAGATGAACAAACACTTCAAAAACAGGTTTTCAATTTTTAAAAAAGGAAAACTTGCTTAGTCTTGTATATTCGGTAAAATAATGTTGATTTATCCAAAACAGCTTTTGCTTGAGTTGGTTTAAACCTTTTAACATTCTTTGACTTAGTTTCTGAACAGTTTGAGCTCGGTCCGCCAACATGATGTTTTCTGATACTTAACATTGTACTTAGTTTTGACCGAGGATTCCGAGCTTATAGAAAATACTTTAGACATTTGGTATAAAACAAGGATGGTCTCTGATAACACTGCTTCGTAAAACCTGAAGAAATGTTCCTGCTTTTGGCCACAGTTGCAAAGCCATGTACATGTTTTCAATAGTAAAGGTAATTATGTTAAAACCTTGATGGTATTGTAGAGATTTCCACGATAGACAGATAGCGTAAGTTCATGGTTATGGTCGTTTTCTGTTAAAACTGAGCTTAGTTTGTCTAAACTTAGTAAAACTCTCGATTGATATCGACCTGGTTGAGCCCAATTGAGCTTGGTAAAACCTTGATGGTATTGTAGAGATTTCCACGATAGACAGATAGCGTAAATTGATGATTATGGTTAAGACGTTTTCTGTTAAAACTGAGCTTAGTTTGTCCAAACTTAGTAAAACTTAGTGTATCGTGTATCGAGCTTGTTGATCCCAATTGAGCTTGGTAAAACCTTGGTTTAACCCAATGAAGCTTTCTGTTAACATTGCATCTAACTTTGCTGTTGATAATTGGGTAGGCAATATCGACCGAGGTTTCTCAAGACTGAGCAAGGTTAACTAAAAAGAAGATTTCTGTAAATTTCTGTAAACATTGAACTTGGTTTTAAAAATGAACGCTTTCAGTTATCATTTGATTGGTTTGCTTTTTACCACAACTCAGTTGGTTTTGATCCAATGGACTTTTCTGTTTTGAATTAACTAGGGTTGTCACAAGAAGGCTTTAATTTCCGTCACCATTGGAAATGGTTAGAATAAAAAAAGCGTTTAGTTAATATTGAGATTGTTGTGACCCAAGGTATATTCTGTTGATAGAAGACTTGTTTTGACCCAAAAGAGCTAGCAGTAAATATTAAACATTAACCCATTCTCGTAACGATTAGCTTTATTTTGAAGTTTGAAGGTTTCCGTATGCATTGAACTTGATTTGACCTAAGGACGTTTTTTGTCTAGAACGAGCTTAGTTAAACCCCAAAAAGAATTCAGATTGCATTAAACATAGTTTCATCAAAACCACATTTCTTTTACCATTGCATTTAGTAAATTTCAAGTTAGCTAGGTTTGCCACCGTGACGCTTTCTGTCATCACCAAGGCCGTTTTCACAAAGAATCTTTCTTATAACAAGGGGCTCATTTTTTATCTAAAACCGTCCGTTTTCTGATAACATTGAAATAATCAGTAGTCTCAATGTGTGGTCTCTGTCGTCAAGTGGTCCCGAGACACGTGCCTAAACACCACCACACCTCTCACTGTCTAGGTTTGAATCCCATTCAGGCAAGGTGAAAAAGTTAGTCAATTCACTAATTGAAGGTCAGTTGCCGCCATCATTCCGGAATTGACAATTTTGATATAAATGAAAGAATGTTGACACACCATTTGTCCACTTCACTCTGTTTTTGTCTTATTTTGTTTTGCTGAAGTTTGTTCGAGTTGCACCGGCTATTGCCACTACACTTAGACTCCTAATGTGCTTTTTGAGTAAATTTTAGAAATAAGATACTGCCCAGTAACAGCTACATGCGACAAAAGCCATGGCATCTGTGTATACTAGTACTTCTTTAATTGTCAGTCAAGACTCGAACTTGGTAGTCTCTTCAAGATACCACGAGGAACAATATGCAATACTGAGACTAAAAAACCTTATGATATAAAACAATGTAAGCAAGAGCTCATCTGCTCATTTATCTTTCAAATAAAAAAATATAACCAAAAGTTTAAACATTGGACACTGGTACAGGGAATGGGAAGAGTGAACTGTGGTACAAGAACTGTAATCTCTTCAGGAGAAACAGGGAACTAACCAAAGCAGCCCCTTCAGAGACAAATAACCACCATCCCCTACATTGACAAGTTGTTATTTCTGAGATATGAATTTGTGACATTGATCTATGCATCTAAATGTTGGTTTACATTTGTCCCAAGTTCCATAAAAATCCATCCATAGACATGGAATATATGGAGTGGACACAATATTTGGACAGATGGACAGACAAATGGACATGGTGATTCCTATAAATAATCTCTAACCTTCCTTTTTTGAGGTGGTGGATGAGTTATTAAGTTTGCAGGGGGTATATTAAACTCTTGTGTAGGTAAACTGCTTTACTCTGATAATTACCATGATAGGAATGCTGGCTGACACTTATGGAAACTTTTCTTGTATCTTGTATGGGGATACCACAATGAAAACAAAGGCACTTTTTATAAGGGATTTTGAGCTTTTATTTACAAAGTAGAGATAGAGAGACAAATATATTGGTCATATCATTTCATTTGTAAACTAAAATTATCTGAGCTGCTTTGTAACACAAAAATAAACAATAAAATAAATAACAAATAAACATATACTGGTACATAATAAACAGTTGCCAAATTAAAATTATAATATCATATTTTATACATAGACCCTTTACTACCGATTTATACTATATATCAATGGCATGACCGAGTCCTGTAAGTGACTTCAGACATTGTAAAATAAATGATAAATTTTAAAATTCAAATAAAGTGAAAATATGAAAACAAACAAATATAGTGTCACCTGTCTATACAGTACTTTTGAATATTACATGTACAGCGTAACCTGTATATTACATGTACAGGGCAACCTAATCTGTTCATAAAACATACAATTAGTATTGTTTGGGTTAATTAACTGTTGTGGTTACTAAATGAACATCTCCAATCAAACTGGGGACGGTAAGTTTTATCATTTATATAATTATAGCTATGGTTCTTAACTTCTTATCAAACATTTTTGTCTATACCCATATGCCAGTAGATAAAACTCCTCTGATTATACTTTCTTAAAAATTCACATATTGTTGTCAACGTCAAAGACTATTGTCATTAAAAATCAAATGGTGTTTTCTTGATTCGCAGAAAAAATTTAACTTAATTTTAATTTTTTTGGGGGGGTTTAAATGTATAATTTTTTACATCATACATGATATGTAGAATGCTTAAAAATGTTGTTTATTTCTTTATAGTTATATTTTTTTTAAAAGTCAATTCAAAAGTATATGACTTGCAAATGTGAATTATAGAACAGATGCAATTTTGTATCTGAAGAAAAGCTCAATTTTTTCAATGCAGCATGCATGACTGAGGGTAATATTCATTATTATTTTAATATTTGAGAACGACAAAGTTTCATCCAGAGGATAACATTTTGTTATGTGGTTATTATAGTGGATGTTTACACAGTATGTTATTAACTGTTGAAAACCACCAAGAAGGTAATTACTAAAATAATAGTGTACAAAACTATAATAAAAGTTTGGATAAAAATCACCAAAACATTTCACAGGCTGATTATGATTACATCAAAATTATGTAAATAATTTTCAAAAAAATGAATAAAAATCAAAGTTCACTATTCTTTCCAAGGAACAAGATAAGTATTGATTTTCGGAGAAATCTTCAGATAACAATCTATCTGTCTGTCATTGATTTATCGTAATTACCTGGTTGAGAAATATCTATGATTTCAGTAACTGTAAATGTGTTGCCTTAAAACTAAAATACACTGAAACTTGTGTATAAATACCGACCATAGGGACTAAGGAATATGATCTTCATAGACAGGTGGTCTCTATATAGAGGTTCTATTTTGGTTGAAGTATATAGAAAAGTGACCTTAAACATTGATTCCAAGAGACAGGTCGTTATTATAAAGAGGTGGTCACTATATCAGGTTTTACTGTGTAGACAGGTGGTTATTATAAAGAGGTGGTCACTATATCAGGTTTTACTGTGTAGACAGGTGGTTATTATAAAGAGGTGGTCACTATATCAGGTTTTACTGTGTAGACAGGTGGTTATTATAAAGAGGTGGTCACTACATCAGGTTCTACTGTATGGACAGGTCGTCACTTATGCAGGTTTTACTGTATAGACCAGTGGTCTTTATATAGAGACGGTAGTTTTAACATTACAGGTCTTACTGTATAGACAGGTGGTAATTACAGGTATAGCAGGTCTTACTGTATAGACAGGTGATAATTACAGGTATAGCAGGTCTTACTGTATAGACAGGTGGTAATTACAGGTATAGCAGGTCTTACTGTATAGACAGGTGGTAATTACAGGTATAGCAGGTCTTACTGTATAGACAGGTGGTAATTACAGGTATAGCAGGTCTTACTGTATAGACAGGTGGTAATTACAGGTATAGCAGGTCTTACTGTATAGACAGGTGGTAATTACAGGTATAGCAGGTCTTACTGTATAGACAGGTGGTAATTACAGGTATAGCAGGTCTTACTGTATAGACAGGTGGTAATTACAGGTATAGCAGGTCTTACTGTATAGACAGGTGGTAATTACAGGTATAGCAGGTCTTACTGTATAGACAGGTGATAATTACAGGTATAGCAGGTCTTACTGTATAGACAGATGGTAATTACAGGTATAGCAGGTCTTACTGTATAGACAGGTGGTAATTACAGGTATAGCAGGTCTTACTGTATAGACAGGTGGTAATTACAGGTATAGCAGGTCTTACTGTATAGACAGGTGGTAATTACAGGTATAGCAGGTCTTACTGTATAGACAGGTGGTAATTACAGGTATAGCAGGTCTTACTGTATAGACAGGTGGTAATTACAGAGACAGCCACTATTATATAGCAGGTTTTACTCAATGACATTTACTCATTTCATAACTGGAACAGGTATTATGTCAGATACAGTAAAGATGTGAAAACTTGGCATAAATCTTTTCATAAAAGTAATACCAAATTTGTCGTGGTGTGCCAACAATATTTGTACTAGTTAAGGGGAAATTCAAAAACTTACAGCAAGGAACTAAATTTTCAAATTAGAAATAAAAGCAAAAGAAACCTACTGAAACCTAATATTGACTCTGAGTTATCACATTGGTATACCAGAAAACAATGTGCTACCAATGTTATAATATAACAACCAATCATTACTGTCAATAATGATACAATTTTAGAGACACGACTACTTTTCACCAAGAAATATACCAACACAACAATTATAGTACTTGTGTATTATGCAGTGTGGATGAATCTTTTTATACCCTGGTACAAAATGAATATAAGTTTAGTCAAACATTTGTATGAAAAACAAAATTGTCTAAACTGCTTAAATATCTATCATACAGAAAATTATTCTAATAGGTTTTTAATTGATATCTTTTTGCAAATACATGTTCATTATATACTGTTAAGAAGGACTTTTTCAAATTAAAACAGGACTTCTTGGAAAGTCTAAAACACTGGCTTATCGATAACAATGGCCGATAACAACACCTTTTATTAGCTATGTTTAAATACACCTACTGTTTGTCATTTTGCTTACCATAAATGATATAATCCTAACTGGAGCATAAAAAACTATTACACCATCCCAAATTTTTTTTACAACAAATATCAATATTTCATATGGTGAGTACTTATCTGGTTTATAACTTAAAAAAAAGTATAAAACATTATAACAGCCTCCAGTTAAACAAGATTCTTAGATACATTACCTGACAAAATAAACAGTTTGAAATTTAAAAAAAAAAAAAAAAAAATATATACATGTATATATATATATATCTGTTTTATATCTTACACTTTTCTTTAAAAGAAAAGTAAATTTTATACTAAAATGAATACAGTAAAACCTCAATTGACGTATCACCGGCCATGCCCATAATGTTCTAACAAATGCCCGGATGCTTGATTTACACACAAAAAGAATGAAAACTCGCCTTAACTGCGCCATTCAATGACCTCACTGATGTCATTAGTTGCCTGGACACTGCTTTGGTACCGTGATGGAGGCCAGTGTCGGAACATAGTGGGCATGGTCGGCGATACGTCAATTCAATGCCACTATTTGGTCAGTCCAATTATGACATTATAAAGGGCTTTGAAGACAAAACAAGTAAAAGATAGAATAATCAGATTATGGAACTTCAAAACAGTGTGTCAATAAATAAGGTGGCCATGTTATACAGGGGAATAACAATGAGGTTTTACTGTATAGAGAGTTTCAACTGAAGAAAATGTATTGAATAATTTTGTTCAACCACAAAACAATCAATGAATGAAAGAGGAGAAAAAATATAATAAATACATGTATATTGAAACACAATGACAAACCCTGATCTTGAAACATAATCAATACATGTAAAAGAATATCATGGCAGATATCAGCTGCTGCTTATAATATAAATACGTAACACAAATATATTGCAATAGTTCACAGTAACAAAAAACTCTTATCTTTGGATAAAAAAAGAAAGAAAGACATATAGATGCTAAATAATCCATAAATATAAAAAAAAACAAAACAAAAAACAACTGAATTGAAAACAAAACGTCACAATGTAAATATTGTGGTAAAAACAATGATTTATGAGTAAAAATGGAACAGTGTTTCTATGTAGGACAAAACGTTCTCAAATTCAATTACCCTATTGTCTCTATGTAAGACGAAACATTCTAAAATTCAATTACCCTATTGTGGAGAATAGAAAGTATGATTAAAATCCAAACTAATTTTCTATAAATATATTTGTTTCAACCTACTTTTTAAAACTTAATATGGAAGTACTAATAAAATCAAAATTTGATATTTCAACTCCTATTTCTAAGGATAAAACTTTTATTAATTTGTAAAATTTTAAAAAATCAATACATATTGTGATGCAATGCAATGTACATGAACTACATTGTATTACATAACTGGTATGCTTAGTAAAATCTACTTACAAAGCAAATTCACAACCTCACCACATAAGAAGCAATTCAATACTTTTCTTAATTATTTCCCTTGTTGGAACTCTCTTGTTTTGAAGACCAACCATATGTAACAGTGGATACAAAGCCTACACAGACTGATCTCTGATAGAAAGGTTTGCCATTATTATATTGAAATGATCAGAGTATAATGAAACAACCAGTTTTAGAGAAAATTATGAATTTAAGAATCTGGTTTTACTCTCAGGTAAATAAACATGGAACATGTGGTTGTGCTGCTGGGGGATGTATATGCCCAACTGCAGCCACAAACATAATCAATGACTTAATTTTCCACCAATATTTGAGACTCCAATACTCTTTAGTTAATCACAAAATATTGATACAGAAATCATCCATTCCATAAAAAAGCTATATGTATGAAAGCTTAGAAATATCAGTTATATGTACAAGATAACAGTGCATATGTACATAATTTACTGCCAATACTGAAAAATATTGATGTGGGATGGGGGTGGGGGGGGGGGGGGGGGGGGGGGGGTGGGAGAAGGTGGCATTCACAATGTTATCTTCAATGCTTGTTTGAATACATTTGATAGTACATGTAGTAAGTATATAATTACATCACTTTCTCTAGTAAGATCAGTAAAATTGTTATGTACATGTCATTATAACACACAATGTAACAAGTCTCACCCAGTAAAGTACCCTAATTTCACATCCCATGACCAGGTACTTGTGACCTAGCCACAGACATGACAAAACAACCATTACTATTACCTATTGGATTAAGACTAAAACTTGTGAAGAAATTTATACTTCACAGATACAATTGTTTTACAAAAATATTTCATTTTCAGTGATTAATATTAAATTTCACATGATTTGAAATAAAATTTGAAATATTACAATATTTCAATATACACAGAAAAAATTACCATATGAAGGCCACCTTGTGGAAAACATATGTAAAATATAGGCAAAACATGTTTTTACTCATACATATAGTGAGTGCATAATGATCACTCATATATTATATTTTCATATGATTTCTTATGGTGCCCTAAACATAATTTTCAATATGGTATCCATCTTTAAACAAAGGACAATCACTCTGTAAAATAAGAAGTGCAGGTGATGAAACACAAACTATTTTTATAATCTTTAATTTTGTATCGATTTTGTGAAATTCCATTCATATATGAAGTTGTTAAGAGACCTGAAAAACTAAACTGGGTGACATAAACAAAGGGCAACAACTCTTGAAATTATGAGTAGTTTATGAAACATGAACTTGCATGAAACATTATATTACTAAATCCTTTTACCAAGTTTTGTACATTTCCACAATAAAGATGTAAGAGTGCTGGCCAAATATTTGAGAGAAAAATAAACAAAAGGCAATAAATTTGTATAAAAAGGAAAGAAAATGAAAAAGCAAATTTGAACACAAACTTGTCAATAATATGACCATACCTATCCCTTGTATCAAGTTTCATGAAATAAAATTAAGAAATAAATTTGATAGGCTCTAACAAAGAAAGCATAACATGCTGCTTACATATGTACAGTGATTTTGTTTGCTTAAAATTACTACCAGATAAAGGTAGTTTTCCCTAAGGAGAAATGATTAAAATTTTTAAATTTGTCCACTCAAATTCCCCAAAGCAACAGTAGTGCACTAAAAAATCTATGTTCTTAAACACAAAATACCAGATAGTACCACAATGTATTGTCTTTGCAATGAAGATACTAGCTGTTGTCAGCATATTATCATAATGCAATTTGCTAGATCTCAGAATGTCAATTTTCCCAATCTTAAAGCCAGAAGGTAGTTTTAAAAAATGTGATAAAAATACTGCAAGCTGAATTTTATATCCCCTTAAATTTTGTTTGTAAAGGTGTATATGTATGAGCTGAATAATACATACTCTTAAAACTTATATCCACCTGAAACTGTGTTTGTAAGGGGAATGAATGGAGGTGCTAAGTCATATATTTTATAGAAACTGCATTTGCAAGGGGCTAGAAGTTATAGTAACATAAAAGCATTTGCAAGGGGCTAAAAATTATATTAAGATTGAATGATGTTGTCCTTTAAAGAAACATTGTAGTATAACCAAGTCATGTAATGGGAAATTATTTAACATATAAAATGTAGTAACAGTATCAAACTGTTTCACATTAGTTTGCTTGGTAGTGATCAGTGATGGTAAAATTTTATACATAATTCTCTTTCAAACATCACATCAAAATTATTTCACTTTGTATTATAGTGTCAAATAACTCATTCACAATAAAGTGTCTTCATTTCATAATTTTTCCTTTTCTTTTAAAAATAGCATATACTGCAAACATCTGTTAAATTTGAAGCTAACTTCCAAACCTTAAATCTCTTTTACTGGATTGCTTGCATAAATAAGTACATTCCTTTGCTGCATGAAATATCTGGATTTACTTATATTCCAGCACAAAGATTTGTGTCCATGGAAACAGGCAAAACAAATCCATCATAAAGTTTTGTGTCCATGGGAACAGGCAACAAATCATAATATTAAAGGCTTTTCTTATATTCTAGCACAAATATTGTGTCCATGGAAACAAGCAACTAAATAAAAACTCAACTTTACTTATATTCCAACACAAAGATTCGTGTCCATGGAACCAGGCAACCAAACATAATAAAACTTTGCTTACACTCTGGCACAACTTTGTGTCCATGGAACCAAGCAACCAAACATGATAAAACTTTTCTTACACTTCGTCACAACTATGTGTCCTTGGAACCAAGCAACCAAACATAATGAAACTTTGCTTACACTCTGGCACAACTTTGTGTCCATGGAACCAGGCAACCAATCATAATAAAACTTTTCTTACACTCCGGCAGCACAACTTTGTGTCCTTGGCACCAAGCAACTAACCACACTAGTAACCAGATTTTGTTTAAATTCTGTCACAAAGATTTGTGTCTATGGAAACAAGCAACAAACTCTATCTGGCTAAAATCCAGCCATGATGTATTGAGATTTATGTGTCCATGGAAACTAAACAATCTCATAATTAGCTTTCATCGTGTGCTTGATGAATTTCAACTGGAATGGTGCTCTCGCTATTCTCTTCATTTGAAAATAACTGAAAGACAAAATTTGATACTGTTAAGATACAAGCGAGTGTATAACTACAATTCTGTCCTTTAGACTTATATAAAAAGCATAAACAAACAGAAGCTGCCAGAGGAAAATAAAAAAATACCACTGTCCGTTAACCCTACTTTAGAGGAAGCAAAAACACAAATATTCTGTAGATTTTCATTGAAATGGGTACAAATCAATAATTCATTTACTTACATGAGCTGAGTTGATGCCAAAAATCCTAATTTCAATGTAACCCATGCATTATATCTACTTAAATGCTCTAAAATATATCTTAGTTGGTGTTTACAATGGTAAAAGATTTGGAAAAAATGGCAATAACTTTTGTGTGACATAATGATGACTGATAATGTGCTATTTATTTAAGTTTATACGGGTACAATGAAGGGTCACCCAAGGTCGGGTTGTGTTTAATAGTGTTAATTTACGTCATTTTTTATTTAACTGAAAATGTCTTAAGACTTTTCACTTAATTTGTTTATTTAATCAATTTTAAACATCCCGGCAATGCAAAAAACAATATTTATTCCAAACTGCACTAACCAACGTATATGGTCAACTCTTCCAATGTCACTATGTCACATAAAATATTCTGTCATTTTGTCAAAATTTTTACTATTGTAAACACACAAATATATTGCCTTTTGTTGCACAGAATGATATATAAAACAAGGATGGAGCCAAAACCAAGAGTTTTAGAACAGTTGTAAGTAAATTAATTATAGATTTACACTTGTGCTACCAGGTATTGAAATCTGTGAAGTACCGGTATTTGCATTTTTGTTTTGGTTTTTGTAATGTTAACAAACAGTAGTAAATATTGATATATTTCGAGAACTTTGTTAGCTTAACAACTGAGCTGTAATGTACTAGTTATTTTTAAATTTTCAAATAAAAAAGTTTATTCTAAATTTTTCTAAATTTTAGAATACAAAAGTTTATTTTTAAAAAATTCGATCAAAATCATATTATTTGAAGCAAAACAATTTAAAATTTATATTAATTCAATAATTACCTGAATAAGATTATCTATACCAAATAAAAAGCCGTCTTCGTGGTTACCAACAACCCATTCAGCTCTATGTGTTAGTTTTTCTCCTGCTTTTATTGGAACAGTTTTTGAGAAGTCTATTAGCCATGCTCCCGTATGACCCTTTTTATCATACATAATTAATACAGAACTACCTACAATCTAAAACAATAACAACATTTATTAAACATTTGTCAGCAACATATTTTGGTCCTGATCCAGTGCTTATCCCTATATCAATCTTAAGAAGAAGTGACCGAAAGTACAGCATTTCTGTAGTACCGGTATACCTAATTTATTTAGCACAAAATACTGTAAATTACATAAAGTTTTGCAACACTATGTAAACTGAACATACACTAGCATACACTGTGACATGAGGATATAGGTAGTCATTAACATGGAAATTTGATGTTATACCTCAGACAATAAGCATACTTATGAGTTATTTTATGGACTTTAGAAGTTTGTTACCCACTAAAATTACAGGTTTTATTTAATTAGCGTGACCTATAAAATATAAACCAAATATTAAAACTATGAATAAGATCATTATATCAAATTGCACTTTGCACCAAAGGCTATTTTTTTTATTTTTAAGTTACGCATTGCTTTCCAGTGCTATGTAACCCTACATCGCATCAAGGGAAATCTATCACAAATCTCATGGCAAGTAATATGCCAATTACTTATATGAGCTGAGTTGAGTAATGGTGTTTGATGTCACAGTCAAGAATATTTCACTAAAATCAAAGAGGTCACAAGCAATAGGAGAAGGTGCAGAATTTTTGCCTGTATTTTGCGCTAAAGGCATTATACAACAGGGTTCTTTATCGTGCCACCTCTACCGTGACATGGGAACTCATTTATTTAAGTTCCCATCCGAAAGACCTGGAACTTTCATTTCATTTCATAATGCCAAGTGCTTGGCAAAAGAACAGTCACTACCGCCTTTCAAGTCTTGGGTCAAACCCATTCAGGGTTCAAACTCACGACCTCCAACTTATGAAAGGAACACTCTACCATCTGAGCTACCACAATGGTAGGTACTTGTATAACTCACCTCATGTGACATAAAGAATTCACTGGATTCTACCCGTTGTCTTATATATTTTAATCTTTGACATAAAGATCTCTGTGATGTTTTATTGTCTTTTACAAACTTCTTTAATATTAGAGAAATCTACAAAAACAAATTATATATTTATAAACATAACAAGTTATAACCGAATTGAGTGCCATTTCAAAAGTGTTCTTTAAACTAAGCCTAACCGGGAAATCCATTTTTTCCCAAACCATGTGCATGATCAAAATACGAATGGTCAAAGGCACACAAAAGGATTGTTCCTGTGAAGTTTCAAAAAGATCTGTTAAATAGCTTTTAAAAAGTAAAAACAGTTAGCCAAAGAAATATAGTAAAAACTATATGTACTCCTACTTTTTTGGGGGACATAATGAATTACGGTACATGTATGTGATTTATACAATTTTGTAAGGTTTGGGGTGAAATTACAAAACTGCGGGGGTCGGAAAGGGTATTGAGACATAAAACTATAAAACTTAAGAAAGTATAAATAATGATTTTTTTTCCACATATACATGTACCACAGTTGATCTCCAATACCAAATTAGAATGGATAGAATCATGTTAGTTTAATGGGACTAATATAAATATTTTACATATCTAATGTAAGTATCTATTATCTGAGAAAGATCTAGGAAATTCCCTCCTTTGGAAATTTTTTAATTTTTGTCAAAAGTATCAAGTTTGTAGTATATATTTAAAGCCAAATACTGCATATAATTTAAACATTTAATGAAGAATGTACATGCTCAAATGGCCACCACTGCTATAGTAAAATGGCTAAATAAATATCAACTTTCTCAAAATTGAAGGTATGACTATACACAAGCACCATACCTTCATCCCTTACTGGCTACTGGTTACTTAATTCACTAAGGATTTATTTTCACTATATTCGCGGTTTGACTTTATAGCTTTTAAATTAAATACAAAGTGAATATTTTCATGTAGCATTTATTAAACATAGACTAAGATAATCCTTACAGAAAATTGTTAACACTGGTCACTGCATCACAAAATTTTATACCTGTGAATAAGTTCCACTGCAAATTTTTTCCCACACTGAATTAAACAACTTTACAGTAATCAACACAATTCAATATCTGTTCAATGTAACAATCATAGAGGATTTGTCTAGAACTTACTTGTTCCTTTGTTTTGATTTTCTTCAGATTAGTTGTGGGAGGTTCACCTGATAACTACAAAATGCAAAAATGAAAAATCAAAATCAATTTGATAAATCTGGTCCTGGTTTCACAATAATTCCTTAGGTAAGATTTTCCTTAACGTAAATCTTGAAAAATTTCAAATCTTCATAATTTTGTTAATTTTTTTCAAGATATTCAGGAATTTAAGGTGTTATTTTTAAGATCAACTCAAGATTAAAACACTTGCATTTAGTTTTGACAAAAATATTCATCAGTAGTTCCAAAAAGAGATTACCAAAATTTGCTAAATTTTAGTTAAGGAAAATCTTAGCTAAGGAATGAATGATTGTGAAACCGGGGCCAGATATTAAAAACATTAACGAGTTGCAAGTATTATAATACAGAAGAGATTGTCCAAGAACAGCCTCAGATTGTCCAAGAACAGCATAGGCCAGCTACAATAGTTTGTCAATCAAAAATATTTGGAAAAGCATTTTTAGACAAAAGTCAAATGTTTTACTCATATTTAGGCAGTCAGTTCAAGGCAATGGAGCAAACTGAATTGATGGAAGGTTGGTTGGTTGAATGTTGCTTAACGGTGCTATCAGCAATTTTTCAGCTATTAGTGATGAGAACTAATTTATTAATCTCTATGGATTAATCTATGAACAAGTACCTGTATGCAAATGAAGTGCGAGTACGTTGTATGGTCTGCCTTGTACTAGCACGCACTTAGGGTTACTTTAAGGTGCTAGCTCATACCAGGTGAATCAGTAAAGGCCAACATCAAGGAAATCCACTTTCAAACCTGTGATCTGAGTGGAATTCAAACTCACAGTGGTGAGAGACCCTGGATTTGTAGAATGGCGTCTTATCCATTAGGCCACCAAAGCCTCACGATGAAAGGAAACCAAAGACCTTGAGCAAGCGAACTTGCAAACTTTTTACACAACAATCTGACAGAGTTTGATTGATTTAGCTAGGCAGTGAAGGACCCTGTGATATCCAAACTGGTGTTTTAGATCACTCAGACACAAAGACCCCTAAATCCAAACATCCTAGGTTCCACACAAAAGTCCATAAATCCAAACATCCTAGGTTCCACACAATGACACCTAAATCCAAACATTCTAGGTTCCAACAATCAGGTGGGACTCTGGAATATAAGTTTGTCAGACAGATGGTTGTTTTCTATATTAAATTCTAACCTGCAAATTATCTACTGGCAATTAACAATAAGGCTTATCCTATTTTTTTTTACTTACCCGTAAGGCTTCTATCCTGAATCCAAATTCTGATGATGAACTTTCTTTTTCTCTAAACTGAATTAAAAAACAAAAGCAATGTTATTGTAAATGATTAGATCTGTACTACTGGTAATCTATCTTTATTTATCTTATCTCATAGAACCACATGTTTTTATTTAAGGGTTTTGAGGTTTATCTGCTTATGGGCATACTTTTTTTTTTTGAAACGGAAGTTTCACTGAACTAGAAGTATACAATTATGTGTTTGTGTGCAAAAAAAGTAATACTTTTGAATAGGTCAATGATTTTTATTTTAATCTAACAGGAGAAGAGGACATGAACTTAAAATTACGGGGGAAAAAAAATACCCTACAGACAATATAATTTTATAATAAATTAATGTCAAAATAAACAGAAGTATGAACTCTATATATGTTATTGTATAATAATTCAATTCTAGGTATCTTTTAAATATAATTTTTCAGATTATTTATGATAACCAACGTTGGTCATGTGATCAATAGCAAAGATGACAAAGTCGGTGGTTGTTAATGGTTACGAGCCCATTACATCAGTTAACATCATTTGTATTAATGTGCCATATGACTGTGGCAATTTGAATTTATAGTTATGAAAACATTTAATTGTCATTAAAATTATAAATATTATTGCAAAATAGTAGTATGTGGTGTGATAAATCGTTTTGTAAGGAAATATAAACTGTACTAGTGAATAAATGGTAATGTATTGTAAATATTAAAACAAATAATCACCACCCTAGATATGAGAGAAAAATCCTTTTTGAAAGCAATACAAAAAATGTACCCATAAATATAAGTTAACGAAAAATCATCTATCGGTACTAGCTTGTTTTTAATAATGATAAAACAATTATTTAAGCTTCTCATTCAAACAATATCTCTCATAACAATAATCACTTATCACTTTTTAACACGTATGAATAATATGCCAATCATGGATTAGTGTAGCTATGACAACCAAGAAAGCTTGCACTATGGCAATGGCAAACAAAACAATCAGCACACACCTGCCAACGTCTGCGAGTCTCATCAGTAAGATCAGAGAGATTTAAAAAGTTCAATAAAGCCATTTGATTAAATATGAAAGGTTGGGTTTTACCCAAAATGTGATCGTAACATAAGTGAATGGAATTGTTAGGCCTTACAAAATCACTTAAACCAAACTAAAGGATACAATTTTGCTATTATTTGATACCTATTGTTAGGGTATTGCAAGGATGGGTCATTCGTTGGACACACCTATGCTTGTACTGTTCTTCCATTGTTAAGCAAGAGTGATTATATATATATATATTACACATTCAGTGAATTAAGATCCCCGCCAGCAGGTTCCCTTTTTTTTTTTTTTTGTTATTTGCACTTATGGTGAATGGGCCATAACTTCCAGGAAAATGAGCATATCATCTTGTGTTAACAGTATACACATCTCCTATCCATGTTGATGCTTTGTACCAAGTTTTGTGAAATAGTGCTTCATAGTTTTGGAGAATTAGCGCAAACAAGAATTTTGAATGGATGGGCAGAAGGGCAGATAGAAATTCAAATTTACTAGTAATATCCCCTCTTTGTTGAATCTAAATGTAGGAGGTTATAAATTAAAGACTTAAGTGAAACCATCATGATCATATGCATTTACCCAGTTGAAAAGAATGAAAATTAAAGTTACACCATCTAAACATACTTCCTATTTTAAAATGCTGAGAAAACAATCAAAATTTCCTACATGAGGCAATAATGTGACAGTCCAATAACTAGAAAACTAGGTTTAAAATTGTTATTATAAAAGAGTGATAATCAAAGTAACATGATCTAGATATTCTTTCAAATTTACAATGCAACAGTTAACAAAACAAAACTGAGAAAAAACAAACTTTCCTACAGGATATGACAATCAGTCCAATAACTAGATTTTTATAAAATCAGGTTAAACATTGTTATAATTGTTATTAGATTATAGTGATAATTAAAGTAACATGGTTATTAAACTCTTCTAGTTTACATCTAATTGGTCATAAAAACACAATCAAGTTATTGTAATGCTACAGAATTGTGTAGGAAGGCGTGATAAACCAAACCAAATATCAATATAATTAATGTATACCTGCATATATCTGAGTTTAGTAATTGCTTGTTGTTCCCTCTCTAAGTCAGTTGGTGAGTCTGGGTCCAGAGATACCATTTTTTCATACAAATCTTTTCTTTGTACAGGGTTTTTGACCTCAGACTCTAAAAATGTCCTGAAATTAAAGCAATGCTGATTAGTAACAGTGAATGTACAGTACTCACAGTACATATCATGCAATGCAGCAAGTGTTTTTAGTCACTGAGCTGATCAACTCTTTGCCAAGATGTTTATTTAATTTACAGATACAGCAGTTTTTTTGTGAGTCTCATCTTAAGAGAGCCTGACCCTTTTACTGGTGATTTTGTTTCAGATATAGCAGTCTATTTTTGTAAGGCCAGTCTCAAGAGAGCCATTCATTGCAAATTAACAGTTTGCAATGGAGTTCGCCGCTTTACCACATGCTCAATACCTGTTAACGTTTGTGCGGAACATTTTGGAAAACAGCAACGTCACAAATTCCCAGAATAACGTTGTTTTTACGGAAAAAGATCATATTGTGCGATTCCATGTCCATTGGAAACAAGCGTTTGGGAGACACATTAGAAGGTATCATGTGGTACAGCTGCGAACCCCATTTGCATAAAATAATTGATTAATATAATGTCACGATTCTTCACCTCCTTTCATGTGATTTATCCAGGAATCTACACTGAAGTTGTATATTGACCATGATACATGTATTGGTAAATAAATGTATATTCTTCATCATTACTGCTTTCAGTATACATGTACTACATGTAGTTTGCAATTATTGTGAAATTATTTATATATGTCTCAGTCAAGATTATTTCAATTTCATCAAAATATCATAAACAAAAGGTAAGATAGTAATACTTTTGCATTGAACACAACAATAATCAGAAATGCTTCTTTTTCCTGCATAACATGCATGACACGAGACATATGAGTTGAAGGACATGAATGTTGGCAGGATAAGAAACGCCAGTTTTATGGCATTACCGGTACTGGGATTTGAATCTATAAATCTTGACTTGGAAATTCCATGTTACTTCAAGTATAAAGCCAATTACTTACCTTCTGCCTAATTTTATGTCCATAATATTTGGATCTGTAAAATGTTGAAGAAGGTCTTCCATTTCAATAAAATCTGGACATGTTAAAGAAAACTACCGATAATATTTATACAATAAAAGGCAGTTTGAGTGGAGTGAAGTAATGGTGCTTTAAACTCCAGTTTACATTCTTTCACTTTTGTGAAGTCGGTCAGTTCAGATATGGTAGAGTGCCTGGAGAAAACCACTGACCTATGGCAGGGGAACTTGCATACCTTCTCACACTAGAATCTGCTCCTAGTGGGGTTGGAACCCTAGCAGGGATTGGAACCCAAGTAGTGAGAGGCACATTGATCTGTAAGCTGGTGCTTTAGACCACTTGACCCCCGAAAAGCAGTCAGAGCATCCACATTCACATACACAATACTTGTTTTAAACAAAAGATGTCAGAATTAGAATTGCCTGAGAAGGAAATTATAAGCTCCAAATCCCACATATTCCTTTTGACTTTGACCTTTAAAATATGACCTTTGTTCAAACACATCACTATTATGTTGACCTTGACCTTTAAGATATGACCTTTGTATAAAGTCACAAAACATAGTCTTTAGACTATGGAGATTATATATATGAAATCCCTTTGACATAGCAATTAATGGGTTAGGGCCCATACACAATTAACAAACATACATCCCCCTGACCTGGACTTTTACAATATGACCTAGGCTCAAACAAGTACAGGTAAAATCATTCTTAAATCAAAGTCATATAGGGTTAATTTCTTTCACTAAATTGGGATATAAGATCTGATAATGGTTCTGACAGTGTTTTAAAAGCCCACAAATTGAGCATGATTGAAATGATTCCAATGTAAATATAACTTAATGATTCTCATGTATATAAATTGAAATCAGATAATGTCATATTGTTCTACAAGCGTGTCCCATATCTGGTCTAACCTTGTTCTAGAATCATGTCCCATATCTGGTTTAACCTTGTTCTAGAATCATGCCCCATATTTGGTCTAACCTTGTTCTAGAATCATGTTCCATATCTGGTCTAACCTTGTTCTAGAATCATGCCCCATATTTGGTCTAACCTTGTTCTAGAATCATGTCCCATATCTGGTCTAACCATGTTCTAGAATCATGCCCCATATTTGGTCTAACCTTGTTCTAGAATCATGCCCCATATTTGGTCTAACCATGTTCTAAAATCATGTCCCATATCTGGTCTAACCCTTGTTCTAGAATCATGTCCCATATTTGGTCTAACCTTGTTCTAGAATCATGCCCCATATTTGGTCTAACCATGTTCTAGAATCATGTCCCATATCTGGTCTAACCCTTGTTCTAGAATCATGTCCCATATCTGGTCTAACCCTTGTTCTAGAATCATGTCCCATATCTGGTCTAACCCTTGTTCTAGAATCATGTCCCATATCTGGTCTAACCTTGTTCTAGAATCATGCCCATATTGGTCTAACCATGTTCTAGAATCATGTCCCATATCTGATCTAACCCTTGTTCTAGAATCATATCCCATATCTGGTCTAACCTTGTTCTAGAATCATGTCCCATATCTGGTCTAACCCTTGTTCTAGAATCATGTCCCATATCTGGTCTAACTCTTGTTCTAGAATCATGTCCCATATCTGGTTTAACCTTGTTCTAGAATCATGTCCCATATCTGGTCTAACCTTGATCTAGAATCATGACACCTGTCTGGTCTAACCTTGTTCTAGAATCATGTCCCATATCTGGTCTAACCTTGTTCTAGAATCATGTCCCATATCTGGTCTAACCCTTGTTCTAGAATCATGTCCCATATCTGGTCTAACCTTGTTCTAGAATCATGTCCCATATCTGGTCTAACCTTGTTCTAGAATCATGCCCCATATTTGGTCTAACCATGTTCTAGAATCATGTCCAATATCTGGTCTAACCCTTGTTCTAGAATCATGTCCCATATCTGGTCTAACCTTGTTCTAGAATCATGTCCCATATCTGGTCTAACCCTTGTTCTAGAATCATGTCCCATATCTGGTCTAACCCTTGTTCTAGAATCATGTCCCATATCTGGTCTAACCCTTGTTCTAGAATCATGTCCCATATCTGGTCTAACCTTGTTCTAGAATCATGTCCCATATTTGGTCTAACCTTGTTCTAGAATCATGTCCCATATATAGTCTAACCTTGTTCTAGAATCATGTCCCATATCTGGTCTAACCTTGTTCTAGAATCATGTCCCATATCTGGTCTAACCCTTGTTCTAGAATCATGTCCCATATCTGGTCTAATCCTTGTTCTAGAATCATGTCCCATATCTGGTTTAACCTTGTTCTAGAATCATGTCCCATATCTGGTCTAACCTTGACCTAGAATCATGTCCTATATCTGGTCTAACCATGTTCTAGAATCATGTCCCATATCTGGTCTAACCTTGCTCTAGAATCATGTCCCATATCTGGTCTAACCTTGTTCTAGAATCATGCCCCATATCTGGTCTAACCCTTGTTCTAGAATCTTGTCCCATATTTGGTCTAACCTTGTTCTAGAATCATGTCCCATATCTGGTCTAACCCTTGTTCTAGAATCATGTCCCATATCTGGTCTAACCCTTGATCTAGAATCATGTCCCATATCTGGTCTAACCTTGTTCTAGAATCATGTCCCATATCTGGTCTAACCCTTGTTCTAGAATCATGTCCCATATCTGGTCTAACCTTGTTCTAGAATCATGTCCCATATCTGGTCTAACCCTTGTTCTAGAATCATGTCCCATATCTGGTCTAACCTTGATCTAGAATCATGCCACCTGTCTGGTCTAATCCTCTAACAAACAATACTCTACATATATAATCATGAATTCAAGCTTATTGTCACGGAAAGTGAAATAAAAAGATAATTCTCACTTTCAGTTGCAAAAAGCTTGAATAGGTAATTGCATGTGTAATTAATGGGCATTCATTTGTTGCTGTTTGAAAGTCAGTTATGAGATAACAACAAATGATACCTATTAATCACCCATTCAAGCTTATTGTGACTGAAAGTGAAAATTATCTTTTTCGAAGCTTCTTTTAACAGACTAACCCCCCAAAATCCCCAAAATATATACTTGGGTAATTACTTTTCTGATCATTAATTCAGTGATTTCATCAGCTGGATGACTGACAAAAGCTGATGTAACAAGCTGTAGCCTTTAGCTAGCGGGATGAAAGCCAAGACTTCAGGTGTATAAAATCCTGAATCATGCTTATAATTAATAACTACTAATAAGATTTTGTGTAATAATCAGCTTTATAGATATATCTGTTGTTTATATCATCTGTACATGATACACCTGTAGGAAGTACAGGTAGGTACAGGAAGATAGACTGACATGTGCCAAATATAACACATGCATTTCTTCATTTTCATGATACAACACATATTGTAAATAATATTCTGATAATTACTGATTTTGGTTAAAAGTAGGTCTAATGTATTAATGTATGTATTGAATGTTGTTTTATACCGCAGTCACTTTTATATTTTTATACTTAAATTAGACAGCTAGTTCAAAAGTAATGGAGGCAACCAGAGCACCCAAAGAAAACCAATGACCTTCGGCAAGCAAACTGACAATTTGTTAATAGAAAAACAGAAAAACGTAGTATGGTTCAAAAAGAAATCCGAGCAAGTGAGGAAGATAACCGGCAAGCCAAGGCAGTAGAGATGGGAGGTCAGGGAGCTTGGACAAGATGGGATACAGACCAACGAACACTATCCTGGTCAGACATCTGGAAGTATCCACAGTTCCAACTACAATTTCTTTTACGCTCAGTGTACTATTTGCTACCAACACCAGCAAATCTCCAGAGATGGGATCTTACCGAAACACTAGATTGTCCCCTCTGTGGTAAAACAGGAACTCTACAACATATCTTGTCCTCCTGTCAGGTGGCGTTATCACAGGGAAGATACACCTGGCGTCATAACCAGGTTCTACGAGAGATGGCAGATACGGTAGAGAAAGAGCGGAAAAATAAGGGAAAACACACAAAGATAAAACACAGTAAAATCCAGTTTGTGAAGGAAGGTGAAACAGTGAAGAGAAGAGCAAATGAGAAGTTTGGGATACTGGACCAGGCAGATGACTGGAAGATGGTTGTGGACCTTGACCAGAAACTGGCTTTTCCTGAGATAATTCCAACTAATCTCAGGCCTGATATGGTATTGTGGTCACCAGGGACAAAAAAGATCATAGTAATAGAGCTGACAGTTCCATGGGAGGAAAGATGTGCTGAAGCCCATGAGAGGAAGAAGGCAAAGTACGATACATTGCTGATGGAGTGCAGAGAGAACGGGTGGCAGACCTGGAACTATCCAGTAGAGGTTGGATGTAGAGGCTTTCCAGCACAATCAGTTTGGAGAATGCTATCTGGGTTAGGAGTCACAGGAAGAAGTAGACGAGCAGCAGTCCAGAAGATGGCCCAAGCAGCAGAAAGATCATCATGCAGGGTGTGGATGAAGAGTTAATGCAAAGTAAATGTCACTAAAACAACCATATTATATTTCAAATAATAATCTATTTTGGTCAAAAACATCAACATATAAAAACTATGTCTGTTAACTGTGTGTAATTCATCTGTGGCATAGCAAAGGTGATTCAAGGTTTCAGATATGAAAATTAAATAAATTTGTCACCAAGTCATGTAACATTTCGATGTATGCATTTTGTTAAAGACCATGATAATTTGACCTTGTTTCTAATACTTAACATTAATGTTGATCATGTTATGTGATTTTTACATATAGACCACCAGTTGAATTTCCATTTTCTATAGGTTTACATGTACAGATTGTTCAGTGGCCTTTGGTGGTTTTTAGTGACAAATTTGATGATGCAATGAACTGACTACTGTGTATCTCAGTATATTGGGTGCCCCAGTAGATACGTCGTATCCAATCTCGAGGACATCAAATACTTTGTTTCACTAACAGAAGATTATATTATTTAGAAAACAAAAAGGATACATTCACTGTTATATTCCACTTCTCTGTAAAACTTTGGCACAATGTCACATCTCTCGTTATCCATTAAGATCTCATAAGCCTTTGTTTCTGTATTGTCTTTTGTTATCCTTCTCTTCCATATTGTATTAGGACCCGCTGGTGCAAACGATCCTAAAATAAAGATTAGATATTTGAATTTCTTTTCAACAATACCTTTATTTATACCCATTTTATTATTATTTGTTGTTTTTAGGGGGTGTGGGCTGAATTAGACGTTTTGTTGCAAGCTTGATAGCAAAAATGTGCTATTTAGAACATGCCTATTGAGAGAGCTCTCATTTTGATTGATATATCTAAATGGGATAATCAGATTTTAACCTATTTCAGTATCTGTTACTTGACGTTCCATTCAAAAAAAAAAATAATAATAAAATAAAAAAAATTTAACTAATTTATTAATGGATTGCCTGATTTGAGGTTCAAGAAAAACAAGCGCTATAGCATTTGTAATTAGTAGCAAACTAAATCAAAACTTTCAAGTAGATAACATAAAATGGTCAGCTACATACTTTGTAAAAAAGTCTTTAAATAGTCTTGAGTTCAGACTAATTATCTAAACTAGCTATCAGGTAATTTCATTACTCATGACACTATATATAGCTGTAGATATTTATACATATAGATATACCTGGATGACCTGCTAGTTGTATCCAGGCATTTTTTCTATTCTTCAATAAGGCATCACTGGCTGGTGCTGTCAGATCTAAAGCTGTCTGTAAATATATGAAAATATTAAAAAAAACCTTCAGACTATTTTGTAAATTTTAGAGCAATTTTCCTGATAATTAAATGTAAAAAAATGAATTCTTTTAAGCAACATTGATGAACATTCATTTAAGACATGAACATAATCTATCTACAACTAATACATTTATTATAGAAACTTAATGAACAAGTTATAATTGAAACGGGATTCCATGACAAAGTTACTTCAAAGATGTACACCTATCTTGATGCATAAACATTCATTTTTCACTCATGAATGATTTAAGGTAACTTGAAAAAACCAACAGCATGACTGAAAGTGAACGTAAAGAGATGAAACTTTGGGAGTTCTTTTTTAACTTGCAACAGTTGCTACAAGTCATTTATGAAGCAATCTTGTTTTTTTTTCAGTTAAATATAGCTTTGAGTTTTGCCAGTAGCTTGATCTATAAAAGTAAATGTGTATCACAATAAGTATCATATTGTGAAGCAAATATCATGATACATATCATATCAAAAATAAACATACTAATCCATGTCCATATCACAATCAAGAAGCAAAGTAAAAACTTTGGAACTGACCAGTCAGGTTAGACACTGAACTTCCACCAGGGAAGTGAGGGCAGGTGCTCTGGAAGGGTAAGCACCTCCTGTTTAGCTAGCTACACTATGATGTGTGTAATAAAAATTGTGTGAAAGGAACATGGAACTATGGGATATCAAATATATCCAGGGCAATCCTGGACAGAGACATCAAATTTAACAATACTGTGATGACGGTCATAAACTTTCTGAGGGTCTTGATAAGCCTAGGCTTGCAATATTCCTGAGTCAACAATTTATTTGCAAGCAGCCTGCTTTGTTGTGCAAAGTGTATCCTTGCAGTTAAAAAAAAGTTATCACAGTATTGTCCCGAGCCATTAGGCCCATCAGGCCGGAGCTTATCCCGGTTTCGGTGGCGTTAAGCCACTGAGAGTACAAGACTCTCCCTGAATGGGACGCCGGTCCATCGCAGGGTTAACCCCCAGAATTTTGCTGGTACTCATTTATTTTTTCAGCTGAGTGAACTGGAACAACGTGAAATTAAGTGTCTTGCTCAAGGACACAACACATCGCCCATCCAGGGATCGAACCCACGACCTTCGAATCATGAGTCCAATGCCTTAACCACTAGGCCACACGCTTCCACTGCAGTCATAGTAAACACCTTTAATTCTATACATCTTTCTACAGTATATGTATGGTTAAGATCTGCAAGTTTCTTTTGAAATATTAGATTTTGTACCTATATAAGAAAGTGGCTCCTGTAGTTTCACATCACAGCTAAAACAATTAAGACTACTTTTAATCAAACTGCTTATTTTTGCACATGCACTTTGAAATTCTATATTGACACTGATCAAATGACAGACACTCTTTTGCTTTTCATAATACATGTATATCACAAAAACACCACCATCAAAGGCAAGGAAACACTATATCTAGTAACAGTATATCGCAGAAAACACCACCATCAAAGGCAAGGAAACACTATATCTAGTAACAGTATATCGCAGAAAACACCACTATCAAAGGCAAGAAAACACTATATCTAGTAACAGTATATCGCAGAAAACACCACCATCAAAGGCAAGAAAACACTATATCTAGTGACAGTATATCGCAGAAAACACCACCATCAAAGGCAAAGAAACACTATATCTAGTAACAGTATATCGCAGAAAACACCACCATCAAAGGCAAGAAAACACTATATCTAGTAACAGTATATCGCAGAAAACACCACCATCAAACCCAAGGAAACACTATATCTAGTAACAGTATATCACAGAAAACAACACCATCAATGGCAAGAAAACACTATATCTAGTAACAGTATATCGCAGAAAACACCACCATCAAACGCAAGGAAACACTATATCTAGTAACAGTATATCGCAGAAAACACCACCATCAAAGGCAAGGAAACACTATATCTAGTAACAGTATATCACAGAAAACACCACCATCAAACGCAAGGAAACACTATATCTAGTAACAGTATATCGCAGAAAACACCACCATCAAAGGCAAGGAAACACTATATCTAGTAACAGTATATCGCAGAAAACACCACCATCAAAGGCAAGGAAACACTATCTAGTAACAGTATCGCAGAGAAACACCACCATCAAAGGCAAGGAAACACTATATCTAGTAACAGTATATCGCAGAAAACACCACCATCAAACGCAAGGAAACACTATATCTAGTAACAGTATATTGCAGAAAACACCACCATCAAGGCAAGGAAACACTATATCTAGTAATAGAATATCACAGAAACCACCATCCATCAAAGGCAAGGAAACACTATATCTAGTAACAGTATATTGCAGAAAACACCACCATCAAAGGCAAGGAAACACTATATCTAGTAACAGTATATCACAGAAAACAACACCATCAATGGCAAGAAAACACTATATCTAGTAACAGTATATCGCAGAAAACACCACCATCAAACGCAAGGAAACACTATATCTAGTAACAGTATATCCCAGAAAACACCACCATCAAAGGCAAGAAAACACTATATCTAGTAACAGTATATCACAGAAAACACCACCATCAAACGCAAGGAAACACTATATCTAGTAACAGTATATCGCAGAAAACACCACCATCAAAGGCAAGGAAACACTATATCTAGTAACAGTATATCGCAGAAAACACCACCATCAAAGGCAAGGAAACACTATATCTAGTAACAGTATATCGCAGAAAACACCACCATCAAAGGCAAGGAAACACTATATCTAGTAACAGTATATCGCAGAAAACACCACCATCAAACGCAAGGAAACACTATATCTAGTAACAGTATATTGCAGAAAACACCACCATCAAAGGCAAGGAAACACTATATCTAGTAATAGAATATCACAGAAACCACCATCCATCAAAGGCAAGGAAACACTATATCTAGTAACAGTATATTGCAGAAAACACCACATCAAACGCAAGGAAACACTATATCTAGTAACAGTATATTGCGAAAACACCACCATCGGCAAGGAAACACTATATCTAGTAACAGTATATCGCAGAAAACACACCATCAAAGGCAAGGAAACACTATATCTAGTAACAGTATTGCAGAAAACACCACCATCAAACGCAAGGAAACACTATATCTAGTAACAGTATATTGCAGAAAACACCACCATCAAAGGCAAGGAAACACTATATCTAGTAACAGTACATTGCAGAAAACACCACCATCAAACGCAAGGAAACTATATCTAGTAACAGTATATTGCAGAAACACCACCATCAAAGGCAAGGAAACACTATATCTAGTAATAGAATATTGCAGAAAACACCACCATCAAAGGCAAAAAAACACTATATTTAGTAATAGTATATTACAGAAAACACCACCATCAAAGGCAAGGAAACACTGTATGTAATGTAATCAGTTCATTTAGTGTAAAGTCATCAGTTATCATCAATAAGAATATTTGTCAAACATGATAGATCATCATTGCACATAGATCAATGAGAAACAGAAATTTTCTACAAGGAAATGAAATATTCCAGCTCGGGTGCATATCCTTATCACTCACATATGAGGTATTTCATTGAGTTTTCATGAAATGAAAGTCCCTTTGTGGGGTGTCACAGACCAAAATTATAGATAAATACATCACATAATTACTTGTATTAAAGATACTTTAATATCAATGTTCTAAGTATTGTACATTAGTCATTTATCATTTTTGTCAATTTGTCAGAGGCCCCTTTAGAGTATCCGAACTGCCAAGATTTGTGCAAATTAAAAGTGCAAGCCATAAAGATGCTAAAAAGAAACATCAAAGTTCTAGCACATATTTTTTAACAAGAAAGTTTAAATAAATTTCTGCCAATATCCCAAGGAGACATAACTCTTTTATTTATGCAAACCTTAGCCCTTTATCTAGGCATGATTATTGAAAATATCATCAAATCTGGCCTGGTTACTAAGATTTCAAAGAAAAGGTTAAACGGTACAGTATATAAAGTTTACACACAATGGGATGACAGACAGAGATAAATCACAAAAGCAAATCCGTGGTTCTGCTCAGGCGAGCTAAAAAATAAAATACTAACACTATAAGGTCTTTGAACACATAAAAACCCCATTTGTACCAATGGTTAAGTAAAAGTGTCCTAAAAAATGGCTGATGGACCAGAACACTACATAGCTAAAATATATACTGAATAGATTACCATCTCCAGTTTATTTGGAGCTAGTTTTTAAGCTGGTCACAATGAAATCAGTATACCTACCTGGTAAGTGAATTCAATTATTAAGCATTGGTTTTATTTACCAGAACCTAAAATTACTATGAATACAGGTAGTTTCCTTGGGGGAAAAGACTAAAACCTCTATAATTAACCACTAAAACAACAGTGATCTACTAGCAAATTAAATCTATACTTGTAGTTGCCATTAAATTACACACAGAATTTCAGATTTAGTCTCAATATCAGACAGAATCTTTGCAATAAGAGTTCTAGCAGTTGCCAGCATGTCATATTAATGCATTTTGCTATATTACAGAACTTCAATTTTCCCAATCTAAAAGACGAGGTAGATTTAGAAAATGCAACAAAATCACTTAAGCAAGCTATTAGACAAACAATGTAACTTTTTACTTCTATGACCAAATATTGAGGTAAACAGTACAGTAACATATCATCTAAGATATATTGCGACTTACCGGTTCAAAGGACAAGGAAATATTCACGTTCATGTGATACTCCAGAAAATAATGACAATAAAGTCTATATATTACATGTATTATTATTAAGAAAAAGTTGTCCAATTAGTACCAAGTATTACAAATCATCAATTTAAAGTTGTCTAATTAGTCCCAAGTATTTCAAATCATCAATGTATAGTTGTCCAATTAGTACCAAGTATTTCAAATCATCAATGCACTATTTCAAATACCGGTAGTCAATGCACAGATATATGTATTTATGAGGGGCAAATATTTCCACAAGGGATATTCTGCTTCAGCTGATCCATCAGAATAAAACACTGTATAACTGGATCTTAGTCTTTATATACATGTACAATGTAGCAAGTACAGACTAAATAAGTATATCTGTACTTATGAAGAACTAAATGATATTTACAATTAGACATAAAAATACCTGTAAAAACGCACTGATATAAACAAATATTTTGCAAATTTGATTGGTTGAGGAAATCATACTATAGTGAGTTTTTAGATCCAGACGCGTACAAGACTACTCCCTTACTGTTTTTGACGTAAGTCTGATGACACTGTTTTATATTGATGTATTTATACAGAAAATCAGACAGTTCAATTACCAAATGTCATGATTATATAATCAATAGTTCAAAGAGAAATCTTCAACATTGCAAGTCATGCTGGAAAATAACACACCTGATAATATTTACTGATATTTACTGTTATTTTTCTCGATGTTTTAGAAAGAATGCTGCTTAAATTCAAGTGTTTATATTTTCTCAATGGCTCAAGGTCAAAGCACACTGGTAAACATGTTTATTTTAAGCTTTGGATGATCATATTTTGAGGACTAATGAACGTATGCAGGCCCTGTGGTTATAAGCTTGCATGAATCTGGGGTATCTGATAGTGACTTTTTGGTCTTGAAGCAGAACATCAGTGATGGTTTTGAAACTGCAAGGATTACTGACCAGCTGACCACAGAATAAAATCAAACAATCACACTAAACTGAAACAAAGTCAACATAGGGAACATAGAAAAATATTTTTTCTCACTATCAGACCAAAATAACCATTCATAGTCATGATATGTATTTGTAGTAGAATTTGTGATCTCACACAGTGTTATCAAGCTCTCCTGGAAGCAGGATGTTGGGGAATATTACAGGATGTATTCTCCACTACAGGATTTGACAGTTACATGGAATACCTGTAAAATGCATTGATATAAACATATACTTTCAAAATTTTGATTGGTTGAGGGTAATGGACTATAGTGGCTATCTCAATCCAGTGGTTACAAGACCACTTCCTTACTGTTTTTGACAGTTTTTTTGAAGTCTGATGATGCTGTTTAAATTGATTTAAAACAGAGACTCAGACAGTTCAATGAACAATATGATGATTACTGTATATAATCAATAACAGAAATCTTCAGAGTAACATTATAATATAAGTCATGATGGAAAATTCCACACCTGATAAACATTTTCTGTAATCTAGATGTTTAAGTAAGAAAGAATGCTGCTTAAATTCAAGTGTTTATTTTTTCTCTATTCTGCCTAGATAAAAGTTATAAATGCCAATATGGTCACAAACATCAGCCATTATATAGTATTAATAAATGGCTTACAGGTGAAAGCACACTTGGGTTATTTTTACCTTTGAAAGAGTAATGAACTCTTTAGCTAAAAAACAACCCTTCTCTGTGACATTAACCAGCATACAATCACCTTTACTTAAAGACACTGACTATGTATATGTAAGATGCAAAGAGTTCCAACAAGGGGGAATAATTGCCTGTAAATTTAGTAATTGAGAATTTTAATGCTTGATCGTGATTATGATAAATAACAGTACATATCAAATATTAGGAGCCAGTTAAATTGCCATCAATTAACATGACATATGGAGGTTCTTAAACATGATGCATGATGGCTATTTGATGGTGAATGTCAGTGGTGACTGAAACTGCAAGTATTACTGACCATTAAAATGACAGAATCGGTAACAAAATAAGATCAAATATTTACAATTGGAATTGATCTTCTTTAGATGAACCTATTTGTTTTTGCTGGCATTCAGTTGCTCATGAATATGGTGTGAGGTCATGACCTCTGACAATGTAACATTTAACTATCCAATGACATCAAGGAATGCCAACTAATACATCATGCACTGTTTGATTGGTCAGTATTTAAGCCTACCGTAGTCCTGACGTTTCCATCTTTATTTGGCAAAAAGCTGTTCCATCAATCTGACATGTTTCCTGGAATCTTCATTTCAATAAATTATTATATCAATATTTTTTTTTACATTTCTGACATACTAACAATATTTTTCATGATTGTAAATATAAGAAATAACATTCTATTTGCATGTATTCATTTGGTTTTATGAATGAGAGTCAGGAATAGCATATTTAATATGAACTTCATTTGATATTCTATTGAAAACCACTGTTAGTTGCTGCAAACCAAATTTTAGTTGATTGCCAAATATGCCAACAGACAATTTCAGAAATTGAGTGTTATATCATATAATTACTAGAATAGCAAGGTAAAATCTGTCTTTTCATCAGTTTATCAGAAAATTCAAAACAAGGTTTACCTATTTAATCATAAAATTACACAATTTCAAAATTTAAAGTTTACATAAACTTACGGATCTAAGAATAACCATAATTTCTAATCGGTCTATGTCCCAGTATGGTATATGAATTTAAGAGACGAGAATGAGTGCAAGCACCGGGTACCTTAAGGTTATTTATCTCAATCGGAAAAGAGTGTAGATGTGTGATTGAGCAATCAAAACATGATTACAGAAGTATGTAAAATATACACTTATGAACTTAAAAAGATAAATAAACAAAATACACTGTATTACACCTTATAATAATGATCGTGATTATAATAAATAACAGTACATATCAAATATTAGGAGCCAGTTAAATTGCCATCAATTAACATAACATATGGAGGTTCTTAAACATGATGCATGATGGCTATTTGATGGTGAATGTCAGTGGTGACTTTGAAACTGCAAGTATTACTGACCAGCAAAATGACAGAATTGGTAACAAAATAAGATCAAATATGTACAATTGGAATTGATCTTCTTTAGATGAACCTATTTGTTTTTGCTGGCATTCAGTTGCTCATGGATACGGTGTGGGGTCATAACCTCTGATGACATAACATTTAACTATCCAATGACATCAAGGAATGCCAACCTAATACATCATGCACTGTTTGATTGGTCAGTAGTTAAGCCTAGTCCTGACGTTTCCAGCCTTATTTGGAAAAAGGCTGTTTCTTCAATCCAACATGTTTCCGGAATCTTTATTCAAATAAATCATTATATTGATATTTTTTACATTTCTGACATACTAACATTAACAATATTTTTCATGATTGTTAATACAAGAAATAACATTCTATTTGCGTTTATTCATTCGGTATTATGAAAGAGAGTTAGGAATAGCATATTTAATACCGGTATGAACCTCATTCCATATGCTATTCCTGACTCTCATTCATAATACCAAAATAGAATGTTATTTCTTAAACAATCACACTAGACCGAGACAAATTTAGCCAACATAAGGACATAGACAGGAAATTATTTTTCTTAGTATCGGACTAAAATAACCATTTATTATCATGATTTCTGTTGGTAGTAGAATTTCCAATCTCACATAGTGTTATCATGCTCTCCTGGAAGCAGGATTTAACCCATGTTATTTATAGACAAAAAAAGTTGCTTTTTAAATAAAAGAGGTCTGTGGGCCTAATACCAGTCACATGAGGACATTGAATACCAGTAAGTTAAAATTAAAATTAAATTATTTTAACAAGATCAACCAGCTTTACAAACTAATAGTAGAGCTTTATGTGCTAATGCTGTATATGAAGTTTCAAGTTTCTACGCCTTTTGGTTATAAACAGGAGATGTTTACAAGTTTTACTGTCCTTCCTTCAGGTCACTCACCGCTCTAAATCTGACCGTCAATGTTGGTTAAGGTCAGCTGGCTCCATTTTTTTAACATACCGGGTACTATAGTTTTATGAAGTGATTCTACATATTATTTAGAGTTTCTAAGCATATGACAGTAGTACATGTATTGTAAACACTAAATCTAATGAAGTTTGAGTGTTTTTTGGTTTATACAGTAAAACCTCTCCATCAAGATCAATGCTTTAAGGTCCATCTGCTTACAAATTTCAACAAAAAATTGAATGAATGGGGTTTTACATCCCAGGCAAGAATATTTCACTTATATTGGAATGTCACAAGCTACAGTTGAAGTGCAAGAAAGTTTTACCTTTGCAGAATGCTCAGTGCAATGTTCAGGGAAGTGTAACACAGGGTTTTAAAGGTCTCTTCTGAATGAAGCATAAATTTCATTTCTAAATGCTGAGTGCTCGACAAAAGAACATGTAGTCAGTACTTATTTCTAAGTCTTGTTCGGGGTTTGAACCCTGCAACCACCCACATATAGAGCAAGTGTTCTAGCTACTGTATCACCATCAACCAAAATGAAAATCTATATACAGTCCACCTGTCTATAAAGTCCATATATATATATGATCCCAATGACTGATTTTTATATACAGATTTTACTGTATGTGTAATACATTAATTCTGTATTTAACAAAAAATACCAACCTGATAATTTCTTTTCATTTCTGCTGTGACACGTAATCTCTAAACATTCAGCGTTTATACAAGATTGTGGTGTTTTAATAGAAATGTCAATCATTTACTTCATTCCACATATACAATTCCATCTCCCTGAATTCATTATGTAGATAATTTCTAATTTCTAGCCACATGCAATCGTTTATCTTATAATGAGATGGATAATCCATGGAAACCTTAATTCATCTTCCATTGAATTGTACGAATATAATGAAAATGGTTACCATAGTGAAATGAATAAATAACAAAAGAAATGGTATCACTGGAGTATCAAATATATAGATATATTTATCTACGGTATATACAGAATGTATATATATATATGCTAGCTCATTTTCAGATAATTAAAAGAGATAACACATATACAATGTGGAAAATATATGAATTAAGGGTACATTTAATGATGCAATCAATATCATAACATATATATGATAGAATGTACAAATGTGTTATTATCAGTAAACTTAATCTATCAGGTAACAATAGAAGATAATGAGGATACAGGTAACACCCAACACACAGATAATCTTCTTATAACAATTCTAAACTGATAAAATCAAACAGGTAAATACAGTTAAACATGATACAGACAAGAACATCTGGTGTCAATAAATAAAAAAACAATTTGGAGGTTAATGCAAATGCTGAAACTGTCCGAGGTATGACATAAGGTCTTCTGTATTATCTTAAATGGTTTATTCACAAACCTGTTATTACGTCATATGGTGTTTATTTTACAAGATGTTAAATTCTAATCTTTTTTTTTATCTTATTATAACATTTCCACTTTTTTTTTAATTTTACAGGATTTCAAGTTGGCTCTTGCCCTAAGCAGCTCTTCCATCAAAACCACTGCTAGTTTCTGCCAAACAATTTTAGTTGATTGGCAAATATGCCAACAGGCAATTTCAGAAATTGAGAGTGTTGTATCATATAATTACTAGACAATAATGTATAGCAAGGTAAAATCTGTCTTTTCATCAGTTTATCAGAAAATTCTAAATCAGGTTTACCTATTTAATCATAGAATTACACAATTTCAAAATTTAAAGTTTACATAAACTTATGGATTTAAGAATAACCATAATTTCTAATCGGTCTATGTCCCAGTATGGAATACAAATTCAATAGACAATAATGGGTCCAAGTACCTTAAGGTTAGTTATCTCAATCGGAAAGGAGTGTAGATGTGTGATTGAGCAATCAAAACATGATTACAAAAGTAGGTAAAATATACCCTTATGAACTGAAAAAGATAAATAAACAAAATATACTGTATTACACCTTATAATAAATAAACATCCATCTGATTATATGAACTTAAACCTAGCTGGCCTAGCCTATTACACATATCAAAATAAATAAACAAATGCCAAAATGACAAGGGTTTATCCAAATAAAGGTTTTCAGGCTACAGACAGGAAATCCTAAACTGGGCCTGTATGGCTCACCTGCATTCTTTAAAGCTGAACACAAGAGCTCTAGAATGGTTCAATCTTAATTTCTTCAAATATTTTTCACCAAAATAAATTCAATATCTATATGTGGTAAGACTTAGTATTAAAAAACCTGATATTCTGCTTTGACAGGTATTGTTCATACAACTAACATTACACCAGATATTCATACATGTGGATAAGATTGAATTATAAGACGTACAAGTCTTATCTATAATAATACCTGACATATTTTAATAACAATGGTTCAGTGCAGGTGTCAGAAGATATATTAAGGTTTAAATGTTACAGTAAAATTCCAATCACAACTTTGTTGGCTGCCATTTCTTGTCTCATGCAAGTAAATGGATTAGTTGGTTTGTTGCATAATATTTTAATAAAAAAGACACAACTTTATTTATCAATCTATATACATTAATATGGTATACCGATCTTCATAATGTACTATAATGCTTGCAGTAACACTACAAGTGATAGTGAAGTTGCTCACAAATATGGTCTGAGCACTACCGATGAGGAATTTGATTCAGAAACGGTTGTCTAGTGCTGCAAAATTAAAACAGTTTTAGAAATAATTATGTCACAAACTAAAATTAAAAACCAGTCAGTTCATTACACTGATACAGTGCCAATATATAAAGGACCAGTTAGGATATGGAACAAAATATTTCTCACATAAAGCTGACCATCATTGCTTCCACATGCAGAAACAAGACACACAGTGTCATTTAAGGCTAAATGTTTTATAGAACATTGCAGCCTTTTTGTAAAGCAAGGATTCTAACATGACCTGCGTTTTCCTTCATATGAAACATGAAGAAGCAAGCCGTGGTATAACAAACGATATACCCATCGCTGTTCCGTTTAAATGACGTACTCCATTGCCTTTCTTATGACGTCAAGCTATGTGTCACTAACAATGGTTGTGACGTAATTTTCATTCATAAAATCATTTATTTCAATGGAGGTAATCTCAACAGCCGAATTGTTTAAATTGACCTTTTTGCAAATAGATAGTAAAATGTACTTCCGAAGAAAGAGTTCAATCCTTTTTATCTAAGTCATGTTAGAATTGAAATGATTAACATTTACCCTTGGTATATCGTCGAATAATACATGGACCGTCATTAACATGAGGCGAATATATCACTCGGTAGCAAAGCAACCTCGTGATATATTCTTCCGCATGTGAACTCCGGCCCGTGTATTATTCAACGATATACCACAGGTAATCATTAACATGCGGCGAATATATCACTCGGTGGCAAAGCCACCTCATGATATATTCTTCCGCATGTGAACTCCGGCCCATGTATTATTCAACGATATACCACAGGTAAAAGTTGATTATTTCTTAATTTTATATTTAAAATTTATAGTAAAAATGTGTGAACACAACTTGTTATGATGAGACTTATCACTTGTTCATTGTTGGAGGCAGTGTTCAGTAATCAAAGTGGATGTGTAAGTGTAGTCATGTTACATCTAGTTATATATGAGAATACGTCAGTGGAAAAAGCTTTTTAATTCATAAGCCTGGGTGGGAAAAGGTTTTTAATTCATATTATGTCCATGCTTTTTGTCACGAACTGGATATTAAAAGTTAATTCAAAATATGTTTTTTTAATCTTTTTTAATCAATCTGAAACCGTGGTAACTGGTACCTTTATATCTTTACAGAATCATCTCCTGCCTAGATAAACCTCACAATGTTGGATTTTAATAATTATTACCAGGTATATGTACTTTTATTAATATTAAATTCTCATCCCACACAACTTGATGGTGAGTGAAGTTTATTTACAATTTGAAATGATCCAAATATCAAACTTTACATATATAATAATGATGACTTGATACCTACAACACCAGAAAATTAAACACCTATGTCACACAGTGATGTTTGCCCTAATCTTAACTAACACTATAGTACATGCACGGTATATCAAAGGTGAAAATGATGGTACTGCACTTTAATAGGCCATAGGTTGAAATTAGACTATAGTTGCTGTTGTTGCAAAGCTAAACTATGTAATTTTTCAGCTATTCATGACCAGATAAAGATTATTAACTGTACAAATAAATCTAAAAAAATACATAGATGTATGACATTGAGGTATGACATAAGGTCTTCTATAGAGCTGACCCCAGTGTTATGACATAAGGTCTTCTATAGAGCTGACCCCAGTGTTATGACATATGGTCTTCAGTACCACTGACCCCATTGTAATGAAATTGAGGTATGACATAAGGTCTTCTGTAGAGTTATCATCAGAGGTATGACTTAAGGTCTCCAGTAGAATTAGCCATAGAGGTATGACATCGAGGTATGACATAAAGTCTTCTGTAGAGCTGACCCCAGTGTTATGACATAAGGTCTTCTGTAGAGTTAACCTAAAAGATATTACATTAGATCTTCTATAGAGTTAAATGTCAGACGTATGACAAACAGATGTATGACATTAGTCTTCGATAAAGTTAACCTCACTGGTAAGACATATAGCGGTACGACATAAGGTCTCTGTAGAGTAAACCTCAGAGGTATGACATACATAGGTATGACATAAAGTCTTTGATAGAGCTAACCTTACTGGTATGACAGACAGAGGTATGACAAAAAGTCTTCTGTAGAGTTATTTTCAGAGTTATGACATACAGATGTATGACATAAAGTCTTCTGTAGAGTTTACCTCAGAGGTATGCCATACAGATGTATGACATAAGGTCTTTTGTAGAGTTAACCTCAGAGGTATGCCATATAGAGGTATGACATATGGTCTTCTGTAGAGTTGACCTCCCTGGTGTGACATACAGAGGTATGACATAAGGTCTTCTGTAGACTTAACCTCAGAGGTATGACATAGAGATGTATGACATAAGGTCTTCTGTAGAGTTAACCTCAGAGGTATGCCATACAGATGTATGACATAAGGTCTTCTGTAGAGTTAACCTCAGAGGTATGACATATAGAGGTATTACATATGGTCTTCTGTAGAGTTGACCTCCCTGGTGTGACATACAGAGGTATGACATAAGGTCTTCTGTAGAGTAAACCTCGGAGGTATGACATAGAGATGTATGACATAAGGTCTTCTGTAGAGTTAACCTCAGAAGTATGCCATACAGATGTATGACATATGGTCTTCTGTAGAGTTAACCTCAGAGGTATGACATATAGAGGTATGACATATGGTCTTCTGTAGAGTTGACCTCCCTTGTGTGACATACAGAGGTATGACATAAGGTCTTCTGTAGAGTTAACCTCAGAGGTATGACATAGAGATGTATGACATAAGGACTTCTGTAGAGGTATGCCAAACAGATGTATGACATAAGGTCTTCTGTAGAGTATGACATATAGAGGTATGACATATGGTCTTCCACCGAGTCAACCTCAGAAGTATGACATATAGAGGTATGACATATGGTCTTCCACCGAGTCAACCTCAGAAGTATGACATATAGAGGTATGACATATGGTCTTCCACCGAGTCAACCTCAGAAGTATGACATATAGAGGTATGACATATGGTCTTCTGTAGAGTTGACCTCCTTGATATGACATATAGAGGTATGACATATGATCTTCTGTAGAGTTAACTTCACTGTTATGACATATAGAGGTATGACATAAGGTCTTCTGTAGAGTTAACCTCAGAGGTTTGACATACAGATGTATGGCATAAGGTCTTCTGTAGAGTTGACCTCCCTGGTGTGACATACAGATGTATGACATAAGGTCTTTTGTAGAGTTGACCTCCTTGGTATGACATAAAGATCTTCTGTAGAGTTAACCTCAGAGGTATGACATACAGATGTATGACATAAGGTCTTCTGTAGAGTTAACCTCAGAGGTATGACATACAGATGTATGACATAAGGTCTCTGTAGAGTTAACCTCAGAGGTATGCCATACAGATGTATGACATAAAGTCTTCTGTAGAGTTAACCTCAGAGGTATGAGATACAGATGTATGACATAAGGTCTTCTGTAGTGTTAACCTCAGAGGTATGCCATACAGATGTATGACATAAGGTCTTCTGTAGAGTTAACCTCAGAGGTATGCCATACAGATGTATGACATAAGGTCTTCTGTAGAGTTAAACTCAGAGGTATGACATACAGATGTATGACATAAAGTGTTTAATAGAGTTAACCTCAGAGGTATGACATAAGGTCTTTTGTAGAGTTAACCTCAGAGGTATGACATAAGGTCTTCTGTAGAGTTAACCTCAGTGGTATGACACAATGCCTTCTATCTTCTATAAGTATAATTATTACAGTAAATAATTTGCTAAAAAGAAATCTGTGAGCTACTGCTCACTTAGTATACGCCTGCTATTAACATTTTAAATTGGTACTTGCTGCATGGGAACTCATACTGAGCTCCCATACAAAATTTCAAGTGGCTGTGTTAAGAAGTTGCTGAGAAAACTGTTACTAAAAGTTTTGTATATGATGGACAGAAGGACAGATGTAAACCAGAATACCCCTCTCTTCTTTAAAGTGGGGTATAATTATTGTTTAATTAATGATTGCCTTAATGTATGTTGTGTTTATGAGCCCTGTAAAATATATACTAGAAAATCATACATATATATACACAATAAATAAACCACTCATAAACTATACTACAACACTAAAAATATACAAACAATATCAAAAATAAAAGTGTCCCTACCAATGCCAGAAGATTCGCAAAAACAGTAGCATCAAGATTTTGTTGAGTCTCTGTCTGCCGAAAATTGTTTTTTAGTTCCTTCAACATGACGGAGCACCTATTACATAATGCCACATGATCAGGATTCTCTTTTTTGGCTTTTTTTGACATTACTACCATCTCATCTTGTTTATCATTTTCACAAACATTGCACATTTTATATATTCCTTTCCATTTTGGAAATATCGTAAAAATTGGCCGTGGTGGTTCATCGTCATAAATATCATCATAAGAATCAACTATGGATAAATTTAAATTATCAATAATAACATTGTCAAAATTATTTTTAGAAATCGCTTTCTTAACGTTGTGTCTTCCTTTTGTGTTACCCATGATGCTAGTATTTGGGACTTTTACCATTCTCTTAGCATAATATAGTGTTTCAATTCTTCCAGCTCGATGTACATTTTTATCTTTTGATGTATCACTCTGCACACACCCCATTTCAAGGTAGCACACACCTGGATTCAGAAGAAAATATTAAATACCTAGGTATTTGCTAGCATTAGGAGAAACAACTTTGACATTTTTGTATTAATAATCTCAAACCTATGTTGAGAGAAATCAATTTCTGCTGAAGATACTATATACAGGTAGTATATAATATATATGTTAGTTCTTGCGTTGTCATGGTAATCACTACATCAAAATTAAAATGTTCCAATTTATCTTTTTCTCTGTCAATGGTATTAACATCTAAGTCATGTGAATAACATTTTCAACATTTCCTGCCATATGAAGCACTTTGAGTCTCAGGTAAGTAAGTCTATAATAACTACAGTTTGATCTTTATCTGCAGACAAGAAGCACCAATTAAGCTAATGAGAGGAACTTGATGTACCATTAAAATGGTAGAAATTCATTTCACACTTTTCAGATTTGAGTAGGATTAGGTAAAAATCCTAAGACTCGCAGAAGATCAGAACATTTGTTTAAAACAAATGAACAATGGAATTTGGACATTTGTTCCAGCTAGACCAAGGCTTGTCCTTCTATACAGAGTAACATGTATAATACCCGGTAAGCTAGATTAATTGCTGAGGTATAAATCCAAATACTGCATGAAGATCCAAATGTAATTCCTATTTTTCTCTTATTTAAAACAAATTAACAATGGGATATTGGGCATTTGTCCGAGAACATCACTTGTCATTATATCTATATGTACAATAAACTAGAATTTTAATCATAATGTTACCTGGTTAACAGCAAAACATAACAGTTTTTCTTTACAAAAATTATAACACCTTGGAGCTCATTCCTAATTACTGTACATCAAAGTCTGATACACTAAATACAGATAAAAAGACTAAATAACTGACCAAAACATGGGCACCTTAAAGTGTGAACCTGCACAACACATCTCCTGCATAGCCAGTAAAATGATCAAATGACAGTCAATTTTACTCCATTGAATGGTTTTAAAGCTGTTTTAGACTAATAACCTATAAATTACAACAATATAGACATATAAGCCTCTCCTTTATTCCAGTTTGTAAGAAGTGTTGTCCAATGAAATACCCTGACATTTTACAATGTAAACCATATGGGATTGGTAGATTAATACACATTCTATGTTTTTCGGTTACACAGGAAATAACAATGTTTCAAAGTTCAGAATAAAGTTCAAAGTGTCACAAACTGCACACACTTTCACCATTTCTGGTTCTGTGTGGGTGAGGAGATGCAAGCAAACTATCAAACATGCACGTGTATGTGCCAGTTTTTGGTCTCTTTAATATACATGTACATTGTATATAAATGACAAACAGAACCACACATGTGGCATTTTTGATATCTTAAATTTGAGAACCTTCAAGTATAGTATATAAAATGATATGTAAATTCATTTTCAACACCAAGAATTCCAATGTACAGGTCAGCATACAGTCCAACCGGCCTTAAAGGCCACCTCTATATAAGGGCCACCTGCTTATAAAGGCCAGTAGAATTGTATCCCAATTGTTCTTTATTCATATTATTTGAACCTGTATTTTAAGACCACCTGTCCATAGAGGCCACTTTTAGGGATTCCCTTGGGTGACCTTTATAGACATGTATTATTACAGCACATTAGAAAAAATAAAAAAATACAATATGATTTGTAATCTTGTTTGGATGAAGTGATCAGGGTGAATAAAACACCCTCTGGAAACATCATATCCCCTCCACCCACCTCCAAATGTGACTGCCAAGTTTCATATTGCAGCAAAACCTTATTTGATTCCTTGTCACTATCTAGTAAGTAAAATTTTTGCAAGATAAAGGGGTTTGGTGATAAGTTGAGGGATGTTGATAAAGAAAAACAGAGAAGAAATGGATTTCGAGTATTTGATGATAAGTGACCTGGCAAAGTTATCAAGGGGTATTATAACGACGTTTTACTGTACATGCAACCAGTATTATACGGTGTCAGCTGATGAAGCAGATTTCAACCAAGTAAAATTGTTGATGTTTATAACAGTAACTATTCATTATAATAAAAAATTTAGTGCCCTTTAGTGACATTACATGTCCTCAGGAATGTATTTCTTGAACAAATAAATCAGTATGTTTGTTTTTGATGTACCATTTTCTAAATAGCAATAAACTTTATGTATAATAATACCAGTGTTGGGAGTTGGTTTTATTTTCATAATCCATGATTAGTTCAGTAAATGATCAATAATTAGTTACAGTACCAAATACATGCTAATAATGGTTGTAGCACTTCAATTGATTTTCTTTCGAATCATTTTTTATTTCAGCACGTTCAAACTACTAGCATACATGTGTAACAGGAAAGAGAAAAATACAGGGTCGGACCAGGGATCGAACCCGGGACCTCCTGCACTATATGCGAGTGCTCTACCACTGAGCTACCCAGGCCGCTACATTCCTCCCTTCCTTTTTTCGATTCAATACCCTTAAATGGAAACCACCAGGTTCCAACCTGGGACCAACCTGTTAGTTGGCCACTTCCCAGGGTCGGACCTGGGATAAAACCCGGGACCTCCTGCACTATAGGCGAGTGCTCTACCACTGAGCTATGCAGACATCTACACATGTATGGACTAAGCAAGCAATACACAACTTGTCCTTGGATTGAGCGAGCGATACACAAAAAGTTACGGGCCTTCAACAAAACATCCTGATATATATGATTATGATTTCACAGATTGGGTTTGGTTTAATGAAATAAAACCTCTTAAGTTACTTATGTACCAGGCAATATCAAGATTTATTGACTGTGCTCTGCCAGGATATAGACCTGGTGCTCAGGCCATATCAAAATGAAGGTCTATATCCTGGCCCTCAGCCAGTCCATAAATTTTGATAGTACCCTGTACAAAATAACTATTGTCTAAGTATTTTCTAAAGTGTGCCTAGGCTGAAAAACTTTGTCGGTTCATGTGTCACTTTTCAGTGGTTTTCTGCAGATACTCTGGTTTTCTTAACTATCTCAGAACATTAGCAAAATATTCTTGACTGGGGCTTAAAACAATATTACTACACTCCTTTTTCTATTCTTACATAATTAAAGAGCTAAAATAACACACAAACCTTAAATTCATTATAGTTTGAGTTTGAGTGCTGAAAAATATTTTTCATGATGGTTTGTAATGAATTTAAAGTCCTGCAATTGTTGAAGTAACCAATTGGAGGATTATTTTTTTTTCCAATTACCGAAATCCGAAGACCACTCAGACTCTGGTGATTAGAAATTCTGATTGTTGTCAAAATTGATAAACAGGTAGCTTCCAAATATTTTTGTGAAGATTTTAATATTTATAAGTATTGTATTAACTTTTTTAAGAAAATGTTGGATGAAACTTACATCCATTTCTTTGACCAATTGGTCATTGATGTCTTAAATTAATCACTGAGTCATCTCAGTGTCAGTGACAGTTTGTTTACTGGGTTACTGCTAATGATCCTCATCCTAAAATTGGTTTCTGTTGATCACACATTTTTTTAGTTCTGATCATCCTAGACCCACTGGTACTGCATGATAGGCAAGAGTTTCAACAAACACTAAAACATCTTTGAAGAGTACCTGTAAAAATTGTTTAGTTTTGACAAACATGTATTTCATATCTCATATTCTTTAAATACTGGTATGGATTGATAAAAATTTCACAAAAATCAGTTGTGAAATAAGAGAGATATGTCAATTTCTTATACAAATGTATGTCTCCAGTTATTCCAAATCAAAAGGCTGGATTTTGAGACCTGTTTTGTACTAAATCCCCACATAATATTATTTTACTATGCAAAGTAGACTAATTCAAACTTGTAGGGAACATTCTTTTATTTTTTTCACAATAAATTTATTTGATGATGTGGTATTTACAGCAGATTGACACCTACTGGTACCAATAATTGAGAGGTTATCAACAATCTTCCTTGATACACATTTATACCTGTTAATTAGACACATTTGTTTGATTACTGGTAATTAAGACCTGTACCCATAATTAAAAGAATGTTAAATTACAATTTACTAAATTGATTTACAGGTATCCATAGTGATTTTATGACACTTGAGTCTTATGCAACATTATGCTCCTGCTTTCCAAAGAACTCACACAAGCACTTTTATGCCTTTATTCTATTAAACAGCAGCAAACAATACTTACTAGTATTGTCTCTAGATCAGTTTAATCATCCAGATGTATTACGAGTTATCTCCCTTAGATTTGAATGTATTACAAATGCCAATGAGTATCTCATATCGGCAATCTGCATACACATTTTAATAGATGTTATCATTCAAAACCATTTAGAATAGTATAATACATATACACTTGCAATAATATATAAACAGAAATATGTGTTGCCAACAACTGGTTTTACAAGGTTTTTAAACCATCTATTATTGTCTTTGAGATGTTATCTTGAATCTAAGGGGAACAACATCACAACAAATCACTGCTGCTAACTTTGGGCACTCCTGTGAAACAATCATTGTTCAACTTCATATTGGCAATAAACAAAAGCATACACATTAACAGTCCCCTGGTAGTATACCACCTCCAGTGGTTTGAAAGAAATTTGATGAATGTTATTTGTCATTATTTATGGATGTCACATCTAACAAGAGGCCAATTGGACTTAACGTTCACCTGAGAAATCATCTAATACAGATATTCAAGGGCCAATTACTATAGAGGACATCTAAATTTTTAGCAGTATTCACCCAAATGCAAGGATATTTGTAGATTAATTATTCCTACAAATGCCACAACCAAGACTTTTAAGGTTTACAGTCACTAATTTCAGGGAAAAGTCATATACCACTCTAAAATATTTACATTTATTGTGTTTGATTGTATTAAACTCTGTTTTATACCAAATGAAGTTATAGGACTATAATTACATTTGCTAATGTGACGTCACTCATTTCTTGCTGACACCTATGCCCGTGACGTCATTGATAGGTTGTTCCAGGAATTGAAATTGCATGTCGTACACAAGTGTTTTAAATTTATATCAGGATTCAAAAACAAAAATAAAATTTTCAAAAAATGTGAAATGTAAATATAACCATTGAACTGTCTAGAAATGGCATTTTTAGTGCTATAACTTCCATTGCCGTGCAAAGCAAACTAGTCATAATGCGCGCTAGCGCGTTATTTGGTAAAGGAATTTATAGCACTATAAACGCCATTTCTAGACAGTTCAATGGTTAAATATTATAAAGGGGGCACATATTTTCATAAATTCATGATTCCCTCTTCCCCACAAACTGTTTTAGATAGATTGTAATTAAAAGTACTTTCAAAATTTCACTCTTTGTGAGAAAAAGGTTTAAACATAAAGATATTTTTTTTTAAATCTCAACTTACCATTCCATTTTCAATACTAGATATTTTCTCTGTTTTTTCTTGTGTTGGTGATGGTGGGAATGTTACTGGAGGTTGTATACCTGTACTTGTCATGATGGTGGTCACTGTATGTTATTAATGTCTACCAAAACATGTACATCTTTATAATCCTGCTTGACGTTATTCTAACAGCATTGCTCAGGAACCTGTAAGTAACACAAAAACAATGCTTAATACAGTAAAGTGTACTACATAGCTGTCAAGGATGATAGGAAGCAGAGAGTGGAACAAATGTTCGTCAAATGTGCTACAAAACGCTGAGTAAGTTGAAAACCTGTCAAACTGAAGTTCAGTGGAACCTGTGAAAATTAAACTCCTGAGTAAACCAAAAATTTGTCAAAACTGAAGTACAGTCAAACCTGTCTATAAAGGCCACCCAAGGAACAAATAAAAGTGACCTTTATGGGCAGATAGCCTCTATATGCAGGTTCATATAATACGAATAAAAAACAATTGGGATACAACTCTACTGGCCTTTATAAGCAGGTGGCCCTTATATAGAGGTGGTCTTTAAGGCAGGTTGGACTGTATAATGGAACCTGTGAAATCATAACCCCAATTGAACCAACCACCCATGAATCTGAGCCGTCAAAATAAAACAATCAGTAATTAGTGATCAGTACAATGTAGTATCTGATGACGACATGACTCTTTGTATTATGCATACATAAACCTGTGTGAAGTCATAAAATTCCCATGCACAATGAACATCCTACTTGAACAGCTAGGAAACAATTAATATTCCCATGCTTATACATAATAATGTCTTGTATAAGTAAGTGTACATGACATTAATTTAACAAGCACATTTGGTGAATTAGTATCCCCAGCAAGTAAATACTTTATAGCAATTTTGAGCATAAGTCCAATAATATGCACATTTCCTATCACTGTTGATACTTTTACCAACTTTTGTAAGCTGATGAATAGAATTTGGTAAAATATTACTCAAGACAAGAATTTGCTATACGCTTACATAATACATAATAGTTTGTTCAAAGGATAAATTAGCTAATAGTAATAATATGAACCTCTCTTATTGTCCACTGTTTATGTTTTGGAGGAAATACTGAAAACGTATTCAATTTTGTATGTATTTATTTTAGCGGTAGAGGAAATTTAGACATATCCGCATAGTTTTTGAAATATGCACTATAACACAATAAGCATAATATAATTTTCGCTCTGTATTAATTTTCCCAGAAAACAACGAAATAAGCGTAAATTAGTACACCACAAAAATTAATACATTGACAGTACTCAAGACAAAAAATGTGAAGGACAAGACAACTGAACTTCAAATTAAATATTCCCTTTCTCAAAGGTGGGGATAATAAAGAAGTACATTGTATTTTCAATTTTTTCATCTTTGAAAGGAACAACAAATATGAAATAAAAGTGCTCTATGGTATAGAGTTGCTTTTTCTTCCATCTGAAAACATATCTAGTCTCTATTTGTTGAACTAAAGCATGGGCATAGTTGATTTTAAACCATATCAAATCCCAATTTATAAACAACAATAATCAACAACCTTTTCTATTTTGTGTCAAGTCCTTATGTACCTGTATTACAAAGCCATTGATAAATACACTATTTTTCCACATTCTGAGCAATACAAAAAAAAAGTCAAAATAAAACATGCAGTGAACTTTCAGCTTATCATACTTACTTAAGTTTATAAATTCAAATTCCCATCACCATAATATCTTCATTAAAGTACTTTATAAAACGTCTCCAGCATGACTAGAACTAATTAAACTTACTCTTTCCGTGGCTATATATAGAGTCTATATTATGGACATAACTTCCGTAGCTATATATGGGCATGCGGTAATCGGAATTAAAACTTAATTTCCAAAAAAATTTAAAATAAGAAACAAGTTGAAGACCTATCTGAACTAAGCTATTTTTAAATGTGTATTTCCTAAACATGTGCCTACAGGTACACTGTATATATAAAACTGTATAAACATCCACATTTCCTCATTCCAGGTATGTTGAGCGTTTCCCTATGTTAGTCAATGGTCGCATATTTGTCTTATCATGAACCCATAAATATATGTTGTTTTTTCTTTTCCTTTGACATCATCTTCAATATCTTACACATGTAGCTGTCACTATATATCTATATTTATTATGTGTCTATGTCATCATTGTCATAATTCTGTTACATAAACACATCTATATACCTTAACTGTCAATCATTAAAGGCTTAATGCTGGCCACTGTTCTCACCCTGCAGAGTTCATCCTACAGGTGACCCAGAGTCCATACAAACTATCCCACTACTATATCCACAATTCTACAGTAAGTAGTAGCCTCTAGACAAGAAGAAATGAGTTAAATCTCAAAATTTCCTTCACTTAAATTTGAAATTTAGTGAATATGGTGAGACAGATAGACTTAGAACCTAGATTTAAACCAGTACCACAGTCTAAACTTTAAACAATAATTTTTATAATTTTTCAATAAAGATTATTTGACAAATGTATCCTAACAAAAAAAAAATGACTCATTACTGATACTAGGTTTACTGTATTGTGACTGTTACATGTGTCTATGTCAAGCTTTCTTGTTTCTTTACTACAATGTACTGGTATTCACCAGGACCCAAACCTGAAAACTTGACCAGTCTACCACAGGTCTAAATGTGGAAACTTGACTGATCACAGGATCAAAACCTGAAAAATTGTCTAGTCTACCACAGGTCTAAATGTGGAAACTTAACTGATCACAGGATCAAAACCTGAAAAATTGTCTAGTCTACCACAGGTCTAAATGTAGAAACTTGACTGATCACAGGATCAAAACCTGAAAACTTGACCAGTCCACCACAGGTCTAAATGTGGAAACTTGACTGATCACAGGATCAAAACCTGAAAACTTGACCAGTCTACCACAGGTCTTATTGTGAAAACTTAACTGATCACAGGATCAAAACCTGAAAAATTGACCAGTCTACCACAGGTCTAAATGTGGAAACTTGACTGATCACAGGATCAAAACCTGAAAAATTGTCTAGTCTACCACAGGTCTAAATGTGGAAACTTGACTGATCACAGGATCAAAACCTGACAATTTGACCAGTCTACCACAGGTCTAAATGTGGAAACTTGACTGATCACAGGATCAAAACCTGAAAACTTGACCAGTCTTCCACAGGTCTAAATGTGGAAACTTGACTGATCACAGGATCAAAACCTGAAAGCAATACAAAAAAAAGTCAAAATAAAACATGCAGTGAACTTTCAGCTTATCATACTTACTTAAGTTTATAAATTCAAATTCCCATCACCATAATATCTTCATTAAAGTACTTTATAAAACGTCTCCAGCATGACTAGAACTAATTAAACTTACTCTTTCCGTGGCTATATATAGAGTCTATATTATGGACATAACTTCCGTAGCTATATATGGGCATGCGGTAATCGGAATTAAAACTTAATTTCCAAAAAAATTTAAAATAAGAAACAAGTTGAAGACCTATCTGAACTAAGCTATTTTTAAATGTGTATTTCCTAAACATGTGCCTACAGGTACACTGTATATATAAAACTGTATAAACATCCACATTTCCTCATTCCAGGTATGTTGAGCGTTTCCCTATGTTAGTCAATGGTCGCATATTTGTCTTATCATGAACCCATAAATATATGTTGTTTTTCTTTTCCTTTGACATCATCTTCAATATCTTACACATGTAGCTGTCACTATATATCTATATTTATTATGTGTCTATGTCATCATTGTCATAATTCTGTTACATAAACACATCTATATACCTTAACTGTCAATCATTAAAGGCTTAATGCTGGCCACTGTTCTCACCCTGCAGAGTTCATCCTACAGGTGACCCAGAGTCCATACAAACTATCCCACTACTATATCCACAATTCTACAGTAAGTAGTAGCCTCTAGACAAGAAGAAATGAGTTAAATCTCAAAATTTCCTTCACTTAAATTTGAAATTTAGTGAATATGGTGAGACAGATAGACTTAGAACCTAGATTTAAACCAGTACCACAGTCTAAACTTTAAACAATAATTTTTATAATTTTTCAATAAAGATTATTTGACAAATGTATCCTAACAAAAAAAAAATGACTCATTACTGATACTAGGTTTACTGTATTGTGACTGTTACATGTGTCTATGTCAAGCTTTCTTGTTTCTTTACTACAATGTACTGGTATTCACCAGGACCCAAACCTGAAAACTTGACCAGTCTACCACAGGTCTAAATGTGGAAACTTGACTGATCACAGGATCAAAACCTGAAAAATTGTCTAGTCTACCACAGGTCTAAATGTGGAAACTTAACTGATCACAGGATCAAAACCTGAAAAATTGTCTAGTCTACCACAGGTCTAAATGTGGAAACTTGACTGATCACAGGATCAAAACCTGAAAACTTGACCAGTCCACCACAGGTCTAAATGTGGAAACTTGACTGATCACAGGATCAAAACCTGAAAACTTGACCAGTCTACCACAGGTCTTATTGTGAAAACTTAACTGATCACAGGATCAAAACCTGAAAAATTGACCAGTCTACCACAGGTCTAAATGTGGAAACTTGACTGATCACAGGATCAAAACCTGAAAAATTGTCTAGTCTACCACAGGTCTAAATGTGGAAACTTGACTGATCACAGGATCAAAACCTGACAATTTGACCAGTCTACCACAGGTCTAAATGTGGAAACTTGACTGATCACAGGATCAAAACCTGAAAACTTGACCAGTCTTCCACAGGTCTAAATGTGGAAACTTGACTGATCACAGGATCAAAACCTGAAAACTTGACCTAAGTCTACCACAGGTCTAAATGTGGAAACTTGACTGATCACAGGATCAAAACCTGAAAAATTGACCAGTCTACCACAGGTCTAAATGTGGAAACTTGACTGATCACAGGATCAAAACCTGAAAAATTGACCAGTCTACCACAGGTCTAAATGTGGAAACTTGACTGATCGCAGGATCAAAACCTGAAAAATTGACCAGTCTACCACAGGTCTAAATGTGGAAACTTGACTGATCACAGGATCAAAACCTGAAAACTTGTCTAGTCTACCACAGGTCTAAATGTGGAAACTTAACTGATCACAGGATCAAAACCTGAAAAATTGACCAGTCTACCACAGGTCTAAATGTGGAAACTTGACTGATCACAGGATCAAAACCTGAAAACTTGACCAGTCTTCCACAGGTCTAAATGTGGAAACTTGACTGATCACAGGATCAAAACCTGAAAACTTGACCTAAGTCTACCACAGGTCTAAATGTGGAAACTTGACTGATCACAGGATCAAAACCTGAAAAATTGACCAGTCTACCACAGGTCTAAATGTGGAAACTTGACTGATCACAGGATCAAAACCTGAAAACTTGACCAGTCTACTACATGTCTAAATGTGGAAACTTGACTGATCACAGGATCAAAACCTGAAAAATTGACCAGTCTTCCACAGGTCTAAATGTGGAAACTTGACTGATCACAGGATCAAAACCTGAAAAATTGTCTAGTCTACCACAGGTCTAAATGTGGAAACTTGACTGATCACAGGATCAAAACCTGAAAACTTGTCTAGTCTACCACAGGTCTAAATGTGGAAACTTGACTGATCACAGGATCAAAACCTGAAAAATTGACCAGTCTACCACAGGTCTAAATGTGGAAACTTGACTGATCACAGGATCAAAACCTGAAAAATTGTCTAGTCTACCACAGGTCTAAATGTGGAAACTTGACTGATCACAGGATCAAAACCTGAAAAATTGTCTAGTCTACCACAGGTCTAAATGTGGAAACTTGACTGATCACAGGATCAAAACCTGAAAACTTGACCAGTCTTCCACAGGTCTAAATGTGGAAACTTGACTGATCACAGGATCAAAACCTGAAAAATTGACCAGTCTACCACAGGTCTAAATGTGGAAACTTGACTGATCGCAGGATCAAAACCTGAAAAATTGACCAGTCTACCACAGGTCTAAATGTGGAAACTTGACTGATCACAGGATCAAAACCTGAAAACTTGACCAGTCTACCACAGGTCTAAATGTGGAAACTTAACTGATCACAGGATCAAAACCTGAAAAATTGACCAGTCTACCACAGGTCTAAATGTGGAAACTTGACTGATCACAGGATCAAAACCTGAAAACTTGACCAGTCTACCACAGGTCTAAATGTGGAAACTTGACTGATCACAGGATCAAAACCTGAAAACTTGACCAGTCTACCACAGGTCTAAATGTGGAAACTTGACTGATCACAGGATCAAAACCTGAAAAATTGTCTAGTCTACCACAGGTCTAAATGTGGAAACTTGACTGATCACAGGATCAAAACCTGAAAAATTGTCTAGTCTACCACAGGTCTAAATGTGGAAACTTGACTGATCACAGGATCAAAACCTGAAAAATTGTCTAGTCTACCACAGGTCTAAATGTGGAAACTTGACTGATCACAGGATCAAAACCTGAAAACTTGACCTATTTACCACATGGTCCAAATGTCGAAATTCTGTCACCTATACGAGACATTTTCATTCAGTAACAAAAATAGAATGTTAATTTTTGCTTTTTATCCTTAAAAGGGTGAAATCAGATCTGAACAAGAAATAACTAATCTGAAGTTGTAGTCAACTGTTACAATGTACATAAAGTACAGATATAAATTATTTTATTCCACAATTTTAACAAGAAAAAATCCTTGTCTTTTAAAGTACAAAAGACTGTAAAGGATTTTTATTATATTAAGCACTGTATATTTCATTCTAGATACCTTTTCCTTGTGTATATAGAACTATATCAATTTGTATTGGTAAATTTTTATTGTATATATTTATATAGCATTTCAATAAAACTTAATACAAAGTACCAGTGGCGGTTTTGTTTGCCAAAAACTACTACCTACTAAAGGTAGCTTTCCCTTGGGGAAATGACTAAAATTTCCTAAATTCGCTACTAAAGTTCTGAAAACAACAGTGATAAACTACAAAACATTGACAAATATTGTATTATATTGTATATACACTCGTAAGTTGTACAATACACTCGCAAGTTGTAAAACTTTCAGTGAATATTAAATATAAATACCGGGTATATACAAATATGTTGTCCTTACCTGATATTGCCGCAATATAATATCCTTGCAATTAGGATCCTAAGCTATTGCAAGCATGTCACTATGCAGTTTGATGTATTTCGGAATTTTAATTTTGTCATTTAAAGGTCAAATGCAGATTTTTTAAAAAATAAATATAACATTAAATCACTGTTGAATATATTAATAATATAATATTATTAAATATTAAAACAGTGAGCTGTTTTAAAAGAAAATGCTTGCCTAAGTTTGAAGACTGTTTCCAATAGACACCAAAATTAGCACAAGATACAAGGAAATATAATTAAGCTTGTCAAGTGTTTCACATCATTTTCTGACAATATTATACATTTGTGCAATTTATACAGACCTATATTTTATATATATACCTGTCGGTATATGTAGTAACAGGTGTAATTCATAATTATACACCAGTAATAAATTACCAAACTAATAATCTGACCATCCTTAATTTTTTGTAAACATTTTCACTACATATCTAAATAAGATATGAGAAACACTGTTAGACCTTTGGCATGTTTGGGAATTATCTGTTTGTAAGAGATCTACAGCTGTATGATCCTGTGCATTGCATTTCCGCAACTTCTCCACAAAATTATGCTTTCATTTCCACTTGATTTCTTTTTCATTTCAGCAATCACTATAATTTCTTTCACATGTACCAGTAAGATGGGGTATGAGGTTAATAAGATAATTCTGCTCATAACAATAAGAAACTATACATTACTTTTCTCAATGTTAAAAAAGTTTTTGGAGACTAAGAAGGAAAATTTTGTTTGCTAGTACTTTACATATATGCATACAGAAATTCTCATGAGTTGAAAAATGGGATTATAGTTGTATTATTGTAAGAGTTATCTACCTTAATGCACGTACATTGTAACGTCACATTGATGTATTGGTGTTTTGTGTACTATGCTATCTTACTTGTACAGCCAGATGACTAAGTGTCAAGTTCCATATAAATGCTGCTGAACTTACCTTGTTTTAGTTAAATATGTTAACCAACATTATATGTTATACAGGGCTTTGGCAGGTTACACGGCCCCATGTACCCCGTCAAAGATGAATGTACCCTGAGCCTGCGCAGAGTACATAAATCTTTGATGGGGTACATGGGGCCGTGTAACCTGCCAAAGCCCTGTATAACGTTTTTGTCACCCTTCAAAGCGTAACTAGTTGGATCTTTTTAACTCCCATTTCGTATTTTGTGTGACTTGCGTATGTTGTCGCCATGTTTGTTTACTGTAACTAGACGTCAGCGATGTACGAGTTTCTTCCCTTTTACCGCTAAACGTCGCGTGCGTTCATGTACCCCGGCAAGTTAACCGATCGCTATGCGAGAAATTTCTTTGAAGGGTGACAAATTATTACAATAGTCTATAGATGTACCTAGCCCTTTATAGAATTGGATTCTAAGGTAACCATTTTTTTTAAAAATCCAATCTTAAACCAAATAACCAAAAGATCTGAAAATACACTTCCAGGTAGTGAGCAAGGAAGAACAGATTAAAATTTGGTGTAATTTACAAGTAAACTGTGGAAATCAAACAAATTTAAACAATGCTGAAAACAATACAGTACTCAGTCTCTGGTACGTAGCTTGCAACAAATTGTATGTACATCTACTCAAATAAGTCATTCAAAAACTCAACACATAGCTGCTTAAGTTTGCCCATAGTTCAGGGTTAAGAATTAATTAGCTTCCTAGATACTTACCTAATTCCCTGATTGGCAAGCCAACAATATTAAGAGATATGATTACACAATCATGGTGCATCAACTACTAAGTAGATTATACAAGTATCATACTTACCTTAAAACAATAGGACATTAAATGCTCTGTTAAATCATCCACTAAACACAACAGCCCAAAGTACATACAAATGATAATGTAATTTCTTATTAAAGAAACTGTAAATGCAGTACCACGACAAACTGACAATTCTGTACTAACCGCATACAGGTCCCACAATTCATATATGTATATTCTTTAAAATTTAAATATAAAGGCCTGTTGTAAATAAATAAAATAAGATAAACATTGTCACATATATGTGAGCCTAAAGGCATGTACCCTTTGTGATTATTCAGGACAAATACTGGTAGTTCCCATGTTTTGAAAGTTAACCACCTATAAAAATTAAGTATTAAATGTAGGTCAATCATTGATAATTTATAACTAATAATTTGTTATTCACATCATGAATACTTTTAAGCATTCATTCAACCATAAGAATTTAAGGTCTTGTTCATCATCTTTTTCTGTAGATTTAACAATAGGACTTGAATTGCTCACCTGGTCAAATACTGGATTGCAGTAAATTCCATCTTTGGAAGACCAATACTATTAATGCTTATTAAAGGGTACCCCGACAGTCACCTGTTCTAAACTTAAGATTTGAGACAAATATGAACATATATTGGCATTTAAGTTAACTTGACGAGTATCAATTTAAATTATAAACATAATCTCTAAAATGTAACAATTAACTTTTCAGCAGCCATGCCGCAGTATGCTGCAAAATGCACCCCCACCTTCCATCCACTTCACAATTATATATGGTATTTAAAACTGAAGAGAATGGCATTGCTTAAAGCTGTTACTGGCATACACAATTCAAATATCTATCAAACGCTATGAAACTAATTACAGAATGTCAACTGGAGGATAAAATGTCTTGGCTATGTTAACAATGTACAATGTACCTACTTTTTGGATCCTAAGCTCCTACACAAAATAATTCCAAAAAGGTACATTAATTTCTAATACAAATCTGAAATCAAATGTTAGTTCAGTAGCTACTAGCTGTAGCTAGATATTAGCTTATCTATAATGTTGATACCAAACATAAAATTTTAAAATAAGTCAGGTTACCAAGGCAAGGCAAGAGATGTCCAAGATAATATTTGACTAATGGAATTTGACCTGAGCATGTAATTTGTACTTGAGAATTAATTTTGACTATTTCACTAAATAATTTCAGAATTTTCAAAAGTGCCTATACTGACTGACTTTGTATGCCTTAAATTACTACAGAAAAAAGGTAGATTCCTCTAGGGAAATATTACTAAAATTTCCTATTTTGACCACTAAAATTACCAACAGTGATAAGATAGCAAATTAAGTTCTAAGCCACAACTTTTCAGATGTTGTTACAATATGACATCTTTGTAATGAGAATCATAGTCATGTTGCCAGCAGATCATAATGAAGTTGGCTATATTTCATAACATTTTCCGAATTATAAAGTTAGAAGGTTGGTTTAAAAAAAGTAACAAAATCACTGTTTTCTCCAAATGTCATTATAGCATGTTCCATTTACCTGGTAAATGTCAGAAAAATGTAATATTAATGTCTTCTCCATATGTCATTACAGCATGTTCCATTTACGTGGTAAATATCAGAAAAAGCTATGTGGAATTTTCCTGAGTTAGATAATTTCATACCCTCTATCATCAGTTCATACAAGAACATAAATTAATACCTAATAATTATCTATAAATTCTTAAATAAGGAATACATGACTTCCTATTCATTATCTAAGTAGATAAAACTTAATGAACTCATTGTTTACAATCTTATAAAGTTTGACAGCAACAAAGATATTCTGGTTGAAAACAATCCCATTTTAACTGATTCATATAAAACCTGGACCCATTTATGAAACAACAAACAATCCTAAAATTCATACTGCTCACCATCCCCACAATGCTTATGTAAGACACTATAGACACTATCTAAATTTGAAAATTCAATTCAAAAAATCAACCACACATGTAAATGTTGAACTTGATGATGCAGGGGTTCAAAATACATGTAGCACACATCTATTGTCTTAACTTTTTACTATTACACTATTAGGAACCTTGAAATATTTACTGTTCATATAACCATATTATTGATGGACCTGCAGATTAATGGTTTCCATCTACAGTTTCTCCATTTCTCTATTTGGGACCCAAAAGGTCCAGGTTTTAAAATTAAATAGGTATTGTTTCAAAGATACTAAATCTAAAATATCGAAGGTGTAGCTGTTGTAGTTGATACATATCAGTCATTTATATTTTATTGATGCTTTATAGAGGCTCTCTAAAGTTTCCCCATTTAGGACCCTACTTGAACTTCCATTATGGGTGCAAATTGAAAACTACATGCTAACGTCTAGCACTTACAGTTTTTCACCGAGGCCCCAAGAGAATTCTTCACGTAAACATGGTTGTAGTGGAATATTATTAAATTTGGGCAAGCTGTTTCACAAAACAAAATTAAAATTAATTGTAAAAAGTTTGCACACCACACCAAGTGACAGTGAACCACTCTACCTCACTTGAGCTAAACAATATTGAATAACTTGTTGTACTCTGTAGCAAGATGCTAATATTGACATGATAACAACAATTGCATGAGTTTTAGTTTTTCCAGAACATCTTGCATTTTCATTTTGAAGATTTTTCATTCATATATATCAATTTTTTTTTTTAAAAAATAGAGCCACTTTGTCTAGGAGAGTAGAGGATGGGAGAAAGGGACTGGAGCTTAGTGCCCAAGTGGTCTAAAGCATCAACTTGTGGGTCACAGCACAAATTATTATTTCCAGACCCTAAATGGATTATGATAGAAGCAGAACAATTCAACATGTTTCCAGTTTAGCTTGGTACACCTATCTTCAGTATTCTATTTCAAATATTTACCATTTTATTTTGACATGTCTATATTCTTCAGACAAAACGAACCACATCTAAATTTGAGAAAAGGCTTTACTAAGTTAAAGACTAGAATGTCCTAATTCATATAAGTCACTAAAGTACCAAATTACTAGAAAGCTAATACGGGAGTTTAACAATTTTATCTCCCTTGATTACTCTCTATGGTTAGAGGTAAGAAAGTGTACCGTCTGCAAGCCAGGGGGCATTCCCCTATTACCTACATGTATACATGTGCTAGTATATACAGTATATATAAATGTATCTACATTATATTTTATTTTCTTAAAGTGTTTCATCTGAAAATAAATAAATAAATAAACAAATAAATAAATAAATAAATAAATAAGACTGAAAAGTAATCTTGACCCAATAAGTACCCACAATGTAATTGAATATTGATTGATGCAAGGTTGAATTATAGTATTTTTTAAATAAATAAATAAATAAATAAAAACATAAATAAATTTTGAAACATGACCTTGAATGCCGCATCAATATACACTTTAAATATTTTAAATCTTTTTTTTTATTTTTTATTTTTATTTATTCTTTTTTTACTTTTTTTTTTTTTTTTTTTGAATGACACACAGTGAAAAAATTCATGTCATGTCTATCAATTAAATTTATTTATTTATTTATTTATTTATTTATTTATTTTTTATGTATTTATTTATTTATTTTAAATTTTATTTTGGAAAGTAACTTTATAAGGGAATAGTTGGTTACTTTAGTTAAAATGTTTGAAATAAATAGGGATTTTTTCTAAAAAATAATGAATCGTTTACCATTTCATATGCCATTTTTTATGACATCATAAAATACAGATTATTTTATAAAAAAATATGACAACCAAAAAACGTATAAAATTATTGAAACCATACAGATATTTGGTGTTAAACTTTATTATATTTTTTATTCACATTCTAAATACTTTTACAGTATTCTCTAACATTAATACATTTCATTTAATTTATCAGTTTATAAGTTTGATGTTATCTTGTATATTGAAGTTTGTGTAATTGATAAAAACGATACTTTTAAATTCTTAATGTTATCGATGGATGCTGACCATAAAGGGGTTCATTTGTCGTTTGTCGGTACGTGTCATGTATTGAGTCATCCGGTAATGTTGACAGGTGTGCGGAGGTGTGTGAATTACGGATACTAATTAAACGATTAAGACTTCAACACCATAATCTTGGTAATACATTACGGGATAAACAATTTATCAATGAGAAACTTTTTAATAAACAGCAATGAAACATGTAGATATGAGGAGCATCATATTTCTTGGAGCAAATATTGGGTACGGGAAGAATAAAATGTAATTGTAATCGCCATAAGTACATCATAATTTTGGGTTCGTTTAATTAATTAAAATTAGTTAAATGTAATTCTGTCAAAGGCAATTATTTACATGCATACAGAATATATCGATTCAATGTTCTCCCACATCGGCGTAAACTTTATAAGTTTTGATACTACAACTGATAAAGTTCTTCCACAAACTGGTATGTATTCAAGATTGTTTTTCTAGCTATACTATAGACTGCCTATTATTAGTATCATATCTTTGTCCTTATAGCAAAAATGCCAAACATAACCATTTTATTTTATTTTTAAAGTTTAAAATGCTAAACAAAATATATTAATTATACTTCTTTAATTTGGTTTATTCATTTTTATCATCTTTTAATTTTAACTGTTTTTTTATATTCTTGATAGTTTTAACAGAGACATATATATATATTTATATGTCTCTGGTTTTAATTTCTAAAATATTAAATAATAAACATATTTGACTTAAAGAAAATATAAATTTATAAGTAAGAAATAGTTTTGTCACATAAAATATATATTTATTCATGAATGAATGTAAATATATCACATTTACGGCAATGTTTGACCATTTAAAAGCGTTACCAGCCTTAGACCTTTATTACGACTGCCCCCTCGATTGCAAATCACGTTCAATCGCGTCCAATCTCGTAAGGTCACGGGCCTTGCGCATGCGTAATAAACAATGTTAAACTCCTCTATTAATAAATATTAAGATTGTTATCATATTGTTACACATCACATCTCAGTATTCATTAGAGCCTGCTCTACAAAATGAATGATATTCTAGACAATTGAAAGACCTTCAAATACCAAAACAAATGTCAGACAAATGTTGCCTACAGAATTATTTTCCCACCTGTACAGGTGTCACTTTTACTGAAATAAAACAAATTAAAGTATTGGAAACATCATACATCATACTTCTGAAAATACCCTACTGTATAATTTATCTGTGGCAAAGCATTAGTTAATCAAGCTCTTAGAGAAGAAAATCAATAAAGTGCAGGATGATATATTATATATACCATTGACGTACACATTTTGTCACAATTAATGAACAATATATACAAAAGTACACAACATACTATCTTAATTGGTAAATTAATTGAAGAGTATTTTTAAAATCCTTAAAAAGTGATTTTCTCGACTGAGATGATATGAACTGCTAAAAATGTCCTATATTGGATTTACAATGTACAGTAAAAATTTAATTGGACAAATTTTCATTGGTAGAAAAAACTTGAAAATAAATTATGTCATTGTTCAGTGGTCAACATATTTCACTCGTCATTATAAGTAATTTTGTATTGGATCAATTTGTAGTGTTGGTTATGTCACTTTTTCCTATGCCAGTAAATTATATAAAATTAATAAATATTTGAAATAAATCCAACATGTGTGATCCTATAATCAAACAAAATAACTCATAAGTTTGTTTTTACTTTGCATTTAATCTAAGTCAGAAATATCATTTGTGTTGTGAAAAATTCTAAAATAAAAATATTATGGGGGAATGACATAGGGCAGAACTGTTTTGGGGCTAAACGTCTGTAATTCAGTTTTTTTCATGTGTTTCCTCCCTCCTGTTACACTTGTATGATTTTGATTCAAAGTTCTACTTTGAATAGAAACCACCAGGTTCCACCCTAGGACTGATATGTTGGTCACTTCCGGGTCCCAGAAGGCAAAATAACAAGGAAACTTAATATTAACAGGACTCTTAGGCCTGCCAACAGTGCTGAGCTACCCTATCACCGATTGAACCTACTGTATGAACCATTCTGTTCGTGACAGTGAAATACTCATCATATCTATAGAAAATCAAATAAATTTGAATAAAGATTGATATTTTTCACCTACTTGTACCTAGTCGTAATAGGAAATCTGTATGCGCATTTGCGATATTCCCGTAATATATCTGCATAGGGTGAAACGTTGGCACTATGGGGATTAAACATGTTGATAAACCAGACAAATGGGTGGATTCTGTAGCACATATGGCGTAAAACGTCACTAAGGACATCACTTCCGGTGTAAACATTGCCATTTTCGACATGTAAAATCCCCATAATGCCAACATTTTCCTTTCTACAGACATACTTTATGACAATCCTGGATGCACATACAGATTTCCTATTATGACTAGGTACAAGTAGGTGAAAAATATTAATCTTTATTGAAATGTATTTGATTTTCTATGGATATGATGAGTATTTAACTGTCACAAACAGAATGGTTCATACAGTAGTCTAGTCTAGTCTACCTCGCATTCAAAACTTGGAAAATTATTTAAGTACCAAGTTTAATTTTGATCAGGCGAATAATTTTTGTCTCCAGATCAGGACAGTGCCAAGTAGCGTATATTTCAAAATTCCAACCAAGCCCCGCCATTGCCTTTATCACCTGTGTGTTGCAAAGAGGGGGGGGGGGGTTACCCAACATCATGCATGTGGCTTTACTTTTAAGTTTTAAAGTAGATTGAAAGGTATAATAAGTTGAAGTGATACTATACTGTTTTGATATTCTGTCTAGTTTATGATGGTATTGATTGTGACATTCTAGAGTGGAGGCCAGAGGGGATTTAGGGTAGAAGAGATACCTTTTGAAAAATTCGTCTGTCACAACCAAGTGTCGTAACACTTTTGGTAGTCGTAATATATTTAAGAATTTTAAATCATTATATTTCATATCGCTATATACTATATCTTATTGCTGTTATTTTCACAAATGTATATAATGATGGTTAAATTTGATATTTACAAAATATATCCCAAACTTTGGTTTGTTTTCTTTTACGACATACCATTCTACTTTACATTATTTTGGCGCTAAATTTGTCGATCGAAAAGGAGGAAACAAAACAACAGTTATGTCTGAGACTTATGATCCTTCTTCATTGCCAGATCTTTTACCTATATACTACAAAAAGTTATTCCCGTACGGTCCATATTATCGTTGGCTCAATTATGGAGGAGGTAATCTCTCTCTCTCTCTCTCTCTCTCTCTCTCATACACACACCACTGCGGTAGCTCAGTTGGTAGAGTGCTAGCTCCGTAAGTGGGATGCCATGGGTTCGACCCCCCGTCGGGTCTGACCCAGAACTTAATAGTGGGTAGTGACTTCTTTCGCCAAGCACTCGGCATTTACGAAATAAAAGCGGCGGTTCTTTCAGATAGGAACTTAAATGAGGTCTCATGGTGGGCTTGGCATGAGAAAGAACCCTGCTTTATAATGCCATCTGCACCTTCGCCTATACTATAGCTTGCTACTCTGGATGTAAGTAAAATATTTTTGACTGGGTAAACACCATTACTCAACTCATCTCTCTCTCTCTCTCTCTCTCTCTCTCTCTCTCTCTCTCTATCTCTCTGACATAACATAAAATAAGGATTATGACAAGAGATGTGGACAAGTTTTTACTGATGTCAAAACCTTAACCCTACTCCTTTGTAAATAACATAAATTATTTCTCACAACATTCTAACCTTATACCATTGACCATAATGGCCTTGTGTTAAGCCTTAAGGTCACAAACATTGTTGGATTGGATCGGCAACAGAAATAATTCACTCTGTTGTATGTACCACTCCACCACTATAACCACAATCAGTAGGTCAATTCCATTACATTATAATTGTAATGTTAGGAAAGGGGCAAAAAAAAACACTACTGCGCTAGGATTCAGACCCAGTAATTAGTTTAGATTTATATACTCTTCAAATTATTATTTCTTATTCATATTCCAGGGATTTATCAAAGGCCTATTTAGGGCCGAAATTCGGCCCCATTCCCAATGGAAAAAAGGTTGATTTTTTCCCAAAATCGGCTGAGAAAATTCCCAATTAGAAAATTGTGTTGTTTTAAAATGAAAATGAAAGTAAATTTTGTGAAAGCCCCCAATCGGCTGTTTTTATTCATAAATGGGTTCGTTGCTACGATATTCAGATTCATTATGTTAATGTAACTTGTAAGAGCGATTTATATACTGGTTCCAGTTTTTCAGTTAAACATTGGCATCAGCTTTTGTGTTTGTATCAAATGTATGACTATGCATTATCTGAAGCATAACAACAAACACTTCAGAGATTATGATTCAATAACTCCATAATGTCACATAATAGCAAGTATTACAAAAAGCGCCTCAAGAAGGAAGATGCAAAATCAAGTAAAAAGATTCTAGATTATTTTAAAACAACATCTGCAAAGCAAGATAAAAATACTGCTTCTACATCAAAGGCTTCCGAGACCATGAGTAAACCAACTTCTTACATTGAGATTGAAAGTAAAGCGGCAAAATGCGATGATGACAAATGGCATCAAAAATGATGTCAAAGTTTTCCCAAAATGAGCAAAAAGTTGATAGTTTTTCCCAATTTTAAGTTTAGGGCCTTTTCACAAAAGACCCTGATAAATCCCTGTATTCACAATTTAAACAGTTGATGGAATGAGTATGTAATTGATAATGAAAATATGTCTGGGACGATATAATTTCACGGTAAAATCTATTTGGCAGAATTAGGGCTGTGACGGGTAGAGAATTCTGTACCCGGGTACCCGAAATCTTGTACCCGACCCGGTACCGAGTACCCGATGCTTTTCAACTTCCACACATTTCAATTAAGAATCTATTTCACAAACCGTGAATAAGTAACCAGAATAAATAAATATTATTAAATAAATGATTATTAATCTATATAGATGATTTTACCGTAAACAAATGCAGTAAATTGCAGATAAAGCCGATAAATCGGCATCTTGTATGTTTATTATAGACTAATATAGTACCCAGCTCTCCATGATGAAACCTTAACTACGCATGCGCAATGCCTTTACGAGTTACACTTCAAAGGTTTTGTCTTGCAAGCTAGGTTAAATAGAATCAATAACTGTCATTGTTTTGTTAATGTTATTAAATAAAGTAATTTCCAAATTTCCAATTTTCTTTCGGTCATGTTTAAAGTTGCTTATAGTGGTTCCCCGATAACCAATATCACCATTCGGAACCATATATCGTATTATTGGGTTGAATGTAGTTCCTCAAGGTGTTCCGATACTTACCCTCGTGTGTCACAAACTGACAGAAGTATAAACAATGTTCACGATTACTGACATGTCGTGTCATTTTGAATGCAAGTCAAGAGTTTAATTGAACTTATATACATTTTATACATTTTATTTTAGGTCTACAACAATGATACAATTTTTCTGTAAATATTATTTACCTATACAGACCTTAGATAGAATTTTTATTTCCACTTGGCACAGTGCCTAGTTGAATAAGAAAACCACTGGGCACTTGGAAATTTAACTCGGCACAGTTACCACAAGTGTAAAAGATAGACGACTGACAAATATATAAGCACTCGGAACATCAATTGGATTTAACGTTACACTTAGGGACTTCCGAATGCAAAACGGTTTGCACATATGATGCAAACGTTCAAATGATTTTGTTGATTCATGCTTGTAACAGAATGGAAAGATTTTTACAAAGGGGCCCTGATCGGTACAATTGACCTCCTTATACACGATTTTCCAACCTACACAAAATTATCTATTGTTTATTAATTGTAACAAGCCCATGATGTATTTGTCTGATGAATTTAACTCGGCACTGTGACGAGTGCAATAAAAACATCACTCGTCCCAGTTCTAATTTCACTCGTCGGGACGAGTGGACGAGTGAATAATCGAAGCCCTGCTATAAAATATTATCCATGGAACAAATCTTAACAAGAAAATATTATATTAAGACAATATTTCATCGGGGATAAAATAAACCGTTACAATTACAAGTATACAATCGTATGATTATGCTTGTAAATATCATATTATTGTCAAGGGATCAAGTTCCCCAGTGATATTTTACACATTTGGAACACCGTAGACATGTCGCAGTCATATGACTTGTTGGTAACAGGTATTGAAAATGACTTTAAACTTTGTATGAATCTGCTGTTTAATACCACTCGGAAGGGCCTACCATGTTAATTTAAACTACATTTAGTGTCATTTTGTAAAATATGATTGTCAATTCAACTGTAACTTTGTTAAATAGAAACTTGCCAAAAAAATAATCTGCTGTGTTTTTGTTTGCTTTCAGTTCCTAAAACTTATTTCAGTCACAGAGAGTTTTCATTTACTTTGAAAGATGATGTTTATATCCGTTACCAGTCATTCTCGGACCAGCAGGAACTGGAAAAAGAAATACAAAGAAGATGTCCATATAAAATTGATATTGGGGCGGTGTTTTCTCATAGAGTAAGTGCTCAAAGATCATATTATGAATCGTATCCAGTTAAATGGACGGTTAATGTATTGAGCTGAAATGAGTGTTCCAATATTCAAATATGGATATATTTTGAAGATACATATATTCAATTAATTGGTATTTGAATATTTGTTCCTAGAAGAGCACATGTTGTCATAATTCTAATGGAGCTTTTAGTTTGTCTGGAAAAATAAATATTTCTACATAGCACTAAACTGCTTCAAGACATTTTCTTTCTTTCTTCATTAATGAAAAAGATTATTGATCCAAACAGTCGCCATAAAATCTTGACAGATCCAGCAATGAGACTTGGGTTCATTTACTCCCTGTCATGACATCATTTCCTATAAATATTATTTCTCTTTAAATTTTTTATTCATGTCATTCCAAAAGCATACCTATTAAAGGCTATTAATTAAGTACAATTTTGAACAAGCAAATGGACAAACGAAATCTCTTGAGCAATCATCAGTTTGGATTTTCACAGAGTTTCTGACTTGTTTTTGATTGAATTTGGAGCATTTGTAATTATCATATGATACCCAAAAGATGCTTTTGATTTTAAAGTTTTTGAATTATCAAGGATGACAAAGAAACATTTTGAACCAAATGATGACTTCAAAAAGACAAATCATGACATGTTTATTATTTTTTCCAGCCAAAAGAACATAAAACAGTAAAGGCAGCTGCTTTTCAGGCACAAGAAAAAGAACTTGTATTTGATATAGATATGACAGACTATGATGATGTTAGAAATTGTTGTTCGTAAGTATATATAAACAAACTAATTAGATTCAAGGGATATTATCTCTTTGAACAAGCCAGAAATGAAGAAATTCAAATCGTGAGTACTGCCAGCTTTTTAGGAAAGTATGCTTATTTGGTTGTCCGGAATAGTATTTTGTTCACAATCAGAATTATCTCCCTTATATTGAGGTGACTTGATCGCTTATATTGAGGTGATCAAGTCATAAATGGCAGCTAGAGGAATCCTGAGGACTTGAAAATCACTACTCACCGAGCTGCGAAGCAAATTTACAAACTATGTCAGACTATAATCTACTCCCTATGAAAATCAAACTTTGAGTTTGAGTTACACTTTGATCTGTAAGCACAGTTCATGCTTGGTCACTGAAGTTTTACTGGGTGGTATTGACCGTCATTCTAGACAGGTTTCCATGAACACTAAAAGAATTCTGCTATTTTCCTTTCTTTTGTTCTTTTCACAATTATCTATTATTATTTATGTTATAACATACTGTTATTTGGTCTTTTGTATATTCTGTAGTCCTTTCTATTTTAACAACAAAACAGGATAAGTAAGATATAGGTATAATTGTTTTGTTGTCATGGTCAACGTTTATGTTTTATTGGGTGGTAACAGTTCATATCTCTTTTGTCAGAGTAGAACAGCTAAGCATAATATGATAACCAGTATTTCACATATTTATTTTATAGGGGAGCTGATATATGTGCCAAGTGTTGGCCTCTAATGAAAATAGCTATACAGATTATTGACAGAGCTTTGAGAGGTAAATTCAATATTTTTATCAAATGAATTTGAGTGCCATAAAAATGAAAAGTACACTAGTAAGTACTGCTTGCTACTAGAGACCTATAATCTACTTCTTTTGTCAAGCGACTCTTTAAAGATGGGAAAAGTAATAGGTATGTAGAAGATTGGTCATTTCTATGGATCTGCTGATACTGTTTGAATAATTTGTAATCATAATCCTTGTACTGAACTGATTTGTTTCTTACGGTATTTTGTTACGATAAAGGTTGATAGGGTATAATGTTTTTCAAACTTATCACAATCTTTGGATGAAATGGTGTCTTGTTTGCACCACAAATTATTATAGTCGCCTGTTTGTGTAAAAAAAAAACCCAGACATGTAGCATTACAAACAAAATAAAATAACATCATGTATTTAAATAATATATATATATATAATTCCAAATATGTTGAAAAAGTTTATCCTTTGTTTTATATTAAAAACTTGAAAAATAAGTTAAAATGTTTTCTAAAACATAACTGAAGTTTTGTAAAACATGTTTCACTGTTGTGTAGAGTTCTTCTTGTTACATATTTTAAAATTATTATTCCATTTAATAATATGTATATATATTTTCAGAGGACTTTGGGTTCCAGCACCTACTGTGGGTGTACTCTGGAAGGAGAGGGATACATTGCTGGGTATGTGATGATGTTGCTCGTAAATTGTCACAGAATGGTAGATCAGCTATAGCAGAGTATCTAAGTGTTGTGAAGGTATAGTTTAAATAGTATGTTATAACCTGGTAAAAAATCTAGAGCAATAGAACAAGGAAATTGTGTTTTAAGGTTTTATTTTAACCATTTTTCCCAAATTTCTCTGTAATGTTTCTTAGAAATATTGAACCAGACAAAACCACTATCTGCAATGTTTCTCACAAACAAACAAACAAAAAAAATACAGCTGATTGCAATGTTGGTTTAACCTTCTTGTTGTTGTTATCCTAATCTCCTTCTTCGCCAGAAAATGGACTCTATGTAATTTGGAATAACACTATGGAGTTTAAAGTTCCACTATGGAGAAATTAACACTTTGTACTTTGTTTAACCACATGCAAATTTGCCTGTTATGTGTAAATCACTGATTTATTTTCTTATTATATTTAGAAATTCTAGAATATAATAGAAACTGTAGAAATGAAAAATTTAAGTAATTAATGATTGGCCAACTTAGTAAATGCTTGGCCAACTTAATAAAGTTTTTGATAAACTTGATGTACAGGCTGGCTATGCTGTTTTTCAGAAGTTCATATATTAATTTATGTCATAATTATTATTTTGGGTACAAAATCAAAATAGATATAGTCAAACAACATTTACATGTCTTCTTGACCTGTAATTTAAATCTTTGTTATTGACCAATACATTTATGTATAGGGAATATACAGTCCAACCTGCCCTAAAGGCCACCTCTATATAAGGGCCACCTGATTATAGAGGCCAGTATAATTGTATCCCAGTTGTTCTTTATTCATATTATTTGAATTGTATATAATGGCCACCTGTCCATAAAGGCCACTTTTACTGGTTCCATTGGGTGGCCTTTATAGACAGGTTTGACTGTAGGCGTTTAATGCGTCCACAACATGCATTAAGGTGTTAACTACAAACACTACCCATGTATTGGTTGGATCCTTCTATATAAATATTCCTAATGAAAGGTCAAGCAGACAGGTCAGTGTTGTTAGTCAATACAACATCAATATCATAAAGCTGATAGAAATTCCATTTTCTTGTACAGACATAACTGGATATATGTATGTTTTATATTTTAAGGGTGGTGAACATCAAACGAAGAAAGTAACACTAGATGATATCATTCATCCTTCTATCAGGTAACGTTTTAATCAGTTGACTGTTTGAACTTTGGGTTTGAAACTTAAACAAGTCCAGCAGCTCCAAGACCTGAAACTGTACATTTTTATTTCTTTTGGGGGGGGGGGGGGGGGGGGAACTTGTTAACAGAGTGGTCTAAAGCTTGCTCTTTTTGTTCATTATGATAATGGAGTCAAAGAGAAACAACTGAGACAATCCTCAACAGTTTGCAACAATACTGGATAATCTCCCCCTGGTAATTTAAAAGGCCACAAATGTTCTGGTAGAGGTTACTCGGATCCCAATTTGCACCATAACAAGATTGGTCCTTAAATACTTTTGCATTTTGCATTCTAATTCATTGAAAACTGCATGCTGTAAAATTGTTTCTGAATATTTATAAAAAAATATTAATTATATTTTACAGACAGTCTTTGGATATTGTTGAAAAGGCTTTTAAAGAATATGCAGTTGATAAACAAGATTTCCTCGGAAATGAAGAGAGACAGACCAAAGTGCTTTCACTTATTCCAGATGATGATATCCTTACATAATTATGTTAATTTATCAGACCCCTTTAAATGTTTATATTTGTGGCCATGGTGGATGAGAAGTCTAAAGTGAATGCTTAAGAATCACAGTACCTTATACTTCCTATGAAAGATAAATTTTACAGAAAAAAATGAAAAGTTGCTGAAAATTTCTCTACTATCTTCACTAAATTTCATTTAAATTGAATAAAAATTTAGATTAAAAAAATGTAAGTAATGTTCTTTTCTATTTTCTCGAAAATGTTTTTGATATTTATGGCATGATGATGAAGAGAAAATTTCACCAGGGGTTCATAATTATGTTTTGTAATGGAAGGTCCAGGACCTTTTGCCTTTATTTTTGGCAGGTCCCACATAAAGTTTTGAAAGTCCAATATCAACATTGAAAGATCCATGTGCAATTATGTAATTATATTGAAAAAGTACAATTATTCTGGTAAAAATGGCAGGTTCAGCGGACTTTTACAATTTAAATATTAATGGTCCCAAGGTAAAATCAATAGGTCCCGGACCTCGGACCCAGGGAATTTTGAACCCCTGTTTCACATTTGAAATTTAGAAAGTAGGTGTCAGAATTTCATATTAATGTCCTTAATGTTTGGTACAGTTCAGAACTCAATTACTAGAAGATTTCAAAAATGGAAATAATTCAAGAGTTTGGTGGGTGATTATGCAGAAACGTGAGAAAGATATTAGAGAAAAGGTATAAAAAATATTCACATTATTTATTTTTGTCATGAAACTTTATATAATGTGTATATAAAGACCACCTAAAACTGAAAACCCAGTTAGATTGGGTTTAATGAAAGTGATTTTTATGATGACCACTATGGTAGCTCATTTGGTAGAGTGCTTCCTTTGTATATGGTAGCCCATTGGTATGAACCCTGGTTGGGTCTGACCAAGATTCGAAAATAGGTACAGACTGTTCTTTCGCCAAGCACTGGACTTTTAAAAATGAAAGTCACATGGTTCTTCAGAAAAGACCTTAAAACCGATGCTCCATGTCACTGCAAGTGTGGCAAGTTAAAGAACCCTCCCTGAACATAGACCTGAGCACACTGCAAAGGTCAAAATTTCTGCCACTTCACCTATAACTGGCAAAATCATGATATAAGTCAAATATTCTTGACTTGGATGTAAAAACCCATTCAATCAATGAATCATTATGGTGAGGTTTAGTATTTCGCATAAATACTGAATTACAATCAAACTACGGTAAGATATTAAACAAAATTACTAAAGTTAAGCAATGTAAAAAGAAAAATATGTTTCTATGACAATTTTTATTTGATAATTTGTGGTTTGCCATTCAACATACCAGAACTTTGTTGGCCTACTTACCAGTTTCCATGACCAGGATGAGGGGTTGCTGTTTGGAACTGTTAACCATGTTTATACCCTTTTCACCTTGACAAAGTTGGACTAGGTCAGATAGGTCAAATGAGGAAAATATCACCATTATGACTACATTTATGTATTCTTGAGCACCTAGCCTCACTTCCCTGGTAAGTGTTGGCATGTTTAACTTGAACTGCTAGATTTCAAAGTTTATACTGTCTTTTTTCATTGTGATTTGGATGTGGACTGGTATGTTTGTTTTTTTTTTTTTATTAAGAGACTATTCTAGACCATATATGAAACATAATACATGCATGATCATTTATGTGTTTATAATAAAGTGTGTTGTATATTTGCTATCATATAGAGACATTGATATTTCAGAAAAAATACAAAGGATGTCAAAATGTTACCAAGGAAATTATGTTACAGTACTGTTACCCAAGATTAGATGTTAATGTCAGTACAGGTGTTAACCACTTGTTAAAAAGTCCATTCTGTGTTCATCCAAAGACAGGTTAGTATGAATCATGTTGTTTAAAAATATTTCATTTCATTGGTATAAATATGGATGGAAATCAACCATTTATCAGTTTTAATAGATTTTATTCCACCACCAGTATTTAAGGAATTCAAATTTCAAACCCTTGATTTTGATTGTCAAGTTGCTAATGCTTTAGCCTTCAAACTCATGGTTCCTTACTACTGTGGGTTTGCACCTGGTTGACCAAATTGGAAAATGTTTTCTAACTCATAAGCATTTATGTCAATTATGACATGGGTCAGTACCAGTATAATGGACAGAGTGGTTTGTGATATTTATCTGTAGTATTGTGGGCAAGTAAAATAGCATTTTAAAAGTTGCCATAAGTGTGCATGTGTACAAAGCAGGTCATAAATACTTTGCACAAACTAAAACATCACATGAATTAAGATTAATTCTTGAGATTAATGTAATTGTCTTACTGATAACTAAATAATTTCTGATGTGAGGTAAAACAGTATTCAACCAACAAACTTTTAATTTTAAAGAATTTTTTGCCAACTGTTTTGGATTTATGTGCCTTTGTCAATGAAATTTAATCATTTTTGGGACTTTGCATATTTAAGTTTAAGGTTTGGAAAACCCCAATTTTTAAACCATTTCACAGCACTTCTTGTAAAGTTGTCTTACAATGGTATATAAACAAACATACAATATTATTTGATTGTTTTAACAAATGTTTACAGGTCGTATTTGTGTACCAATTGATCCAGCAAAAGTTGATGAGTTTGACCCAGAAGATGTACCATTAGTCAGGTAAATATAATACATGTACATGAAGTATCACCCAAAGGACCTCTCTACTTTATAGATGGATGGTCTTAATAGAGGTTCAATAAATATGAAGAAAAGGGACTTTTAAAACACTGATCATTATAGCAGGTGTTTCTGGTCAAGTGAATTTGAAAAGGGAAAACCTGTCTCAACAACAGATGTAGTGGGATAAACCCTTTTAGTATTTGTAGTCCCTTTTTGTTGGTGTATGTTTTAAATCTCTAAATAAATATTAAATTTATATCCGTCATATACATGTATGTATGTCCAAAGGTACACCCCAAATTTATACTCGGTTTATTGTATTTGAAAATTTATGCGACTTAACTAAGGTCATCAAATTATTTTAAAAATCAAGGGTAACCTCAGGGGTTGAAAATTCTTCAAGCCCGAAGCCCAGGACTAGAAATTTGGCAAGCAGAACTTTGCAAAAATTTTACTGAAAAGTCTGTCGGGATTAAACACTCAGAAGCCCAATGAATTTTATTTTCCATTGTAGCCTGGTGTCTTGAAAAAATCTTGAAAAACCATCCGTAGTCACGTTACCCTGATATAGTTTATATTCATTCTTGACCATTACAGCGCTTGTAAGAAATGCTAGTCATTAGGTGGGCAACTTAAGCCTTCTGTTGATAAAGAAAAATCTAGATAGTTATTGCGCTTGTAATCGCTACCAATTTTCAGTCTTGTCCGATGGTGTAGTTGTTTACTTTAAATTTCACACCAACAAGCAGGCTACAGTGGCAAGAAAAGAAACACATGAAAATAAAGACACCAAATATGATCAGAGAAGTGTGTGCAATTGTTTTAACAGCCGTCACATGGGTTGTAAATACTGCCAAAAATACCATTTAACTGCCGATAAAAATAATACATATTGATTTCTGGTTTTCTCCTTCGATTTTGTCGTTAACCAAACTCAGGACTTGATTAAAAAAAAATTGCGGGCTTTTGATTTTCTTTGTCAAAAAGTCTGTGGCTTTAGCTCATCTGAAAAAATTTTCAACCCCTGAACCTATTTTAAAAGTGAGTTTCATGAAACAAGAATTCAATGACATAGTTAGAAGAGTTTACTTACATCAGCAATATTACTTATAATGAATTTTGAAATAAATTGTTATGCTGCAGACTAATTCAGTATTCAACAAACCAGACAGCCTTGATCATTTGTTCTAATGGATGTTATGTTATGGAATGTTCTTATTACAGTCAGCTGATAGAAGAACTGAATAAGACAGACAACACAGACGATCCATCAAAGCGTGGAAAAGGTACATGTATATATTCAGTAGATAGGAGATTTGGTATGGCAAATCAACGCTGCCAACTCTACAAGATTTTTGATTGATAATATATTCATAGTCGCTATATTTACTTTGCCAGAAAGAGGGGTTATTTTGGTTTACAAAATTTTATGACACCAAGTCATGAAAGTTATTTTTACTGCTGATTTGGAACTTAAGCCTGTAATTCATTATTTAATTGGAAAAACTGTGAGCCACAAGCTCACAAAAAATACCCCGCTCAAAATTTTAAATAGGAGGTGCACATCTTCATTATATCACAAAGATTGTGTGAAAGTTTCATGAAAATCCATTGAAGGGTTTAGGAGGAGTTGCGGTTAAGAGATAGGTACCCTAAGGTGTAACAGAAGGACGAACGGACACCCCTATCATTATATACCCCCCACTTTTTAAGCAGAGGGTATAGTAAATGTGTCTTTATATTTTAGAAGTAGTATAACCTCTTGACAATGCCCCTCAGTTATTTTGTCAGCACATTATTGCAAATTTTCAAATCCCCAAATTCACTTCTTCAGATTATTTCCTTAATACTATGTCCTGATTTAAAACTGTTGTTGGCTTTATTGTAATACATTCAGACTGTTGATGTTGTTGTAATAATGTTTAACTGCTATCAGCAATATTTATCTATTTGTGACTTAGAATAAGTTGAATTATCTAAGGAATAATCTAAGAACAAGTTTGTGCATATGTAGTGCCTATTCTGGGGCAGCTTTAATTTGCTTGCGTACCAGCTCAATATACCAATCTCCCAGTCACATTATACTGACACTTCATTCTGTATGCTGCATACCAAGCATATTTTAATCGTATAAATGACACTAACAGAGTTTGAAAATGCAAGGCATATGCTCTACCACAATTTCAATTAGGTGAAACTTTAGTGTACAGTAATTCAAATTTTGAACAGTGAAATTAGTTTCAAACATGCTTTTTCAAATTTCAAAAATATGAAGCTTATGGTTTCACAAATATTAGATTCAAGGAGACATTAAAATTTACTAAATTATATTTTTGTTTACAGATTACAAGAAAACATCTTTAAGTTCAAGTGTTCAGATATTTGAGAATTTCTTGAAGAAGTTAGAAAATTCATGGAAAAAAACTTCAAGAACAGAGTGGTAAGACTTCATAGAAATAGGTTCTTTGTAATTTTTTGTAGGGTTCATAAATATCTAAATGATTTAACAGGGAAATGCTAATTCAATATAAAAAATTATAGAAAGTACATTTTTCGGATTGGCTTTTGCTATAGTTTCAATGAGTACATGACGATCCTAAGGTATTGCAAGTATGTCATTATGCAGTTTGCTGTATTTCAGAAATTCAAATTTTCCCAATTGAAAATGTTGTTTTAAAAAAGTAACGAGATCACTGATGTCAACCATCTTATAGTATTTGAAGTATTTGTAGACAGTAATTAACAAAATTGTATACATATAAAGTTAGGTAATTTCAGTAAGTACATGTATACTGGTAGCAGTGATTTTGTTACATTTTTTAAAAACAAACCACCTTCAGCCTTTTAAATTGGGAAAATTTTAAGTTTTGAAATGTAGTAAATTACATTTGGTACCTCCACCAATATAGTAGAGTATTTGCCTTTCATTTGTGCAATGAAACTTTGTGACCCCCAAGTTTTATATGTGACAATAAAACACTACTGTAGGAACCACTCTGACAGTGAAATACTCTTCACACCTATAGAAAATCAAGTAAATTTGAATAAGGATTGATATTTCATGTGATACATATCACATTTCATTGTCATTGACTAATCTAGTACAACTTTTCTGTTTCAGACATGAAAATGGAATTTTGATGTTTATAACTCAAAAGTAAAAGATGTAAAATGTCCTTGTATGGAGTTGCTGTCATCCTCACAACAGTTGTGTTGTCAGAATATAAAACACTTTATTACAGATAGTTTATTGTTCTAAAAAAAACTGTGTGGGCTATACATTTTCAAGATGTAGTTTATTATTTATTGAATGACATGAAATTAAGTTGAAAAATATATTTCAGTTATTTCTGCATTTAACAAAAGATTTTTAGAAAAAAAATGTTAGCTCTTCAAAATATGAAAAATGTTACAACATCATAATATATTCAATCAGGAAAAAGTATTAAATATCAGGGAATCTTGGGTCATTGCTGTTCACAAAAATGAACGTGTGAAAGACTCAAATAAATTGAATGGGTGTCGTGCAAAAAATTAACATGCTGATTAAATGCAAATGAGCTGTTGTCAGAATTATTTTATTACAATAAGTAACAGTGCTGTATAAACAAATGTTTGTAATTAAAATATATATATGTATACATATACATGACTTTTTATCATTGTGTGTTGTGTACAGCTATTGAAATTATATAATGACATATGCTATCACAGGGTTAAATAAAAAAAACCATACCAATCCATGTCCAAATCATTATCCCAAAGCAAAATAAAAGCTTTGAAAACTGGATACTTGATTTAAACTTGTGTACTTTCAACAGGGAAGTAAGGTCATGTGGTCTGGAAAGGTAAGCACATCCTGTTCTTAGATTTGGAATTAAAAAGTTGATGTCCAAATTACACATCTATGGGTGCATTGGGATCAAACAGTACAAATGTTTATCAACATGATACTGATGTATACTTAACAAATTAAAGTTTGATATGACCAGCTTTGCAATATTGGGGATGGTAAAAGCTATTTGACTCTCAAGAGACTGCCTAAGTGTGATATAAACTTGCAACTGTTAATTTTGTTTTATTCAAATTGTATTTACTTAACTCAGTAACATGAAAACAAGTTTTAAAAGTTGTAATGTTGTAATGATTTTTACACCTTGACAATGAGGGTTTTCCTTTGTTAATATTCCACTTATAACACTTTAGAACTGGGCGGGGTTTTGTTTTTTTTTGGAAACAGACCTTTTATGTTTGTAAAGCTGGATGACCTTGACTTTGATTCAAGGTCACAATGACCTTAAATTGTAAAACCTTTTAACATCTGCAATCTACTCCTACCTTAACATGGGTAATTCATCCAAAGGATACACTTATATGTTGATTAAAAACAAAGGGATTATCTTTAACAAATGTACCATAGAGACAAACCATCTTTAATCAAATAATATTTAATTTCTGCAAATCTTGGCTGTGGGGGTCAAAAAAGGGAAATTAATTTATTCAAAAATTGTCTATTGAAATGCTTCAAGAGATGTTGAAAGTGGCGTCAGGTAAAGGATTGGACCCATGTGCCTTATCTGACCTCACCTCACCTCACCCTCTGCCAAAACTTAACATTTTGTTTTAGAAGGAATTTAAATCATGAGGCCTCATTCAAAGAAACGTGGATCGTTTATTAACTTATGTTTCATATGGTTTTCCTTGTCTTATTAATTATTAGCTACATTGGCACCAGTAAAATATCTTAGAACCATATGAAATGTTTTTGCGAAATAGTGATCGAATGTACTAACACTAAAAGTCACCATAAGTACACACTAGTGCAGGGCTGAAACACTTCCATAAAATCGTTCACCATATGAACTTGAGTTTAGATTAATCCTTGAGATAGATGTCATGAATAGGTGAAAAATTGTTGATGTGGCATAAAACAACATTCCACCAACTAACTGTAGCTAATGCTTACCGGTACCCTTTTGGAGGCCACATGCTTACCCTTCCAGTGCATCCGGTCTTACCAGGTGGAATTTTATGTGTTAAACTTAATTTAGTTTCAAAGATTTGTGTTGTTTTTGGATTGTGGTTTGGACATGAATTGGTAGGTTCGTTTTATATTTGTTTATTGCTTAAACCCAGTGTTTAAAGACCTTATTTCTGTTCTCTAAATTACGCAACAAATTTGCAAAACATTCACATATACACAGAATGAACATTTAATATTAACAAGAAGCGGGATATGGCCAATGTGATAAACTGATACTCGGTATGCTTTTTTTGTAGCACAATTGGTTAGGTTATCTTGTTGCTTCCTTAGATCCTAGTTAAAATCTTGGCAATATATTTTAATATATTATGAAAATATAGCTTTTCATTATCCCAATCCTAGGGGGATTTTCTATTTTATCGGCATTTGTGAAGCAAACTATTACAGTGTCTTAACGTAAAACTAGTAACTTTTTTGTACCAATACCAATAAAACTATGGACTATATTTACATTTTCTAAGTGGTTTAAATAGAATGTTTTATAGTTTTGTTATGGACAAGTATCAATGATGATTATGAAAAACAAATAGTGTACTGCAATCCCAGTTCATCTCATACTTTGCCCCAGTATATAATAGGTATTCAGTGTTGAGGAATTATAATCAATACCATATTTCATTTAGAAAAAGTTATATTTCTGACATATGATTTAGTTGGCAACTTTATAACTCTCTTGCATCTGCTTGGAATCAGTTGATTACTTTTTATGATACTTTTGGTCATTTAGCATTTTCAGCCTTCAAGTATTTATTTATGTCTTGTTTTGTTACCATGGTTATTTGTGGGCATGTTTGACAGATTGTTCAATTTTAGTTGTTTTGGCTATTGTCAAGTTATATTTTATGTTAACCCTCAAATAAAACCAAAAATCATACCTAAAGCAAATTGACTGAAATAATTTTCAATTGGATCTTGTTTTCATTGAAACAATCCTAATCTGATAATCAACCTGAAAAGTAATAAAATTCAAGATTTATTGAATCTTAGAATTCATATTTGTACAAACGCTCAAAGTGGAGTTCACAAAAGTACCGACTCTTATATCATTTTTAGCTCACCTGACCAAAGGTCATGTGAGCTTATGGTATGGTGCGGCGTGTGTATGTGCGTGTGTGCGTGCGTCGTTAACACACATTTTCGACTTCTCCTCTGAAAGTACTTGGCAGATTTCAACGAGACTTGGTCAGAAGCATGTCTGGGTCGGTGCAATTTAGATTTGTTCATGGCGTTGCCATGGCTACCAAACTAGGTCAAAGTGACCTAGGGGTGCAGAAATCTTGAAAAATCTTCTTCTCTGAAACCGATGATGGGAGAAAAAATCTGATGTAATATTTGGCTTCTCTAGGGTCTTAAGCCTATAGTTTGTTCATTTCGTGAAATTCGGTTGAAAAATGGGTTACACGTTTTTGCGTTTAATTTTGAAAAAATCGTTAAATAGCTTCAAATTGTTATAACTTGACTACTTGACCAGATAATGACATGGGGTTTTCAGTTTTGACATCTTCTTGTTAGTATCTTAAAAATGAGGTCAAGGTCAATTGTGAAGGTCGTGACCTAATTTTTTTTACCTCTGATTATAATTATTATCTCGAAAACTATAAACTTTTTGTATAATCATGTATATTAGAATGTTGTAGGTATTGATACAACGATCATTTTGATGTATAGAACAAGGTCATGGGTTCAAAGGTCAAGGTCACAGATGCGAAACAATACCGAAATGGTTAATTATCTCGAAAACTATAAACTTTTTGTATAGGCATGTATATTAGAATTTTGTAGGTATTGATACGACGATCATTTTGATGTATAGAAAAAGGTCATGGGTTCAAAGGTCAAGGTCACAGATGCAAAACAACATCTAAATGGTTAATTATCTCGAAAACTATAAACTTTTTGTATAGGCATGTATATTAGAATGTTGTAGGTATTGATACAACGATCATTTTGATGTATAGAAAAAGGTAATGGGTTCAAAGGTCAAGGTCACAGATGCGAAACAATACTGAAATGGTTAATTATCTCGAAAACTATAAACTTTTTGTATAGGCATTTATATAAGAATGTTGTAGGTATTGATACAACAATCATTTTGATGTATAGAAAAAGGTCATGGGTTCAAAGGTCAAGGTCACAGATGCGAAACAGCACCGAAATGGTTAATTATCTCGAAAACTATAAACTTTTAGTATAGTCATGTATATTAAAATGTTGTAGGTATTGATACGACGATCATTTTGATGTATAGAAAAAGGTCATGGGTTCAAAGGTCAAGGTCACAGATGCGAAACAAGACCTAAATGGTTAATTATCTCGAAAACTATAAACTTTTTGTATAATCAGTATATAAGAATGTTGTAGGTATTGATACAACAACCATTTTGATGTATAGAACAAGGTCATGGGTTCAAAGGTCAAGGTCACAGATGCGAATCAATACTGAAATGGTTAATTATCTTGAAAACTATAAACGTTTTGTATAGGCATGTATATTAGAATGTTGTAGGTATTGATACAATGATCATTTTGATGTAAAGAAAAAAGTCATTGGGGTTTAGTATTTACGTTTACTTTAAATCTATCAGCTAGCCATTAGTTATCAGGTGAGCGGATAAGGCCCATGGGCCTCTTGTTATCAAATATTGTCAAACTGGACGCTTCTCATACAACCTATTTTATCTTCTTTGGCAGAAGGCCATGCGCTAACTTAATTTAACAATTTTCAGAGTTATTTCTTTGGATTTTACATTGAACATGGAATAGTGTTTTTGTCTTGACTTATCTCTGAAATATGGGTTGTTGATGTTTATTGATTAATAATGTAAATCATTGCCTCACAAAAATGAGTTCTTTCATGACCCTATTTTGAAAAATAGTTTTAAAAGTATGTTTACTTCATATATAGTTGTTTAGGGTTTTCCATCTCGTATCTGGACAACGCTAAAGTTACAGGTTAAATTGATATAAGCTCAACATTTTGATATCATTAACATATCAGGTAACAATTTAAAAACTACTGGAAATCTCAATGTTGAGTGCGATCTGTTTAAGTGGATTAACAGACTGAATTAATTATAACAGTTTTAGCTCATCTATTCTGGGTTAGTAATACATAATGTAACGCAAATATATGATAAATGTTAAAATAAACTGGCAGTAAAACTGCGTGACAAAAATAGTTAAAAATCTGTAAAACCATATCTAAGTTTTTGAGGAATTTTAAATTTAGACTAGTATATTTCTCAAAATACACTTATTGCCCGAGTTTGTGATATCCTCGGAAACATCCACCAGCAGAAATACCGCTCGGTTAATTAACAAACTTCAAGGACAATACATAAAATTTATAAACAATTAAAGGGGAAAAAAACGTACCGTAAAAGGCCCTCCAAAAGTTTTATGGCCGTCAGCACAATATTGTTGATAAGTGTATCTCTGTATCAAAATTACACACGTGGCGGGCGTAGCTAGATGAACAGGAGGTGCTTACCATTGTAGAGCACCGGCCTCACTCCCCTGATGAAAGTGCACGTGTTTATTCTAATTTTTACTTTCCTTTGATATCTTGGTTTGGACATGGATTGGTATGTTTGTTTTTGATATACCGCCAGTAGTATCAGTTGTTTATAATAGATGGATCTGATAGGTTTATACATGTAAATATTTACCTAAAACAGCCGTGGTCTCTAAAAAGATAGAAATAGTGTTGCAATGTTAGTTTTTGATACATATAAGTTAACCTTTTGCTTTTTATAAAGTTTCCTCGTAAAATGACCTTTTCTGGGATATTGTTATTGCAATGTTTTGCGCAAACAAAAGCCCTGTAACCAAAAATTAATAAGTATAACAGATTTAATATATCGATCCCATGTCACGCCACATAAATCAAACCGCTGTGAGAGGACGCGGTTACTAAGTTGTCTAAATAGCACTGACAGACTTAATATATGGCCGAGAGGTACCTCGACGCCAGCAAACTCCACTGTCCGGGGAAGACCAATCATTTCCCGGGGCAGTAAGACAGTACCTCGGTACCAGCAAAGTTTTCCGCGGAGAGAAGGCCTTTCTCCGGCGGCGGTGGTAGCTCTCCCCGAATGGCTTTAGAGCCTAGGTTGAAATACCATTTTGAGCAGACGATAGAGCTGTTGTTCCCTCTATCTAGTAGTTGGTGCTTCTACCGGACAATTCGGTCACCTTTACTATCTGATCACACGGATTTAAGTGAAATTATATTTACATATAATGCCATAATGATTATGAGTTGCAAACTAACTGAAAATTCGGCATCGGTCAACATCGAAACCGGAAGTTACGTGTCTCGGAAAATAATTGATTTTTTAAAATTTTATATATTTGCAATAAACCTTAAGAATGAAAGATGTGTTAATGTTTACGGTTATGATCAGATTAAATACAAACTAAATTATTTATATCGTAGATTCCTTATTCAGATTTACAAACATCACCAATTCGTTTGTGCTCTTTAAATGGGCCAATATGACTCGTAATGTCATTGTTCTAGAGAATCTCTTGTATATTCCCTTGGAGAATTAATTTGTTAAATGTGCCCGTAAACGGAAAATTAGGCTGCTGTGAGCGAATAATGAATTAAAATGACGAATAAATGTAAAAATACACTGTAGGTAGAACTCGCCTCTACAAAACTGACAGAATTTTGGACAGTTGTCGGCTGCCCACTGTCGGTATGTGTTACAATCTTTGACACGATACTGGTAACAATTGGTTAATTTGTCAAAACATTTTGCTGAAATATTAATGGTTAAGGAATTAATATTGCTATAAAAACACGGTGAAACAATTAGAATTATTCCATGTAAGACTGGTGTAGAGTAAAGAGACGACAACGACATCGAAACACAGACGATGACGATACAAAACGACAGGTGATAACCCTAATTGTAAATGATGCCATGCACATGATACAAATGTAAATTGAAAGGTTGTGTTTTTCTTAGAATCAAACATGTGTATAAAGCCTACCCATGGGAAACAGTAAATGTGGCATTTATGGACAGGTGACCCTTGCGCACAAGTTCCAATTACATGAATAAATAACAATTGGAATACTAGTAGTCTTTCACTTGCCTTAAAAAGTTTTATGTTCGTCATCACAATATTGGTGAAAAGAATGATGTCTCTGTATCCAAAATTACCATGGATATATTTGACCTTCAATAGTTCCATATACTCAATATCTTTTTCACAGGTAGTGAATGTACTAGCTAAACAGGAAGTGTTTTCCCTCTTCTTGAGCACCCAACATCACTTCCCTGTGTTTTCCTTAATAAGCCCGTTTCAAACTTTTTACTTTGCTCTGTTTTTTATTTTGACTATTTGATAATTTTTAGTTGCATTGATTTTTTTCTAGTTTTTATGCTACAAAAAAGTCATACAAATGCAAATAATAATTAATCTTTAATTGGATCATTTCTGTGACGGAACAATCGTAATTCCATTCTCAACCTGCAATAAAATTAATAACATTATTGCGCTTTTGTAATTTATCAATAGAATTGTATATTGTGTACATAATGTTATATAGAATTAGTGTATAATGCAAAATCCAGTATGAATGATAAATGTGTGAGCGAATGAATTGTCTTTCTCTTAATATATTGTGTAAAGTGCTTGAAAAATATAAAAATATAATAATTTGAAACAACTTTCTATATAATTGATAACAACTATGTTTTTAAATATAACATCTCTTTCCTCTCTCTCTCTCTTTCTCTCTCTCTCTCTATTCAATGTAAATGTATATGTTAGTTTATAAATATTGTAAATATATACTGAAAGTCAATAATGTAAATTCACAGACAAATGATTTATTGTTTTTTTATAATTCATATTTGTATATGCACGTAAGTGGAGTTCACAAAAACACCGACTTTTTAAAATTCTATGCGAATCTTTCATTTCTATCTGGTATTGTATCTGTCGACACTTCTTAATAATCTTACTTTGTCTTCCCTGATAACAGTATACCTGTTTAATGTAATTTACAAGTTTTCAAAATTATTACTTTCCTTTTGTAATTTGAATATGGGCCAGTATCCTGGTGTTTGATTTAATTTTGAAATACGTAATGTTGATGTTTTCTATACCCAGTGTAAACCAGAGCCTCAAACAAACGATAGGGATATGGGAATTAACATGGTTGTTTCGGGTGTTTACTTCATAACTTTGCGTTAGGGGTTTTTCTATTGCATGTCTGGACAAGGCTTAACTTACATGTGACATTGTTCAATTGATACAAACAAAATCAATTGAGGTCATAAAAAAGGTAACAATGTAAAAACTGCTAGAAACAACTCAATGTTGGCTGCGAACTGTTTAAGGAGTAAAGCAGGTAGAATTAAAGCATGTTTCAGCCCGTTACTTTGTTTTGTACAATGTACTTACTTACACCCGGTTATAAAATAAAGTTTTCAAGATATATTGGTAACCTTTTATACTTCAAAAGAAGGAGCTCCTCTTTTCTAACAGTTCTAATAGCACAGCGAAACAATCACAATTTCATCCATTTTTAATTTTGTTTTCTATCAGATAACTTCATTTCACTTCTTACGTTTACCCTTTTTACTATGTCAACCAGGTAAAACTTTAAACCTAAAATAATTACTTACCGTGTCCTAAGAATACACTTTTTTCAAACATCCCCCCTTACCCTTAATAGCAAACCGGTCTGGTGGGTTTACTCTGTTTTCAGTTTTCATATTAATACTCTTATGCTATCATGGGATCCTATTTTTCGTTAACTCTGTATTCACATATTTAACGTACCCATACTTGAAGCCCTATATTGTACATGAGGTTAGATGTTTTTTAACCTTTACCCTAACACTGACCCCTACCCGTAAAACCTTTCCACTTGGTTTTCAAGGCAATCAAAAAGATTTATTCCCGTTATCACAATATTGTTGATAATTACGATGTCTTTCTATCCAAAATCATCCTGGATATATTTGACGCCCCATAGTTCCATTTTTTTCATTCTCAATTTTGATTACGAACGTGGCGTGTGTAGTTAAATAGACAGGAAGTAGTTACTGTTACAGAGCACTTGGCATCACTTCCATGTTGGAAGTTCACGTGCGTCACTAAAATTTAGGTTTTCATAATTTTACTTTTTGGGGATTGTACTTCGAACATAAATAAGTATGTTTCTTTTAAATTTATTCCGTTTTCCAATTTAGCCTTCACCCTAACCGTCCATTGTCCATTTTCAGATTTGGACTAATAGTCGCGATCGTAACCCAACCTTTACCCTCTTGCCAAACCAGAACCCTGTTCCCTTAGTTAAAGTTTCAAATTTATATCTTCACCCCAATCCATAACCCTGCTCTCTTCAAATCTTTAATGTAATTTGTACCTACTTACTTACCCTAACACTAACCCAAATATAAAGCCTGATAAAAGAACATTTAAGGATAACAAATGAATATTCAAAAGGAAAGAGGCTGTATCATTAAATATAATACCACCACTTGTTTGAAAGCACAGAACTGGATTGGTACCTAAATATACATATATTTACCTAAAACTGAGGTGGCCTCTAAAACGATAGAAAATTTATTCAAGTTAATGTTTTTACTTATTAAATTATATATAAATGTATATTAAGATTTAGATCTCTAGTTTGCAATACCTTAATATCTAACCCAAAACAATGTTCTGTATTTCTTATGGAATTGTAATAAATTTATTTTTCCTCGGAAAATTACAAATGGATTCCATTACATAAATCAAACTTCTGTCAGGGGGGCACGATGGCTAAGTGGTCGCAAGTGTCGTCTAGATTCAAATTTGGGACGATGATAAGGCCAGCTGCTTCTTTGATGGAAATGCTTCTTCCAAAAATTTCAGTTTCTTCATTATCTTAGAACTGATCTTCTCGATATAAGTAAAATTATATTTACTGTTGCGTAAAATACTATTTTCACATAAAAACTAACTGAATATTTGACATTGGTCTACATCAAATTCGGTAGTTAATTCCACGAATTATAAGAGCACGCATTATTAATCATTTAAATTTATTTGCAATAAACTTTTAAACACAATATTGAAAGTGTAAATGTTCACATTTATTTCTTATGTCTGAATTACACAAAAAGTAGAGATTAAAAACCGCAGGCATTTTCAATATCGCAAATTACTTATTCAGTTCAGAAAAATTTGTCACTAATGTATTTTGTGGTATTCGAATCGGCCATTATGATTCTTTTTGTCGGAGACTTTGAGTGCACAATATTTCCAATTAATGAAACATTTGCATTCACCTTTAGAGAGAGATTTTTTTAAAACATCGTTTTTGTCCGACAACGGAAGAATATATTAAGCTATTGTGATGAACTTATGACAAAAGAGGAGTTTGTACAGAATTTAAAAAAATCAGAATTAATTTTAAAATTGCACTGTATGTATAAAAGGATAGATCATAAGAAATTACACTGTATAGACGAAAAAGTTAGAGACCTAGGAAGAACTCACCTCTACAAAATTGACAGAATTTTGGACAGTTGTCGGCTGCCCACTGTCGGTATGAAGTACAAGATTTTACACCATACTGGTAACAATTGGTTAATGTGTCAAAACATTTTGCTGAAAAATAACCGTTTAGTAATTCATATAATGATATCAAACGATAATAGCATAGTAAAATCAATTGCAATTATTCAAGGCAATAGTTGTAAAGAGACGAATACAACGTCGGTCGAAACAGAGACTATAACGACATCAATCGTAGATAATAACGCTTTATAAATGGTGATATAACTCAGAATAAACGTAAATTTTGAAGGTTATAATTTTTGACACCTTCTTTTCCTATTATCTAAAACATATTTATTTCAAGAATAACAAAACGATTTCCGTATTTTAGACATTGATATGCTCTAATTGACTGAAAGGACCTTTCTGACAATTGATATTATTACATCTTTTGTAAAAATCTAGCAATTTCATTGGATAAGATGTACTGTCACACAAAATTCAAAATGTCATATAGCGCTGCGCGTGACTATGTGACAGTTTTTTGTTCGAATCGCACTCCTTTCTTAAAGTTTAACTGGATCACATCAGCGCTTTGAACGAAACACGTTTTCAGTTGTGTCTACGAAGGCGTCTTTTTGTTATAGATATTGTTTCCATTCGTCTGTAACAACAACTAATGATGTTTGCTAAGGTTGACAATGAGTATCTTGCCAATTTATTAGAGTCTGTATCGCCTAAACGAACCATTAGGCGGGCCGTGGATGCGCTTCGTAAACTTCTTGGCTCAAATGACTGAGGATTTGAGGCATTCCCGGCCGATAAATTGAATGAAAATTGGTATATAGACATTACTAACGACGAAGGTTGCAAATCATATGTTTTCAAAATAACACAAACATTAATAGTTGTAAAGAGACGGAAACAACGTCGGTCGAAACAGAGACGATAACGACATGAATCGTAGATAATAACCCTTTATGAATAGTGTTATAAACTCGACATAAAGGTAAATTTTGAAGGTTATAATTTTTTCACCTTCTTTTCCTATAATCTCAAACATATTTACTTCAAGAATAAGAAAATGATTTCCATATTTTAGACATGGATATGCTCTAAATGACTGAAAGGATTGTTCTGACAATTGATAATATTAACCAACATTATTATCGTTTTTGGTTTAATGTAGTTATTTAACTGGTCGGTGGGAAATTAATTATATCATAAAAATAGTATCTAGATGTCGTTGGCTTTTGGCTAAGAAGAAGGTGTGTGTGTGTGTGTGTGTATGTGTTCGAACTCATCTGAATACATCAATATGATAAATTTAACATGTGTGAAAATCTAAATTCTAAAACATTGATAATACGAAAGAAATGTAGTCAATGTGATCGCCTGCTGATTGTAAGGTCATTACACTGAAGAACTACAATGGCTGACTATATTGTAATTTGAAAAATCAAAATGGTGCGAGTTGAAATGGCAATTATTTATTTGTAAAATATACGCATATGTTGAAGATATAAAAATATTGATGGACAGTCGAAAATAGCCACAATTGTTTTGAGGTACACTTTTGAAAACAAACTCGCTGTACTTGAATTGAATTTGTCAATATCTCCGCTCACATCTCTCAGTCAAAAATATTCAGCGAACGACAGACAAGTAATGCTTAAAGTTTGAAATGTCATTATTATTTATCAGATATATGTAACTTAAAACTGTTCTAGTTACTTAACTAGGCCAATGTAAACATTCCTGATGAATAATATAAAAGTAGTACAGCAGTATTTTGTCAATTAATTATCGGGAAAAGTAAATGTTCAACCAGCTGATGAATCGAAATGATTGTAGATTTTAACTTCAGATATCAAAATATAAAATTTAAATGAAGGAAGATTTCGTATGGTGCTGTATACGTGGATTAACAATCTTTAGTTTAAAAAATATTATTTTGAAATGGAGTAATCCTACTTAATTTTCTGAACATACCTGATCCCGCTGGTATATATGTAGGTGTTGGAGCTGTAAAGTAAAAGATAACAAAACGGTTATTTCAGAATCGACCTGGTGTAACTCACTTTTAATGCATTGATGCCACAGTTTGAAAATACATGAAATATTTTGAACTGAAGATAACCAGTAACTTGCTTACTAAAATTGTTACGTCTTATAAAATAAACGTGTATAGGCGAGAAGAATTTGTTTGTACTAAGTCAGGATGAGTGGTACAATGAACGTAAACGATATCCGAAACTAGTATAACTATCAGACTATGTCTTTAAGAAAGTAATATACTTAATTCACATAGAAACCGCAATTTAGATGAGTAAACTTTAGTATATTCGGGAATCTAGCATTGACACATCAAACTAGAATTTTTGGTTGTTTGTAATTATTTTAAATAATTCATAATTTTTTGTTTTGTCATTGTCTTGGTGCAATGAGAATGACGATGCAATTACAAAGCCAGACATCCCATTCTCATTCGGCATATTCAGTATGTAGTGCCTTTATCCTTTATTACGAAATTTCCAATCTGCTTCTTAATCACAAAGGACGTTTTTCTTGTACCGAGTCCAAATAAATTAAACTATATAAACTTACGCGGTCTCGTAATCACTGAAGAACAAAAAAAAAAAAAGATATTTGTATATTAGTAAATTGCTTTTTGTATGTCACAAGAACAAATATTCCGTAAAATTAATAATGGTAAATTATGTAATTTCGCAATCTCCGAACAGCGGCCAACATTCATATCTTTTTATGACATACGGAGCTAGGAGGTGGACGCTGTTTCGGAGGTTGGTAATTTCGGAATATTTTTGTCAAAATGACAAAGTACTAGGATTACATTTGTTGGCTATAGTTGCCATTTATTTGTTGACTACTGTATTCTTATGATAGTGCTTCTTTACAGATCTAACGAGTTAAAATTGTGGATGTTTTCTATGTAATGCAATTCTTTTAACCAAATGTGTAGGTTTTTTTTCGAGTTTTAATATGTTTTTTTTGCATTGTGATTTAATACCAATTTAGGAACTATTTTTAAAAAAGTTACTTGTTGAAACTTTTGCCCTTCAATTTAGTTTTGTTATAATAATCTAGAATTATTTAAAATACTGATGGTTATAAAAGTAAATGCATATACTAGTATTTCGACGTTCGCATTTAATTTCTTTATCATACTTCATAGATATTGACGGATAGAGCTATCACGCCTGATATCACAGTATACTGCATAGATAATGACGGATAGAGCTATCACGCCTGACACCGCAGCCTTATACGGCATATTCAATTTAACTATTTTATTATAATCCACAAAACAGAGATAAATGCCTACTAACACATTTGTAGGAAATGACTTTTTGGATTAAAAGTGAATTATACTATACACTTACATGGTCTATGTAGAAGAAGATTTACTGAAATATAATAAAGGAAGATATAACTTAATAATAAATAATAACATTTCTCATAGTATATCAATTGTTGTGGAACAACATTTGACTATTTTAGAAATTAATTTCGTTATTCTTCTTGTTCAGCACGGAAATCAATTACATTTCTAACTAGCCTATTTATTACAAAAGTTTGGAATTGTGCAGATATAAAGAATTTGAGGAATCTAATGAAAGTACCGCAATTTACTGGAGTCATTTTTAAAAATATATAATCTAAAAAAATAAAATTTCCTCTCTTTTAATCGGATATATAATCGTTATTTTGACATATGAATAATGTTCTTTATTGTTATTATGGGGAATTGATCACTTGAAAAAAACCAGTTGAATCTCAAGTGACATGTATTTTCAGTCTTGTACGTAAATTTGACTCATATCAAAGGCGTTATATCTTTACATTAAACGTTTTTTATTTTGATTTAATTTCATCTCATTATATTATCAATCTTTAAATATGTTTTAAAAATAGCAAAAACGCAAATCGCTGGTATAAAATATTCTGTTACCAATTTTCTCTTTTAAAAAAAGTAACGTGCTTTTACAAATATTAATCAATAAGGATATGCAGCATAGATGGATCAAAATGGAAATAATACCTTTCAAATTGATTTGATTAAAGGCATAATAACGTTTTGGTGTAAAGTCCATAAATATAAGACGCAATGTATGATTAATAAACAGTTTTGATAAAATAAATAAATATTTACTCATATTCTGACCGATCAGCAATCCTGCTTTTATCGCATTGATGTTAGAAGTTGAATTTAATTTGGAACTTCTTGACTGGGCAGTTTCCACAAAATCCCTTTTTTCGATACCAAGTAATGTTTCATCAAGAACATTGTTACCACTGCCACTTTCTTGGCTCTGAAAAAATATCTCAGTTGTTTACGTACTTCATCATTACTGCGATTTTAATAATAATAATTAACAATAATTACACCACATGGAGTAAACAACTATATGCATATACATAGTTTGGTTACAATATCAATATTTCCACAAAGGAAACTTTATCAATTTATACATGCATGCGTTCTTATTTCGTCTTTAAATATTTTATTTAAATTTTAGTGACCATATGGGTTGCTCGTCATAAAATATTAAAATTTCAAACTGAAGTTGATTGCTTCATCGATGTAGATTGCATAGTGATTTTATTTATATCTTTTAACAAAAAAAATATCACTATTAGTAAATAATTGACTTACTCTTTCCGTAACCGGCCGATGGTGCAAACAGTACACTACATTGATAATGGCCATTGTTAGTAATAGCAACTGCATACTGGTGGACTTTTGTTTCACACTAAAGTTAGAAAAAATGAAACATAAGTCCAAAATCATGTTAAATTATTATTGTTTTCTTTTTGTTTTCATTACAGGTAAAAACATACTAGTAACCAATGTACCATTGCTATTTTAGGGCTTTAGGAATAGAAATGTATTCATGGTTAATTCTGTGTTGACGACATTAAAAAAGTACCAATCACTACTTACAAAACTCAACCTTCGTTCTAATAAAAAGTTTATTTTCCAGAACAAGGCACATATAAATAAATGAAATAACAAATCGTTAGCTGTAGACTGGGTTGGACTCCTGGATTGTACTCTGCCTAGTATTTAGGATTGAAGATTCGGACTGAAATGATAGGCTAAACTTATGAACTGGCCTCATTGACTGGGCAGTGAGATAAAGTGTATGCTGCACTGAGTTTGTTTTCAATGTTTAAAATTCGAATTGTCAACACTTGTTGTTGAATAAGTATAACGTATAATTTTCAATCTAGGATATTGTGGGTCAGAGCAACAGTACTCAAACGTTTTCACGCACTAATACTATGCTTATAAATGTAGCTATATGTTTAACGGATTCACTTATTTTAACATACAAAGCAGCAAACCTAATTATAGGTCGATCAAGACACAATCAAAATCAAATATAAAACTCCATGTTAAAATCACAGAACTGGCAAACTTAGTTACACACGTGCATTGCTATCATGGAAGTGATGTGGGGTGATCCGGAAGTAAGCACCTCCTGTTTAGTTACTTAGCTGTATAGTAAAGTAAATGTAATTTCTCATATCATTTTGGTTAAAAAATCTGCTCATCAAGTGTACTTGACATGACATAACGAAGGCAACATTACTTACTGATATGACTGCGAATATATGTCAAGATCATACATTTATGTGGGTGTCTGTCAGAATAAGTGTGTGTGCATTTAGTCCTTGTCCTGTATATCAAAAAGAAACACATCAATTTCTGTCATGTCTTGTGTTGTATATTACATATTATACATGTACCAGTTTTAATTTAAAAACACTAGACGTACGTTTTGGAATACCATTCCTCGTCAGTAGTGCTTGAACCAAAATTATGAAACCAAAACTGTTTTCCCAAGATGTTGAAAAGAAACCCAAAGGTCCAAAATAATTTTACAAAATTTAGCTACTGTTTATTTAGCCTTTTTACGGAGAAAGCAAGATCGCACAATATTTTATAGATTTCAATATGACGGGTACAAATCAAAGATGAGCCAAGTCGTTACTAAAAATTCTCGTTTAGGCTACATCTTTGCTCCATATATCATTTTATGCGACAAAATATAACCTGGGGGTGTTAACAAGGATAAGATTTTTACAAAATTGCGGGGTTCCTTATGTTATGTAGTCATGACGAAAACGTTGATTCTCGTACGTAGGTAAGTGCAGCTCAAGAATGGATTGATTTTTGCGTAACTCGGGTTACCAAAATTGATTTCATAAAATAATAAAGTGAACTACCTTTCTGCATCATGAAACTTTAAAAAAAATTGACGTAAATTTAAACTTTTAAACTTAACCCGACCCTTCATTGTACCCCTTGCGAACCTACGTAAATAATAAATTCTTCCGTCATCTTGACGTCACATGAAGACACTGCCATTTTGTCAAAATTTTTGTACAGCGTTCACGATAGTGAACGTGTACATTGTTGTCACTTTCTTCCAAGATATCGAGCTTCTTTGCTATGAAATTATAAGATATGAGTACACCTGGAAATAGTGCGCCTGGTAAATGAGCGTGAAAGAAGTATATCTGTTTTATCGTGAGATATGTATTCTGAGACGGGTAATGCATTTGGTTACATATGCACATTTGGAATAAATTTTCGGAATACATTTCGGAATGTAGTAAAATATTGCGACGGGATGCATCTAATAATTTCTGCAATTTGGCGAACTGATCTCATGTTTACAATAAAAAGTAGTTCGAGAAGTTTGCGTCCTACGATGTAAAATCATAACTTTTAAGTTATGAAATGAACAGCAACGGCAGGTTGTTTAATTAATTCTTCGTGAAATCTACGGAAATTTAAATTTATTTTGAAGGTTATGATAACGTATTTTGATGTTGAGGCAATTGTGTCATATTTTAAAACTGTTTATCGATTAGATTTTACTTTCGTGAAAGGGAGATAATTCGTACAGTGTTGTGTACAAATTTTAAATACAGTCTTTTTACCAGTTCCGAACAGGGTTTCATATAAGCGCTGCTGCAGACGTCATCCACAAGCAGAGGAAATAAAATTTATGTGTTGTAATAACACAAATATTTACTGATTCCAAAATATCGACACCTGTCCTCAAAAACACGTGGTAGTATGTTTTCTTGAAAAAAGCCTTTCCGTGATCACGATTTGTTTACATCGTTAAACTAGGTCACCAACAATCTGCCGACCTGTCCTGCACATACATTTAGGAAGCGGTTGAAGTTTAATTAATGCCATACATTCAAGTAGAAGCAAATTGAGAAAGTTATTTTGCGATTCCTTTAATTGAACGGGATTGAAATTTTAGATTATTCGGTAGTAAAAATTCGGAACTGGTAAAACAACTGTATCCTCGACCGTCCGTGATTCGAGACTTTAATAGAAAACGAACTAAATTTGCTAACGCAACAAGAATTTGAGAGTTGAAAAATAGACAACAGATTTTTCTGGATAGTTTCACAGTAAATACCTAAATTTTGTCTTTAATGCATGAAATCGTCACTGCAGAGACGATATTCGCGTATAATTACTGAAAACAAAAATGGCCTCGAATCTTAGGACGCTCTCGATTTTAGGACGGTCGACGATACTTCACCATTAACATGAAACGGGAATATTGTGAGTGATAATCAGCAGTTAATTAAAACCCAGATTAACAGCAAATGATCCAGTTACATACAACCGCTAGAATGTACCCCCTCATAGCGACGGTAGGATCTGCAAAACTCTACTTTCTCTCTATCCGAAATGACAAAACGATCGGGTACAACTTTTTTACATTTTAATTACCAATTGTCTTTTTCATATATTTATGAAATTATTATTTTCTACCATTTATTTCAGCAATACATGGTTTGGTACATTGTTTCTTTTTCAAAAAAAAAAAAAAACCATCCGTCGGACTATTCATAGATCGACCCCACCCCACCCCCGAATTTTTGGTTATATTCTGTCTTGCCACAACACAATTTTCCCAACTACGCTGTACAGCAGCACGACAGTGCTATGTTTACCATTGTAAACACTCATCCAAAATACGTTTTGGTGTATTAAAGGAGTTATAATGCATTAAATAGATTGAAATTAGGATATTTAGCAACGACTCGGCTCAAGTAAATAAATGATTAATTGATTTTTAATCGTGCCGTTCAAATCTTTGAAAAAATTGCGTTGTATCGTTCTCTGCTGCAGAGTAAACAGACAATTAGAAAATACTTTGCATGAGGAAAAATATCTTAGGTTTTGGGGAATTTTAAATTTTAACTAGCAGGGAATTTTAACAAAAGTATATTTCTGACAAGAATACACAATTATTGCCTACTGGGTTATACTATATTATTTAAAATACAAATGTGAAAATAAAACATTATTGATAGAGAAACATATCCTGTCATGTTTTTTCTGTGAAGCTATGAAGAAAATTCGTTTTTAATAAAATTCGTCTTTTATCTTTTTTGTAAAAACTTAATAGAAATGTATCACAAAAACAAAAAATAGAGTTCAAAACATGGTTGCCCATAAAAAGAGGTGATCCTCCAAATTTACGAAGTAACCATTTTTCATAATGAAACGCACAAACGCCAGGGAACATTATGGACTTTAAACACTAAGGTTTTGTGACTGTCATATAATTATTCTTTTCTCTAAATCCGGGACAATTCCAGTCGTCTTTGTTATATTACATGCTCAATGTATCTTTCTGCTTTTATGTTCAACGCTAAATAATTGAATTTGGCATATTTAACGGTATACTATGCATTATTCGGTTTTGTTATTCATCGTATCGGACATTAATATTAATTGTGTAATTACAGTGATTTACGTTGAGGTTTGTGCAACGTCAAATAATTAGCTAAGCAGGAGGTGCTTACCCTTCCGGAGCACCCGGCCTCACTTCCCTGGTGAAAGTTCACGTGTCTAACTAACTTGTCAGTTCCAAAGTTTTTACGTTGCCTCTGGATTGTGATTCGGACATGGGTTAGTATGTTTGTTTTTGATTTTTGTTTATTTCCTTATGACCGAGATGAAAATCAGATTGAATGGGTTCCTACAATAGAGGAGTTTCACTTAAATACGCATGCGCAAGGTCCGTGACAATACGAGATTGGACGCGATAAAACGTGATTTGCAATCGAGGGGTTAATGTTAATAATGGTCTACGGCTAGTAACACTTAAATGGTTAAACATTGTCGTAAATTGAATACATTTACATTAATTTATGAATAAATATATGTTTTATGTGACGAATCGTTTTCTTACTAATAAATTGTCAAATATGTTTAATTATTTAATTAGTATTTTAGAACTGACTTTTGAAATATTGTCCCGAGTTGGCTCGACATTTGCACCAGCTTGGGAATGCAAGAAACCTAAAACGGTTATAAAATAAAGAAATTTTAAGAATTATTTTGTTATAATTATTTCATCAACACTAGATATTTTGTTACGTTCAAATAATGAGTTTTCTTTAGACAGTTACAATTCGTTTTGTCATCGGTTTGATCTCTCTGCAAGTCATTATTTTTCTCATCAGAGGCCAACACTAGAACGAGTTTGATTCTCCATCAGTGACGTCATTTAGGAAATGACATTTTTGTTATCGAAGCCGTTCATGCATAATTGGTACCGGTCATATTCATATTTGCATCGATATCGAAAAAAGAATGTCATTTCTTATAATAATAATAATGATAATCTTTGCTGCTCAAACTCAATTACAATAATTGGTTATGACAAGTCATGATAAACAGTTATTCAACAAACATAATGAACAAGAAATCATTAAAACGTAACTGACACATGTATACATATATAACAAATGAATATTTGGCACGATAATATGTAATACTGCAAGGTACTTAGAGTACTTTTAGTTTTACGTATTTCTATATTTACAATCTTCAATTTCAAAAAATTGCAAAATACGTAATGCTTTGTGTGTGTTTTGAAATATTTAATTTTTATTTTGTCTTGACATCCACGGTCAGGAAAATGGCAGCGTCCACATGGATAATAATAATAAAAAATAGTTTTTCCCTTCACCATAAGTTTTATTTATATATCTTCGACAAAATCACAGTTTTATGTTAAAATCAAAAGTACATAAATTACCTGTTTCACAGACAAACGTTTCCTAATTGTATTTAACCGTTAAAAGATAAAAAATAGAACGGGACGTCAGAAGGTACTTTGTGATTGTACATAGTGTATTCAAACGCGATGAGTCAATGGCGTATTTATATGACGTCAATTATTATCTATGACACTATGACATAGAAGAAGAAACAATGGCAAATATAAACAAATCATTGTGACGTTATGCTTCTCCAAATGAGGAATATATAACGGGAAAACTCGATCGCATGAATGATGTATGATATTTCTATCTTGACATGGGATTGTGCTCTTCTAATCAATCATCAATTGATGAATAGGTTATAATGATATTCAAAGTTTGCGCTAAATGCTTTTCTGTAATTAGTTCATGTTATTTTCAAAATAACAGATACATCTTTTTCGAAACAAACTTTGAAAGACAACAACATGTATATAAATATGTAAACCTTCTTACCTTATTAAAATCAAAAGGCTCTATAAACTTTGAATATCACGGTTTAACCAATGTTTGCAATTTGGTTATAAAAAAAACTTTTCTTTTTCCTCCGACTTTACATGTAGAAAGTGAGATTTAACTGAACTTAGAAGCCTTGATTAGATAAGGTAAAATATAAATCTTTGGAAGTTCAAACTGGTGTGTAAATCAGAACGAGTAACCTTTATTTAAATTCAAATGATAATAGATTTTTACCAACGCTTATAAAATTTACTTATGCTTATAACTCAAGGTAAACATGAGTCTCTCAAGTGGGTTTTTTTATATCTTTTGGTTTGATCATGATGGGCTTAATATTGGTGCGCTTTAACAAAAAGCTGATTAGAAATTCTTCAAATTTAGAAATAATTTGCATCGCCAATTCATACGTGTTACTATAGGTTAGGTTGAACCTTGACACGTTGCCATTTTTTTATAAAATGTCGCGGATGTGACGCCATATAATAAATTAGGGACAAATTTTCTAAGTGTGAAGAGTTACAAAGGCGATATTATTTGACAAGCATATAATTATTGCATGTTCTAGTGATGCTAAATGAAGGAGACCAGTTACCCGACAGACTTAGATTAGATATAAGATTAAAATTTTCTTGATCCGAAGTACATACGAGCAAGTAGTTAGGTCAATTATACACAAGTATTACTAATGATGTTGTATCTTTGTCGAATTTTGAATTGTGTACAAAAACAAGAGGTCTATAGAGTCTGTAACGATGACCTGCTTATATTAATTACATGGCAACAATCTTAATAACAATTTTTGTTTCATAATTTTGGTCCAAGCACTACTGATGAGGAAATTTTATTCCAAAACGGTCGTCTAGTGCTGTAAATTGAAACTGGTATAATATGTATTTAACCCCATGAGCCGGTATCTCTGCTGGAGGCTGGTGCCCCGAAAATATCACCAACTCAGTAGGCAAATATACAATTATAGCATCAATTTGAGTTGCATAAAATATGTTTTATTGACAACTGGATAGCAATATTGACCAAGGGCTTGCCTTAAAGCTTTAATGATTGAATGATATTGTATATATCACATATGTTTATTCTAAACTTAAGATAAGAATAAAAAGTTTAATAAAATATAGTTAGAAGTGACTTTATTCGTTGTAAAACATGTTTCCATGTTGCGTTATTTCTACATATTACATATAATTGATTAATTGTTGATCATTTAATAATATGTAACATAAAGAACCGTACGATGAAACATGATTAACAAAGAATAAATTCATTTATGTTTTAGAAAACATTCTAAGGTATTTTACAATTTTTAATACAGTCAAATCTGTCTATAAAGGCCACCCAAGGGAACAAGCAACAGTGGCCTTTATGGGCAGGTGGCCTATATATAAAATGTTCAAACAATATGAACAAAGAACAATTTGATTCGATTGCAATGGCTTTTATAATCAGGTGGCCTGCTATTAGAAGTGTCCTTAAAGGCAGGTTGGACTGTTTATAAATTTACCTTACACAAAAGATAAACTTTATCAACATATTTGGAATTATATATATACATGTATATATATATCAACATACCGAAGAAACAACCAATGTAATGCAGACTGAAACAAACCGCTTTTATACATAAGTGTATATTGGTGCAATTTAGGGATAAACGGAAATAACCAAATAATGTATCATATGTAACATTATTTTATTTGTCTTTTTTAAAAATAAACCTTTTCTAAAGGAATAATATTCGTATCAGTAAATTGGTCATTTAAAACGGATATGAGTAATTTTTGACAGGAAGACTGGAACTTAGCCAACACAATAAAGAACATGGTCGTGTAACTTGCATTCAATAAAACAATACACGATTAAAAGTATAAAATTCACCCAACAGAGACGTATCTCTAGTATAACGTGGCAGCTTGAACATAATTTTACCGAACAGTTTGAAAAAAAACTACAAACATTTTACAAGAACAAGCGGCAAAGTGTGTGTATAGAATACATTATGACAAAGGTGATGACTTCAATTTTTCTTTTGTCAGCTTTCCATTTCTATGTAGTATTATCTCCGTTTCTCCTGCTTATTGCATATTTATTTCGCTTTGAAAGAGCTTGTTCATTCCACAGTAAACTTTATACAACGAAGTAAGCTGCCGACAATTAAATTGTCAGAGATATTGCAAGCATAAGTTAACCAAAGTCTTCAAAAAGTTTTATGGTCGTCATTAAAATATTGTTAATAAGTATAATGCCTCTGTAACCAAAATAATCATTGATATATTTAAAGTTCCACAGTAGCATGTTCCTTTCATTCTCCCTTTGTTTTCACACGTGGCGGGTGAAGCTAGCTAGACAGAAAACGCTTATCCTTCCGGAGCACCCAGACGCACTTCCCTTGTTAAAGTCAACGTGTTTAACGTAATTTACCCGTTATCTAACATCAGACTAGTTTTTCTGTCTGATTTGGCAAAATACAAGTTTTATCGAACACGCATGATACAGAATCTTTCATCATCACACTGTGGTGATACAACATTGGCGGTAAAGTACACATGCACTTTCTCATTGTGACATAATTTGGGAATTTCTGATTTGTCAAATGTAAATAATGACGTCATTACTACAGAACATATGTCATAACATAGTTCAGTGGTTTTCTGTGGTAAAATGTAATTTTTTCACAAAAAGTATAGTTTTTTATCATTTTAAATAACCTAATTGGAAATGTTCGATAAAAATATCATATACAAAGTGTGTATGTACAACCCTTCGTATCAGGTCCAGTCCTTTTTTCGTAGTCGTATCACTACTCGTCGCGCAAGCGCAACCAGTAGTGATACCACTACGAAAAAAGGACTCGACCTGATACTGAGGGTTGCAATACACACTGTGTAAAAAATATGTATTTATCAAAGTTTTTACTTGCTGTTGTTGGATTGAGAATTAAACATTAATCGGTACGACCTTGTGATTATAAAGATAAATGCCACACATCCGTCAACAACAGTTATAAATGGCATGTATTATGTCATAAAATTGGCTCTAATGCATGAACTTCAAATGTCAGATTAAATTAAATCAATTTTAGAGATTTTATAAATGTTATATACAATGATTTAAAAATTAAATTATGTAAACGTGCAATTTAAATAAAAATATGTTAGGAAGTGTTTCAAATTATGTAAGTTCTGTTTTTTCGGCTATTATGTATATTTATGTTTAATGTCTGTATAGTGCTAGACAAAACTACTAGAATTCCTGTTGAGCACTAGATATTTGTATCGTGGCTTACGATTTTTGTGAAAGAATGAAGGGTGAATAGTATGTTTCAGATATTTTTTCAATTAAGTATGCGAGATAATGGTGTAAAATTTAGAAAGTCAAAGGTCTTTGATTTAACACGTGGCGGGTGTTGCTAGCTAAACAGGGGGTGCTTACCCTTTTGGGGCACCCGGCCTCACTTCTCCGGTGGAAGTTCACGTGTCTAACCTAACTTGTCAGTTTCAAAGTTGTTACTTTGCTTCTGGATTGTGATTCGGACTGGATGTGTTATTAGTGTTTGTTTTTGATTACACGAGATAAAGTAGTAAACGAAAGCTGATCAATTAATTCTAAAAAAAATAGAATCCAGATTTGGTTAATGTCAGGTGGTTATACTAATAGGCATTAGCTGAATAAGACTAAAGACCATCTTTAACGACTGTAAAAAGTTATATTTACTGATAATGATAAAGTAGTATACTTCGTTGAGACGTATCTTTCCTAGTTTAAATTTTATAAAATATGCCTGTGGATATCACAATTTCAGTAGGCAGTGTATTATTGTCAGAAATATACTATTGTCTAAATTTGCTGCTCGTATAAAAATTTGAAATTCCTCAAAAACTAAGATATATTCCCTCATGCAAAGTATTTCCTTTGCTGAATTTGGTAAAATATATTTTGGTCCTTTGAGTTTCTTTTCAACATCTTCAAAAAAGTTTTGGACTCCTAATAAAGTATGTAGTGCTTTTTCCTTTTTTTGCAGAGAATATTTCAATCGATTTTGATTACAAAATACAAAAAACGTAATTGCCTTTAAATTATATTGGCTATTCTTTAAATACAAACTAAAACAATTCATGGTTAACTAGTGAATATAAGTACTTGGTAGTTATGAATCGCTAAACAGTATTTCACGGTACCTTTGTGAAATTTTAAATATGAATCTAAAATTCAGGCCTAAATTGTACCCATACGAATTAATATCAGCTAGAGCAAACACTTCAGTCTACAGCCATATTTCTTTATTTGACCATATATGTATATATATATGTTCGTTCAGAAAGTTTTGCACCCCCCTTACATAACCTTTAACCTTTGTAGAACAGCAGTTTTGACGATTTTAGTACTTGATGTTTTGTTAACTTATATTTGCCGAAGGACTACTTTTATAAACTATATAGAATGTTTTTAAAATGGCATAGCTGATAAAAGGATCAAATTTAGTTTTAGCGAACTGCAAGTGATAAAACAAATGCAGAGATTTGGGGGAAAATTCAATATCTTTAAATATGGACTAAATTGATAGAAAATACTTAAAATTGCTATAATACTTAATTTCATGTGATTATCAAGCATTTTTAAGGGTAAACATGGATCAATCATTCAATTTACTCCATATTTCACCTAAATCTTTACATTTGTGTTATCACTAGAAGTTCACTTAAACTAAAAGTGATCCTTTTATCAGTTATGCCATTTAAAAACAGTTTATGTAGTATATAAAAGTAGTCCTTTGAAAATCTAAATTTACAAAACATCAAGTACTTAAACCGTCAAAACTGTTACTGTTAATGATTCAATAAGGTTTTATAAAGAGTATCTATTGACTGACAACGATGAAAGGAATTAATGAAGGACAAGCCTTAAAGCTGCAGAGATGGATGAGTCTTAATTTGTATTCCACAACTGTGGATTGGCGCCAGTTTCTCTTCGGAAGCTCAATAATCGTGTTGTGTACTAAACAGATAATAGAATGTGAAATTGTCCATCAATACCAGGGTTTACAACCCACCTGTTTTGTGGTATGGATACTGTGTATAACAATCCTATTTTTACAACGAGTGGTCCATTAGTATACATATTTGAAATGCAACGTAAACTTTACGTCGTCAAGAATAACCGTCATTTACTATGTCTATGTCTAGCATAATTTGATCAACTTTATTTTCTAATTAAACAAATTTATCCGTGACATCAAAATCAAACTGTTTAATTGATAGTCAAAACATTCAAACATTATCCGTCATATTATTACCGTATTTGTTGCCTAGAAACACAAACTTAATAGTAAGATGGACATGTTGAAATATTGAATGAGCGTGCATTGTCCTCCATATGAGTTATTTTAGGCACTAGATTTATCCATGTGTTTATGGTATCATCATTAAAGAAACTCATCAGTGTTCTTGCATCTTTCTCTTTGCATTCTGGCAAAACTGACCATTTCAGACAACTTTTGGTAGATTTTAAGACGCTGAAAGAATACGAAAATATAACCAAGTTATACATAAAAAGCCATCGTTAAATGACAAAATCTGGCAAACGGATAATAAAAATAGGAAAGTTTAATACGCATACGACCAGTGATAATTTAGGTACAATTATGTTCTACTTTACAAAAGTGCTTTATATGTGTCAGGATATTTGCGGTTGGAATACCCTGCCTTTATTCCATGGCATAGAAATATGTGACGTAAGGATAATGACATGACAATTAAAGCCTCTACTGGAGAACCTAAAGGAAACTAGCTTAAAATCAACGTTTGGAAATGTAGATAAATTCTTGAATATTGATATAAATGATAATCTAATTTATATGTCTATTCTGACACTGGAATTAACTGGAAATGGTAACCTTATACCATATTGGTTTTCCATCATGGCGCTGGCCATAACTTGAACTTTTTCCTTACAAAATATGAGACCATAAATGAAATTAAAATTCAGCCTTTTCAGCAAAGTCTCGAGCAGGAGATTTATATATCTCAAAGTCGCCAGCAGGAGACATATATCTTAAAGTCGCCAACAGGAGAGACATATAGAATTTAAAGTCGCCAGCAATGGTATGGAGTAATAAGTATTGTAAAACATACCTAAAAAACATAAACTTAGTGGCAGTAGGTGACTAACTCGGTCCACATTCAAATAATTAGCACACAACTTTCGTCGCCTTGGTGGCTTTATTGAACCACTGCATAATAATATATATGCCACATAAATTCTCTCAATATTCTATTCAATACAACAATGTAGATAATTCATATCACACACGTGTAATATCGTTTTGTGACCTTGATGACCAGCGCGTGACATTCCAATGTGCGCGCGCTATGACGTAGATTTTTGTTTGTTTTACTGACACATGTACTTTTCATTTTTGAGATCATAAAAAACAAATCGTATTACTGAAAAAAATATTTAGATTTTTTGTATTTTGTCTATGGAAAAGTCAACATTGTATTTTTGGCATAATTAACAGTACTCGTTGGGCGCATGTACACGTTTATTGCGTATTGCGGTCAACCTGCTCTTTTCTTACAGAGATTACAGGGATTGAATTTTTCACAAATTTTTTTCCTGAATTATGTAATAAATAGAATCTTGCATTCGTGCTTTTGTAACATTGGATTTATTGATGAATATTACATAATCACTCATGTTAGATTCTCTATATATACTCCCTATATATTATTATCAAGTGGTTTAATAAAGCCATCAGGTTTAATACGGACTATTTCAAAGAAAGTTCTAAAGTTTTCAATACAACACATGTATTATTTTACCTGCATAGCCATCTATAAACGTCGTCTTGTTTTAATGGTCCTTGTTTTTTCTCCCGCTTAAAGTGTTCATACATCGAAAAATATGATCCATACAAGAACGTACTGCAGCCAAAAGCCTTCGTTTGGACAAGTTTCTTATTGGCACACATAAAAAGGTCAAGGATATCTGTAATGTGAAATACATGTATATATTAATGAAACAAAAGTGAAATAGTCAAATACAACATGAATCCCTCCATTCAAATTTCTGAATTGATTTTTGTTCCATATGAATTACAACGGTTACCTCAGTTGAATGAAAAATATTTAGAATTATGTTGTTCAAAATTTCAAATAAACCGATAAAAATTTAGCATTTAGCGCAATTAATAATTAATTCGTTTTTAACGACAAAACTGTATCAAAGAATTGGAATACTAAAATCGCGTTAATAATATCTTTAACACTATGCATAAAAATTGCCTAAAAATTAAAAAAAAACCATGTTAGTTATCACAGAGACCGACAAAGCTACCACAAGAACCAACAAAGCATCCACGGGGGCCGACAAAATTGTCTCAAAATTCCGAACGTGACCGACAAACAAAGTTGTCAAAGTTTTGATAGATTTTTGACATCGATTCAACAATTTCAGAAATTAACTGAAAGGTCTATCAACAAGTCTCCATGACTATACGTGCCTTAAAGTTGTGAACGTGAAAGATCAAGGAATAGAACTTCTATACGAATTTAGAAAAAAGAAAATGACTGCTCTCTATCTAAGTACTCAACTTTTAAACCAGTGCATTTCAAATAACATTATCTTTGCATAAAAAAACCAGATTTGGTACTTTACCTGAACGATTGGTTAAACATATAAAGTTGTATTTATTCTGGATTCTAGAAATGATTTCGCATTGCTCCCCTGGTAGCATTAGAGTTGTTAAACAAGGCACAAACTGAGCCCCTGCACTGAAAAATAAAGTTAAACAGTTAAATGAATTAATTTCTTAATGTTAGCGGGACTTTGGGGGTCCAGTGTTTAAGGCGCTGTTCTTCAAACCTAACGCATGTAATCATTGTTCATTTGAATGTTTTTTGCCGTAGACATCTACTGGCTGGTTTGTGACCAGTACAATAGGATGGGTGGTATGTAAGGTCACTCTGAGTGAGCACATGAACGAAGCAAATCAGACATCTACTGGCTGGTTTAGAACCAGTACAATGAGATGAGTGGTATGTAAGGTCACCCTGAGTGAGCACATGAACGAAGCAAATCAGACATCTACTGGCTGGTTTAGAACCAGTACAATGAGATGAGTGGTATGTAAGGTCACCCTGAGTGAGCACATGAACGAAGCAAATCAGACATCTACTGGCTGGTTTAGAACCAGTACCATGAGATGAGTGGTATGTAAAGTAGGCATGAGTAAGTGCAAGAACTAAGCAGATCAAAAATACTTGTATCACATACATGTGTACTTTTGTTTCGACAACAATAAGAAAAATATCTCCAAGCGAATAGCTAAAAATCTGCAGAAGAGAAGTAAAAAAAACATTCGATTGATGCACAAACTAAAAACAACCATGAATAATTTCCTAATTCTTAACTATATACCATAACACAACTTACTAACCTACACAGGGAACTTAAAGTTTCCTCTGTGATTGTCATCCCATTTTCATTTACTTCTGGTAAGACAATTGGAACGTTTTTGACTAAGTTTGCACACATAAGTATCTTCCTAAAACACTGCCTAAGATTAGCACCTGTTTGAACTTCTTCCCTCATCCCTCGCAGCGCACGAAAGATGTAAGCGTCTGAAAATAAATTGAAAAAAATATCTTACGTACAATTGGATATTATTTCGCTAATATCGAGACATTGTAAGTAATAGGTAAAGTAGTTCGAGTAGTAAAGCTTATGAACTGTACCTAGAATGATTTATTGAATAGTAATTCGCTTCCGAGATATTTAATAACAGGGGGTAAGCTGATGATGACCGTAGCTGCAGTAAATATTTCAAAATCCTCGTACCAGTAAGCTTCAAATTCCGTTTATATATGAATACCAAGAAATCCGCCTTGTTGAATAAGCATTGCAGCAACTAAACTATTGTTTGATCACTTTTTCAGTGAGAAATGTTTTTGAATGGGTCTGTGATTCAACCTTATATATCTTACTTGATATAACTTAAATAGACTTGAAATTTCACATGTCTTCAAAGAACATATTTTTAATATTTTGGATATTTATAAAAAAAACATTCTCAGCTTTTTAAATTTTTTCCTTTTAATTTATATAAATCTTTCAGAACTGAGTTCTGATTGGCTAATACGTATTCACGCGTAACGGATTTATACCTAACATGTATACGTCACGGAACAAAGATTAAAACAACACAGCCATCAAAATAAAGAATAAAATTAAGTTATTACACTTGTGTGGCCAAGAGAGGCACGATTTTTAAACTTTAATGTTTTAAAACTACAACACCTTCAAGGTCAACCACTGTCTGTGTACTCAGCGGCAGAGAAAGGAACAACGCTATTTTTTCAAAGATTTGAATGGCACGGTGAAAAATCAATTCATCATTTACTTACATGAGCCGAGACGTTGCTAATAATCCTAATTTCGATTCAATATATGCGTTATAACTCCTTTAATACACCAAAACGTATTTTTGATGGGTGTTTACAATGCTAAGAATTTAGACAAAATGGCAGTGTCTTTCATTTGACGTAATGATGACGGAAGAATTTATTATTTATGTAGGTTCGCAAGGGGTACAATGAAGGTTAGCTTAAAGGTCGGATGGGTTTAAAAATTTGAATTTACGTCAAATTTTTCAAAAGTTTGAAAATGCAGAGAGGTAGTTCACTTTATTACTTTATTAAATTAATTTTGGTCATCCCAGTTACGTAAAAATCAATCCGGTCTTGAGCTGCACTAACCTACGTAAATAGTCGACTCTTTAGTCATGACTACGTAACATAAAGAACCCCACCATTTCGTAAAAAACATTATTATTGTAAACACCCACCGAAGTTATATTTTGTCGCATAGAATGATATATGAAGCAAGGATGGATCTGTTACAGAATTTTTAGTAATGACTCGGCTCATGAAAGTAAAAGAATTATTAATTTGTATCCGTCATATTCATAAACATTTTGCGATCTTGCTGTCTCCGAAATAGGCGAAATAAACAGTAACAGAGCTGAGATTTTTTTCTCAAAGATGAAGTTAGTGGCGATAAACCATTTTACTACGTGATACGCATAATCTGAATTCATATGCGCGTCTGATCTGGTTTGATTTGATTTTTAGACTAAATATAAGAAATTTAACCAAAATGTTCAACACATGTTATAAAAATAACAGATCTACATATAGCATTTAAGAAATTTGAGGTAAGTAATCCACCATATTTTTAAGGCCATATCGGTATCCCTCACTGAGTAAGTGAAGCGACTGTAAGAGAATTTTAGGAAACTCGAAAGTCTTCATTTTGAAATGTTCGTAACTGCATTTACTCCCTATCACCATGATTAACTGCGAGAACTGTATAAAAGTGAAATGCACGCAAGGCCAGAGGCGGGAGTTTCCTTATGAAATAGGTCATCATACGGCTGCAAAAAACAGGAATGACTGGAAAAAACCATCGTCAAACTTTGGCCAGTGAATTAACTTCCACTGGAGTAGCATTCGGACCTTAGGCCTAAATAACTTTGATCATTAAACGGACACTTTAGAACACTCGGCCACCTGAGAATCTGGGTTTCACATTTGGTCCGTGACAAACAAATAAGTGTTCGTTTTTTAGTAAAAACACAAAACTGCACCCGCACTACATGGAGTTGGCGTCAATCCTGTACAATAACTCAAAGATTACAGAATTAAAATATGAATCTAAAAACAAAAACAAGTAAGCTCATACCTGTAATGCAAACGCCGGCCATAAAACATGCTAAAATAATAAAGCTTTTCATCTTTGTGTGTTCGCTAACCCAATGCGAAACACCCGTGGTTTTCACTGTTATATATAGGCAATTGTAAATTTTGGCATTTGACATTATCATGTTCATCTGTAATTATCCAATTGAAAATTCGTAAACGGAAACAACATTATTAAGTAGAGCAATTTGATATGAAATATATGTATAATAGTTTGATACTGCACGTAATTTCAATCACGATTTTAAATAAATTTCTAATTTTAAGTCCAATTACTAGTACCTAAGTGTCATTGTCCTCTTATTTGTCATCATAAAGCGATTTAGATTTATCACCTAAAAAAGCAACAAAACGTCATTCGTTTGTTTACGCATCTTGTAGTTCAAGGTTTTAAATGGATAAAATGAAATCATATTACAGAGTACCTTTGAACAGCTCATCCCAAATTCACAAGCAAAACTTAGCTAAGGTTTTTTCTTAACTTAAATCTGGCGGCAGATTTTGACAATATTTTATGGTATCACAAATTAAAAAATCAACAACATTAGAATATAAATGTATTAAACTGAGAATCTGAAAGATCTTTAAAATGACACTTTAAATTCATGAATACTAGTACCTTAAAAACCAACAAAATTATTCAGCTTTCAAAGTTGGTACTTTTAGGTTGTTAAGAAATGATTGCGAAACTTGACCTGGTGGGGTGGAGAGATATTCACCAAGACCATGTATCGAGGTGAATATATTATTTAGAAGGTGAATATACGAGGGCACTTCAAAAAGTTTTGAGACTTATTGGCTTCCATAAAATTGTAGTCGCACGTATGTACAAAATTACCGGGATTGAATAGGTAAAATCACTAGTGATATACGTATGAAATTTCGTAAAAAAATATTTAGTAATTACAGAGATATTTGGACTTAAACAAAGGTTAGTCATATACACTAATGATATTTTGATGTAAAATGAAGCCTGAAGAGAAGTCTGAAATAAGAAGCTATATCAAAAACCGTTGTGCTTTGTCAATACCAAGTAAACAGATATTGAGTGAACTTAAAATAATTTATGGAGAATCGTCTGTGTCTAAAGCAACTGTTTATAGATTGGTGAAAGTGTTTACAGATGGGAAAGGAACTGTTAAAGACAACCCCCGTTCAGGACGTCCAAAATCGTCATCGTCTGAAAAAAACATTGCTGCTGTTGAAGCCATGGTGAACGAAGACGCTAGGTATACAGTTTCTGATATAGCTTCGTGTCTCGGTATTTCAACGGGTAGTACATATCAAATTTTAACAAAGCAACTGAAATCGAAAAAAGTATGCGCACGTTGGATACCCCATCTTTTAACAAAAGAACGAAAAGCACAACGAGTTAAAAGTTGCAAACAAATATTGAAAAAATACAAAAATATGGGTGTTAGGCGATTAAGTGAGTTACTAACAGGAGATGAAACTTGGATACATTATTTTGAGCACCAAAGAAGAATAAATAATAAGCAGTGGTTGAAAAAAGAACAATCTAGACCTGTAATAGCAAAACGACTTCAAAGTTCAAAAAAGGTTCTGTTCACAGTCTTCTTCAATTCGAATGACCCTGTTGTTCAGATTCCTTCTCCGCCAGGTAAATCTGTTACTGGGATATTTTATAGGGACAAGGTGTCAAAGTCTGTTAAAAACACTATAATAATTTCCGCCCTAGAACTGGTTTAAGAGGCATACACATCATCCATGATAATGCATCCTCCCACAAGAGTAATGTAGTGCAGCAATTTCTTCACGATGAAAGAGTAATACAACTTCCATATTCACCAGATCTAAGCCCATGCGACTTTTTCCTTTTTCCTACATTGAAAAAGATGCTCGCATGCCGTCGGTATAACTCTCGAAGTCAGCTTGGTAGTGCTGTGCATCAGTGTCTAAAGAGGATACCCAAGTCCGACTACGCTGCTGCTTTCAAATCATGGATTTCTCGGATGGAAAAGTGTATACATGTTAAAGGAGGATAAAAATAAAAATTACAAGCAAAATAATGCTTTTTCTTATTTTTTCTCTGTTAGTCTCAAAACTTTTTGAAGTGTCCTGGTAATGTGTTACCCACTTTATTTGAAGTTAATATCTTATTAAATGAAGTTTAGGTCATGGGCTTTGCATAGAAAAAAGCCTTCGGCAAATACACCAACTAAATACCTTTTGTTTTTATCTTTATTTTCGTTAAATTTAAATCTTATTGGATTCTGTATCTGTAAGTTAAATAAGTAAATAATCTTATTGGACTATCATACCATAAGTTTTATCCAATCAGAAGAGAAATACATGCAATGTGAAAATCCCATGATTTTTGTTGTATCAACAAATATGTATGGAAGACTGGTATTTGATAGTAAGCATTTTAACTTATTACGTGTAATAATGCCAACTACATAACTAAGTGGTAAATTATGTAAAATATACTCAGTAACCACATGGTATTTGATTGTATTTAACAGAAGTATTTTGGTTGTCATCATTTTGACATTTACAAATTAATGGGATCCTTACACTATAAATTCAATACAGTGTTTAGTGTTTAGGGTCGTAGTGATTTGAAAAAAAACAACAGTTTGATTAAAAGGATCGCATTCAAAATTATTATATTGTCTGTGATGTGTTATCTACTTCTGGTAGTAATAGAATTAAAATTTTTGGCCATTACGTCATTTTACAGTTCTAGACATCATTGTTATACCCCGCGACGATGTTAAGCTAAGGAAATACTTTGCATGAGGGAGTATACCTTAGTTTTTGAGAAATTTCAAATTTTAACTAACAGCAAATTTAGACAATAGTATATTTCTGACAATAATACGAAATTATTGCCTACTGGGTTTGTGATATCCTCGGAGCACCAGCTACCAGCAGAGATATCGGCTCAGGGGTTTAAATTATATATTATACCAGTTTTAATTTTACAGCACTAGACGGTCGTTTCGGAATACAATTCCTCATCAGTAGTGCTTCGACCAAAATTATTTTGAAGATGTTGAAAAGATACCCAAAGGACCAAAATATATTTTACCAAATTAAGCCAAGGAAATACTTTGCATGAGGGAGTATACCTTAGTTTTTGAGAAACTTAAAATTTTAACTTGCAGGAAATTTAGACAATTATAGTATATTTCTGACAATGATACGAAATTATTGCCTACTGAGTTAGCGATATACTCGGAGCACCAGCCACCAGCAGAGATATCTGGTCAGGGGTTTAAATTACATATTATACAAGTTTTAATTTTACAGCACTAGACGGTCGTTTCGGAATACAATTCCTCATCAGTAGCGCCTGGGCCAAAATTATTTTGAAGATGCCGAAAAGCAACCCTAAGGACCAAAATATATTTCACCAAATTAAGCTAAAGAAATACTTAGCACGAGGGAGCATAGCTTGGTCCCTGAGAAATTTCAAATTTTAACTTGCAGGAAATTTAGACAATTATGGTATATTTCATATTTCTGACAATAATACGAAATTATTGCCTACTGAGTTTGTGATATCCTCAGTTAACATATGCATGTTGGAGCTGTGGACTTGTACTTGCCACAATTAGAATTCAGAGTTTAATTCAATAACGTACGATGTATTTTACGGACTTATTACCATCTCAATGTTTTTTTATACTTTAAATTATACGTTATGTACAATTTGCTCTGAGTTTTAGTTAATTATGTATGATTTAATTTTTTCATAAACTATGAACAGATCTTTATTATTACAAGAACCTGTGTACCTGCAATTGTTAGTTTGATAGGATGTAATTGTGGAATTATTGCCATTTCAAGACTTACAAATTTTCAATAAACCACAATATTCTAGCTGAACTATGCTACTGATAAGGTAAAAATATTTTCGTGTTTTAAGACGACAGCAATCTAACCAAAATTACAAACACATATAAAAACACTTGATCGCTATTGTAAGAAGTGACGCCAGGTAACCTTACAAGTGCGGGATTTACCTTAGAAGTTGTAGTAAATGTACAGTATATAAGTTCAAAATCCATTATCATCATTTGCATTTAATAATCTATTCCGATTTACGCAACAATTGGTACTTTGGCCGCTTTGGTGTGTGTGTGTGTGTGTGTGTGTGTGTGTGTGTGTGTGTGTGTATTGATGTTGTTGTTATTGATCGTTTTGTATTATCTAATAAAGGATTTTAAGTTCAGTCGATCCCACTTTCTAAAAGGACAACCAATGGTTGTTTTATCTCTGGATTTCACAAACACATGGTTAAAACGTGACTGTTTCAAAGTTAATTTTGTTTGTTGATTTTAACAAGCAAGGTAGGTAGTTTTACAGATTTATATGGTATAGTTGTTTTTCAAGGTTTGTTTCGAAAAACATGTAAATTAAGACAAGCTTAAAACACAAAACGATTCAGCGCAAACCTCGCGAATTGTAAAGAAGTTTGATGGTTCCGCGGCAAAACATTATATGGCACCACATGGTACGGCCATGATCCTCTGTTTTGCTTGTTTATGTAAAATATTTTGATAAAATGTAACACAAGAGGCAAGACTAATTTGAAAATGAAGTCAGTATTTTTTCACCACCTGTCGAAAACAAATAAAGGAAGCCGAAACTATTGTTTTGTGAACAGATATGCTATCGGATACTACTAGTATTCTCTACCAATAATATTTTAGATATGTTTTGCATTTTACATAATATATATTACAAGACATGGCCCCGGTTTCATGATAATTCCTTAGTTAAGATTTTCCTTAACTTAAATCTTGCAAAATTTCAAATCTTTATAATGTTGCTAATTTTTATGATATGCAGGAATTTAAGGTGTCATTTTAAAGATCACTACTAGGTTAAAACATCCGCATTTAGTTTTGACAAAAGTATTCACTAGTAGTTCTAAATAGTGATTATAAAAATTTGCTAAATTTAAGTTAAGGAAAATCTTAGCTAAGGAATGAATGTGACACTGGGGCCTGGTGTTCAAGACTAGAAATCAAGTCACACACACACACACACACACACACACACACACACACACACACACGATCTTGACATATATTCACAGTCATATCAATGAGTTCTTGTGATGTTTAGTGCATTAAGAAAACTGAGTGATTATATTCACCAATAATGTTTCGAAAATTACATTTACTTTAAAATAAAGTGAAAATTGTTTTATACGGATTAACAACCACTGCTTGACAGATCGAAATTTTCAACATGAAAGACAAAACTTGTGCGGCGTAGTGCCAATCTTAACGTCCAGTCCAAGAGACAAATTCATCAGTGTAGCACATGAATTCAATCCAAAATTGAAAATCATTCGAGCAGTCCAATCAGAGTACAATTCCACTATTATTCACATTCTGTCATCTCACGCATTCAGAATTATCTTGTTCTGGACCAAGTGCAAGTATATTAGAGCGAAGTTCGAGTTTTTCAGGTAGTAACTCAACACTGAATTAAATATAAATACATTTCATTAAAAAGGAACGTTGAATGGATTACATGAATTATTTCTATCTATTTGGTGGAACCAAGCAGCTATTGTCATGGTAAATGTTTTATAGATGTGCCGAGACAAAATTATTTATGTTTAACTTCTGAACATTTGTGACGTCAACTTTGGTTGACTATTTTCGAAATGAAGATACTACGCAACAAAATTTTGCTTTTGTTATTTTAATAATTTACGGAACTAAACTGAAAGACATGGCAGTCGTTAGCTGTTTACTTCCTGTATTATCTAATTCATGGATAACGGCTACTCCCTAATCAAAGTGCTGGTCGCTAGATTCTTATGTCTGTTTCAATAAGTGCAGATGGTACCCAGCACAGATGGTACCCCTAGTTTTCAACATCAAGAGCCGAACGGACAGTACTTTCAGTACTTTGATTTTTACATGTAATCATATATATAAAAAATAAATGAACTAATGTTTATTTATCTACGTTTAGTGCAAAACATAAAGCCGTCAGTATGCAGTTGCTATTTCTGACAATGGTCATAATCAATTCAGTGTATTGTTTGCAGTATGGACGGGACACAGATAGGTGTAAGTCAACTATTTGCTAAACGTGATATTTTGATTTGTTTATTTGAACGATATAATTCAATTCACTTCAGAATCTATATCGTTGAAGCAATCTCTATCAATTTAAACAATTTTACTATATTAAAAGCAAACCATCTAAATTGTCACTAAATTAACAAGTCATAATTTTTACAGACAAGGTAAGAAATTATTCATGTAAATATTGATAGTTTCGTCTCTGTGTCAAAACATGTCATTGTTATCAATCTTTGTAAATGCTTATAGTTAAATATTCCCTATGTTTAACTATTTTAAATTTAAGAACTACAATTTGTGTAAATAATTGCATCTTTAAATACGACTACAGTAATAGTGAAAGATGTAAATCACGTAGATATCTTCCAGAACCTAAGAAAAGGTGCTACAAATTTGGAAACCGACAACGTATGTTTGGCAGTGATAACTATGGAACGCCATAACTGTGCTACGTCAAATAAAAAACGGTCTAACGTTACTTCACTTTAGGGTTTATTTATCGTTTTTATTAAATTTTGTATATTCAATTTTAAAACTACATGTATCCATCTAACTTCACAACTTTTGTTTGCGACACTAAGCATGACGTCACTGGGTGAGGGAGTGCGTCATTAAAGTGGAGCAACCATACGTATACCGTTCATGTTTCATAGGAAAACGCAGGTCTTTTTAGAATTAATTTAATGCCGATAAGCATGTGGAATAAGTTTCAAAAATAAGTAAATATCATTTTGACATCGTGAGATACACAGTAAGAAATTTTATAATATATTATTTAGTTATAACATGTTTTTATGTTTCAGCAGCAGGTTTGTTCGGGATTCAGAATATGCAACGTAAGTGTGTCGTATAATTCACTTCTTATCGTATAATTCACTTTTGTTGTGTATTAACATTGACATTATAATAATAGGTCCCCGATAGCGCATATCAATCATTGAACCGGATCCCCCAGATGGTCCGCTCACCATCCGGATTTGTATTTTATTGTGACTTGAGTTTTTCGATTTCATTAGAATGAAGTAATATGATGGTCCAGTCTGATCAAATGGCGCAGGTTTTAGTTATTAATTGCTAATTTTTTGTGTAGATTGACATTATAAATTGTGTCCGTGTCAAAATCCACGTGGTCCGTCAGGTCCAGAAGACGACATCCCAGATATACTGCATAGTGCATACAGTTTGCGGTATCTACAATGGCAATATACATTGGAAAACTATTTTTTACCCACAATAGAGAATCATGGGACTGTTATAATTGGACCAGAATTTATTTGAAAAAAGTTCCAGCATTACTTAGTCTTATTGGCGGGAACGCGTATTCCTTTCTCATGGGATTAACTGCTCTGAAGAGATCCATTGAGGTAACTTTAGATGAGCTGTTAAAGAAAATTAAGGTTACTTTGACCAAAACCCCGTTTGGAAAAACGTTATCTGCAGGAAGGTGAAAGTTCTTGTTTGTGGTCTCATACATGACCAGATACAAAGAGAACTTTTGTCAATAGCTTAATCAACATATGGAAATTCCACTGGCATAGCACTTTCCGTGGAAACCGCAGACAAGAATGCTTTGGAAAAAGGGGCAAAAGACAAGGGATTTCGGTCTGTAAATAACGTTTTTTAAAACTCCCTAGCCGACATATGAGGGACCAGAAGGAATGTCTAGAACCAGACATGATAATAACAAGTGTTTTGGATGCTTAAGTAAGCATAACCCAGGTGGATGTTAGTTTAAAAATGAATCTTGCTACAAGTGTAAGAAAAAGGGTCATATCAAAAAGGCATGTCGTAGCACAGGTGGTCAATTTCATCAACTTGAAAGCAAGAATCTAGTCGCAAGTTTAAAGATTAACTCTGTTAAAATTCTAAACTAGATGTCATCATGATTTCGCCCACAGTGTATGGCGTTAAATTAGATATGGAACTCGAGTCTGCAGTGTCAGTACTCTGACTGAAATGTTCAACCCCTCGGTTGAGATTTCCCTATCCTACATGGATACTCATAATGGATTCTTATAATCTCTACTCAGTACAGTAACGTCTCGATATCAGTGAAATAATTTTACTTGAAATATGAAAATAAAACCAAATTCAAAGCATTTTATATTTAAAGGAAATACAATACATATAGGTATAGGGTTCTTTCCAGACTGATTTTAACTTTATTCAATTACAAAAAAAGTCACGAACAGTCACAAACAGTATGATCGTATCTCTAATGAATTGTTACACTAACTATTTATAATAAGAAAGTTACTGACGGTTCAATTCAAGGGCTATTAAGATGTAATCGTTCTGTTATTTTTTACTTTACAGATCCAACACCTATTTATATACCACCGGGATCAGGTATGTGATGAAATTGTTTGATACAAAATGTTTTGTACCTAGTGTACAATGAAATATTTTTTTAATTTTTGATCAAAAGTAAATGTATACAATTGTACAGTTGATGTTATGGAGGCAATTTAATCAAGTATATATATGACTTAATATATATTTTAATTCGATTTTTACATTATACGAAAAATTTATTACATAACGCGAAATCTTGTTTTATTACATTACACGTCGCTTTTATTACATAACAAGGTGTTAATACATTACATAAAAGAAATTATTACACTACAAGGTGGGTATTACATTACTTGGCATTTATTACATAACACGGCACAACAGCATATAAATTATGTTGTCTATGGTTATGAGAAAAAGCTTAGAGCTATTGTTATGGTAACCGCAGACAAGATGGAATTCTACAATCAAACCAAGAATGTAAGTCAATTGTCGCACGATTCACTTATATTCAGTCACTCAGACGCACATTGTTGTTTAGAACCTTAATTTTGAAATTTCTTTAAATAAATGATTTTGGGATTATTGAAAAGTAAGGTATTAGAAAAACATAAATTTCAAAATTTCGGTTTGTGTCGGGTTTGTAACATTATCACTTATCACAGTGGTTACTTTATGACTTGCGTATCGTCATTATCTGTCATTTTTCTCTACACAAGTCTTCATTAGAATAATTTCAATTGTTTTACCGTGTTGTCATTTTAAACTATCTATATATTTCTGCAGATTGTTTGGACAAATTAACCAATTGTTACCAGTATGGTGTCAGTGCTTGTAAGGCGTTCCGACAGTGGGCGGCCGACAACTGTCCAAAATTCTGTCAATTTTGTTGATGTGAGTACCTCTACAGTGTAATTTAACATTGATTCGTTATTGTTAATGTAATCATCACTCACAGCAACCTTATCAATTTTCCGTTCACTATTGCATTTAAAAAATAGTGAATTAGTAAAATTAGTTAAATGGAATATGCAAGAGTTTCCTGAAAACAAACGTAATGTATCGCAGACATTTGCTCAGTGAAATAAGACAAATACATTGGTAAAAATCGTTTAGTTTCGGACAGTCTTGTTACACTGAACAAGTAATTTGCGAAACAGAAAATGCCTTCGGTTTTAAATCTTTAATTGTTGTGTTATATAGATATAAAAATTACATTTACACTCTTATGATTCTTAAGGTTTTTTTTGCAAATATATGTAAGTTAAAACTATTATGTTCCGAAACTGGTTATTTCCGGTATCTGTGTTAAATAGACCAATGTCAATTGTTAAGTTAGTTTGTATGTCATACTTGTATTTTTATGTACCAGTAAATATAATTTCAATTATGATCAGATAAAAAAAAACCCGAATTTTCGAACAAACATCACACACTATCATTTGCCTAAAATGCGATTTGAACAAGCTTTTATCTAAATACCACTTAGTAACTGGATAAGTCTCACAGTGGTTTGACTTTATAGGTTTTGTAATTGAATTGCTTTATTCATTTTGTTACACCCACCTGTATGACTACGTGAATTTTGTTCGCGCAACCATATTTCTGATACCAATATCCCGGAAAATGCAATTCACAAGGAAGTATCTATTTATTACTATTTCATATAAAATAAAAAAAATAACAAAAATAGTCCTGGGGTACGATAATGCACACTGGTGAGCCTTATCTATATTTTCCAAAAAGGATAATATATATTTACAATTGTGACATTTTTCTATCTTTTAGAGGCCACGGCTGTTTTCGGTAAATATATATACTTATAATAAAATCCGGTCTTTTGATTTTAAACGCCTCCCACAATTGCTGCTTTATTTGATGATGCAACAAGGTGACATTTATACAAGTATTTATATGCTTATATAAAATCTTTTAATAGGCTATGTATTTAGGTAAGAATTCGATTAAGAATTTGAAACCAGGGTTAACTCAAGGCAGAAAGGTTTTGGCCAGGATTGATGTAAAGATAAGATAAGAAAACAGAACCGGATCGCAAACAGGATACATTCCCGCAACCGTGTTGATAAGGGTAGAGGTAACAAAATTTTAAATAGATTAAACTTAGAAACATAGAAGAAATGGATGCAGGTAGGTAAGTGTTAAAGAAATCAGGATTACTGCCATTTTAGGGCAAGATAAATTCGAGTTAACATAAGAGTAAGCATAAGAGTAAGTTTTATCGAAACAGGATAAACTCCCAGGGACAGGGTTCCGAATTAGAGCAAGGGTGAATGTTTGAAAACAATGTAAATTTAAGGTACGGATTACTGGTAAGTTCTTATAATTACCGTAAATAAGTACAGGGTTGCCTGATAGACATAGTTAAGGGTAAAGGTAAGAAGTGACATGAAGTGATCCGATAGAATGAAAATTGATTGGAGTGAAATTGTGATTCTTAAGTTGCGTATTAGCGAGCATAAAACGTTACCAAGACCACTATACTTTGTTATATAGTCGAATGTAGGTTAGTGGTGTAGAGAGCTTCCGAAAAAAGTGGAAATATAGTTGTGTGATTAACCTAAGTCGGTATTTGCGGCTTTACAGATTGAACCATTTTTGTCGCGCAGTTTGGTGATATTCTTGCTGCGAGTTTAATATTTAACTTTTAACATTGTATATACTCTTCTTTCAGTGTTTACACAAATATGAATTGTAAGATGCAATAAATCTTGAATCTTATTATTTTTCAGGTCGGTTATTGCCTAACGTTTGTAATATTGAAGACAGCATTTGATTAAATGTTTTGCCAATCTGCATTTTGTGTGATTTTTTATTTTTATTTGAGGGTTTTCATTTAAAAAAACAGAAATTGACAATAGCTAAAGCATCTAATATTGAACAATCCCTATAAATCCCCATAAATAACCAATGTTAGAAAACAAGACATAAATAAAGAATATTTATAGGCTGAAGAGGCTACATGAAAAAATCATCTTAAACATTAATTACTGAAAGCAGACACACAAGACTCTTAAAAAGTTGGCTATTTAATCATTTTCAGAGAATTTAAATACCAGTTATGACCTCTTCAAACTGAAAATATGTTATAGATCATATTTCCTCAACATTACTATTCTCGCGAAAAATTTAGATATAAACAAATTGCAATGAATCGTGGATTGTAGTACGCTATTTGGATGACATAATAAGCTATTATTCTTGCCTTTCAATTATGTTTAGATTATGTCAATGAATTGGTACAAAGATGGACCTTGCTTTACGTCGACAAATTATAAATATGTTTTGCTCCAAAACTGCTACGACACAACACTTCACCTTCAATTGTGATAATGAAATATGTTTTGATAATAAACTAAAGACGTATGAACCAGGTACTAAAACATTGATAGCACAACCTATTTGTCCCTTCATAGAGTACAACAAAAACTCAGTCAACTCGCAATCCAACTACACACAGAAGCAAATCAGATACCAGAACGCTTAAACAGCAATTAACTGTTCTTTAATAAATATTGAGTACCAGTTTATGACACTAGCCGTAAACCGCTTTTGAATTAATGTCTATATTTCATGTTCACTATGTCTTGATGTAAAAGTTTTGCACATATCAAGCATAATTCAGAGAATTAAAATAATTAGTTTTTACACTGGGTTTATGTAATAATGATATCAAGTCAATAAATGCCATGATCAGTGTTTGATATTCCCGGTCGATTGTTTGTTTTCTTGCATGTTACGTAAAACTTGATCGGTATACCAATGGGTACAAACTGTGCACCATTGCTTGCTTATTTGTTTCTTTATTTCTTACGAAGCAGAATTTATGCAGAACCTTGTTAAATCTGGAGAGAAAACTGTCGCCAAATCATTCAACTCAACAACAGATACATAGATGACGTTCTGTCTCTTAATCCTAAATTTGAAGACTATGTAAGTGTCATCTATCCTAGTGAGCTTGAAATAAAAGACACGATTGATTCCTCAAGTTCTGCTTCATATTTAGACTTATACCTGAATTATGACGCACAAGAAAGGCTACATTTGAACTTTATGACAAACGTGATGACTTCAATTTTTCTATTGTCAACTTTCCTTTTTTATGCAGCAATATACCTGCTTCTCCTGCTTATGGTGTATTTGTTTCCCAATTAATACGCTATGGTAGAGCTTGTTCCCACTACAGGGACTTTGTACAACGAAGTAGGCTGCTTGCAAATAAATTGTTGACTCAGGGATATTGCAAGCCTAGGCTTATCAAGGCCCTCAAAAAGTTTTATGGCCGTCATTACAGTATTGTTGATGTCCCTGTGTCCAGGATTGCCTTGGATATATTTGACGTCTCATAGTTCCATGTTCCTTTCACACAATTTTGATTACACACGTGACGGGTGTAGCTAGCTAAACAGGAGGTGCTTTCCCTTCCGGAGCACCCGGCCTCACTTCCCTGGTGGAAGTTCACGTGTCTAACCTAACTTGTCAGTTCCAAAGTTTTTACTTTGCTTTTGGATTGTGATTCGGAAATGGATAAGTATGTTTGTTTTTGATTTTTGTTGATTACACAGTTATTGCCTTAACGTGAAAACGTTTTAACTTGTATTTAATGTTCGATCTGCGAGAACTAACGATGTTTAATTCCCAAACGCTATTATATTATCAACACATGTATTACATCATTTAGAAATTATCAACATTTACCCGTGGTATATCGTCGAATAAAACATGGACCGTCGTTAACATGTGGCGAATATATCAGTCGGTGGCAAAACAACTATAACAATGATTGAAATAAATATTGCGAAATCTTTCTTTTGAGGTATATTGTACTATTTATTAGCAAAACGTTGGTTAATTGAATTAATCAATTTGGCTGTTGGCAATACCTTCATTGAAATCTATGATTTATAAATGAAAATTAGTCACAACCATTGTGCACGACACATAGCATGACGTCATTATTTGTGTGAAAGAGTACATCATTAAAACGGAACATCCATGGATTATAGTTTGTTATACCACGACAGGTTTCCTTATGTTTCATATAAATGAAAGCGGTCATATTAGAATCATTGTTATATTCAAGTTTACATATATACTAGATAAATTTGTTTGGGAATGGTTTACAATATAGGAACTTATTGCTTCCTACAGTGTATGACCAGAAACAAATTCAACTAAAATAGAAGTGAGACATTTGTTATTTAAAACATTACCTGGTTAGAGACAATTAAAGTAAAACATAAAACGATACAATAAATGTACATAAATAATCAGGCAAAGATCATCAGCAAACATTCAGACATCTTGTTATAAAACTCCCGTCATTGGAGAAGCAATTATACGACGGAATTATACGTAATTTATAGTTACGTACAAGGTCTAATTTCAAGTATAAATTCGATAAGGAGCCATAAAAGAAAACATGAAAATAATATTGCATACAAAATAAGACAAACGTATTGCTTGTTCAGTAATAATTTAAACAGTCATGTTTGAAAGTAACCATTAGTAAAATTCACAAATTACTAAATTACTAGAATGTGTGATATATAATTATAAAGCAGGAAATGTATAAGCATTGTGTTCAAATAATAACGTTTTGCTAGTTACTCAATTACATGGCATGTAATCGATGTTGTAAATGGCAAACTTTCTTTTTATTTATTTTTATATAAAGTAGATGTCACTAGAACACTCTGATTGGAATAGACATTCAGGGGCAAGTCATTACAACATTTCTAACAAATTGGATATTTGAAGCATAAAAATATCACAATAAACTCATGCCCGAAGTGTTTATTATGTAATACATATGATAAAATCCCATTGTTCTTCACATTCTTTCTACAATAAGGCGATTGTTATCAAAGTCTGAAATATATGCTTAAGTACAATTTTCCAAAATAAAGAAACATGCCAATAGGAGCTTTTATAAAACTAACAGTATTTTTGGAATGTCATCTCAATATCGATTGTTGATAACTATGTATTTATTGTATTGTTTCAAAAGGTTATTTCAAACGTAATATAGCCAGGGCAATCCTGGACACAAAAACATCAAACTTATCAACTATGTATTTATTGTATCGTGTCAATAAGTTATGTCATGCGTAATATGCTCCATTAAGAATCTTATCATCGGAATATGAAGTACAAAGTGCGCAATACTCATAAGAAGATCATATCATTGAGAAAGTCTCTTATATGATCGATGTTATGTCATTATGATGTAATACATAAATCGGATTGTCTAATTGTGATTGCTCATTTATTTTGTAAATTTGAAAAAAAAACATTATTTTTATTATTTTTATCAAACAAACAACACATATCATTATAATATTATTACTTTCAGCGTTGTCTGTAAGTTTAGAAGGAAAGGGATTCTTACTTTGAAGATTATGAATTAAGTTTCTCTAATTATTAGCATTGTTCATTTTAAATAAAACAGACGAAAAACAACACAATACCGGTTAAAAAGAAAACTAAACAACCAAAAAGGATAAGAAAATATTTCTTAAACATTTCATGATACATGTTATGCAAAGTGTCCTTAAAACATTAGATTTTCAAATCTATAAATACAAAGTTTATGTAAGTGTCTAGACGCAAGAGAAATATAAAAAAAGACATTATAACGGTGGACGTTTTTATTATTTTGAAAAAGAAATTTCAAAGGTTTTTCTTATGAGATTACGAAGTTATAAAGAATTTTTAAATAATCAGGTTTGGAAAAAGTACAAGAAATCAAGCAAGATGATAAATATAGTAAGAGGATCAAATGATTCAATGAACAACACTTTGCAGCCAAAATAGTAAATAATTGAACGTCATTATTCTTTTTCATAAATGTGCTTTCAAAAATGCAATTTCTGTGATTATATGACCAAAAAAAGAACAGATAAATGAAGATGAATATTTCGATTTTTTGTTTTTATCAAATACACTAAGGGATATAGGTAAACAACTTTGACCTGTCCGCTTGACCATTAACTTAAAGATTTATCACGGAGCGGTGCATTTTGTAAAGGTAAAACACGTGTTTATTTCGTCTACATTATTAGAATAGTTTATCAAGTGTCTGTATATACACCAGTTTTTAATTACTTGTCAATCCTAACATTACCTATGTATAAGGTTGACCCTCCTATATAATATTCCCAATGAAAGGTCACACGGACAGGTCAATGTTGTTTGCCTATACCAATTGTACATCATTACTTAATGATTTTTTCTTCACTGTATAAACCGAACTAATGCAGAACCTAGCTAAATCTAAAGAGAATCAGTTGCCATATCATTCAAATAGAGCTGTTTACTCTTCTGTAGGACACTGGTTCCTCTGATGGTGAAAATTTGTGTGTTTTAACTTCATTTGTCATTTTCAAAGCTTTCTCTCTTACTTTCGGATTGCAATTTGTATATGGACTTGCATGTTTGTGGTTGATATTCCTTTCTTTCTTTTATAAAGCCAATGATAGGACACTTCTATTTTAAACGTTTGTATTGATAAAAGGTGTTCTTAGGCGCTTAAATACTTATAATTTGTATTGATTGTTTACTTACAGTATAGTTTAAACATGTTAGGGCGACTGGTCGCTTGTAGAATGCACTTAGGTTTTTCGAAGATTTATAGTGACCGATCACGTGAAAATAATCAATAACCCGTATGTTTACATTACAAATGCATTGCCTTATTTGAATCTCTTTGGAACCATTGCGTTAATTTTTCGATGACAGCAGTGTGTCGCGCGCTCTGTGTAAAGCGATACGTCAGTTAATATCTTCAGCCAATCCGTTTTCGATGTACAGCGGAGGAATACATACCACCATGGAACTACTTATTCATTCATAATTTCCTGCGGGTTCATTTATAAATCTATCCGGCGACTGCAGGGACGCTCTTACGAGCGGTAACAAACGTAGAAATTTGTCATACTACCCACTTTTAAAATGATTTGAAAATAAAAAAGAATAATAAAAACCAATATTGTTGTCCTTTTTATATCAAAAATTTTTTTAATGATTAATGACCATTTCCCATGGCCTATAAAGATACGAAGTGAAAAATTAGTGAGTCGAGTACACCACATTTAAATTATGAATAACTGTTTGATATTCGACTAAATAATTATATTCATAGTAAATGTCTTACCAAACAGATTATTGTTTAGTGAAAAAAGGAGAAATAGAATTTAATTTTCAAAAGTGTTTTACGAAACTATATTTTACGATCGCCAAGCAACGAGACAAAATAACATGGCTGTTCTCTTTAAATGGTTCTACAATAAGAGTTATCTCGCTTTAAGTGTTCCAGCCACATTAATACACCGACTTTCGGAAAATTAATAATACCTTTTTGTGGGTAAAAATAATGTAAACATAAGGATTGAATGTCACTTTGAATGCTGTCATCGAGGTATGACTGCATCAGCTCACGTTCAAAGTTAACATGAATCGCTCGCGATTCATTTACTTTGAACGTGAGCTGATGCAGTCATACCTCGATGACAGCATTCAAAGTGACATTCAATCCTTAAATGGTTGACATTATGGACCTTTTGTTCTGGTCCATCAATTCTTTTCTTCAAGAGATAATTCAATTGTTCATTAGCTATATTGTCGTTTTGACAAACCAACCAACGACATTAGTTTTTTTAAGGGGACTTGAATATGCTGGCAGCACATGGAATCCAAAGATCAAAATAGGAAACATTTCTTAATTTTTCATAATTTATAAATTAATTCTTTTATTTCTAAACAATAACCCAGCGCATTTAATACTTTTACAACCATAGGAAGTAAAACAATTGGCTTCGCCATTTCACAGGAATACACATACCATGATAACATTACATGAATGAGAGCCTATTCTTTTACTGTTGATAAATATGGTGTCTCTGTATCCAAAGTTACCCTGTATATATATGGCGTCTTATAGTTACATATCCCTTTCAATCTAAATTTTTATTACACATGACAGGATAAGCTAGCTAAACAGGAGGTGCTTAACCTACTGGAGCACCCGGTCTCAATTCCCAAGTGGAAGTAGGCGTGTTTAACTTAATACGGCAGCTTCATAGTTTTTACTTTGCTTTGGATTTGGGTTTTGGGAATCGATGCATATGATAATTTTTTATCAATAACAAAATAAAAGAGATAAAAAGAGATAACAATAAAATTCTCTGAAACAAAGGAGAAATGAATTATTTTCGTATCAATCATTATAATCGGTTTATAATTACGAGTGATTAGGTCTTTAAAAAAACAATAATAATTAGGCATTTCTTAATGTTATGTCATTGCTGTTTGATATGCGATAAGCAAATTGCACAATTACTTTGATAAGATCGGGTTCTTAGACATCAATATCAGATTTATCTGACGAGTTTCAAAATAATTAATAATTTTGTTAAAAACAAACATTAAAATATTTTTATATATGCAATTACTGCTTTGTTTACGGGAAAAGATTATATGGCAATTTATGGTAAGTACTTCGAATTCATTTACAGGTGGTGCTTACCTTTTCGGAGTATCCGTGATCGTTTCCCAGGAAGATATTCACGTTTGTTTGTACCCGTTTTCAAAGTTTTGCTTTTGGGACTGTGATTTGGAAATGGACCGGTTATTTTTTTTATCATTAAAAAACAAACAGCTTACAATCTAGTCTTTACACTTGATCTAATTGTTGTGCCACTAAATTTATGATCGGATTACATATGTAGCAATTTGTTTGGAATCGGAAAAGATCTTTATAATACTTTACGTGGTAAATGTATTGATGTATAAGCTGTTTTTATAATATTGCCAATAAACGGTTTATAGACGGCGAATAAACGCAACAGTAAAATTAGAGTTATTGTTACATCATACGCTGATAAAAAATAATGAGACTAAAATCTTACAATTATTGTATATTACTTGTATGTCCAATTCGGCACTAAGTTATTTCAATCATATTTACTTATTTACTAGTTTCCTTGGCGTGTGATGGTACAACAGCTTTAATAATGATCGTATCTCACCTAAGGATACCAATTAAAGCATCATACTTGTACTTGGTATCTGAAACTGTTACATGATGAACAAACAAAAGCAATGAAACATGAAGATTTTACGTGATTTAGTAATTAACCTAATATACATTTTTCATTTATAATATGACTTTTGGTTTAAGAATGTACAGCGTAAAATAAATATTGACATGCTGCCATCAACGATGAGATTCAAAATGTCAGATAAAACTAAATAGTTTAATAAAACGCAAATTGAAATAGTATTGAAGAATTTTATTTATTTTTAATTAACAGTACATTCCCGATTTTTAGGTTATTACTAAACTAAATTGTGTTTGGAATTTGAATATTGACACATTCAACAAATTTACAAATTTAAATTCTATGTATTGTGTCAAGTATTTCTTGATACTTTTTGGAAAGTAGCGGCATTGTGGGACATTGTAGTCATCGTAAGCAGAGAGTTCAATACAAATACATTTGATTGTGAAGGTGTTTGATGGCGTTAGGACCTGTTTCTTACGCAAACAAAATGCACAAAGAAAAGCTTTTTGTGCTTCGTTTAAAAAGCGCTTCAGTAACCCTGATTATATCAGACACCAATGTAAACATTGTCTCGATTTAAAGATAGGTTTGATATCTGAACACAGTAAATACACAATGAAAGTGGCATAAAAACTGCACAGATTCGCGTAGCCCCAAAAAGAAGATAAATTTCAGTGGGACAACGAGGTGGATACTATCGATAGTATCAGACACTCGGATTCACATTTACAAAGTAGCTGATGCAGTTGATAAGAAAAGGATGTGACAAAACTGAATTTTCTTTTATCACTGTACAGAGGAATAGACAACCGTATTGTCTGTGGTATAGGATTTTTATCTTTATGTAACAATTGACTTACCCATGCGTTAATTAATGTGAAGAATCACTGTTTATATTATTTACATAACGCAACTATGAAGTTAAACAGTCAAGTTATCAAAAAACGAAGTGTAATTATTCCATTTAAGGTTAAATTGTTGGATCACCTAGGTAATTCATATAGTTTTTTTTTCAATGCAAAATAAAACTCTTTTAATTAAAAGAAGTTCTAACGTTTGTACTACGTTTTATCGCTTAAAATTCCTAAATCTTGAGACTATCTGAATGCCATCTATCCTACTGAGCTAAATGAAATATACGATTGATTCTTCAAGTTCGGCTTCATATAAGACTTGTATCTAAATTATCTAAATTATGACCTCCACGAAATGTTTAATTTGAAGCTGTTATTGTCAGCTTTCCTTTTCTGTGCAACAATATACCCGATTCTTCTGCTTATGGTGTATTTCACAATTAATAGCTTCTATCCATTGCGGAAAGTTTATACAGCGAAGCAAATTACTAACTTAAAACTTGTTGATGCAAGAATATTGCAAGCTTTTGCTTATCAAGGCCCTAAAGATAATTTATGGCCGTAATCACAATATTGTTGATAAGTATAATGTCTTTATCAAAATTTACTCTGTATATATTTGACGTCCAATAGTTCCATGTTCCTTTTATTCCAAATGATTACACACGTGGCGAGTGTAGCAAGCTAAACAGGAGATGCTTAACGTTTCGAGGCAACCGGCCTCTCTTCCCTGGTGGAAGTTCGCGTGTTTCACCTAATTTGTCAGCCTCAAAGATTTTACTTTGCTTTGGAATGGAATTGTGATTTGAGTAACTATGATTAGAACGTTTCGTTTTGATACTAGATTGAATTGGTTTTTATTTTAAAAAATACCCCACCGTCTAAAAACAAAAAAATAAAACAAAACTCGCGCAAAAACAAAAAATAAATTATTGCGATTGTCAGCAAATATGAGAACCATGGGAATATCTGGTAAATTGGTTTGCTGACAATACTTGTCTTACACATTCTAAAACTATTAAAAGTGTATTCCTTAGAAAATTTAGACAACATCAAGAGCTCTTAGATAATTACACAATGTATCAGTTTGAAACGCTTTTATAAACATGTAATTTCTTCTACAAGCGTATTTTTAAAAAAAATCTATTTTTAACATGATTGTTAACATTAGTTTTTAATAAAAATATTTTGACATAGAATTGTGATAATGTTTTAATTGCATTACTAGATAACAAGCTCTCATATTCACTGTTCGTATTTCCAATTAGCGAGACAGACAATCATATCAGGTGGATGTCGCTTTTTAACAGCTTGTATCCAACATCCCGTTACGTTGAATTTCTGGTATTTAAAATGTGTATTCGCCATTGGTTACAATCTCGTTTTTGAATAAACAAAATTATATTAAAACATAAAATTGCAACTGAAAAACAGCCAACGAAACCAAAATCATGGACAAATACAGGTTTAAACAACAAAACACAATGGAGCACTGATTATAATAAAAAATACTACTGAAGGGCACGCAATCGTGCAAATTGTTTTATAAACATTGGTACATAACACACTAATAAAGATCATTATGCATAAGAAAGAACCAACAATCCTTGCATTTGTAAGTCATCTGTAAATATCAAAGGAAACCTACAATATTATTTTTACTATTTGTTTTAAAAAAAACTTGAATAATATACGGCAGTTAATAACTAAGTTTCACAGAAGAACATTGTTTGATATCAGTAACTCGATAATTACAAACAACATCTAGGTAAAGTTTATAATTATCAAGTATTTTTTCATCAAAATTGATACCTTCTAACGTAATGTTTATTTCTAATAAGTGTTTTTAACTTACCAATAAATTGCTGTTTTGGAACTGATATTGTGATATTTTTATTTTATTTTGCGAGCTTGATTTCATATTAGGATTTCCCAATAGGTTACAGTTGGCTGTGTTCTTTCACACTATTAGTTCATAAAACATATAATGGCAACCATGAATGATTACTTTGAGAATCTTAAAGTATAATGACTCAACAACTTAAAATATTCCTTCAATAATATCTAGCGATGAGCTGATTATATTCTTGTTTTGATTTGGTAACTGCAGATAATAAAAAAGGATGCATATGCTTGACCTATTTACTTATTTAATATATAAAAACCAATTTCTTTTCTCAATATATGGAAATTAGATCCGTAATGTTTCTGTCTGTTATTGGTTGCTTTTTGGTAAAACAAACATTCAATAGAAAATTTTGCCCTGATTACACAAAATCAAATGAAATGCTAATGATTCGAGAAAAAAACGTTTCATAAAATTAAATATTGTAATAATATCATTTGAAATGGAATTAGGGAATATTTCCACTATACACAACGTAAGAAATCAATATTACAAATTTAAAAAAAATTGTATTTTGATTTCATTATAATGAGTTCGTTGTTTAGACACAGAATTTTAACCCTAAAACGTTCACTATATGTCATCAAATATACTGGTTTGCATATGTGCCAATTTAGCACTTGCTCAAATACCATAATCTAGCATTTAAATAAGGATTCAATATGATGTCATTGTACCATTACAGATATCTCTAATTAAATAATTTCTTTTGTAAGTTTATTTCTTGAAGGCATCCAATATTAATGGTTCTCTTGAAATTGATTAACGAATTTTCAAGCTCTATGGTGTATTATTCAGTTTATTATACTCACAAACATCTGCGGTACTAAACAAGGTTTAACGAGGTTATGTCATATAACGTAATGCAATAATAATATCCTAAAGGTAATGTTCAACATACATTGATTAAGATACAATCTTTGATAGATATAACTAAACCTGTTATATTTTCGTAGTTCACAACAGCGGTTTTTCGAAACACTCCTCATCAGTAGTGCTATTTAGAGCCATATGTAATAATTCAAGTCCTACAGTTGTACAACACGAAATCTCTTATTCTCTTAAGCGCTATCGATGGAAAGAGACTGGACATTACACGTACGCCTGCAAAGCTGATCAGTTCTTTAAACAAAAGATAGAAACAATTTTTCTCAAAAACTAAGGTATACTCCCTCATGCAAAATATTTCCTTTACTTAATTTGGTAAAATATATTTTGGTCCTTTGGGTAGCTTTTCAACATCTTCAAAATAATTTTGGTTCAAGCACTACTGATGAGATATTGTATTCCGAAACGGCCGTCTAGTGCTGCAAAATTAAAACTGGTATGTAATTGTATACGTATAAGAACTAATGAGAAAGGATGAAAATAAGCAAAATAAGCAACCAAAAAACTTTGAATACATAGAAATAACATTAATTTGACCAAACATTGTGTAAATATTTATCTTCCGTATAAATGACATCACATTTGCATTTTTTATTCAAGGCCCTCAAAAGGTATTTTTGGCCGCCATTACGGCATTGTTAAGATTTGCTCTCTATCCAAATTACCTTGCCTGTGAATTTGGATCGATAGTTAAAAGCTCCTACCATCTTAATTTTGATTTCAAATTTGGATTTCAAGCGTGACGGTGTAGCTAGCAAGACAGGGGTGTTTATCCTTCCGGAGAACCCACTATCAATTCCATGTAACAGTTGACCTTCACATGTTTGATTTAATTTAATTGGGTTTTAACTTTGCTTTTTATTGGTTTTTGGAAATGGTATTTGTTTTGTTTTATCATTGACTTAAAAGACATATGTTTCTTAACGATAGATACTTCAAGAGCTGAGAGAAAGAAGAATCATTTATTACTTACTGTGTGTGAGAGAGGAATCTTGATCATCAAATTAATGTTATAATCGTTGACAGCTATTGCATTTGACCTAGCATTGACTGTCAGTCTTAAAAAACGACTTAGTATCTCGTTTAAATGACTCAGTATCTCGTTTAAACGACTTATATGTTTTCTTTTGAACAAAATGGCACTAACGAGCTTTCGTATATATTTCACCGCTCCGCTGTTTTTAGGGTTTTTATTTTAATCTAGATGCAAGAAATAGTTGTGTACAATGGTCTATTAATATAGTTTTATGGTCATGCTATTCGAAAACCACTTTAAGTATTAATAGTCACATCTTTATTTGTTATCTGCCGTAGCAAAAATAACTGTCACACTTGAACTCATTATCATCAAAAAATCTTTCACAAGTGAAAATAGGAAAATTGTGATTATTTGAACTGATAAAATAAGTCGTGTTTCGGTTCTTATCGACATCACATATTTAGGCCATATTTAGTTTTGTTTGTATTATTTTGGTGTCATAGCCCCCTCTATGTTCCTTTCATCCTCACTAGCTAATCAAGAGGTGCTTACTCTTTCGGAGCAACCGAACTCTGATGCAAGTTGGCGTTTTTCACTGACTTTACCAGGTTTCCCAGTTTTTACTTTTTTATATTGTGATTTGACTTTTTGTTGTTAATTCAGTGTTTTTTAATAAATAGTTTTACATTAATATATAAAAATAGAATAAAGACACTTACATTTAAATTACGCTAAGACTAAAACCAATGGCGGACATAATACGAATTTAAGCTACAACGCGTTAATCAATTTTAAATAATAAAATGTGTCATAGTTATTGCATGAAATCATGGTCAGCATATATAAGTGAAAGACGTGTTGATGCAAGAATGTTCATACTTAGATATGTTTTTACTTTGAATCAACAATACATTTACACTTAATATAATCATTATTATCCGTGGGGTTAAAATTTCGTGGAATGGTGTTTTAAAATAATCCCGTTGTGTGAATAGTTATTTAAATTGCATTTGTAAAAAATAAACCCTGTAATAAGGACCTTGACAAGTACAAATTACCGTGGTATTTACAATATATTTATTGAATTAAACTAAATACCAAAATTTCATTCCCGACGAAGTGTTATTATTTTACATTAGTTCTTACATAACAGAATAAATGTGTTAAATCATCTAACAATACTCATGTTTGTTTTGCTTGGTTGCTTTAATGTTTAATTTAGAAACAGGATGTTATTAGTTCTTATCTAATACACAGTTGATAACTAGTAGTTTCACAGATTCAAGACAATTTTCTTTTGATTGTGAATTCACTGACAAACGTAATCAAATCTGGCACAAAATAATGTTAAGCCATGCGTTGAACTTTCTTGAGACATTTATTCTATTAAAGATGGGATCGGCGAAAGTAAACGATACCCTTGTTTTACACTTTTTTAATTTAACTTTCGAGTTTAATCCTTAACGTTTTCAGTTCAAACCGGTGTGCTCTAACATATCACATTACATAACTAATAACAGGAGGTGCTAACCCTTCCAGAGCTACCGGTCTCACTTCCCTGGCGGAAGTTCACGTGTCGAACCTGACTTGTCAGTTCCAAAGTTTTTACTTTGCTTCTGGATTGTGATTTGGTCAAGGATAAGTATGTTTGTTTTTTATTTAACCACATTTGCTAGGTTTTAAAGCTTTTACTATGTTTTTAGATTGTGATTTGACTTTTTAATTTTTTTCAATAATTGTTTTTAAGAACTATGTTTATGCCAATATATTAAAATAAGATAACTGCACTCATGTACATATTTTTGGCTCATAGGCCATAAGACTTAAACAAAAAATTAGACATAATACGAATTTAAGGTATTTCACTGTTAACCAAATTATCAATTTTAAATAATAACATGTGTCATGATACAAATTATGGTCAGAATTTACGCGTGACGGACATGCTGATGCAAGAATTCGAATATTTACATATGCATTAACTTTTAATCAACGAAACATTTACACATAATATACCGTATCCTCAATTTTATTCGTGGGGTTAAAATTTCGGGGAATAGTATTTCAAAATAAATAAGTTGAGAGAATAGTTATTTGAATTGTGTTTTGTAAAAAAATAAATTCTGTAATAAGGACCTTGGTAAGTACAAATTGCCGTGGTATTTACTATAAACAGTATTTATTAAATTAAATAGCGAAAGGTGATTCCCGACGATCTATGATTTTACATTAATTCTTCCATAACAGCATAAAATGTGTTAAATCATACAACAATACACTGATTTTATTTGCATGATTGCATTACTTTTTTAATTTAGAAACAGGATGTTATAAGTTCTTATTTGATACAATACACAGTTGATTACTAGTTCAATCACAGCTTCAAAACAATTTTAGTTTTACTCTGAAATCTGGCAAACATAATCAAATCTGTCTCTTAAAAACGTAAAGCTTTATATTAAACCTTCTTGAGACGTTTATTTTATTAAAGATGGGATGCCTTTTTGATAACAAATAATCCGAATTCCTTTACCTTGACATCTTTCCTTTTTGGTATGAAACATATAAAATGATTATTTCGAATCATTTATTTATTTGTCATTTACACCGGATGATTCGTTTTTAACACTGATCCTCTGCCTTTATCCTTGAAAAAATATAATGGAAACTGCGTTAGTTATGTTAAATGAGTTAGCTATGTTTAACTGTATAGAAAAGCATTATGCGATGAATGTTTCACCCGGCCCTATTTCCCTGGTTGAAGTTCATGTATTAAATCTAATATGCAGGCTTCAAAATTGTGGTTCGACATGAATTAGTATCTTTATTTTTTGATAATTTTTCCTCCACTGTATTAAATTAAATTCTTGAAATGTACAATTACAATGGTCCACATTTATCTGATAAGAACGCAGTAATAACCCCCTGTGATAACAATTAAGTATGTATAAAATGTAGAGAAGACCATCTGTACTGGTTCTTAACCCTTTTTAATGCAAAAATCCTTCAAACACAAACATATCGGTCCATGTCCAAACCACAACCCCAAAAGAAACACTTGAAAACTGGATGGATATGTTAAAAAACGTGAACCTTTATCGAGGATTTTACACTGGGAAACCACTTCCTATCTAGTGTTGTCTACCGCCTCAAAATTTTAAACTCAAAATTGAGTACGAAAATAACACGGGATAACAGGAAGTGGAAATATTCAGGATACCACCGAACTAAAAGAAACAGAAACTATGAAAGTCTCAAAAAAGATTATGATGAAATATATTCATAACTACGGAAGCGTATTAGGGCCACATTTTAAATTTACTTTCTTTATTTTTCACACTTTAATCTGTAAAATTTACACTTTAATCTGTAAAATTCACACTTTAATCTGTAAAATTTACACTTTAATCTGTAAAATTCACACTTTAATCTGTAAAATTTACACTTTAATCTGTAAAATTTACACTTTAATCTGTAAATTTTACACTTTAATCTGTAAAATTTACACTTTAATCTGTAAAATTCACACTTTAATCTGTAAATTCACACTTTAATCTGTAAAATTTACACTTTAATCTGTAAAATTTACACTTTAATCTGTAAAATTCACACTTTAATCTGTAAAATTCACACTTTAATCTGTAAAATTTACACTTTAATCTGTAAATTTTACACTTTAATCTGTAAAATTTACACTTTAATCTGTAAAATTCACACTTTAATCTGTAAAATCAGTGCCTAGAAACACATATTAAATTTTACAGATTAAAGTGTAAATTTTACAGATTAAAGTGTGAATTTTACAGATTAAAGTGTAAATTTTACAGATTAAAGTGTAAAATTTACAGATTAAAGTGTAAATTTTAGAGATTAAAGTGTGAAAAATAAAAAAAGTAAATTAAAAATGTGGCCCTAATACGCTTCCGTACTACATATCAGAGTGGAAGTTTTATTTATATTTATTTACATTTTATTGTAAGATAACATTGCTAATCAAAATTTTCTGTCTCGTAATTTTTTTCAATTTCTCAAATAACTAATCTATGCTTATTCATTCAAAATATTGCCCTGTGGACATGATAAAATAATATTAGACCCTTCTCATTTCAACATCTTAAAATATTTAAATTTCCACAACTTCTGTTTGAGCACTATTGAAAGGGAATTTTATTCCGAAACGGCCGTCTAGTGCTGCAAAATGAAATAGTTTTAAGTTATAATTGTATTAGCTGTATAGTAAAATAATTTTTAAAAAATTGACTCGATTTTATTAAACGTTTTAAAATAATATAACTTCAGATCTATGAAATGGTTGTGCAAGTGAATGGTCTCAAAATTATATGTGTCTTCATAATGGCCTGAAAAGCCGAAATATTGGCATAGAGCTGACATTTTATTGTAATTTTAAAATGGATTCCCTCAAGAAGTAATATTCAGAAACATATTTTAAACGTTTGTCAAATATATATATGAGCCAGTCGATGGGCAAAGGGGTCTTAGTTCTACATTCTCTGCCATAATAAAAGAATATTACCCTAAATACCTGTATTTGATTAGATGAAAACTTTAATAGAACAATGCACCACTGTTTGAAAGAAAGATTTTTTTAAACGGATTTTAATGTTGTTACCATGGTTGCATTAAGAAATATTTACAATAATTTAAATAATATGATTTGAAAAGTATTTTATGTTTTACAAGTTTTAGAATTCTATTTTGAAAAAATGGCATATTTTAAGTTAACCTTTTCTAAGTTAACAATTTAGTCACGACTTAGGTAACACGCGTTTTTTTTTATTATTTAAATGTCAAATAGTCAAATAGTCTAAGGTGGTGACAAATATGTTTCTGAGATCAGAAAAAATATTAATGAACATTATCAATAAACTATAAAGTAATTGATCCGCCTCATCAGGGTCAATTTCCCATGGGCTGACTTATATTTAGGAACAATATATTAGTGATATATTAAATAGAGGTGTAGAAGCACCCTTTAGTACAACGATATAACGCGAATATAAAACAGTATGTTTTTCACAGACGATTTAATTTTCCTATGAAACCGACTTAAAAATTATTCTTTGATTAGTGTCCTAAAGCGCTGATTAAAATATCTGGTGATGTATGATCTCAGTAAATGTTTATAAAATATCTTACGTACATTGGATTAAATAGTCACGAAGAAGCTTTGTATCGAGGAGATAGTAGGTTTTCATCTACAGAAATAAGTTTTTTCTCTACAATAGTAAGAATTTTGCTTATATTTAATTTTTTCACCAAATTTTAAAATATTTTTTTCTACTTTATTAAGTTGTTGGTCATAAAACTTTCTATTTCTTTATTTTTTATATATACAATATAAACTAGTTATACATTCAAATACGAGTACCAATACGACCATTTTGAGATTATTGTTTTCTTGGTTTGTTAATGATGAAGGATTGACGTTAATGTTCTGGTGAGACTTTATTGCCGATAGAAGATGTTTATACCAACATGGTATAGAAAACTATAGAACACCAATGGATATTTCTAAAACCACGTAGCTTCATACTTAATTTTAAAGTATGACTTATATTACCCCATGACTTAAATGACTCGTTCCCTGGCCTGTTTCTAATTAGCTTAATAATTCAGTTATACAATACTCAGCTAATTGGAAAGTCTACACGCGTCGGTGACTATATGTCTTTTTTATTGATAACAATAATGTTTTATTCATTGTTTTTGTTTAAAGGACTTGTTATGGTAAATGCAGAAAACAAATAGTCATTTACCAAATGTGTCAGTTTAACAAAAATATTTACAATCTAATTAAGTCTAATTTAACGCATGGTTTTGATTATGTAACCATAGATCATAAAGGTTAATGATTAATGATTAATATTAAACTCAAACTTCTATGGTCCTTTCATTCTCCATTTTAATTTAACACGTGGTGGGTGTCGTTTGCTTTAAATAAGGTGCTTACCCGTCAAAGCCCCTAGCCTCACTTACCTGGTGGACATTCACTCGTTCAATTTAATATGCAAATTTCAACGTTTTGCTTTGCATTGGGTTTGAAAGAGGTATGGGATGTTCGGTAGGTACATTCGCACTGCTTGAACGGATGAATGAAGTAACGATGTATTTCTAAACACCTGTGGATTTCGCATTCCATAATTAGACCAAGTCTATGAACAATAAGCCCTTCGTTTTTGTAAACTTGCTTTTCCTCGAATAACAGAAGATATTGAACAAACTGTAACATCCAAAATCTTCATTTTTATCTTTATACAACAAACAGAATATTAGAATAATAAAGTATTAACTAACATCTCGAAGAATTCAAGGTGATAGATGTGTAGATTTATTGTATAAAAATACATAACTTTGCTTAGTAAGAAGTGTGTTTTGAAGAAGAAATGATCATTTAAAAAACATATTTGTAAAAAATAAAAATAAAATAATAACATCAGTTATATGTGCAATGATCAGTTTTAATTTCCCCTTTTTTATTTAAATTGACCATTTTTTCCGAAGATGACAATTTTTTTAAAAGTCATTAAGATTGCGTTTTGAAAGTCCGTCTTCCGAGAAGAACACTTTGAAAATAATTATCAAAGACTCGAAAACCTCCCTTATTTTTTTTATATTTCAGCATATGAGACCACAACGATTGGCTTACTAAGAAAATGCCTTTGTATGAGCCAATATTGGAAAATTAAAAAAATACTGATGTATTTTAAATTAAGTGGAATACTATTTAAACTTTTATTTTTTCAAACTAAAAACGGTCCATCTAGGAAAAAATCCCACCAAACGCGTCATTCCTCTTTAAACATGGTTTGGTATATTGTTTTTAATAAACTCTCATACAAACTGCAAAAAATTAAGGCAGACCTTGGTAAAAGTATTTTATATTTTCTTGGTTTTTTAACTGATTCATATTTCAGTTACCAAAACAACATGTTAATATACAAACATAGCACCTTGGATCTGTAAATTACACATGATATCATGGTTTGAATCTTTATCACAGAACATTCATAAATTTTCACTGTATAAAACTGCTAATTATATCGTTATATGTACATGTGCTGTACAACGTTATGAACTATATTTTTGAGTTTTGTTTGTCAATTAAATGAATATTGTTGTTGTACTAATTTATGATGCAACCTATATCTTCCTTCATAAGAGTGCTGAAGAAGTCCTATTGTATCATGCACTTACATTGTCTGCTGGTAAAACCAAGGATGGAAGTTAATACAGACGGTTACACTACTAATGGAGATCGGAGAAAAAATGACATTTTAACACCCAATCTCGAATTTACCGTTCAGTGTCCAAATCACAACCGAAAGAGCTAACTAAATACTTTTGAAACTTGCAATTTAAGTAAAAACGTGAACTAAAAACAGGGAAGTGAAGTTTATTGTTCTGGAAGGGTATGTATCTCCAGTTTAGGTAGCTAAACAAAATATCTCTACTGATTCTGACTTCTTCAGAATTGGCTTTTGCGGTGAACAAACGACACTTGATGATGTTTATTGTTCTAGAAGGGTATGTATCTCCAGTTTAGGTAGCTAAACAAAATATCTCTACTGATTCTGACTTCTTCAGAATTGGCTTTTGCGGTGAACAAACGGCATTTGATGATGTTTATTGTTCTAGAAGGGTATGTATCTCCAGTTTAGGTAGCTAAACAAAATATCTCTACTGATTCTGACTTCTTCAGAATTGGCTTTTGCGGTGAACAAACGACATTTGATAATGTTTATTGTTCTAGAAGGGTATGTAACTCCAGTTTAGGTAGCTAAACACAATATCTCTACTAATTCTGACTTCTTCAAAATTGGCTTTTGCGGTGAACAAACGACATTTGATGATCGTTTTCAGAAACCTGTTCTATGCATTTCAAATACGCACTATACAAAAACACCAAAAAGGGACAAAAAGGGAAGCATAATGTGTGAAAAACTACCTCCATCGTTGAACTTAAGTCAAAATATTATTCTTCGAGAGCAATTCAGTATTGATAGTGGTGGATAACTCTAAAATACATTTAATTTAATAGCTATGGCTCTTGTCCATGAAACAATTTTCAACAAATTTTCTGGATTATTTACGTATCGACATGATAAAACATCGTAATTGACTTTTCTATTTATATTTTAAGCCAATTAATCTAAATGTACATTAAAAGACGTTTAAACAGTAAACAGTAGGAAAAAAATCATTAATGTTTCAATTTGGATTTTTATTACAAAAGTACTCTGTTTAATGCGTTTGTTTCCTAACATATTTCTAGAGGCTTCTTTCCTCCTACTTAATTCCATAATCCCTCATTTAATAGATTTCAAAACATTAGTGAAGCATTTGAGTAATATTGACCAATTACTTAAAAGATATTTCGAAATGTACATTTGACGAGTTAACAAGATATTATACAGTTATTGCCTTTCAGTGAGAGAGATATGATCAAATGATCAATGTTCACATCTCCCTCAAACAAAAGCAATAAATTGCTTGTTATACCGAAAGAAATCCATGGTAATAAGAAAGATAGAGAAATATTTTTAAAAAGACAGCATGAAAACACCAGTCCTTCTCCGATTCATTGTTTTTTTCCTATTGGAACTCATCACCTCATACCAATGGTTGCAATTTTTTTGTCTGGCTAGTTTAAAGTCTTCTATCAACGGCCTCAATGTGATTATCTTGTGTCTTTGAATATATGAGCATATACTTCGTGTTATATTGGTAAACGATCGGTATACCAATAGGTACAAACTGTGCACCATTTGTGCTGATTTGTTTCTTTATTCTTATGAAGCAGAATTTATGCAGAACCTTATTAAATCAGGAGAGAAGACTGTCGCCAAATCATTCAACTCAACATACAGATACATAGATGACGTTCTGTCTCTTAACAATCCTAAATTTGGAGACTATGTAAATGTCATCTATCCTAGTGAGCTTGAAATAAAAGACACGACTGATTCCTCAAGTTCTGCTTCATATTTAGACTTATACCTGAAATATAACGCACACGAAAGGCTACATTTGAAACTTTATGACAAACTTGATGACTTCAATTTTTCTATTGTCAACTTTCCTTTTTTATGCAGCAATATACCTGCTTCTCCTGCTTATGGTGTATTTGTTTCACAATTAATACGCTATGGTAGAACTTGTTCCCACTACGGGGAATTTGTACAACGAAGTAGGCTGCTTGCAAATAAATTGTTGACTCAGGATTATTGCAAGCTTAGGCTTATCAAGGCCATCAAAAAGTTTTATGATCGCCATCACGGTGTTTTGTCTCTGTGTCCAGGGTTGCCCTGGATATGTTTGACGTCTCTTAGTTCCATGTTCCTTTCACACAATTTTGATTACACACGTGGCAGGTGTAGCTAGCTAAACAGGAGGTGCTTACCCTTCCAGAGCACCCGGCCTCACTTTCCTGGTGGAAGTTCACGTGTCTAACCTAACTTGTCAGTTCTAAAGTTTTTACTTTGCTTTTGGATTGTGATTTGGACATGGATTAGTATATTTGTTTTTGATTGCTAACCCTTCCTTCTGTACTAAAGTGATAAACAATTTATGTCGTTTTGTAAGTATCTTAAATACTTTTTCGAAAGTAAATGGTTTAAAACCAGTGTGTGTGTGTGTGTGTGTGTGTGTGGTGTGTGTGTGTGTGTGCTATAATTAAAATTCATAATTACTACGCCCATGTTGACATTTTTTGAAAGATTTAAGAATATTTTCAATATTGATTACACACGTGGTAGTTTTAACTAGATAAACAGGAAACATTTATCCTTTTAAGGCACCGGTGGCGCTTCTATGGTAGAGGTCTATTTGTTTAACTTAATTTGTCACTTTCAAAGTTTCTACTTTGCTTTGGTAATGTGATTTTGATATGGGTTATGTTTGTTTTTTATTTTATTGCATCAGACAAACTGACATTTTGCATCTTTTTATTCATCCTGTGATGGCATGTTCTCTACGCTAGATGTAAATGATGCAATTGATATTTCAATTCAAATCCATTTTGATGCGAGTGCATAATGGACTTAAGCAAGGAAATTTATCATTCAATTAAACATTTCATCATTTATTTCATTACAGACTCCTAAAATATCAAATTTTTATTTTTGAACAAACTTTCACTTTCGCAAAAGGTTATTATTACAAAACATAAAGCATCATGATTTGAACGCAATTTTATATTCGTTCTGTCAATTTCAACATAAAGGAGATTAATATCTAACGATATGTAGTTATGTTATCCCATTTATACGTTTCCTAATGGTCACAAATGCAGTTGTAAATACGAAAATATAATTGTAAAAACACACAAAGATATTGAAATGGAATGACTATTGAATATAAAAAGCATGTTTTAAAATGTTTTCTATAAATAAATCAGATGAAATCTAATATGCTTTTCAATTGCGTTAATAGTTATTTGTAATTGCAATTTAAAATTACAGTATTTTTCATGAATGCGCAATAACGTTTTGGTTTTGAGCTTAATAGCTGCTCAGAGAATAGTTTGCGCAAATATATAGTACATTGAAAATTGTCCCGAACTCATTGGTACGTAATTGCGCAAGATCTTTATTTCACATTGTTGGAATCAGCTAAAATTCTAAAAATCCTTCTGGGAAAGACGTTGTTAGATCACCATCAGGCAAGGGTAAGCTTTTTCGGTAGAAAGTTTCTCACATCGTGTTCTTAGCTCTTCCGGAAGTTAGATAGATAGTCTAAACGTCAACAGGAACACTTTTCGTGTTATAACAAACATAACACATTTATTTGCAAAGACTCGGAATGTTGTTTTACTTTACATCACATTGTTCAAATGCCTTAACTAGGAAAAACACATATTAATTAAAATGCATTATGTAAGGGCATGAATTAATGATGGCTTGCAGAATATTGTTTGCAAAATTATATAATTTTATTTAGAGTAAATAGCTACAATAGTAATTTGATACTGAGATTAAAATTTATTACAGAAGTGACTGGGAAAACACAAAGTAAATGTAAGCTTAACGATCCTTGACCTTTTTTCTTAGGAACGTTCCACAAGCAGTAAACACTGCAATTGATACTAAGGCATGATTCAAATCATCTTACATCTGTATGTAATGGATATGATATGGATGAATATGAACATCTAAGTGCGTGTAGAACGTTTCACCGAAAGCACAAGACGCTCGAAGTGTCATTGCTTCATACAACAAGGTCGGTAACCGACTTAAACATCAGTTCAAAAATAACTACACATTTTATATTTATGAAACAGATTTTTTTATTCGGAAAATTCCAGAACATAATTACTTTCGACATGAAATTATTTAAAAAGAAGAACCTTTCCATCAAAACACATTTCGTTTGGTATATTTTTATCAGAAAATATTAAGTGCGAATACAGTGTCTTCTTTCGTTTTTTATATCAACCTATTGTTTATGTTGAACGTATTTCCTTAGTATCAATAAAGTCCATTAACATTACACGGGGCTTGTATTACCTGAATGATTTTATTTATATTCCGGTATGTAACAAGATCCTTTTTGGAAAGAATGGAGTAGTGGAATGTATGGAAGAACAGAGTTAAAAGTAGTCATTAAGAAAAGCATTTTATAATTAACTGATGCATGAGGTAGGATCTGACCTGAGTCAATGCGTTTATTCCCTTTGGTACGATCTCCCGTCCGACCTCGCCCCATGATAAATGCTGCAATAGTGCAGTTACGTACTTGCTGCATATGTGACTACCATAAAACGTTTTGAGGCTTGAATAAGCTTAGTCTTGGCAACAATTTATTTGTAAGCAGCTTGATTCATAATATGCCATTTATTCTGTTTTACTGAATAATTTTAATGTTTTCATTAAATGTTTTTCTTGTTTCATGATAAAAAATTAACCATGGCGGTTTGTAGAGAGCCGAGGATATTTTTTACTTCATTCGATGGCAATGACATTTGAGTTACATAGAAATATAATGTTGTACCTGTAATGTTCATACGCATATGCACAATTAATATTCAGTATATAATTAATTTTATCAAATGGTTAAATTTTTCAAAAGAAAACACGTCACATGTGTACACAATTACTTGATCACTCGTATGCTTATTCACATCATAATGTTTGTCTGTGAACATAAAGACACTATTCAGAAATGAAAATAATATATTCAGGTCGACATGTAAGTACATCGTTGTCAATATACTATAATGTTTATGATGCCGTGAATGATAACTGATATTGCAGTCAATACATTGCGGTACAAGTGTAGTGTGGTCGAGTGCCCTAAATCACATTGTTTTACATCACAGATTCTGTGATCAAATCGTAACCGCCTCTTATCTGATGGATGTTTATCTGTTTGTATAAGTTTAAAGTTCCGTTACTATCCTCTACAATTAAATAATTAATTTTGTCACTAATGTTAAAGTGTCCGACTAGTAAGGGATATGATATTGTTTTTGCGAGACCTCAGAAGAGTAAACAATTCGATATCAAATTTGTTGTGCGTCTAAGAAAATACAGGAGTTAATCGGATTACATTAATATTTTACTACTCAGTACAGAAGATGATTGGATTTCTTTTTAAATATTTGCTAATTAGGTTCATTTGGTATTTCTGTATTGTCTTCATATTTTATTCAGAGTTTTCAACTTTGCTTCATAAACATAATAAGGACTGTATTGATTAAAAAGTGATTTTTTTTATCGACATTTTGGTAGATTGGTGTTAAGTAACATTAAGTCGCCTACTTAGAATATTTGTGTTATAATCTTATTACTAACATAACTTCTTTCTTTTTCAAAACTGAACATTGAATAGGTTGTTATACGACACATATTTAACCTTACTAGATGACCTTTGGGAATTTGTTACAATAGCTGTGCATTACATGCATTACCATTTTCATTTCACAGAATAAACTATAGCAGTCTCGAGAGACAAATACCCCCATCTTTAACATTTGGAGATGTTAATTCTAAGACACAGTTTTGATTACACACGTGGCGGGTGTAGCTAGCTAAACAGGAGGTTCATTCACATACATAAAATATGTGATTAGACATGATAGTATTTTGGACAGCCAGATGAACAGACATACTGACGGACGGTGATTCTTAAATATACGCATAACCTTCGTTTGCAGGGGTTGTGATTGGGTTTAAAATACTCCACGAGTATTTTGTGAATCCTGTAGTTTAGGAATATATCATTACTAATCACCGTTTCAGTTTCGTTTCATTTAAAGTGGTAAATCCACCTAGTCCATATCTCATTACTTTTTCATGCTTACGTGATTACGTGTTTCAGATTACTTTCAAAATATATTAAACATTTTTATCACCGTTGGATAATAAATGGTGCTTTCATGTAAATTAAATAAAGCAATATAAATTTAGAACACCAACATTGTGAATAATTACATCAGGGAGCGAGGTTGGCATTAATGGTATTTGTTGCTCGACATTAACGTATCTTCCAGAAGCTGTAATATTTTCAATATTGCACGTAATGCTCGACGCGTGCTTTTGTAAACAATTCAGAAAGTTCCCCTAATATGTTTAAATGTATGTCACTAATGATAATTTATTCAATGTTCAGTTTTTAAAAGAAAGAGGTTAGGTATGGTTACAAGCACAAATACTCTTACTTGGTAGGCGACAATACTACTTAACAGTAGGCAACGGGGCTGTTGATGATGAAATTATTTTAATCAATATAATCCTAATTATGTTTATGAAGCAAGGTTGAACATTCTTATAAAAAAATCTGCAGACAACATAAAATACAAAAGAAACCCATTTGGCAAATTTTTTAGGAAGAAATCCAATCATTTTTATATTGGGATGTACAATTTAAGTAATCCGATTAACTAATATATTTTTTAGATGTGCAACAAAGTGATATCGAATTGTTTTCTCGTCCGACGTCTCGCAAAACCATGTCATATCTCTTACTGATTGAACACTTTTATCATTTTTTCACCGAAATGTATTACACCGAAGTTACAAATTATTCAATGGTAAAGGAAGACAAAGGAACTTGAACTGATACAAACGGATGAACAGTCCTCAGATAAGGAGCGGGTCAGATATGATCACAGAATCTGTAATGCCATACAATGTGATAGATAGTACATTGTCTTCATCACATAACCACACCTCAACTGCATCGCAGTGTATTGTCTGTAATATCTCCAGCAAGATGGGGTAGTTTGTTTATTGGTCTGAAATAAAACAACAACAGGCTGCCTAATGACATTGTTAGATTTTTCCCTTTTCCGGAAATCAATTGTGATAAAAATTAGTCTTAATAGACCTCCATAATTTGTGTTGAACAAATACACGGCTCAGGTAAACAACAGTTTTATAACTAACTTTTATGTATTCGACCTAATTCCAGATGTTCATTTATGAAAGCATGATGGAGTCTTCAATATGGCACATATAATCGGATAAATACATGGTTATATAACAGAAAGTTCGTGAAAGCTACCATATAACGAAAGATAAAAGAATAGTATAGCAAGAGGCTGATAATTTGGAACTTAAAAGATGCAATATGGGTTTTTTTGAGAATACAGTAGGGAGAAGACAGGTTGTTTTTAGAAGACTGACTAATTTCATCTTACATAGTTACTGACGGACTATATTTTATCTCATAGAAACCTCATTTCGTTTAACCAAATGCTTCGCCTATAGCCCAACCATATTAACAATAAAAGACAGTGTAAATTGTAAAACACAAGAAAAGTGTTACATTAAATGCAGACAGTAGTATAAAAAGTATATATAAATGATGAGTATAACGTCTTACAGCTTATTTGATCATAGCATATCTTTGTGGTTGGCTGTTGCCCCAAGGATATCACAAACTTAGTAGGCAATAATTGTGTATTATTGTCAGAAATATACTATTGTCTAAATTTGCTGCTTGTTTTGAATTTGAAATTCCTCAAAAACTAAGGTATACTCTCCCACGTTAAATACTTTCTTAGCTTAATTTGGTAAAATATATTTTGGTCCTTTGGGTATCTTTTCAACATCTTGATAACAATTTTGGTTTCATAATGTTGGTCCAAGCACTACTAAAGATCAATTGTATTCCAAATCGGCCGTCTAGTGTTATAAAATTAAAACTAGTAGGATATGTAATACAATATAAAATAAATATAAAAAAATACTATCAAAAGACAAAAAATAAACTACGTGTTTTCTTATATTTGTATCAATAATATATACATGTAGAGGTTTTTGGTTTATCATTTTCTGATTTAATGCTTAAGGGCCCTTGGTAGCAAAGATTAGGTGAGGACTCACATACAGATAACTGGACATTAACTGCTAGTGTCCGTCGTCTGAACTTAATAATTTCCAAAATGTGTATGTTTTTTATTTTATTTTTTTAATTGACTGTTTATATAACTTCCTTGTATGGTGTTGTGTTTATAGTTGAAATGGCTGTTGCTTAGTATATTCTTTGTTACGAATATTTTTCTTGTATTGCATGTAAACTACAAGTCAAACTTAAAATCAAAGATCGATTGTTTCATATAAGGGATAAATTGACGAATCCTGTTAAAACAGCAAATTATGTCAGTTTTAATTTTCTTATCTATTGCCTGAATAAAATACAACTTAATAACTAAAACTTTATGACTGATTAAATTTAATCGATAAATTATATGTGATATTGTATGTTACAATTTGTTTAAATACAACACTTACTCCAGCACCCATCTAAAGTCAATGACATTACCACTCGTAATACATGCGCCTTATCTTGTAGTATATCCTTTAATGTATAAATATTTGTTTCTGTTGTGTTATATCATTGGTTGCGATGGCTTGCATGTTTTGTCACGAATTGCATAAATCGTAAAACTATAAATAAATGATTAATCATATCATGTCTTAAATGTCAATGTCTGTTCAAAAACAATATTGTCAGTTTTAATGTAATGATGATCTGTTGACCGAATCGGAACATTTTGTAATCAATTAACTTAATTAATCAATGAGTGAATTAATCAAACAATTATATCAGATATTTTATGTAACATTTTGTCCAATGTGATTGCATTGTGTATACAATCAAATCTTTATAAACGAAGCCTTCTATTTCTATAATCGCTGACGTTGAATCAATCAATAAATTATCCAGAGAATCTAAAAAAGTACGTCAAGAGAAATTATAGATATTCTTTCATAAGCATTGGAAGTATTGGACGCCGCCGCTGTAATAAGTCTTACCGCTTATGTATATCTGAAAGTGATTTTCAATTTATTTCTTCATTATTCACAATACAATATACTGTACATCATGAACAATACTACAAATTTCTCTAACTATAGTATGGAAAACAATACACCAAAAGAAATGCCGGAACCACCCGTGTATATTTTCGTTCTGGCGGGAGTTTGTTACTTGTTGATATTTTTGACTGGAATCACGGGTAACATACTAGTTATAGCTGTGATATGTAGAATTAAGAAGATGAGAACCAGGATGAACTTTTTCCTTACCAATCTCAGTATAACAGATTTATTTGTTCTCATTCTCTGTCTACCATCTGCTGCAGTTGATCTATTCTCCAAAGAAATTTGGTATTTCGGCGAAACAATGTGTAAGTATACCTGTTATTTCGATTTCCTCAAAGTTGTTGTTACATGAATTCGGTATATGGAAAAATATCTTTGGATGTAAGAAATAAATGAATGTGGTGCACTCTATGTCCTTGCATTTTGCACCTCGACAATTTTAGATGAAAAAATACCTTAAATAATAAATCGCAATTACCGTCATTGATAGTTTAAAAAATTAGGAGATTGTATTACCTTCTTATTTGAGAAATAACATTAATAATAACAAAAATAAGCATTCGTAAATTCTATTATTGTGAATGCCAATGACTGTATTTTATTGTTTGTTTTTTTTTAATTTATATTAGAGCGTTTTAGAATTATCAAACACGAAAGAAATTAATAATTATTTCTCTATGTTGTATTTAGCAGAATAACTAATTGGTTACTATGTGCTCGCTATTGGAACTTTCTTGAATCTTGTACTTTAAGATAAATCCTTATTTAACATCGTATCAGTTTGGTTGCGTATGACTTATGTTTGATAATGGATGGTGGTTTCGCGTAAACTAAATAAAAGAACACAAAAGAACAATATTACTACTGTGAACAATTGCATCACATGGCAAGACTGACATTAATGCCACTAACTGTAATATGCATTTCCCACTTCGATACACTGCGAACTTTGACGGATGCGAGATACAGTTGAGGGTGAGGGGGGGGGTTCATTTTCAAAAATGCAATAACAACCGAATTTGTTGATGCATAAAAATTGAAAAAGAAAATGTTTTACAGCGTGAACATTACTTATTGTTCTTCTAAAAATTAAACCAAAGCTAAATTAATTATTAAACGTGGATTGTGTCAAAAATTGTTCAGTATTCTGTACACTTTAATTTCCCTTTTGAACAGGGATGGAATCTTTTAAATTACCATAAGTTAACAGTGAATGGAAAACTGGACATGGACCTGAAAATCAAGAATAAATGAATGAATGCATCTCAGATAAGATGCGGTTCAAATCAATGTTTTGGTGCTACTACATTGTTTTTCTTGGTACACTTTAGTATCCGCCCACACCACACACACAGGACAATTTATGTTCGGCAATGTAGGATATCATGCGAGACTCCATAAAACATAAGTGTATAGATGTTCATATACATAGATGTCAAGCTTTTTAAAAGTTGCTGCGTTTTCAGACAGACACTATGTATAACCATATACCTGCAGTAAAATTTCCCCTTACTTTGTACACTTATGTCGTTTTTTTGTCTTTCGTTTTTAGTTAAACTTAGAAATGTACGTGCTCCATATACTGTTTAATTGTTTTTAGAATTCACACGAAATGAGAAAGAATACTTTCTTTTGAATATGTCTAAAGTCATCATGATTTATGTTTTCGTTTTACAGGGAATATAGATAATAGAATCAATACTAATCTTAAAACTTAAAAGGATAAAATAGGAAAATAGTCCCTGACTGCCTAGCAACGGTTAATTATATTATTAGTATGTTCAAAGTTTTTGTTCTGCGTTACACAGAAAAAGACATTTCCATGGCAACTTCGGAATAATTCAGTCAACCGGAAATATGACGTATATACTTTTTGTAATATTGTCTAGTTATATTAGTTGTCAAGAAGAGCAAAGCTTCATCTATTTTGAACAGACATAACAGAATATCTCATAGGTCGATTAAGTATTTTAAGAGCAAGTACTGTGCAACACGTTAAAACGTTTATGTACCACTAAATTTTACATCTTATGGGTTAAAATTACACCAGAAATAAGTTTTTAAAAAATCAAAAACAAATTAAGGGAATCTTCACCGTTAGACCCACAATTATTTCAATTCTTATTATATAACCAGATGTTTCGTATATTTTAATTGCAAGATGATTAATTTATTTTATATATATATATATATATATATATATATATATATATATATAATATATATATATATATATTATATAACCAGATGTTTCGTATATTTTAATTGCAAGATGATTAATTTATATATATATATATATATATATATATATATATATATATATATATATATATATATGGAATCTTCACCGTAAGACCCACGCTTATTTCTATTTATTTTTTTTATTTTTTATTTTTGATAAAAGCAGATGTTTCATATATTTTTATATCCAGTTGATTAAATTTTTTTCAAAAAATTGAATCTTCACCGTTCGACTCGTTATTTATAACCACATCGGTGTTATATGTGATAGGTATTTTTGTAGTCACAAGAGTTTGTGTGTGGTTCAAACATATGACGTGCTAAATTTACGTATGTAATCCAGAAACAGTAAATGAAAAATTTTTTAAATTCCATCTTAGACGTGTACATAAGCCACGACAATGAGTTACCAATTCATTTTTCACCAAGACAAAGGAACAGGTTTTATGTCTTACCTACTTGACTTCAGTGATAGGAAAACGATATCTTCCTGTACGCTTGGTCATTTATTGGAAATATTCGTATAGGAGAGTGAAATTTCCTGTACGCTTGGTCATTTATTGAGAATATTCGTATAGGAGAGTGAAATTTCCTGTACGTTTGGTCATTTATTAAGAATATCCTTCATATACATGAGCAGTGATAGGATTCGCAGTTAATACATACACAATGCACGAACTTACACCTAGATCCCGAAACTTAATGTTAACATTTTCCTTACTGTCTCAACTAGTCGAGCATTGATTCTCCATACAGATATATGTCTTAAATAAGAATTTCCTCTGTAATACAGACGAATGAAACTTACTCGTGTTTCCTAGAAATAAACCCATTGATTCATGATAAATATTGAAATTTAAGGTCAAACGGGCAGGTCAATGCTGTTTGCCTATAAACGCTTGTTATAGACATACAATATTGACCTGTCCGCTTGACTTTCAATTTAAATATTTACCAATAAGATAATAGGAAACTTACAGTAGAGATCTGTATTGTGTATATTGTGAGTCCTTACACTACAAATGCATTTGATGGATACTCCAATATAAATATTCCGAATGAAAAGTCAATCTTTAATTTATAACCCAGTATTATTCTGCGTAACAGTCAAAGTCTTAGTTTAAATAATGTATCAGTGAAAAGAAACATAAAGGCTAATAGTATTGACAAATGGAATGTTTCGTTTACATTTTGCTTAACCAGTTGCAACCATATACTCTGGGATTGTACATTTAATTTCCTATATTCATTTTCAATAGTCTAAATTTAAACTAGCGATCTTGGCGTTTATATCAATGTCAAATAAGTTTTAAGAATTAGAGAAATCATTATTTCAACAGTGGTTAAATAATAAGTTAAGGTTATGATAAACAGGAAGCAACTCATCTACCAAGCTATACTAGTATTAGAGCGAAAAGATTCACGTATTCAGTTTTTCAAAATATGCATGTTTATGGGCAACAAATTACTAGATGTAAAATAGCTTGGACTTCGTCAGTCCTGCTGTAGGCCTAGTACTTAAACTAAACCCTGTTACGATTCTGTCATTTTAGATAGGAGCTTTTTTATATTGGTTTTGTGTCGTAACTTCTTATGTTATGTGTTTTCATTTGATTAAGATAATATCATTTTTTTTTCTTTAAAAAAAAACATTTCAAATTCATTTAAAACGGTATACGAAAAATAATTAAATACATTCAGAAAATGTATATCACAATATTCTTATTTTTTTACGTTTTATAGCACAAACATATCGTTGTATACAAATATTTCTGCAAACCAAATATACACGAATTGTCGTTTTTATTGTTCTTGATCTAATACAGACGGTGTTATTGTAAAATGTCTATTTCTTAGGGAGCATAAAATGTGTTCTTGGGATGGATATAATGTTGTGTAAGTTTTTAATGTGTGTCTAATATCCTGTATGAAGCATTATAAATGTTAAACTTGACATAATGTGTCACATTATATTGCTTAGAAAAGATCTATCATCACAGTGTTAAGAGTTTTGTTGCGTTATGGTTTTTTCATTATCAATAAAGAATAAACTACTTCAACAAAAAAGTACATCACTGCATAAATATGTCAATTTTTCGTGCCTTCTATTAAATGTTTTATACAAGTAATGCATTTTCTCAATATGCCGTGACATATTTCATAGAGGCCTTAATGGAGCAAAGCACCTTCTGCAGTCTTGGTTCGAAAAACACTTAGACAGATCCTAGTGTGAGGGTATTTATCATTTACCATTTTCAAGGTACTCCATTTTCACTTTATCCCATTATTCTTCTATTTATTTAGATGCAAAGTCAGGATAAGATAATGTCATACATTATTTGTAATGTTATCGTATATAAAAAAATCAGATATTATTTATACAGCGATACTTACTTTGAAGTATATTTGATATATTTGACACCCCATAGTTACATGTTCCTTTCACACAATTTTGAGTACAAACGTGACGGGTGTAACTAGCTAAACAATAGGTGATTACCGATCCGGAGCACCCGGCCTCACTTCCTTGGTGGAAGTTCAAATGTCTAACCTAACTTGTCAGTTCCAAAGTTTTTTACTTTGCTTCTGGATTGTGATTCGGACATGGTTAAGTATCTTTGTTTTGGATAATAGGAAATTAACTTATTACCATGCATTTTGCAACAGCCAAGAGCACAAAATGACAGTTTTTAAGGAAAAAACAAGACCAGAAAAGACAACCACACATTTGGTCGAAATGCAATTACAATCACCCTGTCTTGAAGATTGTTTCCAAAGAATTTGCAGACATTAAAGATTTGTACATTACGTCTTTAGACAGATTAGTCAAGGTTAGTTAAATTAGATAACCATTATAGGACAACAACATCAGGGTAAATAAACTAGCACTTAAAATGTTTCCTATGTTGTGGAAAGAGTATTGTTTAAGGTTTTCAACCATTCCACTTGAATATATTAATGCATAATAATCCTCATTCCACGCATAAAAGGGGTTATAAAGTTCGCATGGAGTCAAAACCTAAGTATGTTAATAATTGCTTTCTGTGACGTAGAATGAATTAACAGTAGTTCTTTTTTTCTGTGATAGTTTATTGGTTTTGAAATTCAAATACTAAAAAATCAAGATTTGCACCAAAATATCTCATAGCATGAATTGTAACAATTCTTATATAATAATTGATTTAAAGAAATATTAATACAAGATATTTTCATGAATACGACAAAATGATGACACAGATTCAATTAAATAAGAATTACGAAAAATAAATATGGTTACAGAAATGTAAGTATTCAATTTTGTAGTATATTTTTTTCAGGAAATGTTGTGAATATTCTATTTAAATAAAATATTTTATAGCACATAACTACCAATAGCGGGTTAATATCTTCTTAATCAAAAACAAAGATACTAATCAATGTTCAAATCACAATCCAGAAGCAAATTAAAACTTTGGTACTTACAAGTTAGCTTACTAACGTGAACTTTCACCAGGGAAGTGAGGCCGGGTGCTCCGGAAGGGTAAGCACCTCATGTTTAGCTAGCTACACCCACTACGTATGTAATCAACATTCCGTGAAAGAAACATAAAACTACGAGACGTCTAATATATTCAGGGCAATCCTGGACCCAGAGACATCAAACTTATCAACACTACTGTGATGACGGCCATAAAACTTATTGAGGGCCTTGATAAGCCTAGGCTTGCAATATTTCTGAGCCAACAATTTATTTGCAAGCAGCCTACTTCGTTGTAAAAAGTCCCCGTATTGGGAACACGCTCTACCATAGCTTATTATTTGGGAAACAAATATACCATTACCTGGAGAAGCGGGTATATTGATGCATAAAAAGGAAAGATGACAATAGAAAAATTAAAGTCATCACGTTTGTCATAAAGTTTCAAATGTAGCCTTTCCTGTGCGTCATATTTCAGGTTTAAGTCTAAATATGAAGCATAACTTGAGGAATCAGTCATGTCTTTTATTTCAAGCTTACTAGGATAGATGACATTTACATAGTCTCCAAATTTAGGATTGTTTAGTTACAGAACGTCGTCTATTTATCTATGTTTTGGCTACAGTCATCTCTCCAGATTTAACAAGGATATGCATAAATTCTGCTTCATAAGAATAAAGAATAAAATCAAAAAGCAATTGTTCACAGTTTGTATCCATTGGTATACCGATTGTTTGCTGAAAAACTATATTACCAAACACAACAAATATGTTATCTATCAAAAACTCCAACATTTTGTTGATGGTATCTTCAGTATATTTTTGTTTGGAATCCGTATGATGCTTGACAAAATAACCAGAATCTATGTTCAGCACCAGATATTTCTATCTTGGCTTACCGTTTTTGTAACAGAATGACAAGTGAATAATTTCTTTCAGACGTTCTTTCAATTTAGAATGAGGGATAGTGGTGTATAGTGTAGAAAAATAAAATATTTTCATATTTTTTACATCAGATAAACTATTAGAAGCAAGATGTTCAAGTAATTCTTTAAATTTTTCGAGATTCCACATTTGGTTGATTCCAAATGTAGAATATACTTTTCCTGAATAAGACTGAAGACCATCTTTGACGATTTACAAAATTTGTGTTAAAGTTATCGATAATGATTTAGTTGAACATTTTGATGAGCCTGCTATATATCTTTCCTTGTATGGATTTTTATGATGTTTAGAAATCCAATACAAGTAAGAAAGATCAAGCTCTTCCTCTTTAAGATTGATACCGAAAGGCTCGAGAACTCCCCTATGGTTGGAAGGAACTCCATCTTTGGTAAAATTAGTTCTAGAACATGCATGAATATTTGATATACTATCTAAACCAAACTCCTTAATAAGACATTCAAGGTAGAATCTCTTACATACGAGAGTAATGTTGTTGGAAGCCTTATCAGCTGGGACAACAACTTATTTGTTGTGTATGTCTGTTAGAATTACCTTGATTTCAGGATCCTTGAGTATTGAAGACGGTTTAGTATTCACAGACCCTTTAAGTTTGGCAATCCTACTTTTAATTAAAGATCTCACAACCTTTATCCAGTTGGATAAGGTATCAAGCTCAACATCTTCTAATTTAGCCCAACGTCTGGCGTACTCTTGCAGAATCCATGACAAGTCTGAAATTCTGCCCCCAGGTAAAAGTTTGAGCTTCTCTATATTTAGGACCTTTTGAAAGTAAAGATCTTAATTTAGTGTTCTCGATTATATTGAGATCACCAGTTATCACATGTCCAGCTTGTCCATAAATATAGGGAGAAGACGAGCAAGAGCAGGTAGGTGGAGTTAAATTATGAAAGTTCAAACACTGCAATGTTTATTTATAATTAAATATTTTGGATACAATAGGTTTATTGTAGGAGTAGAAAACTAGAGGTGGCGAATTAATTTTGAAATAAGCAGGAACTTTAGATTGTACTTATTTATTTTGAAGAATATTGTAAATGTGTATAGCATTTATGCCTTTGTTAGCATAGTGTAACTTAAGATATTGGCGTTGACCATCGTTCTCAATATCGTTTTTTCCGAGCAGGTTTAAATAATCTGTTAAAAGCAATATCCATGATGATAATAGTAAGCTTAAATTCTGGTGTATAGGAATCTATAGTAGTGTAACGTTTCAGTAAAATCAACAAGTTATTTTGGGAAGTTTTTATTAAACTGTTTTCTGTCAACTATCAGTGTTGTCAACAATTGTATTTCAAATCTTCATGTGTCAATTTTGTATTACCGGCTACAATGTCATTGCCGACCGTACATGTGAATGTGTAACTTTTAGGGCACCGGTACATGGTACATCGTTTTTATTGTATTTTTATGTTATTAAATTCAATATTGAGTGATTAATTGTGTAACTATGATTGTTACTCACCGAGTTATCAAGGAATGTTAATATTTGGTCGTATCTTTGTATATTTACGCATGTTTGTATTTTTCCACCATGTAAACTTGTCTGTGTTTACGGTCGCCATTACGGGTGTAGGAATACATATTTTTGTCACATAATGTTTAAATGTCATATTTTTAATTATATCAAGTCTAATACTCATAATGTTAATGTTTCACACAATTATAATATAAATCTTACTACATTATTATAATTTTAAATACTTGAAGTAGGGATTATTTCTTATTATGGCGGGATACAAACTTTTGAGTGCAGCCGACCATAAGGCTGATTCTGATTGGTTGATATTTCATTTTGCGTCGCTCGCTCTTGCGTCACAGAGTAGTATATAAGCAGACTGAAAGTGGCGCCCAGTTTCAGATGTGATCCATCTGGGCACGAGTCAAGACCTTTTGACATCCTCTTCTGCGTCCGTCTGCGTCATCATAAGACACATTTTGATAATCATTAAATTGATTTTTAATATTAATTCCTAGAAGGTGCGTCCTAACGCAAGAAATAATTGCGTTATATCTTATTAACTTTTACGTTAATATGCTGACTATTGCGTCACTCTGCCTTTGAGCTGCGTCCATAAGCAGCACAGATTTTGTGTTTGTGTCCATAAACAGTACACCAGCACGGCAGCAGCGTCCGCCATATTTCTTCTATTATAATATGTGATTATTCTCACTTTGAGAATGTTATATTTCTATTAACTAAATTCTACTCTTTATAAGGTTTAACAGCATTTAGGAATTACATAACGCAATATTAGGAAAACAATTATATTGTAATATTATTATTACAATTTTTTTGCTATTTTTGGTATTATTAATAGTTCAGTCTTGGCGACCTTCAGTGCATAAATTGTTGTGCAATATTTTAGAACTTAGTGTCCAATTTTAGATTCTAGTGTAGAGTGTAGCAATATTTAGCATATAATTCATTTAACACTGCATATGTAAACTTGTTTATCTGTATATATATATATTTCCATTGATTATGTTTGTTGCTTGACCGCTCTATTGTGAGCTTTAATAAATTTACTGTTTTAAAGCATTTGATTGTATTGGTCATCTTTTATCAGCTGTCTATGGTCTAAGGAACGCTACCAAGTATAATAATAAGACCACATGATCTAATCACTAGTGACTAGTTTAAGCCTGTCATAAGTGTGAGATTTGCTTGAATACTGTTGAAACAGACTTGCTCCGGTACCGAGTACTTGAGCACTTAAGCGGGACTTGTACTCCTGCTAGCTGAATAAACTGTACCACCCGATTTCAACCCTTATTACACCTGTATCTCTACCGGAAGTGTAGGCCGAACGCTACATTAATGGCAGCGGTGGGATACAAGCGTCATCAAGTGAAGCGATATAAGGGTTGAAAGTTTTCCTTAAGACTCAAGCAATCCACAACATCTTCAGAAATGGCCAATAAAGATGATCAAATGCACAAATGTTCAAGTCAAGCAACATCCATATGCAGTGAAGGTGCCCAGGGTTCACATCTCACGGCACAATCACTACAATCTTCTTACATAGATGCCACACCTAGCGGTGAAATTAGATTCAGAGTATCTGGAGGTGATGATAGCGGTTTATATTCTTGTGAACCTGAAAACAGCAAAACATTTGATGAGCCTATTAGGTCACATAGTGAAGACATTCAGGCACAAGAACCTCGAATGAATATAACGTCCCAGATAAATAAAGATAATTTAGAGTACGAGTTGGAAGAACTCCGTAAACGTGAACGTAAAGTATTAGCGCAGTTAAATGGACCTATAGATGATAATGATTTAAATAGGCATAAAATTGGCAAATGTGGGACTGCTTCTGATAATGAATGCACCCAGTTAAGGAGGCATGGGGGTATGGCTGGTGTTAGTCATGTCCAGTCAGGATCTCTTGATTTAACTTATAGCAATCTTTTGATGATGCTACTGCAGGGAATGGTTACCGGTGCCATGATTTGGCCCAGGGATCGGAGAGACAGACCAGTGGCTTGGGGGAATGCCAGTGGTGCGGGCACGAGAGCTCCCCAGTCAGGGTTACGATCGCCTGAGGGTCATGAGAACGTAGGCAATTAGCTTGGCCTTTCGTCATACCCAATGAAACCCACAGAGAAATGCGAGAGTCAAATTTGGAAGATATGAGGACTGAGGGCACCAGTCACTCATCGAGAATACATTATCCCAGTACAGTTACTATAAATGATTTAAGGGATGGGAATAATAGGCAATACTTCACATCAGACCCAAGGCATAGTGCCTGGAGAAGGGACAATGTTAACAACCGTAGTAACATTAATGTTAACGATAGTTTTCAGCCGAACCAGTTTAAAAATGGCATTAGGATAAATTCAAATCGGACACCTGCAACATATGACGGAACTAGTAGTTGGCAAGATTACGTAGTTCATTTTGAGATAGTGTCTGATCTTAACGGTTGGGATGATATAACCAAAGCTTTACAACTAGCATCGAGCCTTAGAGGCAGTGCACAAAGTGTGCTTAGTGATTTAAGACCTGAATTGCGCAGAAATTCCACTCATCTTACAGCAGCTTTGACTGCACGTTTTGAACCAAATAATCAGTCCGAAGTGTATCGTGCTCAAATAAAAGGAAGAATTCGTAAGCGGGGTGAAGCATTGACAGAGCTTGCTCAAGACATCAAACGCTTAATTCGTTTAGCCTACCCTTCAGCTTCAATACAAGTGAGAGAGCAGCTCGCTCGTGATTGTTTCGTTGATTCACTAAATGATTCTGAAATGGAGTGGTCAATATTTCAGAGTAAACCACACACTGTTGAAGATGCAGTACGTGTTGCTCTGAATTCGAAGCCTTTCAAAATGGTAGGCGTAAGCGCGTTAACATCCGTCCATCACTGCGGATGCAATCCGAAGTTCACAATGATGATTCCAATAGTCACCAGTCAGGACTGACAATTCGCGAGTAATAGACCAACTTATAACAACAACCCTAGAGGCATTAAGGTTTGCCATTATTGTAAGAAAAGAGGCATCTTAGAAAAGACTGTTGGAAACTTAAACACGACAATCTTATGGCTGAGGCCACAGCATCTCAAATAAATAATGACCATTTACCACCAACTAAAGATAATCAAATGAATTCGGGAAACTAAAACATGCTGAAATAGTGGACCAACTTTCAGCAGAAGATATGTCAGATAGGTCCAAAAGAATTTTGAACATTAATGAAACAGAGCATGATGGTTTATATATGAAAATCAATATTTACGGCATCGAAGTGAATTCTCTTATAGATACCGGGTCGACTTTAACCGTTCTTCATCCGTCGAAGTATAAAATGATACCAGAAAATGTTCGACCTATATTAAACAATGATTGTTATAATTTACGAATGGCTAATGGTGAAACCATTACCCCTCTTGGATCAGCAAACTTTTTGATCGATATTTCATCGGATTGTCATAGCCGACATAGAAGCCCCAATGGTAATTGGGTATGACTTTATGTATGACAATAACTTTCAGCTCGATGTCAGAAACGCCGAAGCGAAAATCGGTGAAATATGTATAAAATGTATAAGAGAGAGTGACATTCCATCGGTTTTTAAAATATCTGTCGCGAAAACATGCGTCTTACCACCTTCAAGCGAAACGACAATTCCAGCTAAAGTAATTGGTGAGCCTTATTTCGCAACTGCCATCATTGAGCCTACAGATTCCAAAATTAATCTAGTGGGCACTGTCGTCGCTCGAACTATTGTGGATGTTAATGAGACCGTAATACTATTACGTGTGATGAATGTCACTGACAAACCGCAAGTCATTTATAAAACACGGTTGCTGCGAATTGCGAATCAGCAAATGAGATCACTATGAATGTTGATCATGACCTTGGAAGAATAAACATCATAACTGATTATTCCATTGATGGCCTAAGTGTGCCATCTCATCTTAATGACTTACTTAAGGCTTGTAAAGCAACCTTGACAAATGAACAATATCATAAAGTAAAATGTTTACTGTTTAAATATAGTAATGCCTTTGCCAAATCAAAAGATGACCTTGGCAGGACTAATCTAGTGAAACACAAGATAAACACGGGAAACGCAGTCCCAATAAAACAACGTCCAAGACGTTTACCGATAAATAAGAAAGAAGTCGTTGAAACAGAAATAAAGAAAATGTTAGAAAATAATATTATTGAGCCATCTACAAGCCCCTGGGCTTCACCGATTGTCCCCGTTCAGAAAAAGGATGGATCCGTAAGGTTTTGTGTTGACTATCGAAAAGTCAATGATGTCACTTTAAAAGATTCGTATCCACTTCCTAGAATCGACGGTACTTTTGATGCACTCCGAGGGTCACGTTGGTTTAGTACCATGGACTTGGCCAGCGGATATTGGCAAGTTGAAACGGATGAGCATGATAAAGAGAAAACTGCTTTTACGACTACATACGGGCTTTATCAGTTTCAAGTTATGGCCTTCGGATTGACAAAGGCTCCTGCCACCTTTGAACGTCTGATGGAGCGCGTGCTACTTGGATTACATTGGCGAACATCTTTGATTTATATTGATGATATAATTACATTCTCACCCAGGTTTGACACTGATATCGAACGATTAGAAGAAGTACTAAAACGTGTTCTAGATGCTGGTCTCAAAATATCTCCAAAGAAATGTAATTTGTATAAAAATGAAGTAAGTTTTCTAGGTCATATCATGTCCGCTAAAGGTATCGCTACCGATTCAGAAAAAATAGAGGCAGTTAAAACTTGGCCACCACCAAAATGCATCAAAGATATCAGAAGCTTTCTAGGCACATGTTCGTATTATCGAAGATTCATTAAAAACTTTTCAGTATTACAAAACCTATACACCGACTAACCGAAAAAGAGACTAAATTCATTTGGTCAGAAGAATGCCAGCTTGCTTTTGATAAATTACGAAATGCTTTGACATCTACCCCAATATTAGCATATCCAGATATGTCGAAGTCCTTTATACTGGATACTGATGCCAGTAATTTTGGTCTTGGTGCCGTGCTCTCACAAGTTCATGATGGACAAGAGAAAGTTGTAGCCTACTACAGCAGAACATTGTCAAAGTCCGAGCGTAATTACTGCGTCACAAGAAAAGAATTGCTAGCTATCATTGAAGCAATAAAACATTTTCATCATTATTTATATGGCACAAACTTCCTTATAAGGACTGATCACGGTGCTCTAAGTTGGTTGATGAAATTCAAAAATCCCGAAGGTCAAATCGCGAGATGGCTTCAGATATTAGCAACATACAACTTCGTGATTCAGCATCGCCCTGGTCGTCAACATGGAAATGCTGATGGTTTATCGAGACGGTCATGTATAGACTGCAACCACTGCGAACGTCAAGAAAAGAAAGAAATGTTGCATGTTAATGAAACTTCAAATAAAGTCATGATGATTAAAAAGAAATGCACCACTAAACAAAATGATGAACAGAATCATGAAAATGAGCAATGTTTATGGTTAAAGTCTAAAAGTCTAAATGAATTAAAAGAATTACAAAATGAAGATCAAACTCTTTCCAGACTGATAAAACTTAAAGAAAAGTTTGATGAAAAACCAAGTTGGAGCACAGTCTCAGCTTGTAATCAGCAAATAAAATATTACTGGTCAAAATGGAATTGTGTAAAACTTCTCGATGGAGTTCTTTATTATAAATTTGAAAACCCTAAATCTGGAGATGTCACTTGGCAACTAATGCTTCCAAAATCAAAGTCTAATGAAATTTTAAAAATGTTACATGAGGAACCAAGCGCCGGTCATCTTGGTATAAAGCGAACCCTACATAGGGTACAACAACGTTTCCATTGGTTCAATTATAAACAAACCGTAAAAGACTTTTGTAGAAAATGTGACATCTGCCATTCTCGAAAAGGTCCGAGTAGAAAACCACATGGAGCTATGAAGCAATACTTAGTTGGAGCTCCACTTGAAAGAGTCGCGATGGATATTTTGGGTCCGTTGCCAGAAACTTCTAAGGGAAACAAGTACATTCTTGTTATAGGTGATTACTTCACAAAGTGGATCGAAGTATTCCCTATGGCAGACCAAGAGACAAGAACAATAGCCTCAATATTTATAAACGAATTTGTCTCCCGTTTCGGTGTTCCTCATCAATTACATACTGATCAAGGTAGACAATTTGAATCGAAAATGTTCCAAGCATTATGCGAATGTCTTGGTATCGACAAAACTAGGACTACCCCATACCATCCTCAAAGTGATGGTATGATCGAACGATTCAATAGAACAATAGAAGATATACTAAGCAAATACGTTTCCACAAATCAACGCGATTGGGATGAACACTTATCTTTAGCCGCTATGGCGTACCGATCGTCAGTTCATGAAACTACCAAGCAATCACCAAGTATGATGATGTTTGGTAGAGAAATTAAACTTCCAATCGATATCCTATATGGTCCACATCCAAAATAGATTTTGAGAATGATAGTGACAGCTATGTAGATAGCTTACAACAAAATGTATAATGTACACGAATTAGCACGAAAAGAAATGCAAATCGCAAGCGACAGACAAAAACGTCTCTATGACCATAAAGCTAGTCATAATCAATATAAAGAAGGGAGTCTTGTGTGGTTGTATCATCCTGCACGCGTAAAGGGCATTAGCCCAAAACTTCAATGTAACTGGCAAGGGCCATATAAAGTAATAGAAGTATTCTCTGATTTGGTTTATAAAATACAAAAGTCATCACGTTCAAGATTCTGATCGTTCATCATGATAGACTGAAACCGTATTTTGGAGACTCAGTCGTAGACTGTGACTTATCACAAAATTCATCACCTGAGATAGAAAATAATAAAATGTTAAATAACAAAACAACAGATATTGTTGACTCTGAGCAGATAAACGATGTCAATGATACTCGTCGAAGAAGTACGCGAAGTCGTAAAGCTCCTTCCAGATACTCTGCTGAGTGGCATCAGCTATGAACAATTGGTTTGAAATAAAACCAAAAGACTGAATGTATATTATAACAATACAATTTTTATATACAAACATACACATATATAAGTTTATAAACTTTCAACTAGAATGCTTGTTTGTATGAAGGTTGACAGCATAGAATAACAAAGTAATGAACTGCAGCATGAACTGTTAGCTGAAGGGATAGGTAGTACCCAGCGTGTAATGACTCGGCAGCCTATGGTTGTCAGGTACAATCTTGGTTGTGGCTTAACATTTCCTTACTTCTAGTAGCATTTGTAATGTGAAGCATGTGGTAACTGGCGGAAACCCTTGTACTTCATCTATGAATTTTAGTCAGCCAAGTAGTAACAGCAAGCATCAAGCATCTTAACTCTTTCTTATGATTTTATTCCTTTATTTTGTAGAATGGAACGAACACCTAGTCTGCAAGTTATGTCCAAAGTCTGCTGGTGGCCTATGGCAATGTTAAAGCTCTTAGGCGCCATTACAATTGGACCAACCAAGAGAGGGTGGACTGTCACCATTGCACCTACAGCACTAGGAGAAACGGAATGTACCGTGTGAGACAGCACGAGGCAGCTAAGCATAGTGACAGGCCACCCTACTATAGGTACACGGAAATCAGGCCACCACAACCAAAAAGGCGTAGAGTAACAGAGTCTTCTTCAAGAACAACAAAGAGCTCAATTATGAGCACACCATTGAAGCGTCTCCCCACTCCAGCGCCTGAGGCCATTTCACCTTTAAGATCTCCAGTGCCTATCACTCTGGGGCTTCCACCTACCCCAGAGAGAGTGGCACTGCTGTCACCAGCTAAAAGGAATTTGTTTCCTGAGCCGCCGTTGAGCTTACAGATGCTTTCTTTTCAGGACATGATCAATAGGAACTTCATTTCACCTTCAGCATCTTTAACTACATCTTCCGTATCTTCTACTGTGACCACTGCCTCTGCTCCCGTGATAACATCAACGCCTTCTTCTACAGTGACCACTGCTTCTGCTCCCATGATAACATCATTGCCTTCTTCGACCGTGACAACTGCCTCTGTTCCTGATGTAACATCATTGCCATCTTTTGCTGTGACCACCGCCTTTGTTCCTGTTAATACCACATCGCCATTGATCTGTTCAACTTATACCTCAACTTCGATTTCATCTCCACCTAGGCGAGATTTTTCTACAACTACCTCTGTGACAGAGCCTGTGGAGATCCCACTTGATAGTGCACAGGCTGCTGCAGCTTTTCCACCATCAATAGATACCAGCAGCCTGGCACCATCAACTGGTGCAGTCTATGATTGGAAATCATTAGAACCTCCATCTGAGTTTGACAATTCTTTGATTGACCTTCGGCTTGGATATCTTGGGGCGCCATCTTCAACGGATACCACCACCAAAGGAAGTGTTCTAAGGAAGTTCAAGAGACAGGCTCTTCGCGAAGGCCAAGACCGCCAACTTTATATTAGGGAAACCGAATATGTGATGACCAAACGAGAAAAGGCCATCTTAAAGGATTGAGCTGTTTATGAACTTGTCTCAACGTGGTACAAGCCGAAGAACCTTCCCGGCCAACGACTTTCTGATGCCTCCTGCCAGTTTCCTGCTTCGTCTTCATCTTCATCTCCTTCATCTTCAACCGGATCCACTTCTTCTTGTTCTTCCATTGGAGTCCAGACCTCTTTCGACAATCCGTCCGTTGGAATACAGATAGACCCTTTCTTTTGCCATCAACACCATGGAACACAGGCTACTCCTGACATCACCGATTCTTCAACACAGACTTCTCTCTGGTAATTCTATATATATATAAATACATATGGTAAATTCAAATTTTGTCTTAAGTATATCTTTGTATAACTATTCTAGTAGTGTATGCCAAGTGCCGTTAATATTATTGTAATACTTTTAAGGTGGTAAGCATTTTATGCTTAATATTTTATTACTTATGTAATAATAACTTGTCTATTTTTGTAATGGTGAAACTATAAGTTAGTATTAAGTATTTTTCATTACAAGTAATGTTTCACTAAAGGGTGTTATAAAGACCTATATAGCTATATTTTAATATAAAGCATTGTCTTATTATAAATAAGACGTTTTTCACTCGTGTCACATAGGCCTCTTTTTGACACTTCTAAAGTGTCATGTAAAACCTTAATTTTAAGGTCTAAGTTAAATTAGCAAAGTAAATTTTTTTTGTCTTTTTCTCCATGTTATATAACTTTTGTCTGCTTAATTGTTTATGACATAAAGTTCATACTTAATTGAATACCTTTTGTATTCAGTATTTTTATTATTCATTACTAGTGAATATGTCATTGACACTTGTGCTTTAGGTCTCATTATGCACTGGTATGTCAAACCAGTCATTTTTTTTACACTGTATAACTTGTGTAAAGTGTAATTGTATCATTCACAAATAGTTGAATGTTTTTCAAATGTTTCCCAAACAGGCTGTTTGTTCAACTTTTCTTCATTGCCTGTCATTCTAGTAATGTGTCATACTTCTGTATTGTTATGATGTAAGCTGAAAAAGAAAAATAGTGTGTATCAGTAAACAAGTATATGACCTTGTACATTATCACTAAGTATTGTTACAAAATATTGTTGTAAAATAATTTTGTTAAAAATCTTTCATTTTTTTATGCATAGTAACATCTAACTAAGTGTTCATTAACATAACAGTATACATAATTATTGGATGTTCAATATAACTTAGCGACTTTATATGCTACAGCATTATTTAATTATTTTTGTTGTAAGGTAAATATCTATTTTTAAATCTTAAAGCTTATTTCGAGATAGTCACATCCTGTAATTTAATAAATTCAACAGATCGTGTTTAAAAAATAATCTTTTTATTCAACATTGTCACTGTTGGCATCTTGTATTTTTGTTTTCGCTTTTGCAATCTTCCAACTATGCATATGACAATACATTTGGTTATATTTATGTATTTTGTATATTTTGTATATATATAAGTGTTTACTACATTTTACTTACCGAGTATAGAATGTGTTTAGTTATCCGTCCGCCATTGTCACTTTTGGACACAAGTTCTTGTTATGAATTTTATTGTTGATTTATTGTTGTATTCACTGTTTTGCAACAAGTTGTTTAACCAATAACATGGTAAAATTGTGTTTCTAGATAACAAAATCTAAAGACTGTTTCAATTACAAACAATTGTCATATATTTTGTAAAGGTCTTGGAAACATGATTGTATAATAAGTTGTCAATTTTGTATTACCGGCTACAATGTCATTGCCGACCGTACATGTGAATGTGTAACTTTTAGGGCACCAGGTACCATGGTACATCGTTTTTATTGTATTTTTATGTTATTAAATTCAATATTGAGTGATTAATTGTGTAACTATGATTGTTACTCACCGAGTTATCAAGAGAATGTTAATATTTGGTCTTATCTTTGTATATTTTATGCATGTTTGTATTTTTCCACCATATAAACTTGTCTGTGCTTACGGTCGCCATTACGGGTGTAGGAATACATATTTTTGTCACATAATGTTTAAATGTCATATTTTTAATTATATCAAGTCTAATACTCATAATGTTAATGTTTCACACAATTATAATATAAATCTTACTACATTATTATAATTTTAAATACTTAAAGTATGGATTATTTCTTATTATGGCGGGATACAAACTTTTGAGTGCAGCCGACCATAAGGCTGATTCTGATTGGTTGATATTTCATTTTGCGTCGCTCGCTCTTGCGTCACAGAGTAGTATGTAAGCAGACTGAAAGTGGCGCCCAGTTTCAGATGTGATCCATCTGGGCACGAGTCAAGACCTTTTTGATATCCTCGTCTGCGTCCGTCTGCGTCATCATAAGACACATTTTGATAATCATTAAATTGATTTTTAATATTAATTCCTAGAAGGCGCGTCGTCGTACCGCAAGAAATAATTGCGTTATATCTTATTAACTTTTACGTTAATATGCTGACTATTGCGTCACTCTGCCTTTGAGCTGCGTACATAAGCGGCACAGATTTTGTGTTCTGTGTCCATAAACAGTACACCAGCACGGCAGCAGCGTCCGCCATATTTCTTCTATTATAATATGTGATTATTCTCACTTTGAGAATGTTATATTTCTATTAACTAAATTCTACTCTTTATAAGGTTGATTAACAGCATTTAGGAATTACATAACGCAATATTAGGAAAACAATTATATTGTAATATTATTATTACAATTACTTTTTGCTCTTTTTGGTATTATTAATAGCTCAGTCTTGGCGACCTTCAGTGCACAAGTTGTTGTGCAATATTTTAGAACTTAAGTGTCTACTTTATTAGATTCTAGTGTAGAGTGTAGCAATATTTAGCATATAATTCATTTAACGCTGCATATGTAATCTTGTGTATCTGTATATATATAATATTTCCATTGATTGTGTTTGTTGCTTGACCGCTCTATTGTGAGCTTTAATAAATTTACTGTTTTAAACCATTTGATTGTATTGGTCATCTTTTATCAGCTGTCTATGGTCTAAGGAACGCTACCAAGTATAATAATAAGACCACATGATCTAATCACTAGTGGCTAGTTAAAGCCTGTCATAAGTGTGAGATTTGCTTGAATACTGTTAAAACAGACTTGCTCCGGTACCGAGTACTTGAGCACTTAAGCGGGACTTGTACTCCTGCTAGCTGAATAAACTGTACCACCCGATTTCAACCCTTATTACATCTGTATCTCTACCGGAAGTGTAGGCCGAACGCTACAGTAGTTTTAGATATGCATTCTTCTTATAAATGTCTAAGACGGGATAGTAGTATAGAGTAGAGTTTAGTTCGGATATGGTGTAATCCGAGAGGTTTCTACAGAATTGGTTAAAGATTAAGAAAACTAACATCATTATTCATAAGTAATTTCTACAATTAAATCAAGTTAGTGTTTTACTAGACACTGTGGTATTGACTTTCTTCAACCGGGACATAAAACAAACAAATAAAATTGATTCATTTACGTAAAAATGTAATGTAACTTAAAAGTTGAGTGGAGTAATGGTGATTAACGTCTCAGTCACTCAAGAGATTAAAAATTAATGATACGAAACACATTTCTTTCGCGAATACAGACATAAAAAACGAAATACAATACTTTTTCAATATGGAATGTGCGTTCATCATTAGATTTTGTTGATTTATCTTTAACGTTTTGTATTGGGTTTTTATATATGTTTGCAAACTTTGATTTGGCGAGAATACAAAAAATTGTGACAAAGATATTACAATAAAAAAATATACTGATCCCATGTCCGAATCACAATCTAGGAGCAAAGTAAAAATTTTTAAACTGACAAGTTAGGTTAGACACGTGAACTTCCACCAGAGATGCGAGGCTGGGTGCTCCGGAAGCGTAAGTACCTTCTGTTTAGCTATCTACACCTGCCACGTGTGTAATTAAAATTGTGTGAAAGGAACATGGAACTATTGGACATCAAATATATCCAGGGCAATTTTGGACATAGAGATATCAAACTTATCAACAATACTGTGATGACGGCCATAAAACGTTTGGGCTTGCAATATCCGTAATATTTTAAAGGAATTCAATCGAATAGTATTACATACAATACTTGTTTAAAAGACAATGGAAATACTTGGAGAGAATTCATAGATTGTTAGGTAGCAGCATTATTTAGCAAAATAACATATTTAAGTAAAATGGCAATGCAATAGATGAAATAACTATTTTATTGCTAAAAGCAGACGAAATTGAATTTGTTAAACGAAATACGAGCCAACTGAAAGCACGTTTACATTTAAATCACGTATAATGTAATGTTAGTGTTGTTTTTAAAGCAATGTTTTTTTTACGACTCGTTTAGAGAAAAATGTTTTGCTACTTCTATGGTAGTTTCGTCTCTTAAATCAATTATGCAGTCGTCGTTGATATCGTTGGCGCAGATTTAATTATCAACTTTTAACCAACCTGTATTTGCAGCAGTATATAGTGTCGCCATGGATAATTCTACCTACTTAAAAGTAGTAGTACAAAAGACGGAGGATGTTATGAACTTGACATTTAAATATAGTATGATCAAAGTTAAATATTTATTTTTGAATTATCTCAAGGGATTGGAATGAAAAACAAGAAAAACAGATAAAAATAATACAATATTAAAGAACACGATGGCTTGTTTTGTTACTGCAGGGAGAAAGTGCAGTTGTACAAGTGTTTTAATTCCAGTTGAATATTATTTAGACAATATTTGCTAGTAAAATATATCATTCATAGGAAAATGGTATCGTGTAAATCGTGGCTCACTCTTCCAGAGCACCCGGCCTCACTTCCCTAAAGGAAGTTCAATTGTTTAAATTGTTTGTCAGTTTAAAAGTTTTTTACTTTGCTTTTTGGATTGTTATTTTAATATGGATTGGTATGTTTGTTGTTATAATAATAAGTTTGTCGAATATTCATTAAAACAAAATACAGACAAACAATAGGGATTTCTATGAAAACTAACTGAGCCCAACTTATTACTAATCTTTATTGGAAACATAGACAATCCAAGCATAAGGTAAATACGAGCAGCTCACAAAAGGCTATATTTGAAACTTCATGACAAACGTGATGACTTGAATTTTTCTATTGTACAATTTCCTTCTCTATACAGCAATATACCTGCTTCTCATGCTTATGGTTTCTAAACTAATGGGCTACTGTAGAGCTTATTCCCACTAAGGCGACTTTGTACAACGAAACAAGCTGCTTGCAAATAAATTGTTGACCCAGGGATATTGAAAAGATAGGCTTATCATGGCCCTAAAAAGTTGTATGGCCGTCGTCACAGTATTGTTGATAATTTTGACGTCTCTGTGTCCAGAATTACCCTTAATATATTTGACGGCCCATAGTTGCATGTTTCTTTCACTCAATGTTTACTCTTTTAGAACACCCAGCCTCACTTCCTGGTGGGAGTACACGTGTTATCTTAACTTGTCAATTTCAAAATTTTAACTTTTTTCTGGATTGTGATTCGGATATGGATTAGTTTGTTTTTTTATTGCTAATAATCTCCCTTTTGTTTGATCGTCATCTTATCTTTCATTTTATGGTGGCCTTAACTGATTTAATACATTAATAAAGATAAATGCTAATTGACATTATCAAATTAGTTTATTTTATATGAAACAGGCTTTTATTGTAAAGAACACTTTGCCAACATTATAATGCTTCCAAACATTAGAAGCCATCAAAGTGATAGCAGAAATGATAATGTATGGCGGTTTGTTTTGGCAGTCTTAAATTTTGCGATTTTCGAAAAAATCTGTGAATACTTAGAACTACAATGTACAACAAATATATAAAGCAGTCGGAACGCCAACCCCGTCGGCGTAGGGATTCATTAAAATTTGTGAACTTGCAAAAGTGATGTAAAATTTGTCAAAGAATGGCGAACCTTTGAACGACACAAAATGAGGAACTGTGTTGAATGCATCACAGATTACCATAGATTGGGATGCAAAATAACAAAATTAGAATATTTGAAAACCGACAAAAACTATTTTTTATAATTCCGGTTACAGTTTAATTTCGTACTTTATAGTGAAACTTGAGCCACAGGCTAAAACTCAAATGTTATCCGTCACAAGATTCCTTCCCATTTCTCACACAGCTCGTGCTCAGAAACAATATCTATACCAAATGAAAGACCTTTTTACAAGGTACAATTCCATATATAATACATCAAATAATTTTCTGTACACAAAAAACGTCCAAGTTTTAAATGCGGAAAAAACGACGCCGTCAATCCGGAATCTTGGATGGGGTCAGTCCATTTTCCGTCTAATTTGACCTGCAAATTTTGTTAGTACTGCTTCCTAACTATGTTCTATATATAGTTTGGACACACAGAAGACGCAAAATAGTATTAGTAAGTTTTGGCGAATATTAGCATCTATTTCGTCAGATTTCTCAAGATTTATGCCGAATTTTAGGACCTACTTTCAGTCTCCATATTAAATTTGGTCATATGCCGCTTCGATCGTTCATTTCACAAATCTGAATTTCACAGGCCAATCTCGTGCACAAATATTGTGTTGGTTGACCCCATTCGGTGTATATTAAATATCAGTGAATTGGTGGTACACTTAAAACATGCGCGACCGTTTATTAAGCGTGTGCGATTTGGGCCTAGGCCTAGGATGCCAAAATGGCTTGTCATTTTTTATGTAACTTTTGCCTTGTCTTATCATTCTATGGTCTCAATATAATCACTCAACCTGTGCCTTTCTAAAGATAGGCACAACTCCCCATATCTGTTAAAAAATCAGTGTCATTGCAGGTCAACACACACACACACACCATAGGCTGATAGACCTAATGAAATATTTAGAAATGTGCAACAGATCTAGTTTTCAGATGTTCTATAAGCCTTAGTACTTGGTGTTGTTAAGAAATTTTAAACAGCCATATGGAACCTAAATTAAAAACTATTTGCTTAATGAGGCATTATCTTTAGCAGAAAATTAAATGCCAATTTGGTTTTATGTTTTATAGTGCAGCTTCACTGTCCAAAGTGAAAGTAGAACAAATTGTGCAAAATAGCATTAAGCCAAGAACCAAGCTGAAACTCAATAAGAAGATTAGGTTTCACACCAGTAGTTTTACATAACAAAACAGTGCAACTAGAAGGGCTGTATATAAATCCTCATCCATATTCACTAAAAGGTTGTGTTTATAAACAATCAACACCTGATCATGAGTTATGCTAAACACAAAGATCTAAAATAAAACTTGCTGCTTCCAAAATCAACAAATTAATAATCAGTCAGATTACTGGTACTGAAAATTAGTAAATTCCATTTGAATTTAAATGGACATGTTTGTCAATTATTTTTATTTAAAGTGAGCATTCTTTAAATGTATAGTGTTTAATAAACATATTTGGTTCCAGTTTTACAGTCATTCCTAAACTAAGATTTTCCTTAATTGAAATCTGACAACTTTTGAAACAATTTTATGCAACTGCAAATAAAGTTTCAACAAAATTCGAATAAAAATGTAAAAAAAATCAACAATGCTCTTCAAAATGTCCCCTTAAATTTATGAACATCTTGAATACAGAAAAAAAGTATTCAGCTTTCAAATTTGCTAAATTCAAGTTGAGGAATATCTCAATATGAAAGGAATGTTAAACTGGAGTCTGCAGTCTTAAGACCATCACTTTTACAGAATATTCATATCTAAATGCATAATACCAGACCATAATAACCACTGCCATATCTAAGGTCTTTGTGTTCAAACCCATATCCTATTTACAGAACAAATACTCTAACTGAACGGGTTGTAATTTGAAACAAAATACCAGCATATATGTATTTCATACAATAAGCATTGTATATAAATCCCATAAAGTATAGGCCTACACATTGTGTGCTTGTAAAATTATGTAGAAGGATGCAAATAATTTTAACAAAATTGTGCACTGGGATAAAGATATTGACATGCAAATATAAGCCTACATATATGCACACATCATGTCAGCATGTATACAGTTTAGCTTTGACAGGCCTGTATGTATAGTCTAGCTTTGACATGGCTGTATGTATACAGTACATATCTTGATGGGCCTGTATGTATACAGTATAAATCTTGACAGGCCTGTATGTATATAGTATAGCTGTGATGGACCAGTATGTATACAGTATATATCTTGACGGGCATGTATGTATACAGTATAAATCTTGACAGGCCTGTATGTATACAGTATAGCTGTGATGGACCAGTATGTATACAGTATATATCTTGACGGGCCTGTATGTATACAGTATAAATCTTGACAGGCCTGAATGTATACAGTATAGCTGTGATGGACCAGTATGTATACAGTATATATCTTGACGGGCCTGTATGTATACAGTATAAATCTTGACAGGCCTGTATGTATACAGTATAGCTGTGATGGGCCAGTATATATACAGTATATATCTTGACGGGCCTGTATGTATACAGTATAGCTTTGACAGGTCAGTATGTATACAGTAGAGCTTCGACAGGCCAGCATGTATACAGTATATATCTTGACGGGCATGTTTGTATACAGTATGTATCTTGACGGGCCTGTATGTATACAGTATATATCTTGACAGGACAGTATATATCTTGACGGGCCAGTATATATACAGTATATATCTTGACGGGCCTGTATGTATACAGTATAACTGTGATGGGCCAGTGCACAATTGTGCATTGATCTTGATGGACAAGTGTAAACTTCACTAAATCTTGAAAGAGAAGTGTCAGTATGGTTTAGCTTTATATTATACAGATACTGTTAGGCTAGTTTTAAGAAATCTTGGTGGGGAGCAGTTGAGGTATGATGAACATAAGTATAAGGCTACATAGATACTGCCATGCCAGAATAGGCTGGCTTGATGGGAATACAGGATATGTATGGTATAGCTTTTGACAGCCCAACATTGGTTTAACATGTTAAAACAACAATTATAAAACTCAAACAATCCATGTAATCATATGCATGTAATGAATTTAAAGACATTAAGTGATGAGAATTCTTGCTGCATCTGTAACTGAAACACTACTCATGTAGCTATTTAAAAACACAATCAGTTTTTAATTTTTCTTCAAATGTTGATGGAAATCCAATATACAATGCATTTCATTGTCCAAATCCATGTGTTCAAATGCCACAGTATATGAACATAAATATATTTGAAAATATAATATCCAATGAAATGCATGTAAGCATGCTAAAAATAAAAAAATACACTTAGCATTCCTAATATTCACAAAAAATTACTTTAATTATAGCAATAAATGTCTCTTTTTCTTTTGTAAATCCGATTCTGTAGTGAGATAGGCAAATAAATAAATAATTAATGAAATAAATAGATAATCAATGAATAAATAAATAAATAAATTTATTTTTATAAATAAATAAATAAATTTATTTTTATAAATAAATAAATAAATAAAGAATTAAATTAATAAATAACCATCAAATCTAAAATGTGTCAATATTAATGCACATGAAACTGTTTTTTTTTTTTTTTTTCAGTTTGTCAAACTGTGTCATATAGGCCTTGTCTTTGTTCACAATGCATAAAATCAATCCCATATGTGATAATGGGAATTTTTGTCATCGTAGAGAGAGAGAGAGAGAGAGAGTATGGTGCTGAGAGAGAGAGAGAGTGTGTGTGGTGCTCAAGTCAGGACCAGGCATTGAACTGGAATACAGATTTTTAAACAAATTGGTGGGGCTTCAGTTAGGCAAGGCAAAGACTTCTAAAGACAGAAAGTTCTATGCAAGACAAGAGATAACTCTCATTTTCGTAAATGGCTCTTTGACACGGACCAAATGGAAAACGTAAATTAACCGTTTAGTTCGTCGAATTATTAATCAACATACAGTAAAATTTGATTATGTGAATTTTTATGAAAAAATTTGAAATCGTTGTCATGTGGGTGTTATTAGAATTAGTTGCAACGTCATTTGAAACTTGACATTGAAGCATCGATCATCGCGGGGGCAGCCATATTTGTTTTCATTGACAACCAAATGTACTACCCAGTCTTTAAGATATTAACAGGTCGTGCTCAGAAACCATTCTTAATTAAATTCAATTCTAATTGTGTGATGTCACATTCTACACAATATAAAGTGGTAATTCTGTGTACACAAAATTCGTCCAAGTTTTAAATATTGTCGAAAATTTTGGGGTGAGAAGAAATTGATTGTCATCAAGAAATCAGAAAAATGTGTAAATAACAGTATCTTATCGCAAAATTGAAAATTAAATCTCAAACTGTTGTTTATTCGGCATATAATTCAAAAGTTTCATAGATAAACTTTACTTCATTATGTCCCAATATAGGTTTAAAGACGGGTGTCTTTTCGCCCCTCAGACACTTGTCAAAAAGTAATCCCAAATTTCCATACGGCGGAAGGATACAAAACTTGTAAAGCCGAAACACAATTTGTGGAAATTGCCGACTTGGCGTTCCGAGTGAAGATACAAAAGATGAAAAATAACCGAGTAATAATTGTAAAAAGTTAATATAAAAGGTGATTGTGGTTCTAACACAATAAAAAAAATACACAAATAATCAATGATCTTTCATGTTTGCTAAACAAAAAAAAAAAATGCACATATTTTAGATAAATCATGTTAAATCTATACTACACGCTACTTGCATTTATAGTTAACTTGTAACAAAAATCGTTAACGATCGTGGACGGGCTATACTATATTCAAGAATACTATGATCATTGCTGTCATTTAATTTAATTACTTTTGTTCAATCAGTTTTTTGCATTGTACTTGTAATTCTGTATGCATCTTTTGTATCAATAAAGAAACATCATTATAAAAAATTATTAACGAAAATCAGACTGTACGATGATGAAACAATAATCACTACATTGTCTCAATTTTTGCGATTTTGAACGTACCGTCCAAAAAAATCACAATTAGCGCCCCCATATATTTAACGGTATCACATATACATACACCTTTATTATAAGTTTTTTGTGTAGAGGAAATCAAATGGTAGCTACTTTTTCCGCTTCATAATGTTTCAACCACAAGTCTAGATAATGGTTTAATTTTTTATTAATTTGAAGATTAGGAATATAAATTAGAGGAAATGTTCAGAAACAACAAAAATTCAGGTGTTAAAAATATATGCTTGCGTGCTTGCTACCTATATAATTTTCTTACACCCCTGTTTTATAATGTCGAAATATATCAAAATAATACGTTAAATTTTACTTAATTTAGAATTCAAAGAACTCTTAAAGCATAAAGTACTGTATAACCGAGAATGTGCTTTAGAGAGCAATTTCAAGGTTTAAAAACTCTAAAACTCTATGGTGTTTTAACCAACAACATATTATCAACAAGGTCACCTCTAGTTGTTAAATTTCAATACTCAAAATATAAGACTGACGTTGAACATTTTAAATACAAATACGACTAATTATCTCGTACTTAAATGGATTCTGAAACAGATATGCTATCTTTATTCTACAAATATTACCATAGAAATACGAATACAAAAGATTCTTATGAATGCTACAAATTCACGAAGCTGATTGAATTAAAATTACTCATTTAGAAGAAAATCTTATAATATTACAGAAACGTTTTTAGTACAGTTTATTTTAAGAATACGACATCAACCATCTATTGAAAATGCTTCTACACGAACGGTTTTGTATAGGATGTAACTAGCAGTATCCTTTGCAGAGTAGTTTAAACAAACTTCATACGGATAATGCCTTTTATTTTATTCCTAACCAGACACTAACACGTAACTCTGAGATATTGACTGCATCGAACTGATATATAAAACAAACATGCCTAATCAGAAGAATCGAATTATTTGATTAAGATACGAAACCGAAAAGGACAAACGAGTTATACAACATAAATCTTCAGACTATAAATTAAAGTCGTTTTGTATGTACGATATACTTAACTGTGTGAAGTTTTTGTTTACGTTGTGCTGTACTGGTTTATTGATGATCTCTGCCTAGTCCAAGGCATTCAGCTACCATTCAGAAGCCTTTTATTGGTTAGATTGATGAAAATGCCATCAGATGCTGACATAACCATTAGATATCTGACGAGGCATTTATATACATTTATCTGTCAACAAAGACAGAAGAAATGGTAATGTCATCGTTACATCAGCCGCTTATGTTCAAGTTTGAACGATGTTCATTTAATAATTTTGCATTTAGAGTCTAACATAATTATCCATGTCGGAGGTAAAGAAAAAACTTTGGAACTGACAAGTAAGGTTAGACACGCGAACTCCCAACACGAAAGTGAGGCCGGGTGCTCCGGAAGGGTAAGCACCTCCTGATTAGCTAGCTACTCCCACATGTTTAATCAAAATTGTTTTAAAGGAACATGGGACGTCAAACATATGTAGGGCAATCCTGGTCACAGAGACATCAACCTTATCAACAATACTGTGATTACGGCCATAACACTTTTTGAGGGTCTTGATAAGCCGAAGCTTGCAATGTCCCTGAGTCAACAATTTATTTGCAAGCAGCATGCTTCTAGCTAATAATATTATAATTTCGAAAAGTTTTATGACAGTCATCATAATATCGTTAATAAATATGATGTCTCAGTGTTCCAAATTATCCTGTATATATTTTAGGTCCCATAGTTTTAATATCCTTTCATTCTTAATTTTTATCACACACGCGATTGGTGGTGTAAATAACTCAAAAGAAGTGATTACCCTTCCGATTTCGAAGCACCCGTTTGAAGTTCATGGTTAACTCAATTTGATAATTTTTAAAGTTTTACTTTGCTGGTATATTTGTTTCGTATTATTGTAAAGTATTAGTTATGCAGTATTATGAATTGTGTCTTTGTTACATGTTTTGGCATACACGTTTTGTTTTAGATTTCAAAAGATCAATAATGTTACGTATTTTAGTTGTCATAAACAATGCAAAACAACATAACGATGAGCATCCCAATGAGTATTAGATCTTTTACTGTTTTTAATATTGAATAATAGATCTTTTGTCATGCATGGATATTAACAACAGATCCAGACGTGTCAGTTACTATTATGTAGCAAAGTTTGATTTAAAGGTCTTCTTAACTGCATCTACAAGTATTGTTGCGTTATAATACTCAATTGACTATATTCTGTCTCGTCTTTAACATGCTTAACCTCTATACAGACACAATAATGTGAATACTATCGATTATGTAGATTACGAAAGAATTGTTGAAAACTATCATCTGTGTTGAAATGCTATAAAACAGATGTTCTTATTTTGGGTGTTCCTTTTTTAATGTTTTTGTTAACATCATACAGTCCGTTTTATTTAAAACTCCCCAAGTAATGACTGATTATGACTGATTTGGTCTTGATTATGATACTAATTTTGGCAGATACAATATCGTTCCAGTCAATAAAACCCATCAATGTTAAGATTGTATCATTAATTAGTTTTATATATAAAAGATGACATTAGTATCCCCCAAAAACTACGTTTATAGCGTGTCACACTGATATTTTACCTAGTTATCGCGAATTAGTCTGTAAGAACTTGTTTTTCATGATCATTACAACATATTTTATCCAATTTGGTACGTTACGTACAGACAGGGAATCTGTTATATTGATAAGTGAAAATTACCGAGCTAAAATATAAACGTTCGGTATAGGCCTGTCGAAAGTGTAACGCGAATTAGTGTCGCTTCGACAGCCCATCTTGACCTTTTGTTAGCTATATCTTGGAAGTAGCTATTTATGCTTTTCGTTTACTAGCTAATCATATCTCGATCACTCGTTAGCCGATCTTTGACTCTTGTTCATTATCTTAGTGTTTAACTATCGATAGGTCTGTTCTGTATGTAACACGAACGTATCGGTAAAGTTGCGATGAAAACTACATCTCATTTTTTTGTTACTTTTCTGAGAACAAATACCATAGGTAAAAGTATGTATAAATATAGGAAATAGTCTAGACAAAAAGAAAATAACAGGTCTGAATTAGCTATAGACCATAAAACATTCAATTGACTATCTGATTTTTTACAAATGCTTAAATTAATTATTGGACGCGATGCGTTGATAAAAAGAAATTCAACGGACAATTTCAGATCTGGAAATAGCATATATATTATAGATAATGATATAAAACGTCTGTGATGTATTCTCGGATATTTCCGTTTCCTAGCGACACAGGTTAACATACCCTACATAAGGTTGCAAGGTAATGATACAACAATTATTAATGATAAACTGCCCCAATTGTTCAGTTTCAAAGTTGTTTTTGCGTTACTTTAAGATTGTGATTTTGGCATCGACCACTATCATTGTTCTTGATTTGCACACTGATTGATAATGATTTTGAATTGTGTAAGCGAATCTATACCCACAGCACGTCGAATGTGGGTCCTTATTGATATCCAATCCTTCTCTCTTCTACTCTTTTAACTTCAATTAACTCAATTTTATTATGAATATTTATGAACATATCAATTCATGTCAAATAATCATATGTCAAATTAAATTATATAATAACTAGATAATTACTTATCTGTTTCAAATAGTCATAACTGTAGCTGTATATTTATATCCCGTGCTATTCAAATAATACTAAATGTATCTAGGCTATTTTACTTTTCACAATATCGTGTTGTAGGCTATAAATAACGGTATTTTTTATACGTTTCGTTTTTTAGTAACAGTTAATGAAGATAAAGGTAAGAAATTTGGATTCGTGTACTAAATTGAATAATAAATGTATGCACACGCAAAGGTCACTTAAATCAACTTCTCAACCTAAGCCTCTAATAATGTAGGTTGTCATGAAAACGCCCTGTCTGTAGATGTAACAATTATACCGCAATACACGGTATTCATTTAATACGTTTCGTTTTGTGTAATACTTAATAAGCATAAATGTAAGAAATTTTTATCCTTGTGCTAAATGCCCTGTATATACACGCACAGGTCACCAAGTCAAAACCTTAACCTATTCAACTAAAATAAGTTGTCACGAAAACTCCTTATCTGTTATTTTCGCAATTTTGATTATAAACATGGCGGGTATTACTAACGAAACAGGAGGTGCTTACCCTTCTGGAGCACTAGGCTTAACTTCCCTGGTGGATGTTCACGTGTCTAACCTAACTTGTCAGTTTCAAAGTTTTTACTTTGGTTCTGGATTGGGATTTGGACATGGATGAGTTTGTTTGTTTTTGATTATGTAACAATATACAATATCACAATATCAGATAGATATTATTACGTTATTACATATAATTTCAACATCAACGATGTTTCAAATGTAATCGTATAGTATTCAAATTGTTGTCGATGTGACATAACACTTCAATCTTATACAAAATTGTTATTACAATTAGTTTCCAGAAGTAAAGAAAATGCAACAATTAGAACATGTTAAATGATTGGTACATTCAAGACTATTATAAATTAATTGAAACAATTAATCAATTTGATTGCCGAAGATATATTTGACGTTCTATAGTTCCATGTTGATTTTCCACAATTTTAATTTCACACACGTGGCAGGTGTAGCTAGCTAAACAGGAGGTGCTTACTCTTCCGGAACACCCTGCTTCACTTTCCTGGTGGAATTTTCACGTGTCTAAACTAACTTGTCACTTCAAAAGTTTTTATTATGTTTCTGGATTGTGATTCGTGCATGTATTAGTATGTATTTTTGATAATAAAGACCTTTTTGAAAATAGCCTTAATATTGGCTAGATATGCACATTATCCAATCCATGTTCACCCTTGCACTCTTGTCCACTTTGTTGATTATTAACTTTTTAAACATATCTATTATTAGTTCAAAAAAATGGTCTCTACGTATTTATTATCGAACAATTACATTTATTAAATAAGGACATTATAAATATTTTAGTAACTTATAATGCAAAATGGATTACAGAACTACCTAAAAATTAATTCCTGATCTGTTTTAAATGGAGAGACTGCTTTCTGTACATTAATCTTCCAGGTATTTAAATTCAGACTAAATACAGTACAGAACTGTCGAAAGTTTAACACTTAGCTAGCGAAAAGGAGTTGAAGCTTGGCTACCGAGTGACCAAGATATGGATAGCCAGTGATAAAAAAAAAACATTCGAGACATTGATAACATCTACCGAAATGCTTCGGAGATATAGGAGCCGAAACGAACTGTACAATCGACATCAATTCGCCAGCTTAGCGTTAAACTTTCGACAAGTCTGTACTGTATATCTGGACTATTTGATTATAGACAAGAACGTGCTGTCGGCAATAAATAACGTTATTTCATTTTAAACGTTTCGTAACAGTTATTAAAGATAAATGTAAGAGATTTTTATCTTTGTGCTAAATCGAACAGTGAATGCCCAGCATCTTTATAATTTAGGCACACGAAATGGTCAATAAATCAATTTCTTAACCTCAAAATCTAAAGTAGGTTGTCACGAAAATTCCTTATCTGTAATGTGTACAATTATATAACAATTTACAATATCACTCATATCATTTTGCCTTTTCGGATATATTATTCGATACGAACGTCAGTGATTTTTCAAATGTCATCATATAGTGACTAAATTTTTGTCCATGTGACATAACGAGTAAATCAGTAACTAGAGCACTGTGTCAAATCAGTCACGAAAATGCAACAATTAGAACGTGTTAATGCCTGGAACAATCTGAACTATTACTAACAAATACAACAATTTACCAGGATAATAAAGTCCTTATTGACAAAGTACTCAATATTGAATAATTGATTAAATTTGCAAGTTATCTGATCTTAAATAAACTTGTCACATATGATTTATATGTTTCCTGTCGACGGAAATATTTTTGTTAATTAAATCATTTTCCATTTCTCTTGTCAAAAACACAAGATGGACGTGTGACTTTTAACAATATAATTAGATCTGCGGGTCTTACTTTTTAATTTTGACCCAGATATTGCACATACCTACAATATTCACATTTTAATTATACTCCTTTATCTCTATATTTTATTTCTTTATCTATAATGACTTTAAAATAAGTTTGAAATTTCCTGTTTTTAACATTCATTTTTTCTCCCCGAATCGTCCTTGTTGATATGATGATTTTAAGACTCAACTCATTTTCATTTTAAGTTTATATGTTAATCGCATGTAAACGGGATCGCGAAAGTTTGGTGATTAAAGTTTTTGTTTCAAAACCTGTGTTGTAGTGGTTGCAGACTTGCAATATATTGCCCCTCATGAACTTGCAAAATGTGTAGATTAAATCTTGAGAAAAATATGAATTATGATATCGTCTCAATTACCCTGAAAATATTCACCCTACGCAAAATCAACGCCAATGAACCCTTTTTAATTATGAACAAACCATATACATGCATATCTGGAATAAACAATCTTTGCGTACAAGTATATTTCATTCTTTTGGATTGAAATAATGCTTTATATTGTAAGACTTCTATATCATTATTTCATGTAAAATCATTGAAATGAAATTTTTATTAAGCCAGTCAAATAAATGTCGTAAACCTTTCAACAGTCTTTTTTTGTTTTGTTTTTTTTGGTTTTTTTTTTTTTACATTTTTCGAGTTCAGTCTGTAATCATTAAAATATATGGGCTTAGATCTTGTTGCTAATGTGTTATAGTTTCTCGTATAACTTCGAAGATGTTGATGATATTATGAGAAGTTATTTACCCTTCCGGAGCACCCGGCCTCACTGCCCTGGTGGAAGATCACGTGCCTAACCGAAGTTTTTACTTTGATTCTGGATTGTGATTCGGACATGAATTATTATGTTTGTTTTTTTATATCAACCAAAGTTTACCACGATTTTCCGCCAAGACAAACAGAATGAAAATGATGTACAGAATTATTTTCTAACATTTTGAATAAGCTTGTAAACAAATCCATTAACATTATTTGCCACGACCCAGGTTCATTCATTAGTTTTCGATACCCGTTTAAATGAATCATTCCTCTATAGTTTTCAATTTCAGCCATGATTAAAGTTTAAATTTCAAATACCAAAAATAATTGTATACATACCTGTCGAAATGCAAATATGAAATCGTGAGGTAATAGGAATATGAACATCAAAATTATCTATCAAAAACAAGCATACTAATAGATATGTTTAAAAAATTAATCGATAATCAAAGTGGACAAGAGTGCAAAGGTGAACATGAATTTGATAATGTGCATGTCTAGCCAATATTAAGGCTATTTTCAAAAAGGTCTTTATTATCAAAAACATACACACTAATCCATGTCCGAATCACAATCCAGAAGCAAAGTAAACACTTTGGAACTGACAAGTTAGGTTAGACACGTGAACGTCTACTAGGGAAGTGAGACCGGGTGCTACAGAAGGGTAAGCACTTCTGATACTCTCATCAGACGAATATAATATTTTTATTCCAAAATAAATATCACTTTATTGTATTTTGTTTGTGGAAAAATGTGTTACATCACATCATCTTATTCTGTATGAATAAATTAATTCATCATTTGCAAAAAGTAGTAATGCGAGACCCAAAAGTCCAACACTTAAGTTATGATATTGGAAACCAAACAAAATTTAACATCACCCTCAACATATTTTCAAAAATGTAAAATAAATTGCAGCAAAACCACACAGATAAAAACTAGGCCGTGACCTTGAACTTTGACCCTGACCTCTTTATCAAGGGCATTTCATGAAACATCGAAACTGAAACTGATGACAAATACAAATAGTAAATATGTAGCAGTTAAGGGCATAAATTGTGAAAGGTCACGACTTTGACCTCTTTAAACTTAGATAATGTTCCCAAAATTGCTTAAATAAACAGAAAGGCACACAGTTTAAATCTCACTTAAAAAAATGACAAACATTTACATATAGCCAAGATATAGCAATTGATGACATCTTTTATCAATATTGTCTGACCCTGATCTCTGACCATAAAAGTATATCGAAAGATTAGTGCTTTAACCCGTCTGCATTGAAATTTTTACAAAAATATTTACAGCAGTAGCCAAAGTACAAACGCGCTAACTTCAATATAATATGATCAAAAGTATCTAAAGTATTAGACAAAGCAGAAAAAGATACAAAAACAAGTCTTGAACGTTTACTTTCACCTTATATTAATACAATGTCAAAACTGAAATGTAATGTTATTATAACAATAGACAAACAGCTATTTTTAAGTGTAATACTTTTTCGACAGATCTTAACAATAAGCTGAATACCCTAGATTGTTTTTAGATTTTGGCACATAAGCACACATAACCTTTGTTCAGGAGAGGTAAAAACTTATAATTGGCAATTATACACATACAAAACCTTGTACAGAAAGTAAACAAATTAATAAAAATAATTAAATACTTTAAGATAACAGATTACAGAAATGATTTTAATATCCAATGAAAATTAAATAACTTTCATCTTGACGTATTAATAATTTGAAACGACCATGTAATCTCTTTAGGGATGAAAATGATGTAGCAATACAGAAACAATTTTAAGTAATATCGAAAATGTGCCTCCCCCTTGAAAGATAGAAATGTAAAAACGTTTAAATTTATTATAGAAAATATAATATATATAGTATATGCAAAAAACCATTTCTTAACGTAAACATGTATAAAGGGTATTATTGTTTGTTATTGTGATCAATTTTGTCCAATCAATCAAATCACTACAAGTTATAAATTCATATCTTAACATGCAGATATATTAATGGGTGTTCATTGAGTAACTTTATTGCACATGTATTTTCTTGGAAACACTAGCGCCTAATTCAAGAAACGCTAAATTGAACACGTTCAGCCTTCAATTGTCACCAAAACATTTAATAACCAACTGAAAACGTGCAAAAATAGCATCTTAATTTCATTGTATTTGTTGATTACATTTACAATTATATGCTGGTTATTAGTGTGTCTGAACACCTTTTTCAAAATAATCTATCGATTTATTGCAAGATACAAATATAAAGTCCTGAAAAGGGATTCTTGTTATTGTTTCAAGCATCATACGAATTCCAAAGGTATAGGTAAACAACATTGACCTGTCCGTTTGACTTTTCATTAGGAATATTCATATAGGAGGGTCCACCCAATAAATGGGTAGTGTTAAGATCCAAGTTAATACATATACAGTACACAGGTGTACTCTATCAGGCGAGTATATCTCATGACTGATGTATACAGGATAAACACCTGTGTTACCTATACACTAATGTACTTGGTCTCTGATAAATATTTAAATGAAAGGTCAAACGGACAGGTCAGTGTTGTTTACCTATAAATATACTGAAGATACTATAAACAAAATTTAAGAGTTTTTTATAGACAACAGATCTGTTGTGTTTGCTACATTGTAATATAATTTTGCAGCAATCTGTATACCAATGGGCAGAAACTGTGTATCAATACCTGTATATTTGTTTCTTTATTTTTATGAAGCATAATTTATACAAAATTGTATCTGAATACGAGACTCGATAAATCATTCATCTCCACATACAGATATATAGATGATGTTTTTTCTTGTGAATTCCATTTATCATAGTGAGCTTGAAAATAAGATACGACTGATTATTCTTGTTTTTTGCTATATATTTAGACTCAATTAAGACGCTAACGAACGATTTCATTTGAAGCTGTACGACAAAAATGATGACTTCAATTTGTTAACGGCCCTTTACTATGAAGCAATTGTCTGCTTTTACTGCTGATGATGTAGTCATGGCAGAGCTTGTTCCGACAGCGGGAACTTTATACAACGACGCAAGCTTTAGAAATAAACTGTTTACCCAGATATACTGCAAGCCTAGTTTTATCAGGGCCATTAAATATTCTATGTCCGTCATCACAATATAATGTTAAGTATAATGATTCTTTATTTAAAATAACCCTGAATATACCCAACGTCCCTTTATTCAATGTTCCTTTTATTATCAATTTTGCTTACACGTGCTGCGGACGTAGCTAACTAAACAGTAAGTACATATCCTTTACTTCCCTGTTTTTCACTTTGCTTTGTGTTGAGGTTCAAACGTACCTTGGTAGTTTTGTTTTTGATATATTCAACTTGTAATTCAAGAAACGCAATTTTTAACACGTTCGGGCGTTCATTGTCACTATAAAGACAAATAACAAACTAGAAACGCGCCTAATAGTGTCTATATTTTATTGTAATGCCTGATAACTTTTAAACTTTGTATGCTATCAGTGAATATGGACAGTGGACGACACCCTTTTCAAAATGATTGATAATTGTATTGACGGTTACCCCAAGTAGTATGAACTTTTTATAATATTTTTATAACCCCGACAAATTACAGCTTACTTGTAAAACTTTTTTAATTTTATTGTTTTCAATGTTTATAGTTTCCTTTTGCGACTGTGATTAGGACATAGGTATTTCTGTGTTTGATTTAGAGATAGTTTTAGCACCCTTAAGAAGTTAACATTCAATTTGCAAAACTTAAATATCAGGATGCCAATAAAGGAATCCTTAGAAAGGCATTGCAACATTCAAACTATACATAAAGAGGTAAGTAAGTAGGTCAACTCGCTGTTATTCGCTGTCACGAAATCTAAGTATAATAAAGTAAAATGTTTCTTCTAATTAGACATTTATATGATTTCTATACCGCTCTGAGCCATTAAAGTGACACAGACATCGTCGTTAAAACCAGCAGGTTTTCAAACTACAGTGAGAACTGGTCATATTACATATTACACCAGTTTGAACTTTACAGCAATAGACGGTCGTTTCCGAGAGACAGATAACCGATCGAATTTGTGTTCAACCTATCTGCTACTGTATATCTATCATTTTAAATTTGAATTATATAACACAATGTAATATTTCAGATTTGATTTATTTTGCCTTACGTTTTGACTATATCATAATCATTGTATGTTTGGTACATGTATATATTTAAAGTAATTTTAAGAATACAAATCGTAAACAAACATACCAATCCATGTCCAAATCACAATTGCAAAGCAAAGTAAAAACTGGCAAATCAAGTAAAAAAATAAACTTCTACAAGGAAGGTAGGCCTGTAGTTCTGGACAAATGAGCCACAAATGTTTAGCTATCTACATAAAAACTGTTCGGGAATCTTGACAAATAATATCCCTGCGTCAAAAATTAATTTGTCAGCAGCTTTCTGCGTTAAGTAACGTTCCTGTGGTGGAAACAAGCTCTGCCATAGCGCATTAATGCGAAATTCATACACCATTAACAGGAGAAGCATTTATATTGCTGTAAAAAATGAAAGTTAACAATAGAAAAATTGAAGTCACCAAGCTTGTTTTTCAACTTCAAATTAAAGACCTTGTCATATATGTGTTAAATATTTATTTTATTTTCTTGTATCTTCTTTTGCTATTGCTTTTTCGTGGTCTTGTAATTGATTGTATTGGCAATCACTGAATATATGTTTTTCTCTTGTTTTTATTTCATGCATACCAAAAACCTTTGTAGATCTAAATATTTAGTGTTTGAATAGTTTTATCAATAATTGTGCAACATAGAATACAATTTTTAGTTGAAAAACTTGCTCTTGTCCAAAACATTGCAATTCAAATAAAAACAAAATGCTTCAATGAAAGAAAAACAGAAGTAAAAAATTAACATTTGACCATTAACATTTTCCATACTGACTGAAAACAATATTGTTTTGAATTAGGTAAGTTTCAAATCCTAACCATCTGTATATCGGTCAGAATGTTCAAACAATAACCTTAAGCAAGTTTCAATGAACCGAAGTACTTCTCTGAAAAATAAATGAAAATATAATTATTACATATATATGTATAGATTAATGTTTTATTTAGTAAAATAATATATACACTCTTTCAGCGTTGAACGGAAAGTTCTCTGTCAGAAATAATTCACCATAATTTTAATTTTATCAATGGTTTAATAAGGGCTTTCAAGTGAAAATAAACGTATATTCCAATTAAACAATGATTACCAATGCAATTGATATTCATTGGATATTTAAGATAACATAACCTATGTTCAGTTCATATATCAGTTATCCGTTTTAAAACTTTTTTTGCCTGCAGGACTATTTATTTTTGTGTCGCGTCAAAAGGAACAAATTGTTTCTGTAAAAATAATAAAAACATAAGTATTTTATCTTTCTAATAGAGTCTTCAGGTCATATGTGCATTAATCTCACGAATTCTTTGAAAATGGAAATACAGTAAATGACAAGGTAAAATCCATCTGGTCGTTTTGTTATATGTTCATGTTAAAGCTTTTAATTGATTTTAAAAAATAATTATTATTTGACTGTATTCTTTGAAATTAAACTATATTAATATATAGAAAACGTTTCAGAAAGTTTGCTAAGCCGAATAGTGGTGAAAGTAATGTGTTTTTATTCATGATGCGTTGTTAAATTTTACATTTAAAGTTTTTAAAAGCTTTAATCTTAAAGTTTTTATTGTATCTTCTACTGATTCTTTAAAATGTGTAATCTTAGAATTTAAGGTTACTCTGAAAGTATGTTTCAAATTATACTAGGAAAATAATCACAGTTTCATGACCTTTGTTGTTCCTTTTTCGTTTTAATTTAGCAAGAACATATGTAATTGGGACACAAAACCGATAAAATATCAGATCAGATCAGTTAATCACAAAACCGATAAAAGATCATATCGTTTAATTACAAATAAGATCTATCGATTAATAAGAAGTGTAATTTTGTATTGCTTCACCGGAAATAGAAAGGCCATTACATTAACACGTTCGGAAGTGAATATTTTTATGTTATAGATATAGCTCTATATACCTAGAGGGACAACAGTTTGTTCGCATTAATAACCCTACAGTTTATAATCAACAAACTTATTTGCACAGGACGTCTGTGCACATATTAAAATGTGTGGAAGATGTACATAGTTCGCATTTAGATTTCTGATAATTCCTATCTTCTATAGTTTTAAATCTATATTACTTTTTTGACTCCCTATGGTCAAAATGCGTATGCCAAAATATGTCTATTTCTTAAAAACAATTTTCTGGACTTTTCCTCATGAAGCTCTCTAGGGAACACTCTTATTCTTATATTATTTCTGTAGATTTTAACATAAAAATGAGGAAACAAACAAGGAAATAAAATGGCAGTATTTTGTTATAATGATTCGAAAACGTACCACACTATCCTCTCATGATAACGTCTGGGAGAAACAATTAAGTATAGCATCTCATCTGTTGACGTTTTCCCATAAAAACGGCGATATTCACAATGTAAACGTTTTTCTTGACATTCCGCACAATTATACCACAATTTCGATCCTTGTTCATATTGTGTTTTGTTTTCCTTACAAATTTATGGCTATTTAAACGTACAGGCCTTCCCTTTTGATAGATAGTAAAAGCTTTGGAAGGTGATTTACTTCAAGTAATTTAGACGTAGTCTTATTGTTTCATACATCAAAAATCATACTTCAAATAATACCTTTGAGAATGACAAATGGCTGCTAGCGTATGCTATTGTAGTGACCTAAAAGATATATTCTAGCGATTAATAATGTTCCTAAATTCTAAATAATTACTTTTGATCACTAATTGGTACATAAGTGCCTTTATCGATAGGAAATTTCATATTACTCATGAGTGTCATAAATCTATTGGTATAGAATTGGGTTATTCAGAATGCATAAACTTCCCTTATACATCTTTGATGTGCACTGATATTTATGGACCGGTGTGTGTTTTATTTATGCATTTCAGGAAGATTTCTCCAAGTTAAGTACAAATAGCAGGAACATAACCATGCTTTCTTTTCGATAATGCTTTCCTCACATGTGCATATTTAGAATTTTCAAAATAGGTCTGAAACAGAAATATATTTCCAAGCGTAAATTGAAAAGTTAACCTAACACTGTCATTTCAGATTTTAGTTCAAATTGCATACTTAATGTTTGTAATAGTGAACCTGTTTCCGTAAATCATATATGGTGTCCAATTTTCTTGGTTCTAGGAAATATCGTGTCAATAGAAAAAAATGTTGAGACATTGCGAATATAAATGATTTCACCACAAAAATCCTAGAGTTATTGAACACGACATGTATAAACATTTCATTTTAAATTTGTTTATGTAAAATTAAAGAATTGAAATATATACTGTATGTGTGAGAAAATCAGTAAATGGTTTAATTCCATTATAGCATTATATTCTCATCAAACATATTTTATTTTCCTCATGACAGATCCATACACATGCATTTGTTTTATATTGGTTTCAAGAACTACTTTCAACCATTACATTGTAAGTAATGCTTTTTATTAAAAAAGAAATAATCACAATAAAAATTCTTTATTAATCTATGAAATGAAATAAGTTGCAATCGTGACATTGCGTCAGTGCATCAAGTTTATTCAGATTGTTTTTTTTATTTAACGAGTCTCATAAAAGCAAATACTTATAAAGATTAGTAAAGACAATTAGGGAAAAGAAAAAGTATGCCAAAAAAGACATTAATTTCAGATTTATGTTTAAAGGGCATATTTAATGTTAGTAATAGTGAACCTGTTTCCGTGAATTATATATGATGTCCAATTTTCTTGGTTTTAGGAAAATTCGTGTCAATGGAAAAAATGTTAAAACAATGCGAAATAAATGATGCCACCGCATAAAATAGAAATATTAAACTACATGTATATCCATTTCATTATATATTTGTTTATGTAAGATTAAAGAATTGGAGTATATACTGTATGTGTGAGGAAAACAGTAAATTGTTTAACTCCATTATAGCATTGTATTCTGATCAAACATATTTTATTTTCTCAAGACAGATCCATACACAAGCATTTGTTTTATATTGGTCTCATACACATTTCCAACCATTACATTGTAATGCTTTTTTCTAAAAATAGCGATAAAAATTCTTTTTTAAAAAATCTATGAAATAAGTTGCAGTCATGAAATTGCATTAGTGCATCAGAGTTTATTCAGACAGTTTTTAGCATTTAACGAGTCTTGTAAAAGCAAACAATTAAATAGATTACGAAACACCATTAGAGAAAAGAAAAATCATGCCATAAAAAGACATTAAATTTCAAATATCATTTTAAATTGCATATTTAATGTTTGTAATGGTGAACTTTTAGACATTAATGGAAGCCTGCAAGAGTTACTTCCAAAAAGAAATTACACTACTAGGTTTGATTAATTACCATTTACATCCAAGAGTGCGTCTTTGATGTGCTTAAAATTAAAAAAAAAAACTTGTTCTTCGTAAAGTTGCATGATAGGGGTTTCGTAATGATTGAATAAGTATACACATTTTATAAACACGGAAATGCCTTGTTCAACTATGTGTATTTAACATGGAAATGCTTTAATCGATTAGAGATTGTCTTTTCTGTATTTTTGTTTGCTTTTGTCGTTTTTTTTCTATTGTTTTGCGTTCTGGGTTGCATTGGCTTTTGCCAAGCACATTATTTATCAGTAACAAATTGCCTTCTGGTAGTTATCAATATATTTATTGGAACTTTAGATCATATAAATTTGTCTCTAATCTAGAACAAAATCTTAAAATGTTCGATGATTCGAATCCTTATAACGGTTAACTATTTATACGAGACTTATAAAATTAGTGGTATAAGTCAAGTTTAAAAATACACTCACATTAATTACGAGTTATTGGGTTGAAAATGTAGGGCAATATATTGAGTATCAGCATGTGATTTCTGGAGAAATAACAAAACATGAATCTCATATTATAGTATTTGGTAATTTTCACGTAAAATGCAATAACCATAAATACCAGTAGGAACGCCAACCCGGCTTTTTCCGAGAATTGTGTTTCGGTTTTACAATTTTTTTATCCTTCCGCCGTTTTGAAAATTGGGATTACTTTTTGACAAGTGTCTGATGGCCGAAAAAGTCCCCCGTGTTTAAACTAACGATAAAACATTATAAAATATAGTTCAGCGCTGTGCACCAGTGGATTATATGCCAGAATAACCAATATTTTAGAATTTGGGTTTAAATTTGATATAAAACATTATTATTCACACAAAATATTCGATTTCTTGACGCCAACTGATGTCGCAACAGAAACCCTAGGAATTTTTTGTCAATCTTTAAAACTTGGACACTTTTTGTGTAAAGAAAATTATCACTAGATATTTTGTAAAACATACAATAACACATCCAAAATTAAATTCAATCTGAAATCTTTCTGGTGCATCAGGTGTAAATATCTTAAAACAGCGAAAATCTGGATGGTACATTTGGTTGTCAATGTAAACAAATATGGCTGCCTCCGCGATGATCGGTGTACAAATGTAAAGTTGGAAATGACATTGCAACGTGTTTAAATTATATTCACGCGATACCGGTTTGGAGAATCATTAAGTTACATGTTCAAATCACCAAGTTTCGCAAGATTTCAATAAAAATCTTTAGACAAAGTAATATAATCTAAACACTGATCGGTTACCTACATGTCAAACTTTGTATGCATACGCTATCAAGAGTTGTCTCTCTTTTATTGCATTTTCGCACTCTCTCTCCCTCTGTGTGTGTGTGTGTGTGTGTGTGTGTGAGAGAGAGAGAGAGAGAGAGAGAGAGATGTTCAGTAGAGCATATTTTGAAACACCATAAGTCATAAGATTACCTTCACAATCAATGCAACCAGTATATTCTCCAAGGAGTCATTTATCCATAATGGACATATTACCACCATAAAGACTGAATCTTTAAATAACTTACATATGTAAACTGAATGTTCACATTAATATTATAATAAATAACCACTATCCTAATTCAGAGTAAATAACAAATGAGTTTTAAAATAAATTTTGCAAAACAGTATAACCTGCTATAAAGACCACCTGTCTATAGCAACCAGTATGAAGTATCCCCAATGGAATTTACTATATAATGACCTTCCATATATATTCCACCTGTCTAATGTGAATAAAGACCACATTTTACAGTCCCAAATGACTACTCAACTTGTGTATACAGTCCACTTTTTCAATCAACTTTATTTTAAATTTTTTTTATGATTTTAGCAAAAAAATTAACCAAGTACATTGTAATTCATATATTCTTAATAGCATTAAGATTAGAAATATATAATTAATATATAGATTTTTGTTGCAAAATGTATATAATAATAAAAAAAAAATTCAGGAATAAAGTGAAGTCCTTATTCTCATGTCAATGACTGAAGTCATTAGATCAGAAGGGTTTTTATAATAACAACTATATTAGCATAAAGCAAATTACATGCTTGTAGCCTATTTAGAATATTGGATTATTAGTAACTAGTCTTTGTTATTTAGTGGTAGTATGTTTACTATACCTTTTGTTTTAATTAGTGACACCCTGCTTCTTAAGAAACAAGGACATTAGTCAAGATCAACTCTAACCATGTAATCAGATGCAGTCCATTAATATTATAATGCACTTTTCAATTTTTTCTATAATTAATTCTAAATAATTATTTTTTAAAAATAATAATAAATAATTTTAACAAAATTTATAAAAAGGTATTTTAGAGGTATTATTTTCACTCATTTGTATACCAGTATCAACAATACATGTTTAAGGTGACCCTCTATATAAAGTCTACCACTTTTGCTCAGTCCCCTGGGTGATTTTTATACAAAGGTTATACTGTATACCAGATATCAGGTTTAATGGATGACATGATGTTGTTTTCGCTTGCCATAACCAAAATCAAGTATTAACATATTTAAAATGTGCAGGCAGAAATGGACATAAACAGACCTAGCTATAGAAAAATTTAAACAAGTACATCTGTTGTCTTATTGCATTGGCTGCCCATGTGTGTATATTGGGTGTGTGACCATTTATTCAGTAAAAATATATTATATACACACATTGCACATGTATGGAGCTGTTTCAAAAGTCAACACCAGTGTCACCACCCCTTTGCAAAATTTTCAAAAAACAATACCTGAGGAGAAAAAGAAGATTGTTTTACCTTGAACTTTTTTGGTGTTTTTTGGTTTATCTATTCAATTTGGAAGTTTAATTATTTTTATGATATGTGGTAAGCATATGATGTCTCTCCCTTTCAGTCTTGAAGCAATGATAAAGTATGCAGTCTATGCCATTTGAACATATGGGTTTTGAAAATTGGCTATATATTTATAAGTAGCATTTTAGTAAACAGATTTAATTTATTATTGGTTGCATTTTAAATTTGAGATTTAACTAGCCAGTCATATACTGTTTCAGTTTTGGGTTTAGAAATTATTTTCCTCATTTGTTAGTTTGAATACCATATGCAAATGCACATTCTACTTTTATCTGCAAACTTAAAACAAAGGGAATTGGACATTGTAAAATGTGACAAGTTGAATATGTGTTTGTTGACTTCTTAGTTTATTAGGAATGCAATTACTAACCTTCTAATCTTACATGGCTTTTGGGAATTTTATAATCAGTGGTCTCAAACTGTCAATTTAAGTAACATTGCCTCTTGTTTTTCACTTTTCAGTGGTTTTTATGGTTTGTTGCTGGTTGATTGAACTTGAATGTTGCAAGTGTAAGCTTTTCAGCTGCATATGTGAAACCTCAAGTAAACATATGTGAATGAACATGTATTTAAATCAACTTGCATGACTCAAATGGCTATGTTCCTTGAAGTTTTAGCCAATATCTCAGTATTGTATGTGAGTGCTGTAACTGTCTTCAAAAAGCACAGGAATTTTTCCTGGAACTTAATAATTTAGCTAGAAGGCAATCTTTATTAGGCCATGAAAGGCACATTATTTCAGTCTATCTGAAATATAAACACTAGACTACACCAAAATTAACAAATAATATTAAATATTCTTGCTAAATTATTTAAAAAATTATAATTTCTTGTTATTTAATTATAAATAGTTTATTGGCAAATCAGAATTTAAATTTTAATCAAATTGACTAAATCAGGGACAATATAAATTTTCCAGACATTTAAATTTTGGAATATAGTATATATCTTCACTTTTAAGTGCTGGTTTTCCTCATTTGTTAGTTTGACAAGCTTGACAAAAGCTTATCCAGCATTAATAGTTTAAGCAAAACCTTAATGGTTATATTAAATTCTTTGTCAGTTTGTTAAATCATATTATTGCATTTACCTGCAGGACATTTAACAGTTTAACATGGGTTGGGGTCAATCAAGAGTGAAAAAGTGACAGTGGCCAAGCTACTGTTAGGCTAGTGTTTGTACATGGTATGTTTTCAAAGTAAAATGCACTCTCTTTCTTTTCCACAAATTTTAATGAATCCCTACGCCAGCGGCTTTGGCGTTCCTACTGTACATTATCACTAGAGAAACAAAACATACATAACAGTTACAGATAATTCATCAGAGATCTAATTTATGGCTTTAGTGATTGATAAATAATAGGAGTAAAATTCAGTCGAAAAGTGCAATTTGATAAAACGACTTTTGGTCATGCATGGTGCACTCGCTTAATAGCAGAATATAACAGAATATTTGTCATTGCAGTGGAGTTAAAATCAAACAGACATAAAATATAGTGTCATAGTGATGCTTCTATCGCATTTTTTATAATTCTGGGGTAAAACAGTCATAAGTAGTAAAAAATAAAATAAACTATCGCTAACAAGTACACTGTGTGGTTCTCTACACAATGCCACATTTAATTAGATTATCCGTCCTAAGAGACAAATAGATCTGAGAAGGCCTCTCAAGATGCTATGTTAAACAGAAATATTTACAATATGACTGTACCCCTCTTGGATGAAATACGCAGAAGCAAATGTATTGCAATGCTCGTTGAAAGACAATTCGGGTCATGACCTTTGAACACAAAGCTCTTTTAAGTCTAATACAACTTTGATGTTAACAAATTTAACTTAACAGTAGAGAAGTATAAACTAGAAAACAAAAAGTTAGTTATACTAAAATCCCAAAATTGAAATTTGAAATGCATTAAAAAATTTCTGAACTTTGAAAACTCGGATGCCATTTTCAAGCAAGATGACGTCATACCCCCACAGGATGACGTTATGTGATTGTCATTATGACGTCACTAAAGGATACGCCGATCTCGCATTGTAAAATAACCCTATCTCACACGAGCAGGCATGGAAGAAATAGTGGTGCTAAGAGTTGAAACAAATATGGGTACAAAATATTTATTGAAAGAAAGAATTTAGTTCGCTAGCGTACTTCTTCATCAATACCCGTGTGCGGAAAGTTTCCATGCGTGACTTAATTTATGCGGGAAAACGTTAACTGAACCGTTTTCATCGCCATTGGAAAAAAAATTGTTCCACAGAAACGTTATGGGGTATCACTTGGTACACTGCCGAGCTCCATTATAAATATAAGTAATCTCATTTCTGCTCATAGTATTTCAAGAAGTAATGCTATATAGTGTGGCACATGGCAAATTAGTAATAAAGGGCTTAGCCCTCATTAAATTTGGCACGCAACACACCACACTATCTTGCATTACCTCTTGAAATACCATAATCAGAATGTCATTTCTAAAATAAAAGAATTTGTTCTCAGGTTTTACGCACAGACCTTGAATCTCTAAAGTTGTAATTATTCCCATTTTCGATTACACGCGTGACGGATGTAACTAGCTAAACAGAAGGGCTTATCCTTCAGGAGCTGTCTCACTTCCCAGATAAAAGTTCACATGATTAACTTAGTTTACCAGCTTTTACTTTTGGAATGTTGTTTGGAAATTAATTGGTATGATTGATTTTTATATTAATTATGTATGCATTATATACGTTTTTACAAAAATATTTTGCAGCTTTGAAGAATGCAAAAGAATATTTTTACGAAATATTTATTTAATTCTTTTACTTTTAATTGACTTAATACTTTTTATTTATTGAAACCGATATTACAGACAAATAAATTAAGACACATAAGACGAATGCATATTGAAATCATTTTTATAAAAGTGTTGACTTTAAGGTTATTTAAATCTACGTCGAATCAGTATTATTATTCAGCTACTTCCGACGAGACAGCTTTTCGATTATTCTCAATGATTATTCTAAACACTTTACTAGATAATGATTGTTTTAATCTGCTTGGTACAGGTTTGCACTTGCGTTGACATTTAGAATGCTTAAACACTTACTCAAACGTCGGATACAAACGTAACAGATCATTAAGACATCGAAATTGAGAATTCTATTAGATTATTAGGTTTCCAGCGATAATTCTATAACACCAAAATATGCAAACACTTATTTCAATAATTGCAACATTAAAGGGAAACTTTATTAGTTATCATGACATATTATATTGTAAGTTGGAAAATTAAAATTTATTTTGCTGGGCTAATGAAGTGAAAATGACGAAATGCTAACTGATTTTAAACAAAAGCCCCCATAGCCCTCCAGAGTAATTTTATATTAACTTCTAAAACATGCATTTAGCCCTAAAATATTTTTGATATTTTGTTTGTTTTTTAGTTACATAATCGATGGCATTTCATATTTTAATTGCTCAATTTATACGCGATAACGTTGCACGACAAACATGCATAATTGAATTATCGGGTATCGATATTTTTATACATGTATTTCACTTATAAAAACTTTAGAGACTTTTGTAATAATGAATCGCTAACAACCAGTGGCATAATTTTCAAAACAATTATGTCGCATGCTAATTAAAAATTTAAGAATAACGAAAACACATCAGATTATTTCCTTTGGCTATATAAAGACACTACTTATATGTGAATATAACACATCTCAATGATTTAAAATTGGTACACCACTTCTAATGGGCTCTTGATGTGATTTTTCCCTATTCTTAATATTGTGTTTGTATTTGATGATTAATATTACGATTTAAAACAATATACCACAATGATGTTAGCATCATTCCAATGGCCAAGGTGTGCTCAAAAGCAGAAACAACTATTGAAAAAAGAAACCAGGAAAATCTTACAAGTTGAATGCAAAGTTGCGGGTCTTAAGTGTCCAAAAAAGACATAGTTTTACTAAGGTTATTGCAAGCCTAGGGTTATCAAGGCCCTAAATAGTTTTATGTCCGTCGTCAGTATTATTGATATGTGTTATGTTTCCGTGTCCAGGATTGCCCTGGATATATTTGACGTCCCATATTTCCATATTTCTTTCACTTGTGACGGGTGTAGCTATCTAAACAGGATCCGGAGGTGCTTACCATTCCAAATCACCAGGCATCACTTCCCTCATTGAAGTTCACCTGTTTAATCTAACTTGTCAGTTTTTTACTTTGCTTGTGAACTGTGATTTGGACATGGATTAGTATGTTTTTTGGGTTGTTTTTTTATTTGTATGGCATGGATAATGAATAGAGTACGAAGATTTAATTTTGAAACATTCTCATCAATTTTGTATTCATTTTGCCTTTCGTTGAATCTTAATGTTCAATCCGGAAACTTTACATAAATTTAAATCCAATTGTAGTCGAATACTTTCCTTGCGGTGACGCTCTAAGGAATAACTTTGTAAGAGACCGAGTGATACTAAAAAGTATTCCAGTGACGCCGTGGTTCGATATATCGCCTTTCTCGAATGCAAGCCTGCGTCAAGACCTAGTGAATGTGATTGGTATGGGTCATTAGCTTGCACAGACGGACTGTTATCAGGCTCTCCATATTTATTGCGCCGTGTGTGAAGGTATGAGGTTTCCTACTTGAATGCGCGAGTCTTTCACCAGATCATTTCCCACACTAGCAGACCACCGTCACAAAGAACAAGATTGGAATTGAAGAGCATGTTTCTAAATTGCTGCAAAAATAAAGTTTCTGTACCACTGAAAGACATCATTCACTGCAAAACGAATATATGCGATTCATTTTCTTCTTTCTGGATCACCTGGCCTCACTTCCCTGTTAGACGCTCACGAGGTTAACTTAATTGCCTTTGGATTGCGATTTGGAAATGAATTGGTGTGTTTGTTTTGAAATAATTACTTCGTTTAGTATTTGACAACTACGTAATCACCATTTTATGTTACATGATTATTAATAACCATCACATACGGAATGGTAATTAGTAACAATATTTGATTAAAACTGAAGAAAAGTTTTTTTTCTTCTCGACAATATTTAATTAACCGATTGATAGATGAAAGGTTTCCAGAAAAATAAAAAAATAATTATTTAGAAGTAAATTATCTAAATCAGATTAGTATAAGGAAAAAATAATTTAATTATATTTCATTAAATTATTTTCTTCAAAACTAACTCTAGAAATGTTTTTACATAAATTTATGATAATTGAACAATAATGGTTGTAGAATTCCAGTAGCTCGATCCTAGTGAAAGTTGAACTGCTTATGATGTATATATTAAACAATTCTTACAATTAAGAATCATGTACAATTTTGAAGATCTACTACAGTGAATACAATTGATGTCGATTGATTCCGTCGGCCCTATGCTAGGCAAACTGCATTCCGCGGCAAAACCATGGAGATCAACGCCCGTAATTTTGCAAGTATCGAAACTTATTATCAGCAAGAGAATAAATAAAATATTGATGATTAAAATGACCCGAACCGTTTCATAATCATCAAGTCAATAACAAACCAAAAATAGCTTGTATACTTTTTAAAAAGATATATTTTAAGATAAATCTGAGTAATTTGTCTTTTCAATGGCCAGAACAATAAAGTATACCATAAAATACCAAGAGTACAGCGGTAAAAAATTATTATACTATAATGTAAAGTAACATAACATATACTTGTCACTGGCTAAGACAACAAAGACATACAAAAATTATGAAAAAACAAAGCTAAATGATACAATAAACACTTTATAAAACTCTGCTACTGAGTAAAACTTGTTTAAGCATGATAAATCTCAGCGTGACTAGAACACACAACAAAATATATCATCATAAATATGCAAATGTAAACATTCTTTTTTTAAATCCGCATCCAGGTATGTAAGCGAATGTGAATTCAAACTTGCATCTCAATTGAGAAAATAGAACGAATTATTAGATTATTTTGATTTTACACTACGATACTACCAAGAGCCTAACCAGAATTATTATAAATTTGCTGTGTAGTGAGTAAAGAAGGGGGAAACTATTATATAAGTGATCATAAGTGACGCACATTTAGTTTAACGTGAATTATCGGAATTGATAAGACGGCAAAAAAGAAAAGTAAGGTGCATTATAACAAGACCGGGGGATCGTGCAATATATACATGTATACGTTGTTCCTGATCTGATGGTAGTTTGTAACTAGTAATAGACACACTGTGATTCAATCAGACTAATTATTCTATAAAACAAGTGAAATGTGGAGAGTATTGTTCATTTCTACCCATCCATGACCAACAACCACCATTCATTTTCAACGATACAATGGTTTCGTGCATTAATGTTCAACAGAATCATTAAACATGCTCTCTACTGACTGTGCAAAGAAAATGCACATGACCTAGAAAATCAGACACATAGTAACTATTTTCAAAATATTTATGAGGTAACAGATACCGGTCTTTTCTCAACCGGAGAAAACGAAAATATTCATGTTTAACTGAAATTATAAACTAATGATTTCATTTTACTTTTGCTATAAGTCGTTTCTTTTTAAAATCAATAATCATATTAAATTTAGTGATAAAGCCTACTTCATACTATTTTTTGTATATTTTTGTATAAATATTTGTATGAGTTCATAAATGTTGTTTTTAGTATGATTCTATTTTCTCCTAAAAATAATGAGAGGACATAACAATAAGTTTAGTTTACAAAGTACAGATAACGATACATCACCTACATTGTCGTAACCATTTATTGCATGTGCTTTGTTTTTTCTTACATTCTCCCCTTAGACATGTTAGCATCACCACTTTGTGGCTTTTTTGTAACTATGAATCAATTTTCGTCTTTGTATTAATGAGAAGGCATAACAATAAGTTAAATTTCAAAATACAAATAAATATATATGACATACATTGATTTTTGTTTTTGCCATATACTCTCCACTTGAGTGTTAGTATAGTCACTTTTTATGGCAATTTTTTTTAAATTTACAAAAATTAGTGACACAGTTTCTTTTATTTTTGGATAAGCAGCCAAAATCTATGTAGTTATTTCCCTAGATATTCGATTCGAAAAAAACTACGACGTGTTTTATTATTATAAACTTTTTAACACTATTGTCGAGAGGTGTAATGAAACTGGTGATGCAATATTTAACTACGCATCCTTTATAATATTCTATTATACGTTATAGTATACAGAGTAATTGCTACCATTACCTCAAACAGTAACGACTGCATTATTATTTTTGCTTTTCAGGGTTAAAATGATTTAATGTTAATATTTATAATGAGGTAAGATACAAATCTAATTGGTCGTAATTTCTATTAGAAATGTGTCAATTTCAAAATCATGGACCGTGTGATTTCCATTTGCAGTGTCAGAGAATACCGAATACCTCAAGAAATAAGCTGATATGTCTTCCTACTTATCTGTTTCGTGCTTAGGGCACATAAGGCCGTCATCAGAGAATTCCTTTACTGTCCGACTTATGACTAGTGTTGTATTTGTCTCCATGTCCAACTTTCTCTTGGATCTCTTTATTGCTGGTTTTTTCTATATCTCGCTTAATCTTTTTCTGTCTTTTCACTATTTGTTAATTTTGATTTAGTAGTTCCTCTATCAGGATACGAGACAATTATTTTAAGATTTTTATAATTGGGTGTCTGTTAATCTGCATTTTAAAAACTTCTAAAGATCTTCAAAATAAAATATAATATTACTGACACCTTATGTTTTTACCAATAATTATAAAAGGGTAATCAGTTTTAGGTTGGTGGAAGATACAGAAAAACTCAATGAAAACAGTTGAATAAGAATAAACATTCGCACTTCGCTTACATTTTGTCCAACAATGGTTTGCTTTACGCTTCAACGGCGAAAGGGCCCACAACTTTTCTTGTCACATCAGGATAAACAGCAGCTGTTTGATAAGTTGAACAAAGATAAAATAATCTTAAATTGGTATTCGTATATTTTGTTTTGCATATTTTTTTAGCATACATTATTCATTTATTGCCTTTGTGTGAGAGAGATATGGACATTTGTTCACCCGCAACAAGTCATATTTCTCGAGGGCGAAGCCCCAGGGAAATGTTAGTTGTTAAGGGTGAACAAATGTTCATATCTCCCTCACACAAAGGCAATAAATTGTTTATTATACCGAAAGATAACCATGGTAATAAGAAAGACAGAAAGGAAGAAAATATTTCAAAAAAGACAACTTGAAAACATCAGTCCCTCTCCGATTCATTGCTTTTTCTCCTATCGGAACTCATCGGAGGCAAACGCTAGAACGTTGTGACTGAGTCTCCATCGATGACGGCAAATCATTGTTACGTCATGGTGTGTTCCGAAGAGGTGGGATATGATGTTTTCAGAGGGATACACGATGTTTTCTCCACCCTGATCACATGATCCAACGATCCAATCAAATTACAAATAGTATCGTATTTTTCTAATGAGGTATAATAATATAGTGTGTAACGTAATCGTAAAAATGCATAGCATTTTAATCAATTCATAGTTACATTTTAAAAAAACCCATTAAAATAACAATTTATCTGTAGTATTAACTAATTCCTGTTTCTGTTAATACTTTTATAACAGTATTTTTACTTTGACATCTTCGGGTTTTATCGTAAAAAGGTGAAAAGTAGAAAAACCAAATATGTGAGATTTGTATCAGATTAACTGTTGTAGGGATTCATGACTTCGAGTATTTACAAATTATATTTTGGTTCTTGTTTCGAAACAAATCGGGATGCTCCAAATTGCCAATAAATATAATGATTACTACCAGAGCAAGGCGATTTTTACATAAAAACCATGTTGATGACAAGTTCAAATGTGACCAAGGACAAGACTCCATAAACATTACAAATAAAGAAATAACCAAACAATACAGGAGAGGAAACACATGTGATACAATCAAAGAATCACTGTGGTTGTTACATTTGTTCTTTTAATTAACCATCCAAAATCCTAGGTAGGTCACTTTAAAACATATATGTTTTTAAATCTAAGAAAATCAAATAAAAACTATTATAAAAAATAGAAGCTGTGACATGTAAAGACGTTTAATTTCCTTCACGTCTTAACTATTGCAGGTTTTACTTTATGTCGACATTTTCACTATTACAAACATGAACATGTGCAATTACCTACTCTGATATATCAAATCAAAAGTCTCTTTTTATGGTATTATTATTCTCTTTACTAATGGTCTAGGTAATCTATTACGATTATTGAGAAATTAACCGTTGTAACTTCACCATTGTGAAGTCGTGCAAATTCTGTGACGCCGTAACTCTCGCAAGGCTTCCATTAATGGCCGACAGTTCAATTAAATCATTGACATAAACATTTAAAACTGAAAATATATGCCTTTTCACAGTCTTGTAATTTCTCACAACCAATAGCCTTTCCCACAAAAAATGGAGTTCTTTCATTGGTCAAATCATTGTTTCAATGGAGGCTTTTCATTGGTCAAATCAGTGTTGGAAACAAAGTTCCATTTGACGGGCGCAATACCGATTGGACAATTATCTACTGAGGCATTACGATTGCAGTTTTTAAGTTTCGCATATTTTTCCGAATTCTGATCTCAAAGGAAGAAACTGTTGGTTCTTAGGTCCAATATAAAACAAATATTTTTCTGTGGATATAATTTGACAAAACAAATTTCTTCGCGGTCAGATTTCGATGATAAAATTTAGATGCCTCATTTACTTTATCATTTAACCATGCCCATTACACATTTCGTCCCATATTCCCATGCTTCTTCGATTTTGTTTTAACACGTGGGGGATGCAACTAGCTAAACAGGTGGTCTTACCCTCTGGAGCACTTTTTTTCCCTGATGGAATTCGCGTGTTTGACCTAATTTGTCAGTTTCAAAGTTTTTACTTTGCTTTGGGTTAGTGATTTGGACATGGATTTCATGTTGTTTTTTTTTTTTTTTTTTATTCCAAATTATTTCGAACCAAATATGTAATGATATGTAAAAAATAGACAAATAAGTGAAAAATGGAAAGAAACAATGCATATATAAGCATTAATAATGTAAACAAATAAAACAATCGGGAAAATTAATTCACTGAACTAACTCCAGTTAACGTTATTCTACTTAACTGTGATAGGAAAAACACCTATTAACATCATAACCATCCCTATACAAACAAAAACCTAAATCACCGTTCATAGACATTCTAGTTGACGTAACAAGCAATTAAAACTCAAACCTAGAGTATGCTAGGTCTAAACTTACACTTAATTATGATGGAACTACATTGAGTTACACTTAATTATGACGGGAGGAAATCGGTTAAGACCAAGAACATTTAACAAGTACTCAGACGGTAGGCAATTTTCAGCAGTTTAAAATCAGACGTCCATACAAGACGCTTTTATCCAATCACAAAACATTAATGCATTACTCAAAAACACTGTAGTTGATGTATTAAATAACAAATGGATTACGTCATAACTAAGTTAGCATTGTCTTTATTATAATGGGAATTTGTTGATTAACACCATAGACATTCAAAAAGTACACCGCCGGCAGGGAATTTTCAGTAGTTTACAACAACTCGTCAAAATACGTCTCTTTTATCCAAAATAAAAACAAAACATCAATTAATTATTCTAAGAACATGTTGTTGTAACAAACGTTACCAATTAAAAATTTATTACGCCAGGACTAACTTTACAATGTCTTCATTATTATAATGAGAATTTGTCGATTAACAAAATTACTTTTCAAAAATATTGCGACGGTAAGTTATATTAGGCTGGTTATAAATACTCGTCAAAATTCGACTCTTCTGTCCAAAACTCGAATGCATAAGACGAATGCATATTGAAATCATTTTTATAAAAGTGTTGACTTTAAGGTTATTTAAATCTACGTCGAATCAGTATTATTATTCAGCTACTTCCGACGAGACAGCTTTTCGATTATTCTCAATGATTATTCTAAACACTTTACTAGATAATGATTGTTTTAATCTGCTTGGTACAGGTTTGCACTTGCGTTGACATTTAGAATGCTTAAACACTTACTCAAACGTCGGATACAAACGTAACAGATCATTAAGACATCGAAATTGAGAATTCTATTAGATTATTAGGTTTCCAGCGATAATTCTATAACACCAAAATATGCAAACACTTATTTCAATAATTGCAACATTAAAGGGAAACTTTATTAGTTATCATGACATATTATATTGTAAGTTGGAAAATTAAAATTTATTTTGCTGGGCTAATGAAGTGAAAATGACGAAATGCTAACTGATTTTAAACAAAAGCCCCCATAGCCCTCCAGAGTAATTTTATATTAACTTCTAAAACATGCATTTAGCCCTAAAATATTTTTGATATTTTGTTTGTTTTTTAGTTACATAATCGATGGCATTTCATATTTTAATTGCTCAATTTATACGCGATAACGTTGCACGACAAACATGCATAATTGAATTATCGGGTATCGATATTTTTATACATGTATTTCACTTATAAAAACTTTAGAGACTTTTGTAATAATGAATCGCTAACAACCAGTGGCATAATTTTCAAAACAATTATGTCGCATGCTAATTAAAAATTTAAGAATAACGAAAACACATCAGATTATTTCCTTTGGCTATATAAAGACACTACTTATATGTGAATATAACACATCTCAATGATTTAAAATTGGTACACCACTTCTAATGGGCTCTTGATGTGATTTTTCCCTATTCTTAATATTGTGTTTGTATTTGATGATTAATATTACGATTTAAAACAATATACCACAATGATGTTAGCATCATTCCAATGGCCAAGGTGTGCTCAAAAGCAGAAACAACTATTGAAAAAAGAAACCAGGAAAATCTTACAAGTTGAATGCAAAGTTGCGGGTCTTAAGTGTCCAAAAAAGACATAGTTTTACTAAGGTTATTGCAAGCCTAGGGTTATCAAGGCCCTAAATAGTTTTATGTCCGTCGTCAGTATTATTGATATGTGTTATGTTTCCGTGTCCAGGATTGCCCTGGATATATTTGACGTCCCATATTTCCATATTTCTTTCACTTGTGACGGGTGTAGCTATCTAAACAGGATCCGGAGGTGCTTACCATTCCAAATCACCAGGCATCACTTCCCTCATTGAAGTTCACCTGTTTAATCTAACTTGTCAGTTTTTTACTTTGCTTGTGAACTGTGATTTGGACATGGATTAGTATGTTTTTTGGGTTGTTTTTTTATTTGTATGGCATGGATAATGAATAGAGTACGAAGATTTAATTTTGAAACATTCTCATCAATTTTGTATTCATTTTGCCTTTCGTTGAATCTTAATGTTCAATCCGGAAACTTACATAAATTTAAATCCAATTGTAGTCGAATACTTTCCTTGCGGTGACGCTCTAAGGAATAACTTTGTAAGAGACCGAGTGATACTAAAAAGTATTCCAGTGACGCCGTGGTTCGATATATCGCCTTTCTCGAATGCAAGCCTGCGTCAAGACCTAGTGAATGTGATTGGTATGGGTCATTAGCTTGCACAGACGGACTGTTATCAGGCTCTCCATATTTATTGCGCCGTGTGTGAGAAGGTATGAGGTTTCCTACTTGAATGCGCGAGTCTTTCACCAGATCATTTCCCACACTAGCAGACCACCGTCACAAAGAACAAGATTGGAATTGAAGAGCATGTTTCTAAATTGCTGCAAAAATAAAGTTTCTGTACCACTGAAAGACATCATTCACTGCAAAACGAATATATGCGATTCATTTTCTTCTTTCTGGATCACCTGGCCTCACTTCCCTGTTAGACGCTCACGAGGTTAACTTAATTGCCTTTGGATTGCGATTTGGAAATGAATTGGTGTGTTTGTTTTGAAATAATTACTTCGTTTAGTATTTGACAACTACGTAATCACCATTTTATGTTACATGATTATTAATAACCATCACATACGGAATGGTAATTAGTAACAATATTTGATTAAAACTGAAGAAAAGTTTTTTTTCTTCTCGACAATATTTAATTAACCGATTGATAGATGAAAGGTTTCCAGAAAAATAAAAAAATAATTATTTAGAAGTAAATTATCTAAATCAGATTAGTATAAGGAAAAAATAATTTAATTATATTTCATTAAATTATTTTCTTCAAAACTAACTCTAGAAATGTTTTTACATAAATTTATGATAATTGAACAATAATGGTTGTAGAATTCCAGTAGCTCGATCCTAGTGAAAGTTGAACTGCTTATGATGTATATATAAAACAATTCTTACAATTAAGAATCATGTACAATTTTGAAGATCTACTACAGTGAATACAATTGATGTCGATTGATTCCGTCGGCCCTATGCTAGGCAAACTGCATTCCGCGGCAAAACCATGGAGATCAACGCCCGTAATTTTGCAAGTATCGAAACTTATTATCAGCAAGAGAATAAATAAAATATTGATGATTAAAATGACCCGAACCGTTTCATAATCATCAAGTCAATAACAAACCAAAAATAGCTTGTATACTTTTTAAAAAGATATATTTTAAGATAAATCTGAGTAATTTGTCTTTTCAATGGCCAGAACAATAAAGTATACCATAAAATACCAAGAGTACAGCGGTATAAAAATTATTATACTATAATGTAAAGTAACATAACATATACTTGTCACTGGCTAAGACAACAAAGACATACAAAAATTATGAAAAAACAAAGCTAAATGATACAATAAACACTTTATAAAACTCTGCTACTGAGTAAAACTTGTTTAAGCATGATAAATCTCAGCGTGACTAGAACACACAACAAAATATATCATCATAAATATGCAAATGTAAACATTCTTTTTTTAAATCCGCATCCAGGTATGTAAGCGAATGTGAATTCAAACTTGCATCTCAATGAGAAAATAGAACGAATTATTAGATTATTTTGATTTTACACTACGATACTACCAAGAGCCTAACCAGAATTATTATAAATTTGCTGTGTAGTGAGTAAAGAAGGGGGAAACTATTATATAAGTGATCATAAGTGACGCACATTTAGTTTAACGTGAATTATCGGAATTGATAAGACGGCAAAAAAGAAAAGTAAGGTGCATTATAACAAGACCGGGGGATCGTGCAATATACATGTATACGTTGTTCCTGATCTGATGGTAGTTTGTAACTAGTAATAGACACACTGTGATTCAATCAGACTAATTATTCTATAAAACAAGTGAAATGTGGAGAGTATTGTTCATTTCTACCCATCCATGACCAACAACCACCATTCATTTTCAACGATACAATGGTTTCGTGCATTAATGTTCAACAGAATCATTAAACATGCTCTCTACTGACTGTGCAAAGAAAATGCACATGACCTAGAAAATCAGACACATAGTAACTATTTTCAAAATATTTATGAGGTAACAGATACCGGTCTTTTCTCAACGGAGAAAACGAAAATATTCATGTTTAACTGAAATTATAAACTAATGATTTCATTTTACTTTTGCTATAAGTCGTTTCTTTTTAAAATCAATAATCATATTAAATTTAGTGATAAAGCCTACTTCATACTATTTTTTGTATATTTTTGTATAAATATTTGTATGAGTTCATAAATGTTGTTTTTAGTATGATTCTATTTTCTCCTAAAAATAATGAGAGGACATAACAATAAGTTTAGTTTACAAAGTACAGATAACGATACATCACCTACATTGTCGTAACCATTTATTGCATGTGCTTTGTTTTTTCTTACATTCTCCCCTTAGACATGTTAGCATCACCACTTTGTGGCTTTTTTGTAACTATGAATCAATTTTCGTCTTTGTATTAATGAGAAGGCATAACAATAAGTTAAATTTCAAAATACAAATAAATATATATGACATACATTGATTTTTGTTTTTGCCATATACTCTCCACTTGAGTGTTAGTATAGTCACTTTTTATGGCAATTTTTTTTAAATTTACAAAAATTAGTGACACAGTTTCTTTTATTTTTGGATAAGCAGCCAAAATCTATGTAGTTATTTCCCTAGATATTCGATTCGAAAAAAACTACGACGTGTTTTATTATTATAAACTTTTTAACACTATTGTCGAGAGGTGTAATGAAACTGGTGATGCAATATTTAACTACGCATCCTTTATAATATTCTATTATACGTTATAGTATACAGAGTAATTGCTACCATTACCTCAAACAGTAACGACTGCATTATTATTTTTGCTTTTCAGGGTTAAAATGATTTAATGTTAATATTTATAATGAGGTAAGATACAAATCTAATTGGTCGTAATTTCTATTAGAAATGTGTCAATTTCAAAATCATGGACCGTGTGATTTCCATTTGCAGTGTCAGAGAATACCGAATACCTCAAGAAATAAGCTGATATGTCTTCCTACTTATCTGTTTCGTGCTTAGGGCACATAAGGCCGTCATCAGAGAATTCCTTTACTGTCCGACTTATGACTAGTGTTGTATTTGTCTCCATGTCCAACTTTCTCTTGGATCTCTTTATTGCTGGTTCTTTTCTATATCTCGCTTAATCTTTTTCTGTCTTTTCACTATTTGTTAATTTTGATTTAGTAGTTCCTCTATCAGGATACGAGACAATTATTTTAAGATTTTTATAATTGGGTGTCTGTTAATCTGCATTTTAAAAACTTCTAAAGATCTTCAAAATAAAATATAATATTACTGACACCTTATGTTTTTACCAATAATTATAAAAGGGTAATCAGTTTTAGGTTGGTGGAAGATACAGAAAAACTCAATGAAAACAGTTGAATAAGAATAAACATTCGCACTTCGCTTACATTTTGTCCAACAATGGTTTGCTTTACGCTTCAACGGCGAAAGGGCCCACAACTTTTCTTGTCACATCAGGATAAACAGCAGCTGTTTGATAAGTTGAACAAAGATAAAATAATCTTAAATTGGTATTCGTATATTTTGTTTTGCATATTTTTTTAGCATACATTATTCATTTATTGCCTTTGTGTGAGAGAGATATGGACATTTGTTCACCCGCAACAAGTCATATTTCTCGAGGGCGAAGCCCCAGGGAAATGTTAGTTGTTAAGGGTGAACAAATGTTCATATCTCCCTCACACAAAGGCAATAAATTGTTTATTATACCGAAAGATAACCATGGTAATAAGAAAGACAGAAAGGAAGAAAATATTTCAAAAAAGACAACTTGAAAACATCAGTCCCTCTCCGATTCATTGCTTTTTCTCCTATCGGAACTCATCGGAGGCAAACGCTAGAACGTTGTGACTGAGTCTCCATCGATGACGGCAAATCATTGTTACGTCATGGTGTGTTCCGAAGAGGTGGGATATGATGTTTTCAGAGGGATACACGATGTTTTCTCCACCCTGATCACATGATCCAACGATCCAATCAAATTACAAATAGTATCGTATTTTTCTAATGAGGTATAATAATATAGTGTGTAACGTAATCGTAAAAATGCATAGCATTTTAATCAATTCATAGTTACATTTTAAAAAAACCCATTAAAATAACAATTTATCTGTAGTATTAACTAATTCCTGTTTCTGTTAATACTTTTATAACAGTATTTTTACTTTGACATCTTCGGGTTTTATCGTAAAAAGGTGAAAAGTAGAAAAACCAAATATGTGAGATTTGTATCAGATTAACTGTTGTAGGGATTCATGACTTCGAGTATTTACAAATTATATTTTGGTTCTTGTTTCGAAACAAATCGGGATGCTCCAAATTGCCAATAAATATAATGATTACTACCAGAGCAAGGCGATTTTTACATAAAAACCATGTTGATGACAAGTTCAAATGTGACCAAGGACAAGACTCCATAAACATTACAAATAAAGAAATAACCAAACAATACAGGAGAGGAAACACATGTGATACAATCAAAGAATCACTGTGGTTGTTACATTTGTTCTTTTAATTAACCATCCAAAATCCTAGGTAGGTCACTTTAAAACATATATGTTTTTAAATCTAAGAAAATCAAATAAAAACTATTATAAAAAATAGAAGCTGTGACATGTAAAGACGTTTAATTTCCTTCACGTCTTAACTATTGCAGGTTTTACTTTATGTCGACATTTTCACTATTACAAACATGAACATGTGCAATTACCTACTCTGATATATCAAATCAAAAGTCTCTTTTTATGGTATTATTATTCTCTTTACTAATGGTCTAGGTAATCTATTACGATTATTGAGAAATTAACCGTTGTAACTTCACCATTGTGAAGTCGTGCAAATTCTGTGACGCCGTAACTCTCGCAAGGCTTCCATTAATGGCCGACAGTTCAATTAAATCATTGACATAAACATTTAAAACTGAAAATATATGCCTTTTCACAGTCTTGTAATTTCTCACAACCAATAGCCTTTCCCACAAAAAATGGAGTTCTTTCATTGGTCAAATCATTGTTTCAATGGAGGCTTTTCATTGGTCAAATCAGTGTTGGAAACAAAGTTCCATTTGACGGGCGCAATACCGATTGGACAATTATCTACTGAGGCATTACGATTGCAGTTTTTAAGTTTCGCATATTTTTTCCGAATTCTGATCTCAAAGGAAGAAACTGTTGGTTCTTAGGTCCAATATAAAACAAATATTTTTCTGTGGATATAATTTGACAAAACAAATTTCTTCGCGGTCAGATTTCGATGATAAAATTTAGATGCCTCATTTACTTTATCATTTAACCATGCCCATTACACATTTCGTCCCATATTCCCATGCTTCTTCGATTTTGTTTTAACACGTGGGGGATGCAACTAGCTAAACAGGTGGTCTTACCCTCTGGAGCACTTTTTTTCCCTGATGGAATTCGCGTGTTTGACCTAATTTGTCAGTTTCAAAGTTTTTACTTTGCTTTGGGTTAGTGATTTGGACATGGATTTCATGTTGTTTTTTTTTTTTTTTTTTATTCCAAATTATTTCGAACCAAATATGTAATGATATGTAAAAAATAGACAAATAAGTGAAAAATGGAAAGAAACAATGCATATATAAGCATTAATAATGTAAACAAATAAAACAATCGGGAAAATTAATTCACTGAACTAACTCCAGTTAACGTTATTCTACTTAACTGTGATAGGAAAAACACCTATTAACATCATAACCATCCCTATACAAACAAAAACCTAAATCACCGTTCATAGACATTCTAGTTGACGTAACAAGCAATTAAAACTCAAACCTAGAGTATGCTAGGTCTAAACTTACACTTAATTATGATGGAACTACATTGAGTTACACTTAATTATGACGGGAGGAAATCGGTTAAGACCATGAACATTTAACAAGTACTCAGACGGTAGGCAATTTTCAGCAGTTTAAAATCAGACGTCCATACAAGACGCTTTTATCCAATCACAAAACATTAATGCATTACTCAAAAACACTGTAGTTGATGTATTAAATAACAAATGGATTACGTCATAACTAAGTTAGCATTGTCTTTATTATAATGGGAATTTGTTGATTAACACCATAGACATTCAAAAAGTACACCGCCGGCAGGGAATTTTCAGTAGTTTACAACAACTCGTCAAAATACGTCTCTTTTATCCAAAATAAAAACAAAACATCAATTAATTATTCTAAGAACATGTTGTTGTAACAAACGTTACCAATTAAAAATTTATTACGCCAGGACTAACTTTACAATGTCTTCATTATTATAATGAGAATTTGTCGATTAACAAAATTACTTTTCAAAAATATTGCGACGGTAAGTTATATTAGGCTGGTTATAAATACTCGTCAAAATTCGACTCTTCTGTCCAAAACTCAAACAAAACATCAATTCAGACAATGTTATTGGTGTAACAATCAATAACAAGGAAAATTGAAGTGTGCCAGAGCTGAATTTACACTATCTAATATATTGAGAATATGTTCATTAACACTATGAACATTTAAAATACTATTATCTCCCGACGGCAGGCAATTATATAATTTTCAGTCGTTTACAATTACCAGTCAAAATTAGACTCTGATACAAAACATACAATACATCAATCAAAGGCAATGTAATTGATGGAGTACGCCAGGACTAACTCTACACTGGCTTTGTTATAATGGTAATCGATTAACGCCATGGACATTAAAAATTACTCCGACGTTAAGCCATATTAAGCAGGTTACAATCAAATGTCCATAATATAAGACTCATTAATCCAAACACAAACAAAACATCAAATCATCATTCACAAGTCAAAACCAAAGTGTGCCAGACCTACATTTACACTGTATAATAATGCGAATATGTTGATTAACACTCTAAACATTTAAAAAAAGTACTGTGGCAATAGGTAGGTAATATTGAGAAGTTTACAATCTCCCGTTAATACAAGACTCTTGTTAAGACTCTTTTATCCAACTACAAACAAAAGTTCAAATCATAATTCATAGCCACTGTTATTGATGTAACAAACATTAACAACTCCAACCTAGAGTATGTTAGAAGTAAAATCTTTAAAGAGTACTTGTAACGAAAATTCTTCATCAACATTGATGACCAAATAAGAAAGTTATAGCGGTTCGAAGGCGTTTAATTTGGTCCCTTTTGGTACCTGTAAGTGGAACGATCCATATCGAGGCTGATCCGTTTGTGACGTCACTAAAGTAACCGTTGTAGTAACTAACATGACGGACAGTACTAATAATGCTTATGTAGCGACGTATTATATGATTATAGATTAGTATGGATTAGTATGTTTGTTTTTGATGATGAATGGACATAACATTAACGACTCTGTCGTGCATCTGTATATGTCATATGATTCGTCATTATTTTGGAAAGAAATAGACAACCTTAAAATTGATGAAAATGGCGTTTAGCTGTATTTATTTGATCCAGAAACAGACGAATACGATGTACTTTACTGAGTGGAGACATAAAATTTCTGAATGTCAGAACAGACATAACCAAATATATGCGATGAGTTCTATTTATCAAATATACAAAAATTGTTACTTTTTTAAATAAATTTTAAATTTAAATCATACTGAACCTGCTACAGACAGGAAATCCTGAAAAATTCTCAACCCAACATCGAAACGTGGCACCACCTCAGTTAAATACAACACAGGCAGTGTTTATGATTCGAACTTTTGTTTGTTATGGGATAAAAAGTGTGTTGATATGTAATTGCTAAATACTGCCTATCACTGCAGTACTATTTGAATGTTCAGTGTTAATCAACATATTCACATTATAATACTTTGTAAATGTAGTTCTGAGGCTTTTGTCTTTTGGATTTATCATTAGTTTTAGTTTGGTGGATGAAACCGGAGAACTCGCTTGTAGAAACGCGTTTTAGCCCTAATTTCATTTTCAGTCACGTTGGTATGATGATCTCCAATGTGTTGTTTTACGCTTTGACAATCTTTCTTATGTCACCTTGACAAAAACAACTCTTTTAGGTTGAGCAATAAAAGAATAATTAAACATTATACGCATAAACTGGAAAATCCGTAACTAAACAATTCGTCCTATTCATTTAGAACAATAATCATCTCTGCCATAACTTTGATCCATTTTATGTCCTAAATCGTTACTTTGGTCCATTTCCAAAATATTTGTACTAAGTAATATTTTGTGGACAAATGCCGTTTTATTTCATGTTTGGCTAAAAAAACATTTCAAAAAAAATATAAAGTGCAGTCTTTGGGGTATTCATATCTATGACAAAAACCATGAGTAATGCTTTGCGGGAAAAATGACATGTAATTTCATGCTTATAAAAGAAAAGAATTTCAAATCGTAAATTCGACCCTTTGGGGTATTCAAATCGTAAAAGACTATTTTACATAAGATACAAAAAGTTAACATAAAGCGTGTTGTGCGAAATATGTCAAAAACCGACAAAACGATTTTGTTGATCAAAATACTCCTGAGGTTACTAGGAAGCAATAACTCTTGTCTTAAGTCATGAAATCTCACGATTATTTTGATTTACTATTATAATTTTCTTGTCAATGGAGATGTTTTATAAGTAATGAACCCACATAATGTGTGTATAGCAGATAGTAAACATTGTTATTTTCGCTCTGTGTAGGGTGATGTTAGTCAATAAAGCTATATTCACGACAAAGCTATTTATATGAAGTATGTTATTAGTACATACATGTTACTGACAAAAAAAACAAAAAGCAGCTAAAACACACCATGAAGGAAAACGCAAGACTAGATTTGATGCAGTGCCTTTATTCTATATAAAATATCGTATATGGCGGGTGACGCTAGCTTACACAGGAGTTACAAACTTTCCAGAGCACCCAGTCTCACGTCCCTGGTGGAAGTTCATGTGTCTTGCTTGTCAGTTTTAAAGTTTTTACTTTGCTTCTGGATTGCGATTCGGACATGGATTAGATGTACAACGAAGTAGGCTGCTTGCAAATAAATTGTTGACTCAGGGATATTGCAAGCCTAGGCTTATCAAGGCCCTCAAGAAGTTTTATGGCCGTCATCACAGTATTGTTGATAAGTTTGATGTCGCTGTGTCCAGGATTGCCTTGGATATATTTGACGTCTCATAGTTCATGTTCCTTTCACATAATTTTGATTACACACGTGGCGGTGTAGCTAGCTAAACAGGGGGTGCTTACCCTTCCGGAGCACTCGGCCTCACTTCCCTGGTGGAAGTTAAAGTGTCTACCCTAACTTGTCAGTTCAAAAGTTTTTACTTTGCTTCTGGGTTGTGATTCGGGCATGTATTATTATGTTTGTTTTTGATTGAATGGTGACACAACGTAAACGAGTGTACAACAATGTGAAAAAATATAACATGTATTATTACAAAGTACATGGTCATTATTTACAGAATATGACACATAGCAAGCCATGGTAATCTCACACCAAAATCCGGAGATTACATCCGCAATATATGCATGGCGGAATAATCTGAGAACAGGTTGCAAAATATCTGTTATATAAATATAATACTGTTACTTAACCATTAAACTGTCTAGAAATGGTGTTTATAGTGCTATAACTTCCACTGTCGTACAAATAAAACTAATCATGTAGCGCGTTATCCAGTTTGATTTCCAAGGCAAGGAAGTTATAACACTATAAACGCCATTTCTCGACATTTTAATGGTTATACAATGTATATACATTTCACATTTTTGAAACTTTTATTTTAATTTTTTCAACCTGAAATAAATTTTAACCACTGCCATGTACTACATGTAATTCCAATCTCTAGAACAGCAAATGTAACCATGTGTTTCACCCTGAAATAAATTTTAACCTCTGTCATGTACTGCATGTAATTCTAATCTCTAGAACAGCAAATGTAGAATGTTTCATTCTGAAATAAATTTTAACCATTGTCATGTACTACATGTAATTCCAATCTCTAGAACAGCAAATGTAACCATATGTTTCATCCTGAAATAAATTTTAACCTCTGTCATGTACTACATGTAATTCCAATCTCTAGAACAGCAAATGTAGAATGTTTCATTCTGAAATAAATTTTAACCATTGTCATGTACTACATGTAATTCCAATCTCTAGAACAGCAAATGTAACAATATGTTTCATTCTGAAATAAATTTTAACCATTGTCATGTACTACATGTAATTCCAATATCTATGGCGTCAATCGTATAGGCATTAGCAAGGAATTATTGGTCTTTGCAGCAATGGTAATTATAGTCCTATAACTATTTGGTCTCAAACCGAGAATAATGCAACCAAACGTAATAAATGTAAATATATAAATAATAAATGATAATAATAATAATAATTGAGGGTTATCTTCCTCTGTGTATCTCATTAAAGCATACAAGTATACAGCGTATTATGTGTATTATGAAATGGCAATCTAGATTTGCAAAATTCTAACAGGCTAGTATATATACTCAACTTAAATGTTAAATAGAAATTTAAAAACTGAAAAATATAACAATCCATTTGTATTTTGACTGTTCTCTTAGTGTATCAAATGATGTAAACTTTTGATGTAATGAATTAAATTTTTGTGCATGAAATTACATTTATTCATTCATGAAATCATGAAATTACAAGAAGTGTGTAGATGAAATAATATGATTTACATCATATTTTGGTGTTGTCCTTAACTTTTTTTGTTAAGTAGATATCATGAATGATTGACATTAATTCTAACAGTTTACAGACAGAATGTAGCACTTTGAATTACATACAGCCTTCTCCTTGACAAAGTACATAGCATGACGCGAATCCCTAACCTCCATTTAGAGACTGCATATTTAAAGTTAATAGTATCTGTAACACATTATTAATCACCCGTCAGACTTATTTTTATTGTCTTTTTATTTTAAGGGATTTTCATATACTACTTTTTAAAATTCAGTAACCATCATTTAATACTTTTAAAATTGGCAAATGACAAGACAATATACCAATTTTTAAAAATGTATTGAATGCTAAAATTCAAAAATGACATCACCATCGGTCAATGATATCACTATAATATTGTATTAAAGATATTACGCGAGAGTAGTTTTATTTAGGTGCAATATATATAGCTATGAGTTATGATACTACAAATTTTCACCGACCAAGTCGCCAGAAACCGTTAGGTTTATTATTTATGTGTCTGTTTTACAATATACAACAATTTTATCACATGCATACATATTTCATAACTATTTCATTATAACAAACTTAAAGTATATGTTATTCAGCTGTGGCTTTTTAGAATTTCACTGAACACTGTGGGAAATTAAATATAAAAAACAACAATGAATATACATCACTTGTGACAATTTGCGTGACAATCCGTATTAAACACTAATTGTGCATGTTGTTTCACACTTTCTTATTAAACAACTTTCAAAACTGAAACCTAAAATTTGTTTATGAAAAATCGTTATGCAAATGCGCCCAAAAAAGCTCTTCGTGCATGAAGTTAATCCTTTTATTCATCATTGCATGGATAACAGCTGTTACTTTCTATATATAGACACTGTCGATCACTCAAGAAAACAGCGTTGACTTTACATCACCCGTGACAGTTTGCGTGACAATCCGTATCAAACATGAAAATAGAATACTGATTAAGTTGTAAAGAGATTTTACACTTTTTGTATTAACTAATTTTTAAAACTGTAAACTGAATTTTTTCTCCAAATGGAAATTATTAGTTTTTTTGTAATAGAATAATCGGCATGTAAAATGCTCTAAACGAATCTTTTCATGCATAATTTGGGTTAGTCGTGAAATAAAACTTCTTGGAGTTTTGAAGGTGCCATAGCATGCCACGCACTGATCTTAATTCTTCATAAATTCACTTTAAGGAGCATAAAGGGACAACCTTTCCAGCAGTATGTCCGCCCTAATATCTTGTTTACCTGGTGTCGCTTCAAAGTTCTATTTAAAGTAAGGTGAAAATCTATCCTTAAATTTTAACATTTTATTGAGTCAAGGACCATGTATATAACATATTAAAAATTCGATATTGGTTTTCGGGCTATTTGTAAAGAATGGATCTACCATAAACAGAAACGCTAGTTAACGTCTAGTGACTTGTTGTTAAGGACATGAAAACGCAATAATGAGTAACCAAATGATTATCTTCAATCGGAGATAATGCTTTTATTATCGGATTATACCTTATTCTTGTGTGTACATATTATGTATACTAGTTTTCTATCATCAATAAGAGCACGTCTTCGTTTATATTGCGTTTTTATGTGCGTAATGACCATACTGCTTGAAGACAATTTAAAGTAGTCTGCCATCTGTATAATGAGACAATTTATAACGATATTTAGAAAAACTGCAAAACATCCGTTATATTAACTTTAATCATCAATTAAGATCAAAGTGTTATGTAAGGTATCAAACTGAGAGTCTTTATCGTTAGGAAAAGTTTATATAATGATGTGTTCGACTGGCGTTGAGACATAGTAATTTACCTACATTTTCATATATATTTGGAAACTGTGTGATTAGTTTGATTAGTGGTTTATTTCGTATCTAACACTGGGAGAAATTACAAGACTCCCGTTGACATAGACGGTACAGACATAACAATGTAGACTTGTGTAGACAAGATATATAATGTTAGGCAGTTAAACTATTTTTTCGCTTTATGATGTAACTGGTTTTTCGTGTTGGTCATTAGAATATCATTTTTTTTCCACGATCGATTTCGGTGCGTATCAGATTCATGTAACAAAACTACTTTAAATTGTAAATCGTGTATACCTTTACGTCAAGTTAATGTTCCTCATTTCTGGTCAGCTTCCATGTCTAACAATCACAGAGGAGGACTGATAGCACTAAGCTATCTTTGTCTTTGTCTTTGTCTTTTTGCTAATGTCTCCGGACTGCCATAGGTTGTAGAGTTCTGTTCATGGATGAAGTATATTAATTTAGTTCTGTTCATGGAAATGAAGTATACATTTATCGCGTAGATGAAGTATTACAATTTCGCGTATAAAATTCGTCAGATGAAATGCAGCCGTTCTATCAAAACGTTCGACCTTGGTTACAGTAAACACGTATATATATACGTTTATACTGCACTGATAGAGCATGTACATCGACTCATTTTTTTAGAATAAATTAGAAATGCAATACTGTAATGTTGTTTGAAATTTAGCTGTGCCGAATAATAAACTAATGGTAGCTTCTAATCATCACACGTCGAATGAATCACTGAAATGTTCAACAAAATATCTGCTTAAAGCATGTAATCTGTTTTTATTCATAGTCATCACAAAAAGCTGCCCACTCGCGAACGATAAAAAACGGAAATATTTTATTATACTAAACGAAAAGGTTTGCTATTGGCGATATCTCTAACTATTTATGGTTAATATTGCTGGCTGCTACCCTTTAGGACAAATCTATTTTGAATACTTTTTTTGTTTGGTATGTCCTTTATGTTAGAAAGAAACAATGAGCGTTTTGATAAGTATCGGTCGGAACTTTCCAACCTATTTCATTAATAGTTTCCTTCATGCAACATATTATCCATCTTGCATTAAAAATAATGATGATAGTGATGACGAAATAAAAATGTTAAAGCTGCATATCTACCTGCATTTGTTATGCATTTGTTATGTTATATTTGTTATGTGTTATGTTATGTATGACATTGTTATGTAAGGCTGTTTGTTCATTGCTTGGTAAAACAAGTACAACTACTGGTTGTAAAAAAGGAAGATGGTTGTGCTCATTTACAATTTAACTTCCCTCTAGTGCCCGCTCAGGGTCATGTTTTTTTTTTTTTTTTTTTTTTTTTTGTGTGGCTCCAAAATGTGTTTGTTTCTCTTGTTTGGTCGTTTTTGTCATTTTTAGTGTTGCATGCTCTATGTGACATTGGCTGTTGCGAAGCATTCTTTGTTTCACCTTTTATTTCAACAGAAAATCATATCAATATATCGTTTAGCTGAAACACAATGAAATGTACACCACATGCGCATTTACTCAGTTCTAACAGAACAGATCTAGTTAATATGTTAGGTGGAAACAAGCAAACATACATGTACACAAATAATCATACATCATATTCGACAGCAAGATAAATTGAAATATTTTTTTTCTAATTTTTAACTTCAGTAAAATCAATATTCTGATTGTGGCTATATTCAACATGGTGATAGACATGTTCAGTTAAATTGGTTTTCCTGTAACTAGTTCGACACATCTGCTGATTAGAGTTGACATGAGACTGCTTGTACCAGTATATTTCTGTATTAGATTGTTAAACATTTCCAACACTAAACTGTGTAACGGATTCTTTTAAATTGTGAAATCAAGAAAATTCCCTGACAAGTCATATATTAAATTTAATGTCAATATATCTTTTTCATACCGGTTCACACGTTATAAAGGTGATTGGTATTTGTATAAATTGTTTAGCGACATGGGTATAGGTTATTTATATAATATATTATATCACAAGCCGCCATTACTTTTTACACGCAATAATATATTTTTGTAAATCATTACGTCCGATTTTTCCAACATACATGAGATGTTTGTCCATTCTTTAGTGAAATACGTGCAGCCACTGGTTGTAAAATAAGTAGGATGGTTGACGCTCATTGAATTGTCGTTGCCCTTCTAAAGTACACAATACACTACGTCATTAATTCCAGTCTCCAATTTTTATAATCACTGATCTTAATCGACATTTGTCTTTTCTTGATTCGTGTTGTTGTTTTGTGTTTTTGTTGTACATCGGCTATCGCAAAGTACATGTTAAGCCTCTGAACTATTTACAAATGGCGTTTATAGTGCTTAACTGCCACTGTCGTGCGAAGAAAACTAAATAACGCGGCGCTACGTTGATTTGTACCACTCCAACCATGGCATGAAGCATTATTTATTTAAATTTCTCCCTAACTATCCAGTGACTTTCTTTCATTTTTAAATGCCGAGTTCTTGATGAAAGAATTGTGTATTTTAAAAAATAACAATAAACCATAAAAATATAGATTTCGGTGCTCATTCACTTAACCTTAACAGTCAATGTCTGTAGTGTTAAACATAGAATGAATTAAATGTTCAGTTTTCAGTTTCAATTATCCCGGATTCTCAAAATTTGACCTCTTTCGACTCAGAGGATAAAGTTTTGGAAAAACTGGTTGTATTTTGAAATGACTTCAAAAAACTGCATTTTTACAGTATCAAACACCTGAGTATCACGTGACATCAACTATATATGTAAAAAGTTTACTATATTAGCTTGCGTTTTTATTTTAGAAGGTTATTCTAAGCTACCCTGGTCGTTTCTAGACAAATCAGAGATAATATTAATATAATAGCCTTAACATGTGGTTAAAAGACGGGGAATATATGTAGTATTGTCATGTGCTTCTTTTGAATTTTTATAAAATAACGCATTCAAAAGTAGCACGTGACAATTAGTTAATTGAAAGCGTTGTGTTATAAAAATTCAAAAGAAGCACATGATAATTAATTTATGAAAAATAACGTTTACGCATTCAAAAGTACCACGTGACAATTAGTTAATTGAAAGCGTTGTGTTATAAAAATTCAAAAGTAGCACATGATAATTAATTTATGAAAAATAACGTTTAAGCATTCAAAAGTTGCACGTGACTTGTCACGTGCTACTTTTGAATGCGTTATTTTATAAAAAAAAAATCAAAAGTAGCAGGGTATGTATGTGCCTTTTATTTTACTAATAAATGTAATTTATTTTTTTAGGTAAACTGGTACCTTTCTTCGAAAATGCTGTGACATGCGCTTCAGTGCTTACCATACTTATAATAACGTTTGACCGATATCGAGGTATATGTCATCCTATGTCGTCATATCCGGCATTGACTGCATTAAGAGTTATTGGAATCGTCATCATAATATGGGTATTAGCGAGCATTTCAAGTGCCCCTATAACGTTCATCGCAGTGCACAGAGACTCAAGATTTTTTGATGGGACGCCTATCAAAGTTTGTCGGATTCCGATTAAAAGTAATTGGCATAAAGCATATATAGTTACACAATTTGTTGTATATTTTTGCATTTCTTTCTTACTTTTGGTGTACTTTTTCATACGCATGAGCCGGAAATTGTTAAAACACATGTATTTTCTGGAAAAGATAAACGACAACGATTCGGAAAGCACTATTCGTGGGCGCCGCCAGGTGGTGTTAATGTTATTCATGGTGGTGATTTTATTCTTCCTCTGTGTACTTCCACAAAGGATTTTAGGATTATGGTTGATATATGCCAGCAAAGAGCAACTTTTAAACCTTACGCTTGAAGGATATCTTAATCTTGTAACATTCTCCAGAATTCTGTTATATATGAATAGTGCAATCAATCCAATTATTTACAGTTGTGTTTCGACAAAATTTAGAGACGCCTTTAAAGAGATTTTATCAACCAAGAACTCAAAACCGCTGAATCCAATGTATACAATGACAACGAGGTCAAGGTCATGCGATCACAGCAGACGACGTCATACAGAGGAAACGGAAACCATCGCAGTCTTTAAAGGGCCAGACTATGAGGATAAAGAAAGTGCACAAATACAGCCTTTCTTAGCTATGGTAAAGACTGATAAAGAATGAAATAAATACAACGTATTAGTAGTGTCATATACCATTTTTTTAATTTAATCATACAATACATTCAAAAAATTTATTGTCATATACCATTTTTTGAATGTATTTTATGATTAAATTAAAAAAAATGGTATATGACAGTAGTATTGTTATGGCACTTTCAGGGAATATATAGTGGGAATGAACGTAGTAAAGAGAACCTGAACAAGAAGAAAGAAGAACACCACAGTAGTTATTCGTGACCTTGTTTTTTTCAGTTTAGTATTTGTATAGGCAAAACATGTTCTGTTTTGCACTTGTTGTAGCGAGAAAAACATCGATTGTGCAACAATGACAAAACGGTCAATAGGCCACCGAGATCTCTTGTTCTAATTTCGAAAATAATTTTCAGATTGTTGAGTTTTAATATCGGCGATTCACATAATGTTTATACAATTACTTTTGGGGAAAAGAAAGTATATCAATAAGCAGAATAGATAACTCAATTTACAATTTTCAACCAAAGATAATTTTTGCATTATGTCAAATAAAATAGATTTGACATTTTCTGATTTCTTCAAACAAAATAAATTCATGAGATACACAAGTTTACATAAATAACGTTTTTTTTGTAAAACCTCATAAATGCACTGACTGTTTTCTTGTAACATACACAAGTGAACATAAATGACGTTTTTGTAAAACTTCTCATACACGCACTTGCTATTTTCTTGTAACAGAATCAATTCATAAGATACACAAGTGAACATAAATGACGTTTTTGTAAAACTTCTCATGTTCACACTGGATATTTTCTTCAAACAGAATCAATTCATAAGATACACAAGTGAACATAAATGACTTTTTTTTTTTAAAAAAAACTTCTCATAAACGCACTGGTTATTTTCTTGCAACAGAATTAATTCATAAGATACGCAAGAGAACATAAATGACGTTTTTGTAAAAATTTTCATGCACGAACTGGATATTTTCTTTAAACAGAATCAATTCATAAGATACACAAGTGAACATAAATGACGTTTTTGTAAAAATTCTCATGCACGAACGGGCTTTTGGAGGTCGAATCAAAACGTTGTACAAAATCAATACGTGTTTTGTCTGAGACAGGGATTATTTGTATAAATCATAGCTATATATCGATAGATTAATGTAAAGGTTCTGGTTAATGACCGATTTTACGGGATTTTCTGACAACAAGCTGATTGATATAAAATATCCCATCGATTTTGACTTTTTTATAACCGTTATTAAAATAGTGTGTGTGTGTGTGTGTGTGTGTGTGTGTGTGTGTGTGTTAAGATGTGTGTTAAGAAGTAATATTGTCGTTAAGACATGACTGACTGTCCATGGCTCCTAATCGGGCTTTACGTTGACTTTCCAAGCAAAATTGTTCTGAGAAATAATTTAAACTTTAAAACCAAGAGTGTCTCAAAGCTGTAGAATCGAAAAAGAATTTACGTAATGTATTTTTTTATTTTTAATTGTCATGTTTTGCTCGATGTGTGTTGTTATTTGATATTGTGGTTTACAGCGCATATCTGCAAATCGTTGTTTTAATTTATGCCATATTTAATTCAAAGATTTGGCGTCAAATATTACATATAAACGTATTTGGTTCATATATTATTATAGTGCGTCAAGTTTGACCTGGCCGTTTGACCTTCAATTTAAATATTAGGTTGGGCCATTTAGTGTGATTTAGGTAAGGCAGTATTGTTTCATTACCAAAATCAGCCGGTACCCAGTATCAATATCATCTATACTTATATAATCCCTTTATATAGTCCCTAAGTTACAAAATGTATAATCTGTTTGAATATTCAAAGAGAAGGTCAAACGGTCGGGTCAAACTTGACGCACTATGCCAGGTTATTCATGTATACCGCATTGATGCATTCCTTTCTTGTCTACAAAATGTCCTACGGATTTAATTAGAAGATTAAAAGATGTCACTTGAAGGCCAAGTTTTACAAACCTTTGACACTACCAGGTTGTTCATATACAACCACATGGAAGCATTCCTGTCTCATCTACTAGGTGATAGGTGATATGCCGATGTAATTAGAAATGCATCAAGTATATTTCTCATATTAAAATTTAGCACGAATACTGAATAGGTCAATAGAAACCCTTTCTCTAGTTGCTTACTAAGAAATGTACTTTACGCGTATTTTAATGTTTTCATCATTTAGAACTACTAGATACACATTTATCAAACCAGTTCCGACAGACCCGCCAATCATCTTTATGGTCTTTACTTCTTATACTAATACACAATACGTTTTAATTAGTATAGTCACACTTATCTAATCACGCAAGCATATTAAAGCCAAAAAAGTAATTTTTATGCCGCACGTGTCAAATTAAAGAAAGCTTGGTATTTGATTCGAAGTTTCGTCTTTTTGTCCGTCCCATTCGTAAATCTTCAACAAGATAAATCACAATTTTGGGTATTTTAGTCCGCATATTGTCATCTTTTTTCCTTGGGATTTTCAAACTGTTTGCCACTGCTTCTAGGAATAACGTTCCTTGAAACTATTGATGTAAAATGCTTGTCTTATAATTCCCAAAAAGTTATTGTGTTATTAATTATACATATTCCATAATCTCTCTCCAGTCTATTATTATTACAGAAATGACATTAAAGTTACACAATTTACTTATGCTGTTAGTTTTTAATTTGAAAGAAAAGTTCTTAAGCAAAATATAATTAACAACTTTCCAGAACAAACATAAACAAGCAACAATAAAATCAAACATAGCCATACTTATTCACGTCTTAATCGCAATCCCAAAAGCAAAGTAAAAACATTGAAAACGGGCAAACTCAAATAAACATGTGAACTTCCATCAGCGAGGTGAGGTTGGGTGTCTCGGAAGGTTAAGCACATCCTGTTTAGTTAGCTACATCTACCACGTGTGATCATGAAATCAAACACATTAAAGGAAAAAAAATGAATTAGTTTTTAAAAATTAAAATGCGCCTTTCTTCAGAAAACCAATTTACTATTTGGGATACAATGTTAGCAGCGAAATTTAGTATTTAGGTACTCTTGCATGAATCGAACCTTTCCATTTACGTTCTACCAGTATAGTAACCACGCTGAAGTACAAAGTCCACGTTCACACCCGAATTGGTTCTAGAATACTGTTTCTTTCTGAAGTGTTTTGTGTCTTGTATACATGTATGCACTTACAGAGATGATCCGAAAATCTTCATCTAGTTGCTTTGTTGTGGATTACCATAAGTGTATTGAAGGTTCCTAGTTAGTGTTCGACTAAACTAATATCGCCAATAAAGTTTGATGGTGTAAGCTATTTGGTTTTCATTATTAGAACTTGTTTTGAAGCTATTCATCATTCATTTTTCAGAACCTTTAAATTATATTCGGCAAACATAAAAGAGAACCAAGTATTCACGTAAACTAACATCAAGGATTCGGAGTTGTGTCTTATAGTACGAAGTATCTAAAGAACATTATTTCGTAATTTTGAAATAGTATATCGTGTATACGCATAAGTTATTTTATTTTCGAAATAGTATTTTGTAAATTCGCAATAGTTATTTTGTAATTTCGGAATAGTTAATTCGAATATTTTCAAAGTGATTTCGTATTTTCACGATAGTTATAACGTGTTTTCAAATAAGTATTTCTTATTTTTTAAAGGATTTCGAAATTACGAATTAGTATTTAGAAAATACGAAATAACTATTCCAAAAACAAATGTACACGAAACACCATATCAAAAGTTTACGAAATTACCACATAACGAACCACATTTTTATCTACTTAATATTCTAAAAATAGGGTACATATTCACGTTCTTTTAAAATAAAAATATACTTTTTGAAGTTATGGAATCAAGTTAAAAGCATATTTGTTTGAATTTGGTATAAAATAAAGAAACTCTAATAGTATTGATGCTTTAACGCAAACATGACAATAGAATATAAAGTCAACATATGATGTAGAGGACAGAATGATATTTGACCAGTTTCTAATGTACAATATATATTCACTATTCATATTGCTAATTTTTAATATTGAGATTGTTCTGTAAACAAACCTTAACAAAATCAACAAACTAATTCTATATAAGTACAACACGATATAATTTATCATATTGGAGTTTTTATAAAAGTATACATAGGGAGTTTATAATTAAAATTAACCAATTGAATCAATGACGTGACACATTTCAATTAAAATGAAATCAATGATTTTGGTAAATGTAACCTGGTGATTTTTTTTCTAAGTAGACAAAACGACCTTGTTTCACAATCTGATGGATTAGGTGGTAAAAAATTACAATTCCAAAAGCAATTCATTTTCAATACATTGTTTGAGATTTAAACAATTTTTGGAAAATTATGATTTTATATGTAATGTTTGTTATTTTAATGCACGTTGTTAATAAGCGTGTAGATTCGGCCGATAACGTCAAGACCTTGGTTGCTGAATATATCCCGTCTAATGATGACTTACACGCTAGCAGTATAGCGATATCAGTACAATTTACAGAGAATTTATACTACTGTTTGAATTATTGTTTGGTGGACAGTAACTGTGTGTCTGTTTTCTTTCACGACAACACGAAAGCATGCCAGACAAACAACATGGAGATAGGTGTTAACACCACCTCCTATGGATGGAAATATTACTTAATTACGTGTAAGTATCAGAAATGAATCTTTGTATAATGAAAAACAAACATGTCGGTCCATGTCCAAACCAAAATCTTAAATTAAAAACTTTGAAACTGGAAAATTGAGTTACATAAGTGAAGTGAGGCTGGGTGCTCCGGAAGGGTAAGCTAGCTAGACAGACCAAGCTTAAAATTAAAATTGAAAAATGAAAAAAAACCATGAAACTATGGGACGTCAAATATATCGCAATTTAAGAACAATCGGTAAACAATTACAAACTGTACTTGCATATGACATACATCTTACTGGGTCGCCGTGACAGGTTACGTAAAAATTGAGGGAAATTTAGCTTAAATTAAACTTTGAAATGATATTTAATATACTATGTGTTATTTTCGGAAAGAACTGAAAACATGTACTTGTACTTGGAAACAGCAAATAAATGATAAAACAACAAACCAAGATAAGGAAAGAAATCATAAATACATATTGTGACTACTGGTTATAAACTCCCCGACTTTGGACAGGCACTTGAAGACTATATCCAGTGATGGGATTAGTGTAATATCTGAGGGCCCAGACCAGTGGTCCATAAAATAAAATACGTCCTACAATCATGAGCTACGTGTGACTTAACACATTAAATTTATAAGTAACAATAATACTTAACTTATTTACATTTCAATAAATTACCTTCTGTTGGTTATTAGTAATACGTTGTGTCCTTGTGTTTGTTATTGTCAAGGACATGTTTTTCAATTATACTTCAGGAATCTGTCTTCTCGCATCAAATACAAACATACCAATCCATGTTCAAACCACAACTCAAAGCAAAGTAAAACGTTTGAAAATGACCAATTAGGTTGAATACGTGAGGCAAGTGAGACAGGGTGCTCCGGAAAGTAAGTGATCTCCTGTTCATGTAGCTACACTCGTCACGTGTGTAATCAAAATTGAGAGTGAAAGGAACAAGGGACTATGGAACGTCAAATATATCCAGGGTAATACTGGGGACCGAGACCAAGACTGTGATGGCGGCTATAGATTTTTGAGGGTCCTGATAATTCTAGGCTTGCAACATTCCTGGATCAACAATCCATGTCCAATCACAATCCCACAAGTCAAACACAAACATACCGGTCAATGTCAACATCACAATCCCACAAGTCAAACACAAACATACCGGTCTATGTCAACATCACAATCCCACAAGTCAAACACAGACATACCGGTCAATGTCAACATCACAATCCCAAAATTCAAACACAGACATACCGACCAATGTCCAAACCACAATCCAAATAGTCAAACGCAAACATACCGGTCACTGTCCAAACCACAATCCAGAAAGTCAAACGCAAACATACCGGTCTATGTCAACATCACAATCCCACAATTCAAACACAAACATACCGGTCACTGTCCAAATTACAATCCCACAAGTCAAACACAAACATACCGGTCAATGTCAAAATAAAAATCAAGTCACACGCAAATATACCGACCAATGTCCAAATCACAATCCCAAAAGGCAAACACACACATACCGGTCACTGTCCAAATCACAATCCCACAAGTCAAACACAAACATACCGGTCTATGTCAACATCATAATCCCACAAGTCAAACACAGACATACCGGTCAATGTCAACATCACAATCCCACAATTCAAACACAAACATACCGGTCACTGTCCAAATCACAATCCCACAATTCAAACACAAACATACCGGTCAATGTCAAAACCAAAATCAAGTCACACGCAAATATATCGACCAATGTCAACATCACAATCCCACAAGTCAAACACAAACATACCGGTCACTGTCAAAACCAAAATCAAGTCACACGCAAATATACCCACCAATGTCCAAATCACAATCCCAAAAGTCAAACACAAACATACCCACCATTTTCCAAATCACAACCTAAAAAGCAAACTAAAAACTATCAAATCAGTTAAATTATGTTCAGCACGTGAACTTATACCAGAAAAATAAAAGTGGGTGCTCCGAAAAAGTAATTACATCCATTAACTTTTAGATTTTTATGTTTATTTATTTTCGTTTTTAAGCAAGAAGACGTGATACAAATAATGGATGGTCAACTTGGTCAGCCTGGGGGTTTTGCAGTGAGTCAGATTGTGGATCTGGAATTCGGTCACGAACCCGTACAGGTCCACAAGGAAATGAAGAAGAAACAGAACCGTGCATGAATGTTTGTTCGTCGACAATGCAAGGTATGTCTAACATGTTTACATTTAATATGTTTTCAGTTTTCTTTTAAAAAAAAACACAATCTTCATTTTTGAGAAAATATGCGTTTTAATGAAATATTTTTCCGTTTCTGTTAACATTTCATTTTTTACCTTTTGACTTGTAATTTAAACACTTTCGTAAACCAAATAACAGAGGATGTTTGAGTTAAGTTTGCTCTAAGATGAAAAGTAAAGTTTGATTTTGCCCCTAACAACCAACTAAAGGATATTTCATTGTAAACGAACAAAATAGTTCTTACTTATATAGTCTTGTACTTTGTAATTACGTACACGCCTTTTTACTGTAGTGTGTTGTACTGAGATGGCTTGGGTGTATTTCTACTACAAATGACGCCACAAAGATTAATGCAAAAAAGATGTTTGGCTAAACACCTTTTATATTATAGTAAACAAACTTAACTTGAGCGTATTTTGACATTTTTTTGATTTCCCTCCTCAATCAAAATGATTCAAGACTTTTTTCACACATCGTTTTCTTAACGATCTATTTCTTACTTCCAGTATCAACTACATCATCACACACATATATTGGGTGTTTTGACGGCGCTAATGTCTTAGTATTAAATGGAATCAGCATACAGGACAGTGCACTAACTATGGAAAGTTGTTCCACCCTCTGTGGTAAATGGTATATGTATTTTGGCATGAAGGTATAACGATTAATATATATTATTACTTAACTTGCTTCAATTGTGTAGCACTATACGACCGTCTGAGAAAATTTCTCATAAGCTGTGCTGGGATTTGTTTTACTAAATCCACCATAAGTTACTACATGTATATTGAATGTTAAAGCGTTGTTTAGTTGTTTTTAGAAGCAAATACATTGTATATAGAAGCATATACATGTTGTATATTGCTTGATAATTTTGGATACAGTCACACACAATATATATACATATATATATAGTGTATCCAAAATTATCAAGCAATATTTGACTTGCTATATATAGTTCCATCTTCCTTTCATTCTAAATTTTGATAATATAAAACATGTTTTTGTCATCAATTTGGTGATGAAAGCCATAAAACATTTTGAGTTGACAACGTAGGTTTGCAATATTCACGAGTACATTTCACAGATATTAAAAAACGAAAGTTCTGAAAAAATCATAACTGATAATGCTGAACTCTGTTATACATGTATATGTGTTATGAGGGTACTATGAAATCTTTAATGTAAATTACTTGTGCATTAAACAGTATTTAAAGGCAACTAATCAATCCCTAGGTATGAAAGATAATCAAAACTGTAATCAAATTAATTTCTTTTATATTTTTGAACATCTCTATATAATAAAATTCAGGCGTCATGCCTAAATGACTAAATGAATGGAGAGATATTTTGTTGTCCTTTCAGAATGGTGATCAATGTTGGTGTGACAACTCCTACATTAATACAAAGATTGCAGATAATAACTGTATGATCCCTTGTGCTGGAAACAATCTTCAAACAAGATGTGGTGGATTGACAAATGTTGCTGTTTATGTGGTATAAAGAAAACAACATCCCCAAACAATAATACATGTAGCTGTAACTGTGTATCTAGAGATCTTGTGTGACTCCAGAGAAGATTCTGAATTATGTATCTAAGTTTGATCTGATATGAAATAATAAGACAAAACGACATCTCTAAACATGATTCTGTGTATGCATCTATGACTGAGAATCTATGGTTATTGCAGAGCAACATTAGATATGGAGTATTTTGTACAATACTCTGGTTTTGTCGTTGTATATGTACTGAAGCCCTGACTTAATATTCAAATAACTCATTTAATGTCCAAATATGTTGTAGACTTTTTGATGTTAAAATAGGCCTATCAGTCAACTTGTAAGTTAATCTAATTGATAGGCACTTTAGGTAATATTAGGCTAGCACCGAGTACTAATGATGATGCCCACACCTATGACATGTTCTACACATGGTAAAGGATACAAAAGTATTCAATAGTCTAGCATAGCAGTGTTATAAAAACTATGTACTGAATTATGCTCTTAGTTACAGGCTGAAAATAAGGCCTTTGGGTCTCTTTCTAAATCTTTTAGTTTTTGTGAGTGCATGTATGTGTTCCCTACAATTTGATTTTAGAAAATACACATTGTGTTGGTTACATCAAGTCATCTATTGTTTGATGACATTGTTTTGAGCAGTGTTCCCGGTAATGTTACATTAATTTACAGTTTCTAATCACAGGAATTTTTTTGTATCCAAATAAATGCAAATTCATTAAGGTCGCATACCGGTAATGTTAATTATTAGTGATTACATTGCATAGGTAAATCAACTCATCCTTTGACGACATTATTTAACGACCTGGATATATTTGATGCCCCATAGTTCAATGTTCCTTCAATGCAATTTTGATTACACATTTACAGGTGTAGCTAGCTAAACATGATGTGCTTACCCTTCTGGAACACCAAACCTCACTTCCGTGATGGAAGTTCACATGTTGAATGTAATATGTCAGTTTCAAAGTTTTTATTTTGCTTCTGGATTGTGATTCAGACATGGATTTGTATATTTGTTTTTAATTTAGCAGCTTCTAATCACAGGTATTGTTCTTGTATCCAGAAATTATTAACCATGTTGGTCACATGATGATGATGCCTATTGGAGGCAGCAAATTACTAGGCAGAGAAAACTACAAAGACTTATACTTTACTGTTAGTTTTATTAAAAATACCAATTATTCAGGATCAAATATAAAAATAAGGAAAAAAATAGATATAAATTTATTCCAAATAAAACATTTTTATATAAAATCTATCTCATTAGTGTGTATATATGACAATGAATATTCTTATAAACTCCAACAATAAAAATGTATATAATCACATGTATCAAATTCAAATTGTTCATAAATGACAAAATTAATGTCTACATATGGCCTGTAAGTTAATGTGCAGTCCAGAAATTCAAATTTATAAAATCATAAATGGTCCTAAAGTGCCCTCACTCCCTCTAGACTACATGGTAGCCATGACTGTGTTGTAATGGGTTACCCCCACTGTGGTACCCCTTAAATATTCATACTGAACTATTATTTTAATTGGATCAGGAATCACACAATTTTGTGTTTTAACTGGAAGCAAAAATGGTGCATTTTAAGGGATTGGTACTATGTGTTTTAAAATTAAACAGAAACAATAACATCATAAAATGCTATGCAGTATCATGCTATACATTTATAAGCCTTAGAGTCCATCTTTATACTAATATCATGTTTGTGCAACACTTAAAACCTACATAAACAATTGCCAATTCAATTACAGAAAGCGTAACACAAGATTACCCTCCATAAAATTTAAAATATCAAAGGAGAACAATTGTTTTGATTTTTTAAAAAGTTATCTTCTCTTCCGGCACACAATATGTCATATCCTAGTTATCATGTACCAACTTTAGTGAAAATACATGTATCTTCAATAATGTTGGAGAAGTAGGCCCAACAAGCTATTGTAGATGGACAAAGCAGACTCCTTACCACAATATGTCTCATTTCTAAAGAAACGGGAATACAAAAACAAAGAAAATACAATATATGGCATATGACCATTATAACACATTTTGATTGTTGCATTGCTATAAATATGGGACTTTTAATGAAAGGAAGCATGCAAAACACACATACACTTCTGAAGTTTAAGTCTTTCAAACTTTTACCACACTGATTACTGTCAACTTATTACTGGGTTAAACAAATATTTTGTTCTGAGTTGCATAACTAATTTTTTAAAAGTCTTGCTACTAAAGTAAATTTTTGAAGGCATAATTGTCTCCCTTGAGAGCAATCTTCAACTGTTATACAAAAATATATTCAATTTGATGCAACATTTTATGTAATAATTCAAAAAATTATATGCATGCTGTTATAAATCCAACAGTGTTGTTTTTTGTAAATTAAAAAACTGAATTTTTGGTTCTTTTGTTCTCTTAATATTTATTTTACACAACACACAAGACAATTACTTCAATGTAACAATAATTATCACATACAAACTTGAGATATAATTACAGTCAAAACTGTCTAAAAAGGCAACCCAAAGAGATTATGTAAAAGTGGTCTTTATGGGTAGATAGACCCTATATAGAGCTTTGAATAGCATGATTTAAAACCAGTTTAAACAAAATTTTGCTGGTGCTGGACTTTAAAAGCAGGTTTGACTGTATGCTTAAATACTAATTGCACATAACAGGTAAAACAATTATCAACAAATTAAAAAAAGACTAACTGTCCTATATAAAAAATTAATATTGGTAATATTAATCTATGATTCTTATTTTTATTATAAGAGATTTTCAATCAATAAATACATGTAAAATGGGACATTTTAAGATCTAAACATAATTAAGGCCATTATGTGAACAACAGATTGAGGTAAAAAAGAAATATTTTCTTACAATATATAGTCAATGGATTTCTCATAAAAAGGATTTCACAAGTTAGATGATGATGTCGGTGGACACAATGATGGGAAGCGGGAAACAGTGAGGGGGAATACAATGGTGGGTGGCTACAGAGGTAGATAGAATGGTGTTCTTCGCCCAAGTCAAGATTATTTCACTTATATCAATGATCAAACTATAGGCTTCATACCCTAGAGAAACCAAATATCACATCAGTTTTTTCTCAAATCGTCGGTTTCGGAGAAGATTCTTTGAAGATTTTTGCACCCCTAGGTGCCTATGACCTTGTAGCCATGGCAACACCATGAACAAATCTGAATAGCACTATCCCATATATACTTCTGATCAAGTTTCATTGAATGCTGTTTGGTAGTTTCAGAGGAGAAGTCAAAAATAGGCATTAACAACGCATGCTCATACACGTGTTGCACTATGCCATAAGCTCACAACATGACCTTTGGTCAGGTGAGCTAAAAAGGAATGTCATCTGCATCAATAAATATTTACCTAATTTAAAAAGTATTTCAAATGAAGCTTTATCATTAGTTTTTCTTGAAAAATCGTCACAAATGATAAAAGCTTTCGTATTAATCTAGATTGAGTGATCGATTGAGTGGGAATTTATAAGGGATTGTCCCAGTGAAAAGTATTTCACTTATATCACGATGTCACCAGCTATAGGTACAGTAGCAGAAATATGAATACCAAACAATGAATATACATGTATACAATAGGTCAATAATGATATGATATAACTCAGCTTCATAAACCTAAACTATATGATTCAATCGATAAAATAACTAACCTTCACCATGACTAGTGATACTTATAAGCTGCCATATCTAGTGGGTTAGTAACAAGTAATAAAACTATAAAAAGTTTACCCTAGCATCACTTGACAGTGCAACCTTCACAGTCACAAGCCCTGGTTTCATGATCATTTCTTAATAACTAAGGTTTTAACTTGCATCTGAGATCTGAGTAACGGACACTGGTTTCACATCATTCCTTAACAAAATGTTCCTTTTAACTTGCAAATCTGACAAATTTGAAATCTTGATACTTTCCTCAATAGTGAAAAATGTTTAGGACCTTAAGATATCATTTTGAAGAACACTTCAAGCTTAGCTCCAATAGAGATTGCTAAAATTAAGTTTATTAAAATCTTAGTTCAGGAATGGTAGTAAAGGGATGTCTTAAAGGCCAATGTAAAATATATATATATTATATTTTGTTATGACGTTTAGTCAATGGATTTCTTATAAAAAGGATTTCACAAGTTAGATAATGATGTGGGTGGATACATTTTATTATATATTTATTATATAGCAATACATGTATATGCATCCCATAGAGATTAAATAATAAATCCCTGAGATGTTAGTGTGCAAATCTGCACGCAAATTTTGTTCTAGTCCAAGATTTCCTGAATCAATTTTTCATATTGCATGCTTTGTCACATGACGCTGTTGTTTATGACGTCATATGACTGTTGTGACATGACTGAAGACGTCATCGTTGTGTTGTTGTCCTATTGCACTAGTTCTTATATCCGTATACAAGAACTAGTGCGATATTGATGTATTGTAAGACAAAATGGTAATTTTAGATGAAATACTAGTGGGAAATAAACAAAATTTATTTTGCTATATAATAAAAGGGTTATTGAACTAATATTGTAAGATATTGTCCATCGTTGACTCGGGGAAAATATTTCACAATATCAGTTCAATAACGGTAACCCTATAATATATGTCCAAACATAGCACTGTCGTGCTGTTGTACAGCGATGTTGGGAAAATTATATAGCAATACATGTATATGCATCCCATAGAGATTAAATAATAAATCCCTGAGATGTTAGTGTGCAAATCTGCACGCAAATTTTGTTCTAGTCCAAGATTTCCTGAATCAATTTTTCATATTGCATGCTTTGTCACATGACGCTGTTGTTTATGACGTCATATGACTGTTGTGACATGACTGAAGACGTCATCGTTGTGTTGTTGTCCTATTGCACTAGTTCTTATATCCGTATACAAGAACTAGTGCGATATTGATGTATTGTAAGACAAAATGGTAATTTTAGATGAAATACTAGTGGGAAATAAACAAAATTTATTTTGCTATATAATAAAAGGGTTATTGAACTAATATTGTAAGATATTGTCCATCGTTGACTCGGGGAAAATATTTCACAATATCAGTTCAATAACGGTAACCCTATAATATATGTCCAAACATAGCACTGTCGTGCTGTTGTACAGCGATGTTGGGAAAATTGTGTTGTGGCAAGACAGAATATAACCGAAAATTCGGGGGGGGGGTCGATCTATGCATAGTCCGACGGACTTTTTTTTTTTGGAAAAAGAAACGAATTTTTATGTACCAAACCATGTATTGCTGAATTAAATGGTAGAAAAAATAAATTTCATAAATATATGAAAAAGACAATCGGTAATTAAAATTTAAAAAAGTTGTACCCGATCGTTTTGTCATTTCGGATAGAGAGAAAGTAGAGTTTTGCAGATCCTACCGTCGCTATGAGGGGGTACATTCTAGCGGTTGTATGCATAACTGGATCATTTAGTTGTTTTACCAGTTCCGAATTTTTACTACCAAATAATCTAAAATTTCAATCCCGTTCAATTAAAGGAATCGCAAACTAACTTTCTCAATTTGCTTCTACTTGAATGTGTTTCTTCAACCGCTTCCGATTGTTGGTGACCTAGTTTAACAATGTAAACAAATCGTGATCACGGAAATGCTTTTTTCAAGAAAACATACTACCACGTGTTTTTTAGGACAGGTGTCGATATTTTGGAATCAGTAAACATTTGTATTATTACACCACATAAATTTTATTTCCTCTGCTTGTGGATGACGTCTGCAGCAGCGCTTATATGAAACCCTGTTCGGAACTGGTAACACGACTGTATTTGAAATTTACACACAACACTGTACGAATTATCTCCCTTTCACGAAAGTAAAATCTAATCGATATACATTTTAAAATATGACACAATTGCCTCAACATTAAAGTACGTTATCATAACCTTCAAAATAAATTTTAAATTTCCGCAGATTTCACGAAGAATTAATTAAACAACCTGCCGTTGCTGTTCATTTCTTAAAAAGTTATGATTTTACATCGTAGGACGCAAACTTCTCGAACTACTTTTTATTGTAAACATGAGATCAGTTCGCCAAATTGCAGAAATTATTAGATGCATCCCGTCGCAATATTTTACTAGATTCCGAAATGTATTTCGATAATTTATTCCAAATGTGCATATGTAACCAAATGCATTACCCGTCTCAGAATACATATCTCACGACAAAACAGATATACTTCTTTCACGCTCATTTACCAGGCGCACTATTTTCAGGTGTACTCATATCTTATAATTTCATAGCAAAGAAGCTCGATATCTTGGAAGAAAGTGACAACAATGTACACGTTCACTTTGTTCACGCTGTACAAAAAAAGGGTTTGTATATTGGAAAAAAATTAAACTTCAAGATTTTGTTTAAGATACCAGTATACAATAAAACTTCATTAAATTCTGGATGGGAAACCCCAGCCAGTCTAAAGACTCTTAACAGATCTCCTTAGTATTGTCATCTTTTTCAATGATAAATGGAATTCTTTGTAATGAACTTATAATTTCTGGAATGCTTATGTAACTTAGTTACATAATATTTATGGAATGTTGATGCAACTACATGCAATAACAATACAACAAAGAAATATAAAAGAATAACTTAACTTGCCTGCATATTAAAAAGCTTCAGCACTACATGTATGATGCAGGTGCCCTTTTTGACATCCAAGTATGCCGTAAAAACACTTGTTCTTCAAGCAATTGAGTGATATATCATGAAAATTACACCTGTGATTCAACCACTGATTCTGGCTCAGTATCAGTCCGGTAACGATAGGCCAAATGTCTGTTATTTCCATGGTACCGATTGTTTCTACCATCATTTATGTAAGATGGATTGTGATAGGCTGGTGCTAATTCGTCAAAATGACCTGTTCTTTCCTGTCCGCGTGAATATTGGGGATTTGAATAGCCTCTTGTTTCATGCCCTGCTCTATATCTTGAATTGTCAATTGTTGGATCAAACCTGACCTGGTCTCTCCTGCTTACCTGAGGTCCATTTCTGCTGTTTCTAGGTTGTCTTCTCCTGATAACTACTTCAGAACCACCACGAGTCCGTTGTCTTCTTAAGGAAAAATGGTCTTCAATATATGGTTCATCTTTTGGTAGTACAGACATGTGTCTCTATAAAAATTAAACACACCAAAAATCTCATTGTATCATATATAAAGCTAAATCAGACATTTATCACTTTTTGCTATTTCTAGTATTGGCGGCCATTCTGAAAGTTGCAAAAAATTGACTTTTAGAAATTGTCATCTATTCCACATAGGAATCGTCCACACCAAATTATTAATGAGGTAAAACTTATTTCATTATCAACTTGATTAACTTGCTACATGTACAGCCAAACCTCTCTACAAAGGTCACCCAAAGAAACCAGTAAAAGTTACCTTTATGGGCATGTGGTCTTTATAATACAGGTTCAAATAATATGAATAAAAATCAATCTGGATATAATTCCACTGGCCTTTATACGCAAGTGACCCTTATATAGAGATGGTCTTTAAAGGCAGGTTTGACTTTAGATGAAAAACATTACAATTCTAAAATGTAGAAGTAACACATTGTATAAATATAAGACTTTAATATTCACCTCAGCCGTGAGTCTGGTAAAATCAGGGTCACCTTCTTCTTTTTCCTTGATGTCCTGAAAATATTCAAAACAAATTGGTTTCAGTTATTTGTCAGCATGTTCACATGACCAGTGACTGTCTAAACTCTGTCTTTTTTTGTCTAACGTCATCTAACCTCACATAGTAGTAATTATGAAATGTGTTGGGTATGAAGATTCGGTAATTATAGAAATCATTTCATATTCACAATTTTTCAAATGGTTTAATGGTCAGAGGTCAAAAGCAGGGAAGGTCAAAGTAATACCTATAGAAGCAAAAAAACTTTTATTATCAAAAAATTGGAACTTGTGATTAATTATCCTCTTGCATTAGTCTTAATACAAAATTATAAAATGGTTTTTGTGTCTTATCTACAATCAGGAATGCTTTACATTAAGTTTTATGATAGTAACTTTTAAATATTTTAAATTTCACCATACAAAATATACTGAAAATTAACATGTTTTTTTAAGATAACTTAAACTTAGTTTTCTTGAAACTTTTCAATTGTAGTACTAAAAACACGTAGCTTGTCAAAATGGACAAGGTTTAAGTTGAGGAAAATTTTAGTTGATGAATGATTTTGCAACTAGAGCTAGACATGTACATACAAATTAAGTGAGTAGTAGTATCCAGGCATATTCAAATTCCATAAAATAATATTTTAACAATATTTATTTATCCTAACTTACATGACATCTGACTGCTATTCCACCTATAACCCATATAATTAGAGACATCAATGACACTGTCCATACAATGTTGTTCCTCATGAATTCAGCTGAAAATGAAATGAATAAAAATTAAGATATTTTCTGCTTTATCTGCTAATTTAATTAAGCACTGAATCTGACACATACTTTTCACAATTTATGCGTAAGTGTTCACAACATTTACTTAAATCATTGCACAGATTTACAATCCTTGTAATTCTGAGCAACATGTCTAAACTAAAACATTATTCCATGGGTAAATATGGATGATTGTTTTTGCTCATACTTCAATAAAAGGCACATGCATCTCCCAGAAATTATTCAATGTATAGGTAAACGACATCAACCTGTCCAGATGACCTACATGTATCTTTAGGAATATCTTTAAACAGGTAGCATTAGGATTTTCAGTAAATACATAAACAGGCTCAACAAATTGCCATGTTTCCCATGATGTAGATGAAAAACACACATTCCCTATACCCAGTATATAAATGTACTGATCCATAATAAATATTTTACAATACCGATAAAGGTCAAGCATACAGGTCAATCTTGTTGGCCTATAACTGTTTGTTCTTCTCACCATCTACTACAAACAGATCTGCCAAAACTCACCAAAGGAACTACTAAAAGTTTTCTCTATTATATTCCACAATCTAGAACCTGGTGTAGTTGTCTTCAAGCACTGCCCCTGTATTAAGTAATAAGTAAAACACTGTCATCATGCATACCAAACACTGATCAATTATACCACAGGAAAGTCAAAAAACAAATTAATCATACAATGTGCCATACTGAAAACATGGCATTCAAACACATAACCTCTTTAAATGGTAGCACTAAAGAGTAGTTGATATTAGTTCTAGGCAAAGTCAATTTACTATAAGGTCAATTTCAACTTAAAAGTCAACCCAAGTCATAAGCATGTACCATCATATACATAAATACATCATTTTAGAAAACCAAGTCCATGAGGTGGACACAATCAGTCAAGTGGGCAAGGCTTAGTATTAATGATTCAAAGGTCATGGAGTCCAACCTTCAGAAAGTCTGTGAAGTATATGTATTAGTTTAAGTGAGACATTTATATAAACAAGAGGCCCATGGGCCTTAACGCTCACCTGTGACCTTGAACTTTGAACCCATAACCCTTATTCATATATCAAAATGATCATTAGGCCAATACCTATAATATTCTAACATACATGCTTATATAAAATATTTATAGTTTTCAAGATAATTAACAGTATTCATTTGCATCTGTGACCTTGACCTTTGAACTCATTGCCTTCATTCATATATCAAAATGACTATTGTGCTATTACCTACAATATTCTCATATGCATGCCTAAACAAAAAGTTAATAGTTTTGCAGATAATCAACTATTACGGCAATAGTTGTGCATCTTTGACCTTGACCTTTGAACCCATGACCTTGATCTATGTATCAAAATGATTGTCATGTCAATACCTACAATTAACTGAAAATCCAATGCCATTATCACCTGAAATGTTTAAAAAATAGCATTTTTTTATCAAAGGTCAAAAACTGGAACATGACCTTGACCTTTGATCTTGACATCTATTGGAAGAAAATAGCAAAACAAGATGAACAGTGAAAACTCCATGCAATTATCTTCAGTCATTATTGAGTAATAACAATAAATGTCTCATTTTAAAAATTACATAATTTTACACAAAAAACGCATAACCTATTTTTCGTCCAAAACTCATGAAAAACACAATGTTAATGGTCCCAGGTATGCTAAATCCAAATATCCAATCAAAATTTGCCTGCGCCTTTTGGTTTCAGAGAAGAAGATTTTTTTTTGTCTTTTTGCTATTTTTAGTAATGTCGGCCATCTTGTTGGGCGTGGCCAAACCCCAAACACAATTTTGAAAGCCTGTTACCTAGGCATGATAATCACCAAGTTTCATCAAATTTGGCTCAGTAGTTTGGGAGGAGAAGATTAAAATGTAAAGTACACACGACAGACCACGCACGACGGACGGTGATAGATTGCAATAGCTCATCTGAGCCTATGGCTCAGGTGAGCTAAAAATATAAACTGTTAACAACTCTGAACTTAAACTCTAGATAGGGAGTTATTTCAGTTTTAATCAAGGCAGCATCAAAATATATATCAGCAAAAGTGCCTGAAGTCTTAGCGTAAATCGGATCAACCTTACCTTTTGACAATAACCCTGATAACATGGTCTACCATCCTGTAACAGATCCTCATAATTCCTACACTTAGATCCATTTATATTGGCTCTACAACATCTATAACAGGCATATCCACTTTCTAAAAGAATTGAGGTATAATTTCATCATTAACTGATAGGTTTACAGTATTAGGGTAAAACCTGTATAAAACTAGAAAAACTGAGCCACAAACTCACAAAAAATACCCCCTGCTCCCAAAAATCCATCAGATCAAATTTTTAAATAGGAGGTGCACATCTACATTATATCACAAAGATTGTGTCAAAGTTTCATGAAAATCCATTGAAGGGTTTAGGACAAGTTGCGGATAAGAGATAGGTACCCTAAGGTGTAACGGAAGGATGGCCACACGGACCGACACCCCTATCAATATATACCCCCCATTTTTTAAGCGGGGACTATAATAAACACCTGTTTTACATGCAATTGTATATCTTCACAAAATAGGCAGTTTTTACTGGTTTTTATTCACTTAATGTTCAGCTTATGCAAGTTCCACTGTCTTTAAGTCTATATATGGTGTGCAACCAACACAGAATTAAAATGACTGTATAAACATCTACATGAATGCAAAAATTTAGGAAAAACATGGGGCACAATATAGGAGAATAAAGAGAACCCTTAATTTTACAATTTATATTGATAGAGGAGGTTTAAACAGGGCTTTATGTCCAGTAAAGAATATTTTCTTATACTGAGACACTGCCAGCTATTTTTGAAGTGGCAAAACATTTTACCTTTGCAGTGTGATCTGGGCAATGTTATGTGTTTTACCTACTTTGACACATGGGGCATCAGTTTCAAAGGTTTTTCCCAAAAGACCCTGTGACTTTCATTACTATATGCCAAGTGCTTTGCTAAAGAATAGTCGCTAACTAATTCCAAGTTTTTGTCAGATCCTGGCTGGGGTTTGAACCCCAACCACCCACATACACAGCAAGCAACTGTGTTACTGTAGTAGTATATTTGTCTAAGAATGAATTAATAACAGTAGTTACTATACCTTGAGAACAGACACAGGGTATTAGTTTTAAATGTCCACAATAATCCACACAAACTCCATCATAGCATTTACCTCTGAAAAATTAAAATTAAAATAAAACAAGGACAAGCCAGAAAAATTAAAACTAAATTGTGTCTGTCTGGTCAATCAAAAAATTAACCAAAGACCTTCAAACATGTATCCACAACAACCTATACTTATTAATTCTAATATCAAAACTAATACTCATACCTGGTAATACGCTATTCCAACTGAAGCTGTGCACCAAACTAGCAAACAAGAATCCTTTGTGGAATACAATTTCTATTACAGAATTTTTTATCATAATAGCATAACAATTTACTTGGTTTCCAATCTGAGAGTTAAGAAACAGTACATATATAAACTATTACTATTTTTGCATAACTCAATGTTCGTGATTCAAAATATAACAAAAAGTGAAAATCGCAAATTTTTACCTAAGGGCTGTTTTTGCATGGTTATTTATTACTTACCCATCAATACAGTCTGTGGCAGGTGGTTTATTTTTAGATGGTGGACAACTAAGATTTACTCCACTGATATCTGGTTAAGGAAACTGCTTTATGTTCATGGACATATAACACACATTATATCATAAGTAACCTGAGTGAATTCACAATTTCCATATATAAGAACAATAAATGTGATCAGAAGCTGTAATAAAGGATGTCAGTTAACAAGTGAAACAATAGTATCAAGCGTTTTAGAAACTGATTATATATGAGATGGCTGGTCACTGCATTTAAATATGCATTAAGAACTGGTAGCTCAGTTGGTAGAGTGCTAGCTCTGTATGTGGGAGTTTGTGGGTTCGAACCCGACCAGGTCTGACCTAAGACTTGAAAGTGGGTAGTAAATGTTTTTTTTCACCAAGAACTCAGCATTGCGAAATAAGTCAAGGTACTTTCAAAGTGGAACTTAAAATAAATGAGTAGGTGTGGCACGGTAAAGAACCCTGCTATATAATGCCATCAGTGCAATGCAAAGGCAAAATATCTGCACCTATAGCTGGTGATGTCTCGATATATGAAATATTCTTGACTTGGACGTTAAACTCTATTACTCAACTCAATTCTCATTAAGAAATAATAACTGAAATGGGAAGCTATTTTAAAAGTGCCCCCCCCCAAAAAAAAAAAAAACCCGAATGTTAAATCTATGAATTCTTAACCATGTACATTATAAAAATATAAATCTCAAATGGCACATCGATTCTAACAAAAGATTGTTCCTATGAAGTTTCATAAAGATCTGTTAAACAGATTTTGCTAAAAGTGTCAGACAAAATGTTGGTGGAAGACATGGAGTAAACACTATATGTCCCCCACTTCTATTGGGGGAAAAATTAAACATAAGAAGGATACTCGCAGACAGCAGCATCTTTACAGTCTACATTATCATCAACAACTGATCTACACGGTGTGTCCTTAGGAGCTCTCTTACACTGCTTGCAGCATGCATAATTCAAGTCACTACAATGAGTAACAAAATGAATAAATTTGACACAAATACGTTACATTTCTTAAATTTCTTACAGGGTAAGTTTATAAACAATGTATTCTATATGTTTAATATCTGTGTTGATGCCAATGTTGAAGTCCTCCTTAGTGACATCTACTTTTGAAAAGTGAATTTAATTCATATAAATAAATGCACCTAGTTCGTTCTACATCATTACATAATCAAACACAATTCTAATTCATTCTGTATGTAACGCCCATTTTCATTGGCTGATGTCAAAAGTTTGCTACAGTATTTTTCATTGATATACTGTCACAAATTCTGACAGTATAATCACAAAATTCTGCTTCAAATTTTCCAGGTGCTTACACGAGCATATTTGGTACCAAACTATCTTGTTGGATTAATGGAATTTTACACAAAATAAGGCAGAGATATCTCAAACAAGGATGAATATTTTCCTGTCATTAAAAATATTACACTGTTAGTGGTGTTTTTGGATGGATTTGGAAAAACCCCAAGTTATTATTAGTATCATTTTCAGAAAATGCTTGCCTTGTCCTTTAAAGTTACCTTGAAAACTGGCAAATTTAGATAAACGCTTGAACTTTTACCAGAAAAGTGAGGCCAGGCATTCCAGAAAGGTAAGCACCTCCTGTTCAGCTAGTTACACAAATATTAATATGATGCTGTTCAAATTGAGTGCAAGTTATCAATTTAACATTCACATGAAGCTTTGACAAGTGATATGATCATGTTAGTGTTAAGTAAACAAGTATTTTCATACCAAATCACTGGTGCCTCTAATCTACATGAATACCACTAACTAATATCCTAATACCACTGGGGTAGCTCAGTTGGTAAAGTGCCTGCTCATTAAGTAGGAGGTTGTGGGTTCGAACCCTGACTGGGTTTGACCCAAAACTTGAAAGTGAGTAGTGAATGTTCTTTTGCCAAGCAATCAGCATTACAAAATGAAAGACACAGTTTTTTCAAAAAAGGTCACAGTAGCCATGGCATGATAAAGAACCCTGCTGTAAAATGCCATCAGCACAACACACAGGCAAAACTTCTGCACCTTTGCCTTTAAACCTGCCAGGTCTCGATATAAGTGAAATATTCGTGACAGGGATGATAAACACCATTACTCAAATCAACTCCTAATACTCAATTCATACCTGCATTCAGCGTTGGGTTGTAAGGTACAATCTTTAGTACAACAATAATCAGAAGCTTCACCAGGATCACATTCTTCACCTCTGTCTCTTCTCCCATTACCACATAATGATTGTCCAGCTGTGGGTTCTGAAATTGAAAATGAAGAATAGTATAGCTAACCTTTTCTTACATCTAAAATGTAAATCATAAAATCTTAAATGATGCATTTTATTATTTTGTAACAAACATAGTATTGCCATGCTGATCTATGGCAAGGTAGCAAAATTACCCTAAGTCTGTATACAGCCCTCAAATTTTTAAACTCTAAATCTCAATTAATGAGCAATTCTCGCTAGGCTTTGATTTTTACCATATAGAAAAATGAACACATATACCCTTCAGTTGTCTCCTTATGTCTTTCTGAAAATTATTATTAGTTCACGGTTCTTTCTTTTTGACAATTTGTTAAAAAGAAATAAGAAACATTAAGTACAAAGGGAAATAATTCTTAATAACAATCAACCTGGTTGCCAGGGCGACGTGTTACTATCAATCAACCTCATTCCTGTCTATATGATAAACTGGCAGAGTGCCTACATTCAATTAGGATTTTGATCAAAAACAGAAGCCTATTGTTTCCGGTAGCTTAACAATGTTTGAATTCAGCAAAAGCAGGGGATATTGTAGGGTGTTCTTTCGAACAAAAAATATCTATTCCAAATGAACAATACAATGCAAAATAGGAAAATGTAGAATATCCCCAAAAAATAGGCCATGAATATTTATACATTATTGTGTTTTCCTGATTGACTTGTGCTACTGTAGTATTGTCTTGGGAAGTAAAGTGACTTTGCCTTCAGCTTAGACACTTTACTCCCCAAGACAAAACTATAGAAGCACAGACTCAGAAGGAAAACACAATAATGTATTTAGTACATCACATAACACTTTTAAGTAATCCTGCAAAATTGTTACACAAAATTTGTTTTTTTATGAAATTGTCTGGGTTGTCGTCAGCAAAATGTGATTCAGCCATCATGCAATTATTGTAAACAAATGCAGATGATGAGGGGTGACATCTGATGGAGTCAGCATTACAAGGGAAATAACCAGTTTCCTAGAACCCACAAGAGCATTGTGGCCATCTGGAAGTATAGTGCTGTCAAGGGGAGGTGCATGTTGCTAAGGAAAATCAAAAACTATACACATGTAGGGACCCAATCAATATCTTACATTTTATCATCTGATGTACATGATCACAATAAATGTACTTTGTATATAACACTGTACCTTGAAAACAGTCATAAGCTTTCGTTTGAAGAACTCTGTAAATAAACCTCTGACTGCATGGAGAAAACTCCTGAAAAAATACCATAAAATAATAAAAACATCAAAACTGAAAGATGTGTATTTGAATAGCTTAAGTACCTTAATGTGTTTATACTTACTGTATATAAATTTAATTTCATGTGTATTATTTTTGCAGTATAGGAAATTTAGACCTGTCCCCATAGTTAAATTTTTGTGTTTTTTGAATATGCACTATAACATAATAAGCATAATATAGTAATCGCTTGGTATTAAGTTTTGCGCAAAACAAACGACCACAAAATAAGTGAAAATTATTACACTGCTAAAATAATAGGTTTACAGGTTTAAGACACTCTATCACCTGTTGAGGAGGCCACAGGTTCATGCCCCTGTCCCATCTTGCAATTTTTTTCTCAATACACCTGCTTACAATACATATAAACAATACATTGGAATAAAAAAATTTATGGATTGGATACAAGATTTTCACATCTCCAGTCAAACAGTAGCTGGTAAGCTATATGTGTTTCCTTAAAATTATAGCTAGCTGGGTTCTGGTTAATTAAATATTTTTCAGAACCTACTTCATTTATTTATTTATTTCAATTAAATTAATTTTGAAAAAAAACTAACTCACCATATTGTTTTTGTTATAGCCATTCTGAGCGTTTGCAAACATGATATATTTCCCGCCATCAGAGGAGGACGGAGAACATTCACTGGTGTCAGCGTCATGTAAACTTCCCCAGTTATGTCCTACCAAATAACAGTAACATAAATAAATTATAAAGCCCAATGTTTAAGAAAAAGAAGAGTGGCATAAACATATGAAAAGCAAACTTGAAGTATCAAAAACTGCATAAAGTTATTTAGGTTAAATTAGAATTTTTATGTTCTCTCTTTATAGGTGGCATTGTGGAAATTTACCACATGGCCAGAAGTAAAATTACATTAGTCCAAATAATTTTCATGCCATACTATTTCGTTCATGTAGTTTGAATGCAAGGCAGTTTTAGTTTCTAAGCCTAAGAAAAAAAGATTAAAGTTAATTTGTTGGCCCCATTTAGCACAGTTTGATTATGCTGTGAAAATTGCCACCAGGTGGCACTTATTACTACTTCTACAGCTAAAAAATAGGTAGGTAAAAATTAATCCCAAAAAATTGAGATTGTTCAGTCAAGGCCCATGTATAAGATATCAAAAATTCAATATAAGTTTTCAGGTGATTTGTAAACTATTGATCTACCTTAAATCAGTGAAGTTATAATCTTGGAACATTTGATAAAACATATTTTTAGAAAATAAACATATGATAACATTTATAAGAAAATCATTGACAATAAAGAATAGTTAAAGTTTATCAAAAGTGAAATGGTCTTCTTAATTTACTTACCGAATTCTGAAAAAATCGTGTTTTTCTTAATTTCTCATCATAGTTGGTAACAATGTAACATGAAATTGAAAAGTTGATATTTGCATGTATTATATATAAAATACATCAGAATTTGAAATACATCAACAAACAACAGATAAAAGTACATGCAAGTTCAAAGTTTAATATTGAGACTATCTAAAGTTCTTTTTGAAAATGAAAATAATATCTATCCCAGGAACCTGTATCTTTTGAGGAGTGAAGGTTTTTAAAGCAGAAATGGTGGAATTCTCAGCAAAACATATGTCATAAATATTAACATTATGTAGTTAATATTTTGAGTTTTTTCTTCCCAAACAGCATTACCATATATAGCCTTCTTTCAAAATAGCAATGCAATTTGGCCAAGACACAACTTTACACAAACAGAAAGACAGACAGACAGGCATGGTGATTCCTATATATCCCCAAAACCTCTATCAATTGAGTTTATACTGAATTTGTGGGGGTATAATGAACTGATATTGTGAAATATTGTTCCGAGTTGACTCAACATTTGTATGAGCTTGCGAGTGCAAACTTCGAGTCAACGAGGGACAATATTTCACAATATCAGTTCATTAACCCTTTTATTATATAGCAAAATAAATTTTGTTTACTTCCCACAAGTATTTTATCTCAAAATACCATTTTTCTTACAATACATAAATATTGCACTAGTTCTTGTATACGGATATAAGAACTAGTGCAATACGACAACTACACAATCATCATACGTCATCAGCCATGTAACAACAATCGTATGAAATCATAAATGACAGTGTCATGTGACTGAGCGTGCAATATGAAAAATTGATTTGGAAAACCTCGGACTGGAACAAAGTTTGTGTGCAAATATCGGTATTTATTGCACGCTAACACCTCGGGATTTATCCTATAATTTCTATGTGATGCATATATTGCTATATAACAATATTATAAAGTTACATGAAGTTAAATCTTACCAATATACCTGCTCTGCTTATCATTCAATAAAGCAGAATAGAATTTTTGTTATAACCACTATTATTATTGATTAATGTATTTATTCATTTGTTTGCATTTATATATCTGTTATATAATGTTAATCTGTTCTATTTTTATATACTGGTAATAAAAACATGTCTTACCATGAGCAACTGTGAGAAATGCAGACAATGAGAGCCTTCTGTCACCATCAGACTGACTATAGGTACTCACTCCTGTATTGAAAGCTGTTCCATAGGCTAGTAAAAAATAATTACATCTATTTAAAATATTGCATGACTGTATTTTTTTCAGTTAATTGGACAACAATTTGGCTTTTGTTTTCATTCTGCATACTATATAAATCTGCCATGAGGGTTACCAAGTATTCAAAAGTGTTAATGAAATATTTTGTTCAATTTTGAAAAGACTAAAACACTTAGTTACAGATGATGCTCATAATTCATTTTAAACATGTTAAACAAAATTAACATGTAACAGAAAAGATAAAAAAAATGCAATGTCAAATCCATGGGATCCAGGATTGAAACCAGGACTTCAAACAGTCTGTAGATAAATGCTCTACCAACTGTGCCAACTAAGCAATAATTTGTGAAAACTTGACATTAGATGTAGTAAAATATCTTTGACACTACCATTAAACATCAAAGCAGTGTGCCAATTCATAAAATTACATTTAGTCAGTAAATATAAACAAGAATTATAACAATGTAAACTATATTTATAGTATAGGAGTTGCTCCAGGAAGTAGCCCCTCAGTTACTCAGACAGAAACAAAATTTTAAACATACAGTAAATAACAAATATATTTACAAAAAAATTAGGTAGGTTTAATTTACACATTTCTTCACTTTACATAAAATTGTTTCAAAAACATATCTAGAAACGAAAGGCAGATGCATTCACAAATAAATAGATTGCTGGATGACTTGTTTATAGGAAATTTATCTTATATAGGCATGACTTCATGACAACATCTCAAGTCAAAATAATTAAAGTTTACCAGATTAGTCTCCCTTTTCACCTCACAGTAAAATTTGAAATAGTCTTATTCTTTTATTTTTTCATCAAAGTTGTAGCTAGAAGAAATTCTTACACTGCTATTTGAGTAAGACTGATTTTTCTTAACACCTTAATTGCCACTTATTCAGAAAAACTGAACTTACAGTCACAGCGATGAATGAATATTTTATTCAGGGTGACCGAAATGTCTGTAAATGTTGTCACAATATGAGAAAAATTACAATATACAGGTACATACCAGAGCCAGAACATATTCCTCCAAGATCATGTGGTCTATCTGAGGCTATATACGCTAAACCATATGCACCACTTGGAAATCCTTGGAATGTGAAAAGATGAACTAAGCAATGTCTGTTACGATTGAAATTTTGACTAAAAGCCTGAAATAAAAGTTCAGATAGTGTCATTTTGATTATTGTCACAAAAATATGATGTTGATGGTTATATGTGGTTTTCTCTGTATGGTACTTTTTTTACTCTACCATTTCAGACCTGAGGTACTAAATGCCAGTGAAATAATCTTGACTTAGACATAATACCTGTACATCATTCCAACCACCCACACAAATATATGAGACAAATATAAAAACTGTAAGGAGTAGTGTGGAGTAATGGAGTTTTACACCCCAGTCAAGATTCTTTCATTTATATGGAGATCGTCAGTTCAGGGATGGTGGAGGAAACCAGAGTACCCAGAGAAAACCACTGACTTTCAGCAAGCGAACTGACAAACTTTTCAAATTAGGGTCTGTCCCAATTGGGATTTCAAACCTAGACAGTAAAAGTTGTTGTGATCTATAATCACACATTTTAGACAACACGGCCAGTGAGGCTTCAAAAACGTTTAGAAAATCTATTTACAAAGATTTACAGTGAAATGTTCCTCATATCATAAAATTCATGAGTGTAGCTGAATAGAGAACAGCAGTTCCATAAAGACTGAAAAATGTAAACCTTATATAAAACAAAACCACATGGAATAGTTTTGTTTATAAAACTTAATACAGTAAAGGCCACTAAAGGAAAAGTTCTAAACATGCTAACAAGAAGGTGAAATCTATGCCTTGATTTTTGGTGACTGTAGTTGCAGGCGACTAAGAAAGACAAAATAATAAAACATGTCCAATTAATCAAGTTGCTAGTCACATATATCACATCAATCATCATCACCATGCATCATCATCATGCTCATACTCATAAATTTTATGGATTGAGGAACATTCACTGTTAATCTTGTATATAGAGTCCTAATTATTTTTGTTTTGTGATGATGATGATGATATTGTTTGGACTTTTTCAGAAACCTACCTTTATAACTGTATCATGTTAGCTGCTCTGTCTTTCATATTGTAATGTCCTTTTGGTGAATATGCTTTGAAAATCTTATCTGTGCAAATAAATATATAAATAAATAAAATAAATAAATAAAAAAAAATAAATAAATAAATCAATAAATAAATAAATAAATCAGTCAATAAATAAATCAATAATAATGTGGACAACTCAACCCCAAAAAACCCCCAAAAATATGATTTTGCTTTATATTGAAATGCAACAAAACATGTTTCCATGTCTGAAATATCTAACTGAACATTATAATAGAATCTAGATTTCCTTATCTGGCCTACAAGTAGTGATTGATTCTATTTCTTGCAACAGAAATTTTTTTTTTCAATTTAAAATCAATTAAAACTTATTGATACACCTCTGATTTTTCTGAAAAAAATTTGTGGGAAAAGCAGCTTTTAGGCTATCTTGCACAGGGGGTACTTGATGGAGATATCTTGCACCTCTTATTTTTTGGATTTTTCTATCTGGGGTGCAAGAAAATTAGATCTCCTTCATTTAGTAAGCAATTTATTTATGTCATAATTTACTTTTTGTCACAAGATTTTGCATTCCCATGAACAATTCAAGGGTTGTTTTTTTTGTAAAACTCTAATGAAGGAACTTTTCTACATAGAGGGCGGACCATGAATACTAATAGAAATTTCAATTATCTGTCTCATTTGGTAGGCATAATCTTATACTCAAAGTGTATGACTGAGTAAAAATTAACCAAAAACTTAATTTTTTTAGACATAACTATTCCTTTTTGTTACAGTTGCACAAGTATATTGTACTTGTATAAACCAGTATATTAACTAGTATAAACCAGTATATTAACTAGTATATTGTATCTACTCTGCTTATTAAATTAGATTCTCTTATGACATAAAGTTACTTACCCAGCAATTTCAAATCCTAAACCAGTAATGGATGACTTATTATCTGGCCATCTTGTTTTCTTGTAAATTTCATTCACTCGGTCCATAACACTGATCTACCAAAAACATGACAATTTTTAATTAAATCAATTAAGATTGTGTTGATTTATTATTTGATTAAACCTTAGTCAAGAATGTTTCACTTATATGGAGATGTCACCAGTTATAGATGAAGTGGCAGAAATTTGTGCTTTTGCGGTGCATTCAGAGCAATGTGTAGGAAGTGTTTGTTCTTTAACATGGAACAACTACCATAGGACAGGGCATTGGTTTTTAAGGTTTTACATTTTAGTAAGACCCAACCTGGGTTCAGCCCTGACCTCCCAGATACAGAGTGAAAACTCTACAAACTGAGCTTACTGTAGTGGTAAATTAATTAGGAATTACTTATACTTGATGTCATCTATACCTTGATCGAAAAGTTAGGTTTTAAAGTTAAACCAAAGTAAACCCAGCTTACAGTGACTATAGTATGCAACTGCTGGTGAGATGTGAAGCATGCCTACACTGTATTTAGTTCCAGTTTTCAATTTTAAGATGACTACCAGTGGCTAAATAAAGAATCTGACCAAGCTCAAAAAGAGAAAAGCACAACAAGGTTATTCGCTTATCATGTCCATTAAGTTTCATTAAAATCACTGCATTGTATTCCCAAAAGATGAGGATAAAAATGTTTGTAGACAGACAGACAGACAGGCACCAACAAACATCTTTTCTGGTTACCAGTTTACTAGTAACATACTAGCCTGATGAGCTGATTGGCCCAGTACAGACTTACTCTGAATGAACAACACTTACCAAATAATTACGTGTAGTATGCTCTAATTCTCCACCCACAGCTTTATGGAAGTAATAATCAGCAACAAGATGCACCTTACAGACTGTATGTCCACTGTAGACTTTACTTGATCTTTTATATATACCAGTTTCTGTTTATAATAACAAAGACAAGTATCCTAGATGTTTCTCATAGGTCATGATTGAACATGGCCGATGCAGGGTCATTTTATAAAATTATGAACTATTGAAAAGAATTTATAGATGTATGAGACAGTTGAGGAGTTTCAAAATTTCATGATTAATTTCAAAATACAAAAGTTAAAATAAAATTTGTTCTCGTTTCCAAATTTCAAGTTATATTTGAAATTACAAATATGTCAGTTTGAAAGCCTGTGTTACATTGTATGTTACTTATACTAGATAATACAAAAAAAGCTTTGCCTCTTTCCAACCTGAACCACTGTGGTTGCTCAGTTGGTAGAGTGCTCATGCCATAAGTGGGAGGTTGTGGGTTCAAACCCTGGTCAGGTGGGACCTAAGACTTGAAAGTGTGTAGTGACTGTTCTTTCACCAAGCACTCGGCATTACGAAATGAAAGTCACAGTGGGGAATTTAAAATAAACGAGGTCCCCTGTCATGGTGGGCTTGGTACGTTTAAGAACCCTGCTGCATAATGCCATCAGCGCAACACACAGGCAAAATTTCTGCACTTTCACCTGTAGCTGGTGACGTCTAGATATAAGTGAAATATTCTTGTCTGGGGCGTTAAACACCATTACTCAACTCAATTCTTTTCAACCTGTCTCAATGAATTATAATTACTGCATTTCACCTTCATGATTTAAGCTAAAATATGAAATGCATGTACAAACCTTTGTTTGTTTTATTGGAGTTAATGTATGATAGATACTGACCTTCACGTTCATGTTTTAAGCTGACATGTGAACTATTCTGAGACTCCTGATTATTATGCCGTTCATTATCTGGCTGATGAGTTTTCTTGGCATTGCAGAAACTAAAATAAAAGTGTATTTTAAAACTTAATCAATACATCCTTGAAATCATTTACAGAAACCTCTGGATCTTTTGCTGTGTTTAAATGTAACTATCTGGATCAGCTTATTAAAGTGGTCAATAACCATGTAGCTAGTAATAAGGTTGGTGGGTGTAACTTCAAACATTTTGTCAGCAATAGGTTGGTGGGTGTAACTTCAAACATTTTGTCAAACATTTTGCTGATCACAACCAGAACTCATTCTGAAATTACTTCCATGTTCATTTCTCATACATGTTCCATGTTCATAGTTCTTCAACTTTCTAAACTGGTGGTTTTCTTTATTAACTCAATAACTATTAATTCCTGAGTGTATTTTTCTGACAAACAAAAACACTTTTTTCTCCATACCAATTACACTATTGGTATTATGATCACAGATAAGTCTGGGTGAGTACCTGTCACATCTGTGCAGTATGCTATCTGCAAACATGTTGAGCTTGGCAGTAATTAATATAAAAAAAACTTGTTAATCTACATGTATCAGTTTGTGCATTTGTCAGTGCTATGGATGATGAGCAACTCATTAAGGAGGTCAAGAGATCAGTTTCAGCAGAGAGGTATAAACAGTCCAACCTGCCTTAAAGGCCACCCTTATACAAGGGTCACCTACTTATAAAGGCCAGTAGAATTGTATCCCAATTGTTCTATATTCATATAAGTTTAACCTGTATATAAAGACCACCTGTCCATAAAGGTTTTTTTACTGGTTCCCTTGGGCAACATTTACCGACAGGTTTGACTGTAACTAAATATAGTATATTTACCGGTAGTTACATACATCTCTGTTTTCAGTGAATTAATGATTGGACTTTCGATATATACATACTGATTTATTCACTGTAGTTCATGTTTTGTAGTTTATATTTTTGTAATACATTATACAGACATTATGCTTAAAAATAACTCTAATGGTGTTTTCAGAAAACATCTCATCCATGTCACAGTGGATTTATTTTCATGACTCATTAGTGATTACAAGGATAAGCAAATATTAATACACCATGGCTATTTCAATATACTAGCAAAACAAAATTAATGTTTTTGAAACTTACCGAGATAATGAGTCATGTTTTGTTGATTTTATATCAGATTGTTTGTAGATGACCATGGAATGATTTTGTGAATGAGGTAAAAATCTCCAAGATGGCTGAAATATATAAACAAAAATTCTTACATGATTTGTAATTCAGTAAATTACTATCCCCAACAAAGAGGATGTTTTGTGATTTGCACATATGCTCTATGATATGCACATCTCCTGTCACTGTTGAATCTTTCCAATAAGTTTTGTTGATTTTGTAAATATAAGATTTTGTTGCGATATATTGGTTTCCAAGTGAAAACTTCAAACACAACACAAAAAATAAAACCTAGCAAACAAACTCAGATTAATAATATGAACATCTCATACTTCTGTCAATGTTGATTCTTCACAAGTTTTTCTGATGAAGTTTTTGGTGAATTACTCTGGACAAGATTTTCCCATCAAAACACTCATAAGGGACATAATTCCAAAAACATTAGTAAACATATATGAGTTTGTAATATGCACATCTCTTATCACCGTTAATACTTTCTACCAACTTTTGAATACTTCTTAATGAATAGTTTTGGAGCAATATCCTGGACAAAAATTTCCCACTGAAAATTTCAAAGGCATATCCCATCACTGGTGATGCTAAGCCAATAGCAAACACAACCAAAAACAAGATAATTAAACATTACAGAAACAAAAACAACCAAACGAGGCATTGCAGACAAAAGAACAACCAATTTTGAGACACGGTGTCACACCACTGATTATAAAACTCCCAACTTTGGTAAAGACAATATGAAGGTCCAGTGGTGAGGGTATAGTATTATTGGATAGATATGACATTATAATCCTACCTCTATAAAAAAAAAATCTTCCTGTGATATAATGCTGGCAGTTAATACCCTGTCTTCCCAATACACATTTACAATAGAATCTGCATCACCTATATAAATAGGTAAAGTACTCAAATGTTTATATTATAGAAATAGAAATGAAAATATGAAAACACACACACACACGCACTCTCTCTCTCTCTCTCTTTCTGTTCTATTTAATTTAAACTGAAAGTGATTTTTCAACAAAACAAAAACAATTCTCTACAATAAAGACTACCAATAACAGCAAAGTAAAACTAAAACTGTGTCTTGAGAGCCAAATACCCCCTAACATTGACTTTGACCTCATGATCTTAACCTTTGACTTATGCACATAAATTTGGTATGCAACACATTGTCTCATGTTGGTTTACACTTGTGCCAAGTTTGATCAAAATACATCCACAGACATGGAAGATATGGAGCAGACACGATATTGGGACTGACAACCAGACAGACAGGGTGATTTCTATATACACCCTAAACTTTGTTCTTGGGGGTATAAATATTACAGCTTTAAATGATTAAGTAAAGAGAAAGAACAATCTTACCATACAAAATCCCTGAGTAAAATGTTTGTCCCTGCTGCAGAGGTAAATGTCTTTCTTCTCCATTACCATCCACTATAGTTGTCTTAAACTCATTTGACAAAATCTTTGAATCTTTCAGTTTTAAATGAAATTCTCTGTAATAAAAATATAAATTTCAGGTTAAAGTCCATCATGATGAGCCATTGAAAAGTACCCTGGTTTCAAGTATATGTTAATATGCTATGGTAGAAGAAAGCTGCTTACAAAAAATTGTTAACCCAGGGATATTGAAAGCCTAGGCTTATCAGGGCCCTCAAAAAGTTTTATGGTTGTCATCACAATATTTTGATAAGTTTTATGTCTCTGTGTCCAGGATTGTCCTGGATACATTTGACGTCCTATAGTTCCATGTTCCTTTCACACAATTTTGATAACACACATGTGACAGGTGTAGCTAGCTAAACAGAAGGTGCTTATTCTTCTGGAGCACCTGGCCTCACTTTCTTGGTGGAAGTTCATGTGTTGAACCTAATTTGTCAGTTTCAAAGTTTTTACTTTGATTCTGAATTGTGATTCGAACATGGATTAGTTCTGAATTGTGATTCGGACATGGATAAGTATGTTTGTTTTTGAATAAGTGACTGAAAATACATTACATTACAATGAATGGAATGAATAACAATCACTCAAATTAGTTAACACCCATTACATTACTAATTACCATGGTTATAATAACCATTCAATTGGTAGCTTTGTAGACTGAAGCAATGCTGAAGGACATACCACACTGCAATGAACATATACAGTAAAACACAAATATAATGAACACCCTTACAACAAATACATGGATAGTATGAAGTCAAATATTGGGCCCCACCAGTCATCTATATAAATCTATTTATAACAATATAATGAAGTCGTTTTTATAACAAAATTAAAAATGAAGTCTCCAGGACTTTGTTATAAATGTGTTCGACTGTACACCTTCCCATTCACAGGTCTACATAGTTTGAATACAATCTAAGATTTTCATACCTTCCTAATGCATTTAACCATATTTCATGTATTCCAATTGAAGGATATCTAGACTCTCGTTTAGTTCTGGATCTGATGTCAGTTTCTTTCAAAGTTTCAAAATAATTCAATTGTTTACCCAAGTCAGCTGAAAACAGAAAAAAATATTTTGTATATTTACTGTATGTAATTATACAGATAAATAAATACATTTATGTGTATAAAAGGGTAATGATTTAGGTTTTTAATTTAACCTGCATCAGTTTAAGGTATTTGCTAAATGCATGTGAAAATTATAAGTTATAGTCTATGTCATGTTTGGAACATAAAAAGCATGCAAATCAGATAAAAGCTAAACAAAAATTTAACAATATACTGGCGTATTGATATGATTTCAAGAGCACGATACAGTTGAGGTAAGACCTTCAGTGGTGTAAAGTCGTCTCATTTATCAAGTGGACTAAAGTACTGGCTTACAGTACCTTTCACTGTCTAGGAAGGCAGATCCTACTGTTTAAAAGTTTGTCTGTTTGCTTGAAGGGGTACTTGGTTTTATCCAGACATTCCAGTTCCCTTTTTCCTTCAAGAATGGACTGCCTCTATTTAAGAGAAAAATCTTGACAGGACATAACAACATTACTCCACTGTAATTGACCGATCACAGACCACGCCCACAATGTTCCAACAAAAGCTTTACATGCTTGAATTACACACAATAAGAATGAAAACACAGCCTGAATTGTGTCATTTAATGATGCCACTGACACTAGTAGGTCATTAGTTGCCGTGACACTGCTTTGGAACTGTGATGGCGGCCAGTGTTGGAACATATTAACATAATAGGCATGGCCAGTGATACGTTGATTGTTGTATTGTGACACAAACTTTGGTGGATGTATCATGAAACATACCATACCAATATAAATGAGATATACAGCCCTGATTAGCTGACAGGTCACACATAGACAAAACTCTATCTGCATCCTCAGCCCTAATAAGAAAATTTAGTTGTTCAAAGCTTGACTACTTTAATCACTGATTACAATCTCAAAACATTAATAAAGATTAGGATAGTTTGAAACTAGAAATTCTTTGTTTAATGCAATCATATTCATTTTTGATTTTTTAAACAAAAAATAGGTTAATCAGATGATTACACTAATCAAGTTTTGAACAATTTGAACCAGAAATTAAATTTTCAAATTCAAAAGGTCAACTAACCTAAAGTCAAAGTGACCAACAGAACAGAATATAAAGTAGCTATCACAAACACTTTAACACCACAGGCCTCCATTGATTTCTGGCCAAACAAGTTTACCCATTAGAAAGACCAGAGGAGTGGAACTGATAAATCAACAGGTATGCCTTGTTATTGTCCATGGACTCATGGGTATCTTTTAATATTGTATCTGAAAAAAAAGAAAAATACTTCAAAGAATACTTTTTTACACACATACATCAATATATTTAAAGACAATAGTTTTTTGCCACTTTAGGGGCTCGAACGCACACCCTTCGACACCAACTCACCTAGCATAAGAATGACCCAGGACTTAACCAATTTTGCCGCCAAAAAAAACTTGCTCAAATGACGCATTTGTTAGAAGCAGGTCATACTATACACAGATGTATGGCCGACATTACCTGTAGTAGTACACTTATATATATATATATATATACATACATATACAGTCAAACCCATCTATAACAAGAGTTGTTCATAACAACAACCTGTCTATAGTGGTTAACTAAATGACTAAAATTCACACCTAGACCATGGCAAAATAATGAAGAATTAAAAACATATTCACTCATGTTGTCGCAGATTACAATTAAAGGAATTCTTCGCTAATAATGAAGAATCATTAATTAGGAAACAAGTCAAACTTTACTCCAAACAAAGACTGCAACATACAATTGGATAAATTTATTAATTTATTAAAATAACTGCCTCTTGAGAAAGATCAGCACAGTAAAAAGTAACATCTCCATGCAAGAGAAAAAAGAGAGAAACAATAACATGATTGTTATTAAGGAAGGGGGCAAGGGAGGAGCCATTGTCATTATGGATTCTACTTATTATTGCAGTACACAAAATTAATGACCAACTGAAAGATGGCGCATCTTATATGAAAATGAGGTCTTGTATGGACAACTCAACAATAAAAGAAATCAAAAAATAAATAAAACAGTTCCTGTCTTCTCTAACAGATAAAGAAATTGAAACAATGGTAAAAAGTAAAAACCAGCAATTTCTATGTGAAATGTAGTTTTGGAACTGTTTCTGCCATTATGTAACAATCATTTACATTTCATCTGTATACATATTTTTACTTATTGGGAGATATATGCCTCCATTATGCACAAGTGTTACAACTGGTTGTAATGTCATTGTAGATAATTTGTCTTGTGTATTGTAATGCCATTGTAGATAATTTGTCTAGTGTACCATGTGTTCCTGATAAGTTATCATTTATTCACCATTATGATCTACAAGTGGAAGATACTGGTAATGTGGTTTTATGCCCCAGTTAAAATCTTTTTTCTTATATTAAGACAAGTTCTTTGATGGTGGAAGAAACTAGAGTGCTGCTGGGAGAAAACCACAGACCTCCAACCCCAGATGCAATCAAAGTGAGAAATATGTGACACATTAATTAACTACATGTATTTACTATTAAATATTCCCACACTAGGGCTCAGATGAGCTATTATCAAGGGACCCTAAAAGATGAGAATTTACTCAAATTGTTAATTGCACCTTGAACTAGCTATTTTAGTTTATTCATTTCATGTAGGCACACAGTATTCAGAAACCAATGACATCAAAACATACAAAGAAATGGAAATAATGAAAATGAGATTTTGAAAACAGACAATTAACACAGCAATTTACACAAATTCAGGTGCTCCCTGTTGAGTTTAAATATACTATATATACTAGTATTTATAAACTGTATATATGTGCTGGTGAACATTATTTCTGACATCAAAGAATCTGAGATGAAAGTGGCAAACATATCCTTTGTGTGACAATTGATTTTCAAATTTCATGATTAATAACATAGTAGGATGAAACAGCCATTTAGCTAACCAATCTTTGATTCTAATTGATGTGAACTTCAATAAAATGCCTGTAATTGTGACTCATACTTAAAAAAAATGAAAAAAAGAGGCCCAATGGGTCTGACATTCTCACCTGGTAAAAAACGAGTTTAAATTCTATGAATGCATTTGTAGTAAATATAGATACAGTCAAACCTGCTAAAATGTGTAACTAGAATGTGTAGTATTTACATTACAAAAGGAAGGGGGGTCCATCTAGTCTTGCTTGCACAGCATTTTGATTTATGTTTTTTCGTTAAATGATTCCTGAAAACATTATTATCCTCAAGCTCATTTTGAAAATGTTTTAAGTTTTTTTGCTGAATATGGATACAAAAAAGGCTATGTCCTGTATAGTCCATAGCATTGTTCAAACATATGGATTGGCACAACTGTGAACAATGGCCAGATTAAGTACATGGGCCATACAATAGATGTATGTGGCACCTTGAATGTTTTCTGATTTGTGTCTGTGCCCTGTTCTGAATGGCAGACATGTTAACCATACCATCATGATCCTGTTCTTGCATTTGTTTGACCACTCAAGTGTCTCTAAAGAGATTTGCTAAGGTTTCATAAGTGGTGGAATCATCAGGATTGACAAATCCAAGAAATTCCTGTCTAAGTTAAACCTTACCATCGACAACATCAACAAATCTTACACAAACAGATATTTGCTAGCTTATTGAGACATTAGTGACCTCATCTACAATTAACATGATTTAAGCAAAATAAGACAATCGATTGCATGCTTTTACATTTACATTGTAACAATCAGTTTTCCAAGACTTTTTAATATCTAGTTTTGTATTTGTGGTGATGTGTACTTAACTTTAATAATAACTAGAAACGCCATGTGATAGTTCTGCCGACTTGAAAGCTACATAAGTATTGAAAAATGTCTGTGTTTATAACTACTCATAAATACACAAATTTTTGATAAGCAGCAATTATTTTATTATTTTTAAAATATGAAATCTGTCTATTTTATAGGCATGTCACTTTTGTTGTTCTTTAAGTGGATGGTATGGTTTATGTCAACTTAAATTTTGCGATTTTTTAGTATATGATTATTTTCTTCCCATGTCATAATTTTTTCTAAACATTCAAGTAAAATTTTCACATCATTAGAGTGTACCTAGAAAAAAATTTTGAGAACAATTAAAGTCCCGAGAGAATACTTTCATTTGATACCATATTTGTAAAAATCTGATGAGTATTAAGAAAATGGTAGACAAAAGAAAACTATGACTTGAGATTTACTTTGACACCCCCCCCCCCCCCCCACAAAAAAATGTGTAGAAATGCATAGTTGAGGCTTAAGGGGTTAAAGGCCACTTCTATATAAGGGCCACCTCCTTATAAAGCCCAGTAGAATTGCATTCCAATTCTTTTTTATCCATATTATTTGAACCTGTATATAAAGGCCACCTGCCCATAAAGGCCAGCCACTTTCTGGTTCTCTTGGGTGGCCTTTATAGACAGGTTTGACTGTATATTGTTTAGACAGTATGTACTATGTACAAATGGTTACTACTGTCTCACCTATGGGGCACTCTTTTAGGCTAAACATTAGAGAGCTTGCTTTACAAATGATGACCCCAAGTTTGGGGAAGAGAATTATTTCCATTGTAACTAGAATGTGTAGTATTTATGTTACAAAGGGAGGGTCCATCTAGTCTCGCTCTCATAGCATTTTGGTTTTGGTTTTTCCATTAAATGTTTCCTGAACAACATTATTATCCTCAAGCTCATTTTTAAAATGTTCAGGTATTTTTCCTGAATAGTAATACAAAAAAGCTATTTCCTGTATAGTTCCCATCATTGTTCGGACACACAGATTGAATTAAATTACAATACATAACTCAGAATAAAATATATAAATTTAACCATCACTTCCATGTCACAAGAATTTCACTTGGGCTTATTAAGTGACCACCAAATATGTATACACAAAAAAATATTGCCAAATTTGAAGTTATTCACACTCCTCAGAAAACATTATCAGATACGCACAACAAGTGGACGATGGACGGATGAAACAAACGGGTACCATTAACAGTAACGGACCCGTCTTTTACGGGGCAACCCCGTGAATTTGACAATACTGATCGACATGTTAGTTCATGTGCATATTAGGGTCAAGTACAGTGACAATGTGAAATTTGACCTCATTTCATATATGTCCGCATTCAAATTAAAACTCCCAGACTATAGTAATAACTTCCTTACTAGGCAAAAGACCCTTTCGTGTCTGACTTCACGTACATCACGCTCTACTTTCGTTTTTCAGTTTTTAATCCGGAAGTTCGTTTTATAATTTCTGAAAAGAAAAGGGTAGGTTAGATCCGGTTTCTGTAAGCTTATTGCAGTGACGGTTCACATTATTAACTGTAGTACTGGTCCACCAAACCAGGGCCGTAACTAGGGTTGATTTGTGGAACGCGCCAAAGCTTCGTCGATCTAGGGGGGGGGGTTGCCAACCCCCCCGAAAATTTTTATATTTTTTACACAAAACACTGCCATTTCCTTCAATTTAAATGCAAAAATTTGCTTCAAAAAATGTACAAAATTTTGATTACGTCGTTGGCCCTTATATATTTAGTGATTCACTGGATTAATAATCCCCGAGGAAACCGGAAATGGTAATCTTTCAGAAATTATTATGGTTCATATTAAATAATTCTGTAAAGCAGAAAGACAGTCAGACAGACGTTTGGATGCAGCAAAAACTATATAACCTGTTCTTTATGCTGTATATTCTAATTTACTACATAAAATTAAAAAATAACATTAATCCAAAGTTAAATCTGAATTTATTACATGTCATAATAGACATAAATATCAGACTCTAGTCTAATTCTAACAGAAGTAAACACAAAAAGATCCGGAAAGATAGTTCATAGCGGGCAAAAACAAAACCGTTATAATTGAAGTTTTACCTGTTAAGCTTCGTCAACAAAGATTTACAAATTAACAAACCCATAGGTTTTTATCAGTAATTTATTTGGATATTTTGGATTCAATTACCCAGAATTAGGACAAATCCTGGACGAGGCAACTCGTCTGCCTCTATAGTAGTTACGGCCCTGCAAACACTAATTAGAACGTACTTTCTAACCAATTAGATAAATATTTTTATTTTTCAATTTTGATACAAAAAAAAAAAAAAAAAAAAAAACTGGCAAAAACAACCTGTCCTATCAGTCAACTTAAATGAGGAATAATATGCGACCGCGTTGAACGTTGGTTAAGGGTCATTTAAGTAGGAAAATTCAAGTGAAAACCATTTGGTTGAAAAGCGTGAAATAGGGGTATAATAATGAAATTACCTACACTAGTGTGAAGATTTATAAATAAAAATAAAATAGGAATTGATAATTTAAGAGTTTATAAAACATTTGTTGCATTTTTTAAAGAAAATTGTGCAAAAATACACGTGTTGGGGAAAAAAGCTTACACCTTGTATAACGAATTAATTTCTAAAAATGAAAAGATATTAAGATACTAGTCAACGTCATAGAGCAGTGGAAAGGGGACAGAGTTTGTTAAAGAAATACGAAGTTTTTGGAAACTCGACAATTTACGGTGGAGGTATTCTATGATTTGTTTTCCTTTCAAAAATGCGGTACCAGGCGTGATAGTTCATATTCTAAGGCTACCAACGATCCAAGGGAAGATTATAAAAGCTAAGCTTGTATATTACTTGATTATTGTTGAGGCATATTCAGCTTTATATAGTTCACGATTGTTAAAACCAAACAATATTCACCTCAATTCAAATAGAACAGTATTGTGTGACCGTGCACTTTTAGTGACTTGTTTTATTTTGGATTATTAGTGGCCTTAGAATATAAATATCACGCCTGGTACACGCATTTTTAAAAGGAAAATAATTCGTAGATAACCTCAACCGTAAATTGTCGAGTTTTCAAAAACCTCGTATATCTTTAACAAACTCTGGCCCCTTTGCACTGCTCTAAGACGTTGACCATCTTAATATCTTTTCATTTTTTTAAATTAATTCGTTATACAAGGTGTAAGCTTTTTCCCCCAACACGTGTTTTTTTGCACAATTTTCTTTAAAAAATGCAACAAAATTTTATAAACTCTTAAATTATCAATTCCTATTTTATTTTTATTTATAAATCTTCACACTTGTGTGGGTAATTTCATAATAATACCCCTCTTTTACGCTTTTCAACCAACTGGTTTTCACTTGAATTTTCCTACTTAGATGACCCCTAAACTCAGTCAGAGGCCGCGGTGGCCTAATGAAGACATTAGTCATCAAATCCAGGGTACCTCACCGCTGTGAGTTCGAGTCCCGCTCGGACCAAATGTGGGAAGGTGAATTTTCCTTGTCGTTGGCCTTTACTGATTCAACTGGTATCAGTATAATGGACTGAGAGAGTGGTACGGTTGTCTGCGGCGTACTGACTCTGTGAGCGAGCACGTTATTAAAGTCGCCCTGCCAGTGTGCGCGCTAGTACAAGGCAGACCATACAACACACTTGCACTTCACATGCACACACAAAATTGTTCATAGATTAATCCATAGAGATTAATCAAATAGTTCTCGTCGAGTATAGTTGAAAAATTGCTGATGCGACGTTAAGCAACATTCAGCCAACCAATCAACATTGGTTAAACCCCTCAGACAGAAACCTCCGAGTATATCTCAAGTTAATTGGTACTTTAAAGTTTTAAAAAGGTGCCGATGAAGAAATGAGAATTGAACTTGAGTGATGCAAATAAAACAGTGCTCAAATTATCTTTAGCAACAGGACATTTAATACCAAACCATGACTCAGATTTTGGACAGGGTTGTGTAAAATATATGATTATTTTCTGTGAACTCGGTTTTTGCAATGGTTTTTGTTTTAACGTATTATAATATAATTGTTAATCTAAATGACATAATTTTACTATTTAAATGATTTATTTAAACCATAAGTGTACATCTGGCGATCCGCCGTGTTGTTCAACGTATGTAATATTATAAATTAATGTTCATTACCACAAAGTAAAATAACATACATTGATGTAATTTATACTAAAACAGCTTGTTGTTAAATATTCATTATATACAAGTCAATATAATTATATATATGTTAAATTTTATTTTTCAAACAGCTGAACAGTAGGCCGATATCGGCTCCAAGAAGGACCAACAAATATTCTTGACTGTGATGCTACAACAGTAGATTATTTCTAACAGCAATTTCCAGAGGCACTGATAGACAGAGTGGTTGAGGAAACGAACCGGTATGCAAGACAAAAGAATGTTATACCTTTTGAATACACAGACATTTTCTTGGCATGGTGATCTGATGATAGGTACTTCTTATACCCAGACATCAGGTACAGTATTTTATATTTTACTAGAAACACTTTAATACGATGACTATTGCATGATGTTTTAGATGACAAGGATGTTCACTAGAATTCGTAGACAGGGATATGTGCAAAAATGAATTACGGAACTTCAATACGATGACATATTATCAAACTTCAAGTTATCTCTCTCTCTCTCTCTCTCTCTCTCTCTCACACACACACACACACACACACACACACACACACACACACTAATAGTGTAAAATGTTTTCATTTTTATTTTTATTTATTTATTTATTTATGACAAATTTTCTATATGCATAATTATGTATATATATTGATTCATATATAGTCCAAGAGATCATGGCTAAAATCCGGGTGAACGAGGCCAAAAGGTTTGAAGGTTGATTCTTGTAGGAAAATGTCCCTAGTTACTGAAAACCTATTTCTTACGCGTCAAATCGTTTTCGATTTTTTAATCAGAAACAGTTTTTGAAGAAAAACCTCTGCAAATGTTAAATTTTGGTGTAAAAAATAAAAATTCCAGATTTTGAAGCATTTTGTGGCAAAAACAACACAAAAATGTTCATTCTATCTTTCATTGTGGACACATGATAGATTAAAATGCAAAACATCCTGACAGTTTTCCGATTTTGTGTCAAAATTTTAAAATAAGCGATAAAATCGATGCTGTAAACTGCGTTTTTATCATATCTACCGTCTTTCGATTCTTGTAAATCTGTTTGTTTATGAAATATGACAAACTATATATTTTTATAAAGCCTTGGTAGTGCTGTAGATAAAAATGTTACAAAACTTCGGAAATATGGAACCTTAATACCGTAGCAAATTATTATGTTTCCCCTACCCCAAAAATACGAAAATGTCAAAAATTCATTATTTTGGCCCATGCTTGCCGATAAGTGTTTAAAACAAATCATTATTGTTTGTTACATCTCCCGTCTGTTCCCGACATATTTATAAAACAATTATATGTAGAGTGCTTGGTGATTTTATATGAAAATTTGCACTTTTCATGTAACAATAGTTTGGAAAATGAGTTTTCATTAAATCATTTGTACTCTACTTCTTGTAATTTTGTTATATAGGCATTGAATCTCGAGATTTATATATTTCTGTATTGCCATGGTATATTTGAGTCTGACAACATAAAAAACTATCGGAAATACCGAAGTTTATAGACGAAACGGATAAATTTATTTCCCCTACCCCAAAATTGAAAAACATGTGAAAATCCATTTTTATGCAATATATGCCGATTTGTGTTTCTAATGAAGATTTCGAGCAAAAGTACCCGCAACAATGATAAAACAAGCTTCGAGGATTTTAAATATTTGTGAAATGCTTTAGCTTAAGGACAGATAGGACTAACTAATATAATAAAATTGCTTATTTTATTCATTTATATGTAAAATGCTGTAAGAAAAAAGGAGCTTTGCCTCTTGTATTTTTGTTATTTAGGCATTGAATCTCGACTGTTATCTATTGACGTAATTCCTTGACATATAACAGTCTAATTACACCAAAAACTGTCGGAAATAGCAAAGCTTGTAGATGAGGCGAATAAATTTATTTCCCCTACCCCAAAATTGCAAAAAATGTGAAAACCCTGTTTTAGCCAATATGTAACAATTAGTATTTCTAATGGAAGTTTCAAGCAAATGTGCATGTAAGAATGGAAAAAGAAGCTTGAAGGATACAAAATAATTTACAAAATGCATCATTTCAATGGCAGATTGGTCTAATTATTCATAGAAAAATGCCTACTTCTTTCATTTTCAATTCAATGTGCTATGGCAAAAAAGAATCTTCGCTGTTTGTATTTTTGTTATATAGGCATTGACTTTCAAATATCAGATATTGATTCAATGCGCTTACACTAAAATCATTAAAAACATGAAAATATTTCGGAAATGTCAATTTTGGTAGCTGTCATGAATCAATTGATTTCCCCGTCTCCAAAATATGAAAACATAGAAACCCTCTCCAGGCTAAGAAGTCATAGCTTACCTTTTTGCATTAGAAGAAGAAATATAAAAAAATTGTCATATGAATTCACAAAAGGGTATACTAGTATTTGAGGCATGTATGCAAATAATAGTACAAATGTAAGTGAACGGATATGTTTTCAGATTGGTAAAAAAGCAATGTCATGAACCATATGCATGCGTTTAAATTCTACTCTGTATTCATAGAATGACAAGAAGAACACTAGCAATTCGGTAAATTACTATACTTGAAAAGTTACAGTATGAATGCCGCATTTAAGTTAAGAAACATACTAGATCACAACTACAAATATAGAATACAGGGTCAAGTATGGAAAGTGAGGGTGAAAGGCACTGAATTTTATGTTGAACCACATTTGAATAAAACACATCGTAACTATTAAAACAACGACTGGACCCTCTGGCAAAAGACTAAAAGTCAACTGATAGAAATCCAAAATATTTGCAAATAAGACAATGCGCAAAAATAATTGTGTAAGTGTTACGCACTCTAAACATTTAAAATAATCAACACTTTGTCATTTGGAAGGCAGTGTCAGTCAGTCTTTGGACAAATCCTTAAAATCATCTTCAAAATTACAAACCATTTACTTGGACATGCATATAAATCTACATCCTTCCTCTTAAAATGATTAAAGACACATTAAGGTGACACAGGTCTGTTTGTCGAACAGTACCTGATGGGATGGCAGAGAGTGGTTACTATGATCAGCTCTTCTTTGGTTTCTGTTAATCTCTAACAATAAATTGGTTTGTTCAATTTCCTTCCAAACGGTCTGAATTGAAATGACTTTTCTTGTTACTACTTTCACTCTCAATTTTGATTTCACATGTGGTGACGAGGCGGTTACCCTTCCCGAGCACCCGGATTTTTCCCCTGCCAATGTTTACGTGTTTAACTTTGCCAGTTTTTTAACTTCGTTTTTGTTATTGTGATATAATAATTATGTTTGTGTTTATGTTTACTGATTTACACAGCGCATTTAATCAGTTCTCTATTGCCTCAATTCAAAAATGTTTTTTATAACATTGATCTCTTTCTATTTGTCAGTTGAACACTTTACTCATATCATCATACCCATTGTTCCATCGATCTTTGCAACTCCGGTAATGTTAGCAATTCACTTTTCAATCCGTCCTTTGCTGTCCATATCTACTTATTTTAGCTAAAACATAAGTATCTACGGGGTTTATATTCTCAATCCGAAAGCATTTCTTATATCCGTGATTCTCCTTTTTTCTGGTTTTCTATGACCTCGGCTATATTATGTAGTAGTGTTTACCTATTATTCGTGATTATATGGCAAAAGAAGTTTACTAAACCATATTTGTTATTACTAAAACCCCGTTTATCAAAGATTGCAGCCACATTTTACATAACTTTGCAACTTTTTTCTGGTGCCATCATTTTATTAAGAATTGACCTAATGTACATTTCAGTCTCTGCTCAAAAACTTGTATTCTTAAAAGAACGTGGCACTGGGCACCTGGTAACAGGCTTAAGGTTGAAAGGTGTCCAATACCACTTTGTTTTATCATTATAATATGGCCAGGCAATTTGTGATGTGATAGCTATTAATAATTCCTTTAAAAGATACAAAGATGGAGTTATTGGACATAGAAATTTTGTCAGTTTGAAGTGAAATTGAAAATTTTACGGAGTGTCAGACTTTTTAAAATAAGATTTAATGGAGACCGACAATGTACATTAGGTCACTTCAAAATTAAATGATTCCACAAGAATAAATTGCAAAGTTTTGTAAAATGTGGCTACAATCTTTGATAGACGGGTTTTGGTAATAATGAATATGGTTTAGAAAGCTCATGGATCTGATTGAACTTTATCGAATGGAGATATGTCTTATAAAACCCAATAGCTTATATAAAACCATAACCAGAAATGCCTTACACTAAGTTTTACCATATTTTAATATTATGTTTCACTAGAGATGACATTATTTGCAATTATTTTTTATAGTATTAGGTTGTTCGAAAAGATATGTGTATTCTTAATTTTTCACACGTGGCGGGTGTAATTGCTAAACAGGAGGTGCTTAAGGAGCACCCCGCCAAATTTGCTATTTTGGAAGATTTTACTTTTGTGGTGATTGTGATCTTGACAAGGATTGGTATGTTTGTTTTTGATTTTCAAGTTTAAATATGAATATTTCATAATTTCTTTCCTTAATTTAAAAAAAAATCATTTTGCTATGACTTTGAATCATTAAAACATAATTGTTGCATGGACACTTGCTTAAAACCTTCATCAAAAGCATACATGGCCTAAAAAGTTTTTTTTCACAATTTTGGGGTAGGGGAAATAAATTTATTGGCCTTATTTACAAGCTTTGCTATTTCCGACAGATTTTGGTGTTATTAGACTTTATATGTCAAGGAATTACGTCAATAGATAACAGTCGAGATTCAATGCCTAAATAACAAAAATACAAGAGGCAAAGCTCCTTTTTTCTTACAGCATTTTACATATAAATGAATAAAATAAGCAATTTTATTATATTAGTTAGTCCTATCTGTCCTTAAGCTAAAGCATTTCACAAATATTTAAAATCCTCGAAGCTTGTTTTATCATTGTTGCGGTACTTTTGCTCGAAATCTTCATTAGAAACACAAATCGGCATATATTGCATAAAAATGGATTTTCACATGTTTTTCAATTTTGGGGTAGGGGAAATAAATTTATCCGTTTCGTCTATAAACTTCGGTATTTCCGATAGTTTTTTATGTTGTCAGACTCAAATATACCATGGCAATACAAAATATATAAATCTCGAGATTCAATGCCTATATAACAAAATTACAAGAAGTAGAGTACAAATGATTTAATGAAAACTCATTTTCCAAACTATTGTTACATGAAAAGTGCAAATTTTATATAAAATCACCAAGCACTCTACATATAATTGTTTTATAAATATGTCGGGAACAGACGGGAGATGTAACAAACAATAATGATTTGTTTTAAACACTTATCGGCAAGCATGGGCCAAAATAATGAATTTTTGACATTTCGTATTTTTGGGTAGGGGAAACATAATAATTTGCTACGGTATTAAGGTTCCATATTTCCGAAGTTTTGTAACATTTTTATCTACAGCACTACCAAGGCTTTATAAAAATATATAGTTTGTCATATTCAATGCATAAACAACAGATTTACAAGAATCGAAAGACGGTAGATATGATAAAAACGCAGTTTACAGCATCGATTTTATCGCTTATTTTAAAATTTTGACACAAAATCGGAAAACTGTCAGAATGTTTTGCATTTTAATCTATCATGTGTCCACAATGAAAGATAGAATGAACATTTTTGTGTTGTTTTTGCCACAAAATGCTTCAAAATCTGGAATTTTTATTTTTTACCAAAATTTAACATTTGCAGAGGTTTTTCTTCAAAAACTGTTTCTGATTAAAAAATCGGAAACGATTTGACGCGTAAGAAATGGGTTTTCAGTAACTAGGGACATTTTCCTACAAGAATCAACCTTTAAACCTTTTGGCCTCGTTCACCCGGATTTTAGCCATGATCTCTTGGACTAATATGGAGCCAAAAATAGTCCAGGGGATTGAACATGTACATGCGTCTTCCATAGCTAAAATCGTTTTTCAGGCAGTAATGGGCTTGTATGTACACTTCATTGATAACGAGTTTGCGCCTGCATGCGGCTCTCCTGATCATGAAAAGAACGAATTTATTATACACACATGATGCTTACTGAAGTTACGGCTTAAATTTGCAGCCACAACTGATTTTAGATTTTTCCACAAAAATTGAAATCGTATATGAACCAACAATCTCTCTTTTCATATAAGAGTTATGCATATTTATGATACCATTACACCTGTTGTCTTTTGATCATCTGCTAACAGATTATACAAGCACTTTGTCACCAAGTGAAATGTACTTTGGCGATTGAGTCGGTTTCAATTTTTTTTTCAGAAGTGTATCGGCCTTTTGCCGAGTCAGTTTTCAGTTGCACAGTAAAGAGAACACATATTTTTATCACGCCTACGAATCGAATCACTGACTATGAAATTGCAATATTGGATTATACACCAAACTTAACAACATAAACATAAATAATAAATAATTTATCCTTGTATTACAATTTTCCACAAAAAGTAACAGATGACGAATTGATTATAAAGTATGTATAATAATAAAACAATATGACCCATCAAAATCAGTAAAGCGTGGATTTAAGGTATGGAATTATTATATTTGTTTATACCAGAATTTTATACAAAATACATCTAACACAAATGTCATATAGGTTGATAAATAATCTGAATTCGATTACGTTATAACTACTATAAAAATATCGCATAATTGTGAACACATTCATTTTGCTGTTACTTTATAACATTAAATTGATTCTGGTTCAAAACATGCTGTTATTATAGTAACGAAAGAATGCAGATCGCATTATACTATGAGTGAGAGAGTCAGTGTGTGTGTGTGTGTGTGTGTGTGTGTGTGTGTGTGTGTGTGTGTTTTCAACAGAATTCAAAATAAATCAAATTTATCAAGGAGTGCCTCAGACAGGAATTTACACAGTGACCAGGTAATTATATATAACCTGCTAGCTGCCAGTTTATAAAATCCATAAAACAGTATTTCACATTTCTTGGTTAATTATTCTTCCATCATAATAACTACAATAATTCATTTTTACATTTTATTGTATTTTGTTATTTTCGCATTATATACATTTGTTTCGTATGTTTATGAATATTATAATTAACCCACCAATCCACCACAATTTAGATATAAGTGGTAAATGGGAATCACCATATCCGTTTGTCCGTCCGTTCGACTCTCTGTCCGTTTAAAATTGTGTCCGCCCATACCTTACACACACAAATGGATTTTGTTCATTTATTATTTATTTATTTCCTCTATAAAAGAGATATTACATTATTACATACATGTGTGTGTTAACATATATACATGAATAATACTAAACGTCAAAAGTTTAACACAAGAAAGAAGAACTTGAAACTAAATAAAAAAATGGTACATGTTTACGTATTTATTGGCGAACATCGTTTATCAAAGCAGTAGCAGTGCGTCCGGGTAAACTAGTGGACTCCAGATTTAGTCTTACGCTATTTTCTAACGTGAAATCCGTTTCACAACATAATTAATTATCATCTACAAAAACACAATCTAACATAGTTGGTGTTGTAATAAAACTATAACCTTCTCCAGTACTTACTGGACTGGAGTTTGCTGAAGTAAATTTAATAGAACTAAAAAGATACCTAGTATGTTACATTTATAAGCATTACATTGTCTTTGTCTTTGACCCGATAACCACATGTTGGTTGTATTTGTCTATAAGGTGTTGTATAACATTTTTGTACAATTCAGTAGTTAAGTATCACTATCAGCTGTGTCAGTCGCATACCTTCCACACCTAAAATGGATTTTGCTGAAACTTGGAACAAATATAAACCAATATAGGACGATGTGTCACATACTATAGTTAGGCATGCAGGTCATAGGTCAGAAGATCATATACTTGTTGGGACGGGGGTTGATGTTCCATTTGCGTTTTGTGTTTAAAGTTTGAGTGCCTCATAGACAGTAATTTACACAGTAACCAGGTAATTGCAAGCTGCCAGTTTATAAAATCCATAAAACAGTATATCACATTTCTTGGTTCATTATTCTTTACCGAAGAAAGAGTTCACTTATCCAATTTGCATATCCGCCATATTTGATGTTGATTAACCATTTATCTTAATGACTCGTTATAGTATATAATTTAAATTTGGCGCCATACAGAACTTGCACCAAGTGTTGGAACAAATCTCTGCTATATTATTTAACCCTACACCGGTACAAAAACCATAGTCTTGTTTTTATAAAAATATTTTAAATTTTCAAGGTTCCTTTTAACTTTTAATTTACGAAGCGACGTCATTCTATATATAGCTATGTAACAGATATTCAGTTTTGACATAATTGCAAATTGTGCTTAAATTTGGCTCTATTTTTCAAACCATAACCACATGATCCCTATCGATTAACCGCTTTGATCATGGAGACCTGGTAAATTTTATCCGTCACATGCCAACCTTTTCACCGTAGCTTTCAATTTAAGGGTCCCTTCTAATAACAAAAATCGAAAAGTGAAGAATTTTGAAACTTTAGGGGAAAACGCTGAAACCAACATTTAAACTTTCGGAATAAAATCAACTCGATTGCAAAATTCATAAAGACACCGGTTATCAATTGTATAGAGGGGTCAAAGAAGGGGCTAGACTGTCAAACTAACTTATTTGGCGATAGAGGTGTTGTACACCTCTGGTTTTCATATCTTTCCGGGAACAAAGCTTTGCGATCACGTGACCATAAAAGGATATGAATATTTATGAGGAGCGAACTGTTTCTTCGATGCTATCATACATAATAACTACAATAATTCATTTTTACATTTTATTGAATTTTGTTATTTTCGCATTATACACGTTTGTTTCGTATGTTTATGAATATTATAATTAACCCACCAATCCACAACAATTTAGATATAAGTGGTAAATAGGAATCACCATATCCGTTTGTCCGTCCGTTCGACTCTCTGTCCGTTTACAATTGTGTCCGCCCATACCTTACACACACAAATGGATTTTGTTCATTTATTATTTATTTATTTCCTCTATAAAAGAGATATTACATTATTACATACATGTGTGTGTTAACATATATACATGAATAATACTAAACGTCAAAAGTTTAACACAAGAAAGAAGAACTTGAAACTAAATAAATAAATGGTACATGTTTACGTATTTATTGGCGAACATCCGGGTAAACTAGTGGATTCCAGATTTAGTCTTACACTATTTTTAACGTGAAATCCGTTTCACAACATAATTATCATCTACAAAAACACAATCTAAGTACTGGAGAAGGTTATAGTTTAATTACAACACCAACTATGGCATAGTTGGTGTTGTAATAAAACCATAACCTTCTCCAGTACTTACTGGACTGGAGTTTGCTGAAGTAAATTTAATAGAACTAAAAGATACCTAGTATGTTACATTTATAAGCATGTCTTTGACCCGATAACCACATGTTGGTTGTATTTGTCTATAAGGTGTTGTATAACATTTTTGTACATTCAATAGTTTAGTATCACTATCAGCTGTGTCAGTCCCATACCTTCCACACCTAAAATGGATTTTGCTCAATGTTGGAACAAAGGACGACGTGTCACATACCATAATTATTATGAAGGTCATAGGTCAGAAGATCATATATTTGTTGGGACGGGGGTTTCTAGGTCTCCAAAGATGTTCTATTTGTGTATGTGCTTAAAGTTATTATTAATACGAATTCAATTCAATCAATTCAGAATTTTCGACGTAGAATTTATTACTACAAAATAAGGTTTATTGATTTTTAAAATAATTAAAATGATTAGTTCTAGGGTTGAATGTTCTTTTAATCGTCGTTTAATTATCTCAATGAAAATCATACAGATGCCTTAAAGTAAACTAATGCATCAAAATCAATTTATAGATTCCGGGCGTTATTTCAGTTAATTTTAAATTTTATACTCTAAGATTTGCTTTTATAAAATACATGTTATTAGAAAACAAGAAAACAAAGCAAACATTTCCAAAATGGTATAAGGATAAGAAATATAACCAGTTTAGGTATTCTAGAAGCTTTTACACTTACTGGATGCTGTAATAAATGTAGAAAACCGCTGCCACCAATTGTAATAAATGTGGGTCCGCTGCTACCCGGTAATGGATGTGGAATAACTGCAGTCACTACACTATAAATATTATACTTAATAATAGTGCTAGACACTATAAGTTGGTTTGGTTAGCTCAGAATAACATACACGTGAAATAAGTTTAAAAATAGATTTATTAAATAATCAAACTGTGGCTTCAGAAACAATAAATTATAATCACCTGTGTCTCGAGCGCAAGAGTCAGGGGAATAATGAGCAGTTGCCCTGGGGGTTCAAGGAACATTTGCCCTCTGCTGATCAATAAACATTCGCTCTGTGGGACAGGGAGATCAAGGAGCACTTGCCTTCTGTTGATCGATGGGCCTAAGTTGCCCTTGGACAACTTGCGTCCGAGACGTTTAAATAAGTGAGCTTGTGCTCTACACTTTACAAGTACAATAATTCCAAAAATATCGGCAAGACAATTACCTACAAAAATGCCGATTTACCGTATCAAAAATAGTATTATTATTATATTATAAAAGAATAATACAAGTCGTTACAAACAAGAAAACTAGCCTTTACGTGACATAAAAATAACCCTTCCGAGTGTCACTCAGACAAAGTGTTAAAAATCCCCAAATATCGAAATTCCCAAAATAATAATAAAATAAAATGGAGAGCAAAATAAACTAAATATTTCCCAAAAAAAAACTAAAATATAAAGTGAAGCCTTCGCTTCTAAATCCCCAAAACCAAGTAACTATAATTAAAACAAAAGTACTGACTCGACCGCAGACAGTACAAATTTCGAATGCTCTCTCTAACGCAATGACGTCATGACCTTTTATACTTCGTAAAAGTACAAAAATAACCTCTCAAAGTAAAACCTTGAGTTCGCGTACTTCCCGGGTATAAAATACATTATACAAACTCATATTATTGATCAGAATAAACTGAAATCAATAATAACACCAAAATAAAATATAAATCACACAATATGAATAAAACTTCGGCACCGCGGCTTATATTCACAATAATAATTGCTGTCGTCAGTTTCTACGTCATTCACGTGAACGTTCCCGGCAAACTGATTTACACTGGATACGATTAAAATATACATAGGGTGACGTTTTCTACAGGTTAGACTTTCATTACAAATATATTTATGCAGATTAAACTTTGCGATACTTTGTTAATTTACAATTATAAATATTTACATAATAAACAACGATATGCGGGTTCAGTTTCACAACAGATGCCACTTAACCTTTATATCAAATGTCAGTACAAAGCAAGATGTGTTTTAATATTATTATTATTATTATCAATTTACATTATGGATCTTAGAGACAAAGGACACCGTGCTTTCAAATACACATTAGCTATTTACATTGATACTCTAGGTTTCCACAGATTTAAAATCATTAGTAGCCAAATTTCCAAAATGTGTTTAAATGTAGTCCTTTTTTAAGTATTTTCCCACAAATTTGCTACCAGGAATGGACCCATAGAATACTTGAATTAAAATAATTTCGTGCTTCAAACAATAGCCTGGCGTTGCTTTAATATATAAGAAAGTGCGAAGGGGCCTACATAATTAAACACAAACATGCCGATTCATGTCCGATTCCATAAAACCTGGTAAAGCTATAGTCTTCAGAATATTATCAACTGAAAAATACATATACATGTAATTAACAAAACCCAGTGTAACCAAGACCACGACACAATACAAGTAAAAAGCTGAACAAGACTAGAAAACCATGAATGACAAGTAATGATATCAACACAGGGTCCTACTAATGGGACCAGTGACACAACACTGCAAAAAACTCCATAGGGCTAGCAGTAGCAACAAGTTTTCCACAAAAAATTATATATATATTTTTGAGTACAACTGAAAAATATTAAAGCAAGTGACAACTTGTCACTAAAGAAATTCAAAACAAAATTGCAAAAATTACTATAGTTGGAAAAAGTTTGAGGCAACAACAAAAAGGGAAATGGACATTAAGAATAGAATCAACTAGAGCTGAATTAACTAAAAGGAAACAACATAATGTAATGGGAGGAAAATATTAAACAGTCACAATACACTGTCAGACAAATATCTTGTAAATTTAATAAACTTTTGACGTGATTGGTTGTTGACAGATTGCGGGAAACATTTACCGAGTAACGCTTGACACTATGAATCCTTTGTATGCATTTTGAACATATGTTCGATGCATAAAGCGCATCTACAAAACATGATCGTTGAACACCATGATAGATGACGTATAAGACCAACACCAATTGATATCAGTAGAAGAAGATTTGAACAAAATCTTCATAAACGAAACTATGAAACTATTCAATAATTTTTTAAAGGACCTTCAACAACATCATCAACACAACAAAACAATAACATTATATTCAAACCCATATGGTGTAATTAGGAGATGCTAGTGCGTGTCATCCGACCCGCTGGTAAATAAAGACAAAGAACTTTATAAAGCTAGGTTAAAAACAGTGAAAGAAGTACTAGTTAGAGTCATCAACTATAAAAGCAAAAAGCGTATTTGTTGCAAAAATTAAATGTGTGATTTAGGTAAGGCGAGAGAACATGTTTTTAATAAGTAATGCCATGTAAAATACTTTATATTATGTAAACATGAAATTTACACACGTATTGTGCATTTGAAGCTCTTTATGAAAAATGTGAAGACTATTATTTTTAATGTCGTTTTTCTTTCTTTTTTTAGCAGAAATATACTTGTTTTTCCTGTTTAATCCATTTTCGACCAAATTTCACGAAATAAATAAATTATTAGTTGAAGACTATAGAAAAGCTATATCTCAAATTTGATTTTCGCTCCAGTCATGTGTTTTAGAAAATGTTACTGGATTAGGTGTTTTCAGTCAAAAGGTAATAAATCCCCGAATATAAACAAACCAACACGGGTTATGATATGAACATTTTATATCAATTTTGATAATTTGCACTAAATTTCGGGGAAAAGTGCGTCATAATTTTTTAGAATAACTGTAGACAATAATTTTGGACGGAAGGAAAAAAATCGAATCTACTATCCGTCTCTTTCTTGGAAAGGCTGGAATAACAAAGCGAGTTGCTTACAAATGAATTTTTGACCCAGGAGTATTAGTGTAAGCCTAGGTTTATCAATGCTCTCAAAACGTTTTAAGGCCGTCATCACAGTATTAATATAAGTATGCTGTCTTTGTATCCAAAATTACCCTGGGTATATGTCCAGGATTGCCTTGGATATATTTGACGTCTCATAGTTCCATGTTCCTTTCACACAATTTTGATTACACACGTGACGGGTGTAGCTAGCTAAACAGGAGGTGCTTACCCTTCTGGAGCACCCGGCCTCACTTCCCTGGTGGAAGTTCACGTGTCTAACCTAACTTGTCAGTTCCAAAGTTTTTACTTTGCTTCTGGATTGTGATTCGGAAATGGATAAGTATGTTTGTTTTTGATTAAGTACTTAGTTCCATTTTCCTTTGCTAATTTGACTACACACATGGCGGTTGTAGCTAGCTAAAGAGGATGTGTTAACACTTCTGGAGCACCCGGTCTCACCTTTCGGAAGTATATGTGTTTAATTAAATTTGCCACATTCAAAGTCTTTACCATGTTTTGGGATTGTGATTTAGATATGGGTTGATATGTTTGTTTAGAGGTTTTTTATCTGCTTCATTCACATTTCATTGTTTTTATGAATTGTAATTATGAGTTTTTGCAATGGAAAATTCCGTTGTATTGTCTGTGTGTACTCACATAATCATAATATTGTGATAACATTGATTTAATATGGTTGACATTTCACATCAAAGTTTATATAATGAAGATTACTTGTGGTTGACATTTCACATCAAAATTTGTTAAATGAAGATTTCTTTTTAAATTAAAATTGCTTAAGGATATGATAACTCAATTTTGAAACTATAAGATACACAAGCAATGTAACAAAAATGAACTTGATTAAAGGTAATCATAACAACTTTTTCAAGATAATATGGAGTATGATATATGCAAAATATTTATTAAAATGTCAATAAATATATTTTACGTATGTAAGATGGTGTGTGTGTGTGTGTGTGTGTGTGTGTGTGTGTGTGTGTGTGTGTGTGTGTGTGATATTGAACTACTAGTGATTCTTTTTACAAGTGAATGCACACTGTTTACGGAGTTAATGGAAATATGCTGGATTTATGACGTTTTAGCCATATATCTAATGCAATAATATTCCATTTGGGATTATTTATTCACCAGAAGTGATAGTAATTCCATAGTTTATTATTTTCAATACACCCGTGTAAATAAATCCTGACGGAGTATGTCAGTGTTTCGATATCCATATAGATAGTTTTTAAAGATAACTTGTTTGATCTAACATTAATCTCAATTGGATTGATTTATATAAATAAAGAGTAAAATAACGATGCTTTAGTATCTGTTAAACAAATATAATAGTATTTTTATATGCTAAATGAAATCCAAAGCTTCGATTTTATAGGACTGGAGACATTAATTTGAGTACACATGTCTGGTTAAGTTGCGTACAAAAAAATTGTTGCACCAGGGATATTGCAAGCTGAGGCTGCTTATCAGGACCCTCAAAAAGTGTTATGACCGTCATCACAGTAGTGTTAAGTATGACGCTCTGGATATATTGACGTCCAGTAGTTCAATGTCCCATTCACTCATTTAAACAAGTTACGAATGTAGCTACGAGCGTAGCTAAACAGGAGGTACTTACCCTTCCGGGATTACTTCTCGTTCATGTGTTTAACCTAATTTGTCGGTTTCAAAGGTTTTACTTTGTTTCTTGATTGTGATTCGGACATAGATAAGTATGTTTTAATCTTAAAATTTCTTGAAGCTCAAAAACATGGCATCATGACTTGATTGTTAATACATAATTACCTCGAACAGGGCGTAACTGTTTTACTATGCTCTAGACAAGTATGTTTTGGACACATAGTGTAAAGTCAACTACATGGGCCAACTTTTCCTCATTAAGCTTGGTTTACTGCATTTATCGCTAAAGTGACGTTTGTGTGCGTGAGATGTGTTACATCAAAATGAAACGTACCAAGCCATGTCAAAATCACAATCCAAAGTTTAGAAAAACTTATAAACTGGCAATCTAAGTTAAACACGTAAACTTTAACCAGGCAAGTGAGGCCGGGTGCTCCGGAAGGATAAGTACCCCTGTCTAGCAAGCTACACTGGTCTGCCACGTCCGCAATCAAAATCGAAAATGAACGTAACATGAAAGTATAGGTCCTCAAATATATATCTAGGGTAATCTTAGATATCTTAATTTTGATTGAATTAGACATAAAAAATCTTAAAAGTGATATAGATAATGATAAAAATTCTTTACGAAAACAATTTTATAAATACAAGCAAAAGTTCTCATGGACATAATGTAATCATTTCAAAGCATTTCAGCTTTATCCCTACTAAGCTGATTAGCCAAGTGGATTATGTTATGTTGACTTGATCTTTGTTACAGATTCTTTTAAAGGTCAAAATTTATCAATTTTGTATTTCGCATTACAATGGGTAGAATAGTCAATATTGATGTGTCTGACGGTTTCCCACACCTTACATTTACCTGTATACACTAAAACCTTACCTGAACGAACTGCTAATACTCGGTAGTTTCCGACACCGCTCGTAACTTTCCGGCGACCAAATTGATGACGTACATGGTGTTAAGCTGCTGAGGAAAGACACATACCTATATATGTATCCATATATTACATGTGGGTTTGTGTGGCGTTTTGAAGGGTTTTAAAGTTTGACTTCAAGTCAAAATGATATATTTTGTGAAGTTTGGAGATAATAAAACAATGACATGATTTTTTCCACAAATTTCAGAACAAATTAAAGCCAGATTTACACAAGTCCTTTATGCAGCTTTCTAGTTGTTTTGAATGTATTCAGATTAAATATTACGAGATAAGTCAGAAAAATATGAGTGGTATAATCATTTAAGACAATTCAAATTATTATGAATGAATTCAGTCAAATAAATAGATTTTAAACAATTTTAATTTTCAAAATTAATTTAATTCTGTAATTCAATCAGTTCACACGTTCAAACAAAGACTTGTATGTCTTGTTCAAATTAACCAATCTAATTTAACTTTAATTTTTCGATTTTCAGAATCCATCAAAAATGACAAATAACATTTACCGGGTATATCATAAAGATAATCACACGTGTCAAATAATGTTGCTTAATAAGGTAACTCTGTTGATTACAGGTGGTATATGTCTACTTGTTGGGTGTTTCCCAGTGTACTGTAGCATATTGATAATCTCTTAATTACTGGTATGTTAAGGGTGTAAATCACGCTTTGAACGATATTAATATATTGTGAATAAATGAAAGAAAGTTACACTCGAGTTTTGAGTCCTTAGTTAGTCGAGCATAATCCCACTGGTATCACATTTTGACAAAGTTATTATCATCCCATTTCACTTAAAGCGTAATAAAATTATTATATGAAATTTTTCATTTTATTTTTTTATTTCATCATGAAAACAGTGAAAATAAATGAGAATGATCAGTACTCCATCGGAAAATATCAACAAATATTTAAAAATAACATTACGCACTGACGTAAACTTCAATTTTCATTATTATTATTATTATTATTATTATTATTATTATTAAACTTACTGCAAATAAGGAATAGGATGTTTGCTTTTAATAATAATCATTATCATTATCGATTCTATTCTACAACGAATGACGCAAATGAATTTTTAATTATTATGTAAAATTTCATTCAAGCGTTTTCTACAGTATGACATTTTGTATACAAATCAATTCCTCAAAGACAACTTTTCATTTTCATTTTAAGGTCTGCAGACACAGAAGGCTTATTTATATCTTATTGGAGAATCTTTTTTCTTTTATTTCAGAACATAGAAATTGGATCTAGGTAAATATTTTATTTTTAGTTCATAAATCTATTTTGTACACAAATTAAAATTGATACAAGTATACAATTTGTAAAAGAAAGTCAATCATTAGACTTTTCCTTTTACAAATTGTAGTTCATTTTTCATTAAATACCAATTACTGCAGGCACAGAAGGTTGAGTTTTGAAAACAACGATATTTATTTCTTATTGGGCTTATTGGGGAATGTTTTATTTCAGGAAAAGGAATTCGATATAGGTAAATATATTATATTTAGTGCATAAATCTATTTTGTACACAAATTTAATTTGATACAAGTAAACGATTTGTAAAAGAAAAAGTGAATTAACAGACTATTCCTTTATTACCTTAATTATGTAATTTTTTTCAGTATTACTACCACACTATTACGGATGTATTCTTTTGATATTCCGATATCACAAAATCTCCTTTGAAAATAATTTCCAAAATGTATAACACTGGTGGAAACAAATAATGAATTTAACCATGAGTGTGATGCCATTAATCTATGTAAAAATTATGTATTATAACAATTTTTTGAGTATTGTTATTGTTAAAATTTTATAACTGAAGAGCTCAATGGCCTAAGCTAGAGTATGGGGAACATGGGGAGGCCTACAAAAATTGGCCGTAAAAAATTAATGCATTCCTATTTTAGTTTTTCAAAATTTTACACAATTAAACTTTTTATTACATATATTTGTTCTAGAAACACCGAAAAGCGCATTTTTACAAAAATTCTTCAAAATAGATTTGACAAAGAAAACCAACAACATTTGCTTATGGCCAAGTGGTACAAATGGGCACTATCCTACAAGTTTCTGATTTTTTTTCCATATCTGTAAAACTTTTTGAGACGCATCTGAAAATGTAAAAAAAATATAGGGTCACCTTTTTACTTTTTTAGCTATAATGCGTCAAAAATGTCAAAAAGGTCGGGATTTTAACATAGGATTAATGGGAAATTGCATTTTTTCAGGCTCTGAAAAATTGGGAAAAGTGTAGCAAAATAACAGATTGTCCTACAAGTTTTTGAAAAACTAACATAATGTAGTTCTGAATTTAAATTTTCTGAAATCGTAAAGACATATGTCACCTTGCTTGATAAAACTTTAAAGACGAAATTTGATGCGAAAATATGACCAAAATTAACAATAACGTCATGATTTCTGACGATATTGCTAAAGGATCGGCAAACTTGCAAAATTTAAAGTTATCGTGTCGTAAACTAGGAGTGTTGTGTTTGTGCTACTCGCTGTAATAGTAAATACATTAATTTTATTATTTGTATATAAATTACTTCATCAATTAGATAATTTATATTCCCAGTCACTATGGAATAATAATTATGATAGAAATAATAATATCCAGAAACATTTTTACTTCCAATAGCAGAAGAACAAGGCCTTATCATCCGAATTAAGGGTCAATGATGATACTTCGAAAATGCAAGAACAAGGGCCATTAAGAGTCAAGGAAATATTATCAATAGCTACATTTAAATCATGAAAAAGATATTAAACTATTGAGACAAAATCTTGACATGAGTGAAGAAATCATTATAATTTAAATCGTTTTACCTGGCCAAAGTGAGTTACTGTTCAAAAGCCACCGAGCTCGAAAATACGTCACTCAGAAATTCCGTATGCAATTCTGCAGATACACCCGTATTTCGGTATAAATTTTCATGACGTCATTGCAAATAAATTTTAAAAGTCATAGTGTATGAAAAAATATGAAAATCTTTAATTTTTAAAATCTGAAAGAATTTTGAAAATCGAAACAATATTAAAAAGATATCATCAATTAAGTTTTGTCTTTATCAATTGAAGGTATAAAAAGGCAAATCTTCAGTGAATCACTGGTATCTGTTGAATTTATCCGTGTATCGTATTTATGATACTTTTCTTGTATATTTTCATTAATATTTTTAATCGATAGATATTAAGTATTTCATACCCTGCAAGATATTTATCAAAAATATTACAGTCCCTTTAAGTTAGGACTTAGAAAAATACCATCAAAGTGCATAGATTTGTACACGCCGTGAGTAACGTCAGCATCCATTTGTACCACTTGGCCTTGAACTTTCTTATTTTACCACTAACGTTTATTTATTTTGTTCTTTATTTATTCAGACCAATGGTATTTATCTCAGGGGAAAGTAAAAATAAAAAAAAATGATAATTGAGAAATTGTCTTTTTTTTTAACATAAATGCTCCAATATTTGCATGGACCTGTAAATAAAATAGTGCAATACCATATGTTTTTCTTCCAAAATCACTTTTTATTGTCAGATTTCCAAAACTTACTCAAAAAGGTAAATGTGGAATTATATTCCGTCTAGTGTTGTAACATTAACCTGGAATAATATGTAATTGAAATCAGGAATCCTCAGAAGAGTACATCATTTAGAGGTTTGGTTTTTCAGATTCTGTACTTGTATATTATTTTTCGATTCAAGATATGAATAAAATAAAGTAGTACTTTTGATTTAGAACAGGTAAGTACAATTGCTATCGTGACGAAGTATAAATGTGGAGCGAAATGGAAAGCCCTGTTCTAAATCTAGAAACAGCAAGACAATACGACAGTTGAGATTGTCTGAAAGTTTTTCATTAAATTTGTTGTTTTGCACGATACCATATGACCACCATATTTTTGGTGCTAAAATAGCTATAGGGATTTAAATAATTTTGTTTTGAAAAATAAAGCGACCAATCTTTATATACGTTGCGACAGTACCGAGAGCTGCTTGTCATAAAATTTTCATATAATTACGCATACAAATGTGAATTTGAAACGTCCAAGACGAAAATATGGTTCAATTTAATCTTCTGTTATATATTTTAAGGAAAATATCAGATTTGACAACAAAAATATCCAGACAGAGAGTAAGGCTGCCTAGGGAAGTGTACGAAAATTGATAGATTTAAACGTAATGATGCTAGAAAATAACTCGTTGCCAAACGACACAGGAAACGGAAACACGTCATCATCTTACAAGATTGCAGGTTCCGTCTCGATAATTATAACGTTATTAGACTGTGTATATATCTGATCGGCATAATTGGAAACGTAATAGTAGTGTTTGTTATAATACGGAACAAAACAATGCGAAGTCCTACATTTTTGTGCATTGGGTCATTGGCTACAGCAGACTGTATATTTCTTTCCAAATCATTGATGTATATTATTTGCATAGTTGGATATCTTGAAATTGAAAACTATCGCAAGAAAAAGAATTGCATCCCTCACTTTTTGTATTATTATAACATTAATATTTTATGGATCTTTGGTAATGGGGCTTATATATCGTCTGCGTTTCATGTGGTAGTATTATCAATCATACGATACATCACATTAGTTCATCCTTTAAAATCACGATATATTCTTACAAAGTGCAGAGTAACAACTGTGATCGTATGCGCTTGGTTATTTCCATTACCGTTTGCAATATGCCAAGCTCTTCTCAAAGATGAGGTTTCTAACACAGCACAGTGGGTAGTTTCGTATACAGTTCCAGTGGTACTAATTGCGTTTCTTCATCTTCGAAAGCTATTTATTATCAAAAGGACCTCTTTATCAATCACTCGTAGCGATGTGGTGAAAATGAACATTCTGATAATTACAATCATTTCAACGTTTACTCTGCTTCCGCTTCCGTGGAACGTTTTGAAACTAGTTTTCTTTTTCTATCAACCGGAAGTTGTGACTTACGATCATTGGCAGATATGTGGTCTATTGTTGATAACAAATAATTGTTTAAACCCGATATTGTACGCCTTTATTTCGTCGCCATTCCGAAAAAGACTAGAAACAATTATTAATTCTATTAGGACGAAATGCCACTGTTTAAAAACTAAGACAGCTATACCAATAAGCGTTTCGTATAACATGGACTCGTCTTGTCCAAGAACAATTTCAGTGTATTCAATACAGACACAGGCATAATCGTTTTATTATTATGCATATAATTTTTATTATTACAAATGTGTAACAACGTACGATCAAGAAGAAATTATCATAAACGTAAAGAAGGCTCAACAAACGATCATCACGAATAAATGCCCCAAAAGAAACCTTTAAACATAAAGAAAACTTGAATATTAACTTGAATATTATCAACAAATAATAATTTCTGGAGCAACCGTACTCTTTTTTCTGGTGGACATTCACAGGTTTTACCTATTTAGCTTATCCATATGGGATTGTAATTTGTAAAATCGGTATGGTATTTTTGAGTATAAGATAATAAGTCTTAATAATGACAGGGAAAAAATGTCCTTAAACTTCAACCATTATTTCCAAAAGTTAATGTTTTTGACTTTTTATCATAATGTCTTATTCTAAAAGCAAATTGTATCTTATATAGGCTTTGAGGCTACAAAAATTGAATTTCTTTTAATTCAAGTTTGCCTGATAAATGTAAAATCTCGTCATTAATATTATGAAATTGAAAGGTTTATATTTTTGAATAATCTTCGGAATTCCAAATACAGCACCTTTAGGGTCTATTTCAAACGGTTTACTTCTATTGATTTTGGCGAAATCTTTAAAATTTCAATGGATCAACTACTAATCCACACTCACAAAAAATGAATAATAGTTTCTGGTTCTGTATTACAAAAACGAGCATTTTTCCATCGTTTGTATACCGTTTTTTTTCAAAAATAAATTAACTCCAATAATTTTTTGTAAATTTTATATTGAAAGCACTGGAGAGATGTATTGCGTTTAATGTAAAAAGGGAGGTAATAAATATTATTTATTTACTTTGAGTCTTAGTTTAATGTATTCGACCATTTGCTGTCACATATCGTGTTTCTATTGTCAGTGAAGGATAAATACATAATTTTTGCTTCTTTTTGTGATTTTAAATTTCTTTTAACTGAATTGGTATAAATGAAGCTGATTGAAAATCGATTAATTTAAGTATTTTTAACTATGATAATGCATCTTTAACAAATTCTAAAACACTGTTATATTCCAGAAAGTTGGTTTTTACATCATATACTCTTATAAATTCCTCATATGTATAGAATAGTTCGTCCGTTTTCAGTAAGTCCAAAACAAAGATACTTTTTACGACACATCTATCAAATTGATATGACTTGTTTCCTATTTTAAAACACGAATTATTTCAATACAGCTTGTGAAAATATCTGACAATATTTTTGTTTTTTTCTAATTCATTCAAACCATGAAATACATCTGCCTTAAATTGTTTTTATACCTGTGGCTGGCTTTTTGATAGTCAGATCCCCAAAAATAATTTTATAAATATCATAATAACATTTCATTATATTCATAAATTTCGAGTTTTGTATTAAGATTCGTCTTATCCAAATTAATTTTAAAGCATTTATAAAGACATTCAATCTATCATTTTTAAACTACCATACCAATAACATCAAATTAAAGTTTCTGGCTATTCTATTACATTTTCAATCCCACAAAAATAAAATAACTACATTAAATTTTCCGTTGGGTTTGGTAAAGTGATAAAAAGATAATTGAGTTTCGTTATAGTCAAACTCTTTAACTGTACAATGAGCGTTAATGATCTCATTTTCCATGCTTTCAGATTATTTTTATTTTATGTAATTTTTGTCGTAATTATTTTAACTATATCATCTAAAACTACACTAAAATGTATTCTCAATAGTGTGTCGTCAATTGTATTTTTCACTATGGTTAAATGTTTCGCCACAATAAGTTCTGCATCTGATCCAGATAGATATTTCGAAATATTTATAGATATACCGGAAATCCTAGCAAAAAATCCAGAGCGTTTATATATATATATATATATATATATATATATATATATATATATATATATATATATATATATATATAAATGTAGAAGGATAAAAGAAGTATCATCCGCAAATTGTGATACTTTATGTTCAACGTCATTTATTTTTATTCCTTTTTATTTCTATAATTTGTCAAAATCAGAAATATTTCGACTTAAAATATTTCTGATATATTATAACAGTCTCTTAAAGAAAGTAGTATTTTGAATTTTCAAGAAAAACACCATCAATAATTTCTAAAAGCTTTGTGACCAATACGTTGGGTTTGTACGTCAACAGTATGAAGAAAAATTACTAAATTACCGTAAGATATTCCTTTAATGGTTGAAGATGTGAGTATGTTATACAAATATGGTCATTCATAACATAATGTTGCATTTTGTAATGTTTTGATGCGGTTATTAATAAAAGTGATAATTATGTTGTCATAATTGTTTGTGAATCGCCTAATTAAGCATTAAACTTTTGTTTGTAATCGATCTATGATGGTTTAGATCGAATGACTCTCGTGCTAATTTGAATAAACCGCAAAGCTGTTAAAAAGTTTAATGCTTATACTTACAATCCGTCGCTTACAACTTACACATTTTTGAAATGTGATTTATTCATTCTTGTTTGTTGTGGAAATTCTTTGTGAATTTCGAACGGGTTTTTATTGGATCAAACTGGGTTAGCTCCACCCACTCGTTTTCAAAAAAAAAAAAAAAAAAAAAAAAAAAAAAAACGACAACACCAGATAAACCTGTCAAGGTTTTATTTTAAATAATTATCTGTGTTTTTACAATTCATATCAATAATTACACTACAATTAATACATGTTGAATTGGTCAAAAATCCTGACTGGAAAAAACTGGATGACACTTAGCACGTGTATTTGTGTTTACATCTTTGTAAAGTAGCCCCGTTACCAATGTATTCATACATTTCAGGGGACGTCAGAAACTATGACGTCAGAAAACGAAAGATCGCTCGTGAAGCTTTCTGTCTTTTCCGTGATAGACTGAATCACTCGTCACATAGTTTATTAAAGAGAATTTGATTTGGATTGTAAATATATTTTGATATCTTTGTTACTGCATTGTTTACAAACCATTTTTTATTTATGAATAGGTAAGAATATTTTGCTATTTTTTCAATAGAACAGAGCATCGGCTAAATAATGCTAACATTCATTCATCGACAAGTGATTTGGAAAGTGTCATAAGTACCTGCAGTACAAAAACAACAGAGAGATATAGAAGGTCAATATTACAAATTAATTTAGCATTTGTGATGACAAGACAGGGACAAGAGTAAGACACAATAATAACGCGTCCAATACTTAAACATGTACTTGTAGAAAGTCAACATAATATAAAACAATACAAAAATGATATAAACAGTCAAACGAGGCATGTCAAGGAAGGACGAACATATGTTTGGACCACTTAATCATAAAATTTCTACTATGGGCGTTTAAATATATAAAAAGGGGTATTTTAAACAACCAATTGATTTGAACACACGTGCGTCTTTGACTCTGAGGATGCGTCTTCGATCGTTTTGCTATGACGGATTAAAATGAAACATAAGCTATTAGTGTTATATAGTTTTGTTATAGTCGTTTTCAGTTCAGCTAGTGTTTTCAGTAATGATATACTGGATTAACATCAAAATGGCAATGGTAAAGGTTATCATCTAGACGTTTGTGCATGTCTGGATACTCTCATTTAGCAGAACGGTTCTTCCTTACATTTAACTGTACACATAGCAAGTATATAATGGTGAAACATAAAATCAAAGTGGAAACATAAAATCAAAGTGAAAGGAGTAATAAATTAGCTTTATTTACCGCCTAGATGAAGAATTAGTTCCATATACCGTAGTAGTAGCAAATATACATCGAATAACGCTTTAACGACGTTAATCAAATCTCAAACATACCAGTTCATGTTCAAATTACAGAGTCGACAATCTTGATGTGTATAAATGAAGTTTCTGGTTACAAGATAAATCGAGTATCAGATTTATCCAAAACCTTGACCGAAGTTCATTCTTTTTATTCCGATATTTACTTATTCGCGATGTTTGCCAATCTACTTCATCTGTATTTATTTTCTTGACAAAATATATTAATATAAAATGGATAAACTCTCAAATCAAAAGATAGATCTTATTCAGAAATCAATGACTTTCGAAGGCAATATGAAACGAACAATGATTAAATGACCAGTAGACATCAACAACTGGTGAGCCTGTTCACTAAATAGCTCGCATATCGCATTAATCGATAGTAAATTAAAACTTACTTCCAATTGGGAATAGATTTAATTATGAACTGATAATCCAATGTTTATTAAGACTTCTTCAAACGACAATTCAACTACCCTTATTGCACTACTAATTCATATTCCTAGCAACACTTTCAGTTAAACGTTTTTTTCTTCAAATATTCATTGACATCATGAGCGGTATATTATATGGTTGCCACATTATGTCTTACCACAATACCGTTGACAACCGAGATGATCGCCTCTAAAATAGTTTGGGCAGTATGGTGAAACAATTCTTAAAAATAGGTTGCTTGCATATAAATTGTTGACTCAGGGATATTGAAAGCCTAGGCTCATCAAGACCATAAAAAAGTTTTATGGCCGTCATCACGGTATTGTTGATAAGTTTGATGTCTCTGTAGCCAGGATTATCCTGGTTATATTTGACTCCCATAGTTCCTTGTTCCTTTCACACAATTTTGATTACACACGTGGTGGATGTAGCTAGCTAAACAGGAGATGCTTACCCTTCCGGAGCACCCGGCCTCATTTCCCTGGTGGAAGTTCACGTGTCTAACCTGATTTGTCAGTTCCAACGTTTTTTTTATTGCGTCTGGATTGTGATTCGGACATGGATTGATATGTTTGTTTTTGATTAACTTACAATTCATCTCAGTTACCTGGATATATTTAACGTCCCATAGTTTCTTTCACTTTATTTATTTAAACACGTTGCGGATGTAAATAGCTAAACAGGAGGTGCTTACCCTTCCGGAGAACCCCGCCTCATTTTCCTAGTCGATGTTCACGTGTTTAAACTAACTTGTCAGGTTCAGAGTTTTAACTTTGCTTCTGGATTGTGATTCGAACATGGATTAGTATGATTGTTTTATTATTAAACGGAACTTCGTTTTGAGAAAACTCAAATGCAATTGAAGTAGACATTTGTATAATTCAGTTCCAAAACTTTGGAGTCTGCCTTAAATCAAAATTATAACTGTACACCAGCTTGGCAACTAAATACAATTTAATTTATCATAAAAAATCCCTAAAAACATAAATTGTAATTTTATTAAAACAATACCATGATTGTCATATGAATAACTCCATTGTACATGTTTGAGGCGACCGAATGATGTGAAGACACATGTGTTTAAACCACAAATTGCAAATTATAAACGATAAATTGATAAACTGATTGAAAAGGGGGATACTTTTATTTTAGAATGCAATCTTTGAATAGAGTTTTGGTATGGAGCCTTTTTGGAGTGAAAAAATGTACGAAATGATATTGTGAAGTCAAACACATAGTAAAGAAATAATAATTACTGGTTTTTTCTCAATAATTTAAGACTTTTCACTGAATTTTTTTGTTCGTGTTATCTTTTGTCACGTTAGCATCAAAACATGGATATATGTATACGATTATAACACCCTTCAAAGAGGTTTCTCGCATTGCGATTGGTTAACTTTCCGGGTAAAAAGAAATACGTTCCGAAATCTGCCGGGGTACATAAACGCATGCGACGTTTAGCGGTAAAAACGAAGTAACTCGTACATCGCGAACGTCTAGTTACGGTAAACAAACATGGCGACAACGTACGCAAGTCACACAAAATACGAAATGGAAGTTAATAAGAGCAAACTAGTACCGCTTTGAAGGGTGACAAAAACGTATAACTTATAATAACAGCTGTTATAATGATATAACAAACACCTTATGATTCAATAGGAAGCACACTCCATACAACTTCGCATGTAGCTGTCAACGAAGGAGATGCATCATGAAAAGGGTTAAAGTTAAAGTGGAATCGTACTGAGATGAAAATTTAATCGACTTTGTGTATGATTTAGGAGAAAAAAACTCATAAATGCAATTGAAGTAATGATAAGTTGCTAAGAAAAACAAAGATTTAAGCTTTTAGAAATATGATAGTTCCACGTTCCAGTTTATTTTCATACCACACTCGGCCTCACTTCCCTGGTTAAAGTTCACTAACTTCATATGCCAATTTTGTTTTATTATGATTGGACATGGACCTGTAAGACCATAGGCAATTAAAAACCAACTCCAAGCAAAATCCCAGTATTTAAGTAATTAGAAAAACATCACATTAAATGAAAAATTCTACCAATTTAATGAATAATGGTTGAAAGTTCTACAACTGTAAAATGCTAGGCGACATTTATTGTGCCAGGGTTACTTTTTCCAAAACAATCAAAACAAATTTAACTGAAACATGATAACATAATTATCATCGACTTGATGTACTTTCAATTAAAATATAATTTATTATATATTCTCTCTACTACCTTCAAAAATTAATAGACTATTAATAATAAATATACAAATATAGTTTAACAATATCATAGAAAAAAGATATGAAAATGATAAACGTAACAGAGTATGCCATATGAAGTATCGACCAAAGGCTTTATTAACTCTGAATTTATTGAAGATGTTTGTGTGGTCAGAAAATATAAAACAAATATAAAACCATCTTGATAATTCTACGATTACATTATTTATCAGCAAATAAAAATTTATGCGTTCACTTGGACTGACAATGAAGTTGATGGATTACTGGAGATATTACGGTTATTAAATATAGAGTGATGCCAAATGATTTACCAATTTAATGAGATGTAATCCAATCAAATTATATCTATCCACCTATCTTATATCTATCTATACATATATTATTACTTGACCGGATCTTCACATCAAAATTTCTTCTATTATGAATAGTTTTCTTTAATTATGAATTTCTGCAGGGACACAAAGGCTGTGCTTCGTATAGAACAGCACTGGTTTCTTCTTTGGAGATCGTCATATGTGCTGAAAAGGACACTCATTTAGGTAAAATTGTATAATTTTGTGTTTTAATCGTTAGGCGAAACATATATTCAGTAATTTATTATTTCATTACATGATAATAATATTATTTTAACTTTCTGACCTTCAATACAGATGTATTGTATTGATGGCAATTGTGTTGTTGTATTTTTTTATTTCCTCAAATTTTACAAATAAACAGACAGTTACTATGATCAATTTGTTGAGTTTATCGATCTATAATTTATTCCAGTCTTATCAACAGTGTAAAAATAGGTTAAATCAACAATTAGTAGCGACGTTTTTAACGTTTGTCACATGCAATCTTTTTAAAAGTAAAATTTACTCCAGCAAGCATCCTGATCATTGTTGAACATTGCATGTAAACAAAAGTGATATAAGAATAGAAAACAGATTTATAAAAACTATGTTCGACATCCTGTTTTATCTTTTCAGCTGTCAGAAGACGTGTGTTAAAAGTATAACGACATAGGCATAATGATACCAGAAAACAACTCGCTACTTAATGAAACAGGACACGGAAACACAACCCAAATCCTGGATTGCAGATTTCATCTTGATTGCTACAGCATAATTAAACTGTGTTTATATATTATAGGTATAATAGGCAATGCCATAGTAGTTTTTGTTATAATACGGAACAAAACAATGCGAAGTCCCACATTTTTGTGCATTGGATCATTAGCTGCTGCAGATTTCATATTCCTTTTTCAGTCTGTTTTTTATCTTTTTTGCGTAGCTGGATACATCGACATTGCAAACTTTTATAGAAAAAAGAAATGTATTCCCGACTTTTTGTATTACTATAACAATAAAATTTTATGGATTATTGGCCTCATGGCTTACACAGCGTCAGCGTTTCACGTGGTAGTGTTGTCAATCATTAGATTCATTACTTTAGTTTACCCTTTAAGATCAAGGTATATTCTGACTAAGTGTAGAGTATCAATTATGATCATATGCGCCTGGGTATTTCCATTACCGTTTGCAATATGTCAAACTCTTCTGAAAGATGAGATTTCGAACACAGCGCAATGGATAGTCTCGTATGCTGTTGCACTCTTTCTTACTGCAATACTGCATCTGTGTAAATTATCGATAATCAAAAGAACATCATTGTCAACCACGCGTAAAGATGTGAGGAGAATGAATATACTTGTGATTGCAGTCATTTTAGTGTTTGCGCTACTTCCGCTGCCGTGGAACGTATTGAAGTTACTTTTCTTTTTCTATCAACCGGAAGCTGTTAAATACATACACTGGCAGATATGTGGTTTATTTCTTATCTCAAACCACTGTGTGAACCCAATACTTTATGCATTTTTATCATCACCATTTCAAAAAAGACTCGTAGGAATTACTATACCTATACAAATAACGTTTGCCAAATGTTATTGTTTGAAGATAAACAAATCTAAGTCATTTAGTGTATCGTGTAATACGGACACATCTACATCAGGATTAAGTTCTGTTTTTACTATACGTAAATCTGTATAAACATTTGCCTTGGGATTTTAATGCATCTGTTCATCTCAAGTCATGAGTTATAATTACAGAAAGACAACAAATTGTTTCGTTTCGGAGAATTGGTATAAATCATTGTTTTGATTTTTTGGGGTCTATTTCATAAACATAGGAATAAAAGAAATCCCAGCAAAAAGTTAAAGGAGTCATATTTAACACATCATATAATTAAATGAACTATCGGGATCAACAAGTACTAATAACAAGAAACTATCTTCTTGTAATTAGTTTTCAACTTATCATATATTATATGGAACGCATGCCAGACTTATCAAATGTGTTTATTATAAAACATATAAAAACAAGATACTGGTCAATTTTCAAATAAAAACCAAACTCTTAGAATCTGGCAAATTTAGTGAAAGTGAGACAGGGTGCTTCGGAAGGCTAAGTACCTCCTCTATAGCTAGCTACAGCAACGTATTTCATTTATATTACATTCGACATAATAAGTAAGTAATCCGAGAAACCCTAATGGTTTTTGTGTTAGATATAATTTTGTTATATAATGATAATAAAATAACATATTATACAATGTACTATCAATAGTGTTTAGACAAAACATTTTAAACCAAAACATTTTCCATCGGTTGGAAAATATTTAAAAAGGACCAGAAATATATTTAACTAAATTTACCAGATAAATACTTTGTAACGTAATGCTATACTCAGTAACTTTATATATCATTGTTCTCAATATTTGTCAGCTATACTAAATTTGATGTGATATAGATGTTAATGGTATGTAAACCTATAGAATAAAAGAATACAACTATTTCCTGTAATTTCCAGTAACGAACCAGACTACGAACAAGAAAAGAAACATCAAACGAAATACAATAAAATAAGAAGAGCAACGACAGCATATAAAAGCATCACCATAAAATTGAGAATAAAGGTACATGTAATTACGAGAACCCAAATATATCAAAGATATTAAATGTGAATTCATTTTTACATTGGTAGAATGAAAATTTGCAATGATGTCACAAAATTTATTCAATGTACGTTATAAATGACCACTATTGTGATTGCACGTAATATTTAAAAAACAAATACACCAATCTATGTCCAAATCACAAGTAAAAGAATAAAAGTGATTATAAATAATTTAATTTTAATGGTTTCGATAATATGTTCTTCTTTGCTTTACATGTTGTCTGTGACATAATGTTCATCGTGTGTTGTCCCATTTATGATGGTAACCAGGATTCGCAGCCTTCATCCGCTAATAAATCGTTACGATACTTACAGACGCTGATTGTATACTAGTATTTATTATATCTGTTTCAAAAACTGCTGCTGCTTTTCTTAGTTGCAATCTCAGTTGGTATCCAGCTAAGGCTCAATTTCGTGTAATTAAAGATTTCAAATTTTAAATTGGGCATTAATTGTTGGTAACCACACAATTATATTCTTTTTTGTCTTGTAATCAAATAGGTACAATATTCTCTATCTCTGTATCAGGTATACACTTAATAAAATATCAATTTAATTTTTCAATGGCTATAACCCAATAGTGATGACATCCTTAGATTAGGTGAATAATGATAGGGGTTTATTACGATGTTTCGTAAAAATGTAAAAGATGAATAGTACAAATTTCATCTCAATTTCAAATAAAACAAAAAAATGTTTGACTTCATATTATTCGTGGCGTTGGCGTTAATCAGATTTCACACTGGCTCCAAAAATGTTTGAATCTGAATAATAAACAATAAAACCTGTCAAAACCTTAAGTCATTCAAAAAATAATCACAATTTCCATTTTTCAAAGGATTTTAAATCAACTGTATTTAAGATTGTCGAGCTTTCGGTAACACATTTTAATTTAATATCATATTTTTGCAGAAACTTGAACCTTGTTAAATCTGGAGTCTAAAAGTATGCATGCCTAGAAGTATCAAAGAGCTCAAAAAGTATAGGTAGGATATCTCTGTACATAATATTATCCTGAATACTGTAAACCGCTTCATATTGGCGCATACTTATTTTAGCGATTGATGAATGGTAAACATATTAGCGCAGTTTAATTTTAGCGTAATCAATTCCAGACTGAGACATATAATACGTCCTTATATTACCGCAACTTTTAGCCAAAAAACCCAAAAATTTAAGAAGGGGTGCCAGTATTCGACAAGTTACAGGAAAAAAATAAAATAACTATGTAATAAATGGTGTTTTAAGTTGTTTGACTTTTACTGAGAGAAAATCTCGGCAAGTCACAAGACAAACAGTTGTCTGCAGGACGCTTGCATCATAATTTTGCGCTCTCGTCGATTACACATTTTACTGAAAACATATATAAATCGACAATTACCTATTTTTTATTTAAATACCAACTGTTTGTATTTCAAATACAAATGTTTCGACACATTGTCGATGTAACTCCGATAATAGCCTCTTAGATCATTAGAGGTCAACAATGAGGACTTACAGGATGTTGCTGACATCACAGAAAAAAATCGATTCCCGAGCAATGGGTCTAATTGTTGATATTTATTATTAAGATTTTAATCATTGAAGTCAATTACTGTCAGGTGAACTGGTCAATTAAACTTAATTACCTGACAATCAGACTTGTCACAATGACAGTCATTAACATCCCCTATTTTATCCGTTAGTCCGCTTGTCATTTGGTCAGTTTACTTGGTCATTAACCCCTTATTACTTATCATACGTGAGTATATTGATGGAAGCCATACCACTATTTTTACACCTGTGACATTCTATTATTTAAAAAAAGTGATTATGTAACCATTCAACGTACGTTCATACCCGTTCTTAGCGCTGTACAGTACCTATTTAGTTTGAAATTTTAGTGACAGTTTTATTTTAGCGCCGCCAATCTTATCGCCAATTGCGTTAAAACTGCCACTAAAAAAACACGGTTTACAGTATTTATGACGTCTAATAATTCTATGGTCGTTTCCTTTTCAATGTTCCGGAGCACCCAGTTTCATTTCCCTGGTGGAAGTTAACGTGTTTAACTTAATTTGTTTTTATTTTGTTTTAGGATTTCGATTTGGACATGGATTGGTATTATTTTTTTCATTTGATATCAAACGTGGCGCTAGTAATTAGCTAAACAGGAGGTGTTTTTCCTTTCTGAAGCACAAAATGTCACTTCCCCTGTGGTAGTTCACATGTTTAATTTAATTTGATACTTTTTACTTTGCGTTTGGATTTTCATATGGTATAACTTTCCTTTTCAATCCAAAAATATACCTGCTTCTCCTGCTTATGGTGTATTTGTTTTCAAATTAATACACTTTAGTAGAGCTTGCTCCCACTACGGAGACTTTGTACAGCGAAGCAGGCTACTAGCAAATAAATTGTTGACCCAGGGATATTGCAAGCCTAGGCTTATCAAGGTCCTCAAATGTTTTATGGCCGTCATCACAGTATTGTTGATATTTTTTTATGTTTCTGTGTCCAGGATTGTCCTGGATATATTTAACGTCCTATATCCATGGTCCTTACACACAATTTTGATTACACACGTGGCAGGTGTAGCTAGCTAAACAGGAGGTGCTTACCCTTCCGGAGCACCCGGCCTTATTTCCCTGGTGGAGGTTCACGTGTGTAACCTGACTAGACAGTTCCAAAAGTTTAACTTTGCTTCTGGATTGTGATTCAAACATTTATTAGTATGTTTGTGTTTGATTTTTATTTTGTATTTGATTTAAAAGATTTCGGGTGTAGCTAGCTGGACAGGTGGTGGTTTTCCTTTCCAGATCACCAGACCTCACCTCTCTGGTGATAGTTCAATGTTTAATTTGCCATTTTTAAAATTTCCCATGCTTTTGACATTGTGATTTTTCATCGATTCGTATGTTTATTTTTATTTTTAACATAATTAATATTGGTGCGGTCTGCGTTCCAATGTACGATAAGATTCAAGTTATCAACAAAACTGTTCATTTACATATATAAAGCGTATCATTCACTTCAAAAGCTGTTACAAGGCAAAAGCTCTATCTGGGTGTTCAATGTTCATGCTTTATCTTGCATATATTAATATTAATTGTAATAATAAATTTTACAGGTTCAAATATTAGAAGCAAAATGTCAAGGTGACAGATGGCACAAATTTAAAGAAAAAAAAATAACAAACATCATGTATGTTTAAACAAAATTGTATTTCATATTTTATATTTACAAAAATACTAAACACAGTACATCAGTAAATATAAAAAGCAAATTAAAATTTCATGCGCACATTCACGCTGCATTACATGCACTAATATTTGTTATATGTCAATGTCAATTATAGCACTATGATTTTTTGTAACACAAACACATACATTGGATGTGCAACAACAATAGTGATAAAACAAAGCAAACGACAAAACAAAGAAAAAACGAGCACACATTAGTACAGCTTATTACTTTATTTTCGCAATCAAGTAAATGTCTCATATAGAAATATATAAGAACATACTGTTTATCATACTTTACACGTCCACACAGACATAAACATTAATTATCCATACTTTAAAGAATTATCTATTAGTAATGTCTAAGTAACAATGGTGAAAATAGTGCAAAGTACAATTATAATTTTTATAACTTTTCAGAGCATGACTTTACAATTACCATGGATGTTTCTTAATTGTTGAGAATTTAGTCTCTTAGACGCAGCCTTAAACCCCTGTTTCCTAAAATGATATTTATTTTAGATTTCATGTTTTTGGTGATATTTTTATTTCTTTTTCTTCATGTTTGTTTTTTTTATTTTATCATGTATTTTTGTGGTGTGTCAGGCATATACATAATTATGTCGCTGCTTCCAAATTTTAAACACATTGGTTATATAGGTATCAATACTTTTCTCGTATTCTGAAACAGACGATTTTTAAAACAAAATATTGGTGTATTCGTTGTCACAATAAAGAGTATGACAACACTCTACTGTGTTTTTGTTATTGTATAGACTTTACTACTACACATCAAAGGAAATGATCTAGATTTCTTACTTTTTAAACAATGACATTTCTGAAAAACATTCCTGATTGGCTTAAAAGCTGCTTCAAGTCTATTCTGAAATGGTGATGATATGAATGCATAAAGTATCGGGTTTATGCAATTGTTTGTCGCTAAAATTATACCACATATCTGCCAATGGTCGTATGTCACAGCTTTCGGTTGATGGAAATAGAAAAGTAATTTTAAAACGTTCCACGGTAGCGGAAGTAGGGTAAACGCAGAGATGACTATGATTACAAGTATATTCATTTTCCTCACATCTTTATGAGTGATAGATAATGAGGTTCGTTTGATTATGAATAATTTACAGAGATGAAATATGGCAATTAAGATAACTGGGACTGTATATGAAAGAATCCAATACACCGTGTTTAGCACCTCGCCTTGTAATAGATTCAGGCATATTGAAAACGGAAATGACAATAACCACACGCATGTAATCATTATTGATACTTTATGTCTTGTAAGAATGTATCTTGCCTTTAATGGATAAACTAATGTGATAAATCTGATGATGGACAACACAACCACGTGAAAAGCAGACGCTATATAAGCCCCATTACCGAAGATCCATAAAATATTAACGTTATAATAATACAAAAAATCAGGAACACATTTCTTTATTTTGCGATAGTGTTCAATGTCAAGGTACCCAACTATGCAGATAACATAAGTAAACGAATTAAACATGTATATGAAGTCTGCCATAGCCAATGAGCCAATGCACAAAAATGTAGGAGATCGCATTGATTTGTTCCACATTATGATTAAAACTACAACTGCATTTCCAATTATACCTGTAAGGTATATAATCAGTCTTATGGAGTTGAAATAATCCAGTTGAAATGCACAATCCAGTCCTTCTGTCGAGTTCCTATCTCCAGTTTCATTCAGTAACGACAACATCTTCTTAAAGTCTCTTAAATTCCCGGTTGGTTGGCTTTAAATTCTTTAAATTCTTTTAACAGCTAAATATTACAACAAAAATGTCAAATTAAAACTTTTGCGGAAACCGTCAAGCTAAATCATATTTTATAACAGGGATTTCCTTCATATAAGAAACACGTGTAAATAATTTATTTATATCTACAGACTCAATTTTGGGAGAACTAAACATGGAGACAATTTTCCACTCCAACAAAATAATATACAACAGTTTGTGATATTGTCAACAAGTTATGTACAGCAAAATCAAGATATTATTAAAATACTTCCGTTACTTAGATAATAAATAATTAAAAACCATTTTTTATTCCGCTTTTTGGTCCAAACACTACTGATGAGTAACTTCTAATAGTTGTTTTCTATTTATACAACGAAATTAGCAAATTACAAATAAAGTGTTAAGTTACTCAACGACATTGCAAGCCAAAGCTTATCAAAACCCTACAAAATGTCGCAGTCAACACAATATTGGCGATAAGTATGAAGTCTCTGTATCTGTTGTTGACCTGGATGTTATTGATGTCATAGTTCCATGTTCTTTTTACTCTCAATTTTGAGTTCAAAACTGTATTTAGCTATACAGAAGAACAGGAGATACTAACCCTTCCGGTCAAAAGTGTTTCAAAAATTTTGGATTGAAGATTGACCGATAACTTTTTTTAGAATTATCTATTACAATTATATGATTGGATGATGAAAAACCACTATTTATATTAGATTTATAAAAATTAGCTGCCAAAAGCTGTAGCTGACTCGGATAAATTTTAATTAAGATCTATTTAACATGAAACAATCAGATGAAATAGTTCGCTAAACGATTGTATATTTTTTATTAAAAGTATGAACTACTTAAAATGATTAAGAATTTACCTTGTTATAAATGCTTTTCCTCCCATATAGATCACTTAATAAAAAAGATCATGTACATTAATCATCAGGCTCAGCCTCCATCTGCAACAAAAATTCATACTTAATGAAAAAATCGTCACAGATTGAATTTAACGCGACATGTTGAAGATTCAAATAAGATAGCCTGTGATGATTGGGCAGCATATTATTGTACCCGCCTCTTAATGCTAATATTACTATTGATGCGGTTTTATCTCTAATTGGCTTTTTAAGGTCGAAAGATTTTGTCCATGTGTTTGTTTTTCGTTTATCTCAAATGTTTATCCACTTCACATTGTATATGCCCAAGCTACATTCAACAAGTTTAGAGGACATCAATTAAATTAAAGCTAGGCATAACTTGGTCAGCAATACAAATTAATGCATGGTTTGTAAATGTTATTCTATAAACTATTTCATATTGAATACAATTTTAAGAATGTAAATGCAAATTTTTCTCTAATAGTACTAAACATGATTTTTTACAGTCTTACAGATTTAAAATAAAAATCTAATGTCAAGAAATAATTTCAACTTAAGTAAGCTTTTGTGTCTTTTCTTGTTATTTTCATTAATTAAAAAAAATGAATGAATGTTTGTACATATAAGTCTCAGTTATATATACTTTTTAACCAGGGGCTTAGCAACATCCTCAAAAAGAATTACTACCAGCATTACAATTCTGCTTATAAAAATGATGTGTCTGTATCCAAAATTACAACAAATATATTTGACGTCCCATAGTTCTTTTCACTTTGAATTTGAATTTCACACATAATAGGTGTAGCTAGCTAAATAAAATGCGCTTACTCTTCCGTAGCACATGACCTTACTTCCCGAAATGGAAAATCACGTGCTAAACTAAATTCCATCCAGTGATAAATCTAAGTTACTTGCAGATGCTGATTGTATCTGGATTAAGATTTCTATTATAACTGTTCTAAAACACCGTTGCTCATTGTTTGCGTTCGTTGCAATCATAGTTTGCACTCAGTCAGAGTTTTCACAGTTTTTGTTCTTTTATTTGAACACAATTTGTTTGTTAACGTTTGATTAGAATCATTTAATCCATACATCTTTTTTGGTGTAAAACGGTTTTATATTTATAACCGCTCATATTCCATTCCAAAAAATATCATGAATCATGCCATAAGTATCGCAAATGCAGTGTATAGGTATATTGTTCTTTTACAAAACATATACAAGGAATCCAAACTTTTGCGTTGTACCTGCATGAAGGCTAAAAAATTATATACACAATCCTTATTGAAGTAAAATAGGATGAGTTATTCTGTAGCATATCGTTAATATTCCATTGTTGATCTGATCATTATATTTTAAAATGGTTATATATTAGTCTATATTGAAAAGAAGAATAAAACAATTATGTACTCTCGTCAAAGGTCAACAATACCTAGATAAAAACTTGATAATGCAAGTAAATGGTAAAACCCGTCAAACAAAACAAGATAGAGACATAATTGGACCACTGATATCCTACTTCGGAGGGAACACAAGTCATATCAGTCGATGGTAATAGTACTCTTAGTGAACTAATGTCCAATACTTAAACAACCATAAACAAGTATAAATCCACATATTTAAACATTAAAACCGCCTTGTGTTATTAACTAATTGACCAACATCCCCAACATATATAGCTGTATATTAGAATAAATATACAGCCCCGGGGGAGATATTATGTCACCACCTATATGAGCAAAAGTAATTACAAATAAAATCTGTATCAGAAAATTATGTATTGATTCAAAGCTGTTCTGTGACGTTTATCTGATATTTTACGATCGCCACGTATGTGAGACATGTTTTACTACTAATTGTGTTCAATTGAATTTAAATTGACAGTTGTTAAAAAAACATTATTCATTGTGTATTGTTTATAATAAAGTCTAGTTTTTGTTTAAGAATAAAGCATTAGTTTAATTTCAATACGACAAAATTTTTTTCATTCATTGTATGCAAAAAGAAAGAAATTTCTTCTCAATCAATATAATAAATACTCTGTCATCAGATAAACAGTTATCGGATTCCACTCAGTTGCAATTACTTAAAACAGCCTTCTTATTTGGCTACATAAGTAAACAACATCCAAAATGACATAAAACCTTCTGATCGTCGCTCACGTTTGTATTGGCGTAACGTTATACATCGTTTTTCATTTCGGACAACAGCTTTTAACAAACACAATGATTGTATAAATTGTTTTACATATGCAATGTATTTATTTAATCAACCGCAACATCTATCTATCTATCTGTCTATCATGTGTGTAGTGAAAGGTGAGAATGAATAAAGCATGAACTATGGGGCGTGAATATATCCACAATAAGTTTTGATACAGAGACATTACATTTATCAACAATATTTAGATGACGACCATCACTCTATAATAGAGATTGACGAGCTAGGCTTGCAATATCCTTGTGTCAACAATTAATTTAAACGTACTTGCTTTAGTGTATAAAATTCCTGTAGTAAAAAAAACAAGCTTTGTCTTGGTGTATTTATTGTGAAACAAATACATCATAACCAAGAGAACCAGACACATTGCTACAAAGCAAACGAAAGTCCAAGTATGAAGCTGAATTTGAAAATATCAGATCCGTTACATGTTCGTCTTTAAGATTACTAGAAAGTACATGTTATTCAGTGTAAAACTAATTTCAACACATGTAATAAAACAAAATATACCATATAACGATCAAATCACAATCCCAAAGCAAAGTGAAAACTGTAAAACACGTGAGCTCCACGAGGAAAGTAAGACCGGGTATAATATTCCTAGGGAATGTTTAACAGAATCAATAGCAGTCGTTTTTGCTGTTTGCAATGCATTTTGTCAATTTCCAATTTAAAGAAATGAAATCTCTCTCTCTCTCTCTCTCTCTCATATATATATATATATATATATATATATATATATATAGAGAGAGAGAGAGAGAGAGAGAGAGAGAGAGAGAGAGAGAGAGAGAGAGAGAGAAATGGTATTATTATTGATAAAAGACTCTATTGATGTCTCGTTTATATACAGCATGTTGTATTACTTGGTATCCTATGGAAATGGAACATTTTAATTTCAAAGAGATAATGGAGTATATGTAAAATGTAATTGTTTATCTTACTTATATCATCAGAGTATATTATATGATCCATTATTTAATTACTATGTTAATTATTCCCTGTTGACTTTCAAACGTTCAATACTATGTAAGGACTAATCACAAACCGAGAACAAAGCGAAACTTACCTTAACTCCAGCTTGCTCACAGTGGGATTTTCAGTAATTGCAACATTAAATAGTAATGGATTTTTTTAAATCCCTTTACACACCAAAACTGGTAAAATACCTATCGGAATATTTTATGTGATATTAGCATTAATTTTTTATTAGAATGGATTTTTAACAGCCATATTTGAAATACCTATATAATCAAACACACAAATACCAATCCATGTCGAAATCATAATCCAGAATCAAAGTAAAAAAATACGATTAAAGTAAACCAGATGAGCCTCAACTAGGACTGCGAGGTCGGGTTTTTACGAAGGATAAGTATTTCCTGTACTGTTAGCCGCTTGTGTAATTAAATTGAGAACGAAAGGGACATGGAACTAAACAGCACGTGAAATAACGATTATTTTTTTACAAACACGTTATACTTATTAGCAGCATTGTGGTTACGGTTATAAAACGATTGAGCGCCTCCATAAACGTAAGCTTGCAATATTCCTGTGTCAATGATTTTTTTCAAACAGCTTGCTTCGTTGTATACAGTGTCCGTAGTGGGAACAAGCTTTACCATGGTGTTTAAATTTTGAAACAGATACGCCATAAGCAGGCAAAACAATTATACTGCTGCATAGAAAAGTTGACAATAGAAAAATTAAAGTCATCGCATTTGCCATACAGCATCAAATCTAGACTTCCGTGTATGTTATGTATATTTGATTTATATTAAAACATGCTTATCGGTGTGTTGATTGTGGAACTTTTCCAGATTTTAAACTTTAACTTTTAAATGTAATTTTAATGGATACTTTTTGAAAACATACAGTCTAAAACGCAAGTTTGAAAATCGTCCACCTTAGCATCTAGTGGAAAAAGTTGCATACAGTGAGCGCCATAACCATAATTATTCCACTCTTACTTAATTTAAGACAACGAAGTCTTTTATTGTAGTTGTGTGTAATTCCTTTCTGTATATTGCGTTCTTAATTTTGTTAAGTTCCGGTTGTACATTGTGGCATCGCTGGTGTACTTCTTAATACAACTTCGAACTTGTTTGTGAACGTGTTATTGCACGTTGTAGGTTTTGCTAATGTTTCCCACAAAGTGAGCGTTGCGACCCTTTCCATTTGAAACTACTGTAGAAAACAAAACAAACAAACAGATGTTTTAGTTTAACCCACAAAACATTGACATGACTGATTTCATTGGAATCACAAAATCTGTCCTACTAGAAAGTAATAAAATGAAAAATGAAAACAACAATATGCTTAAAAGCTTACATCAACCCTAAACTTTGAAAAAATACTTACAACTTAAAACTTTGATCTGCAGAGAAAAAATCTTCATACTTTGAAGTAAATAAATGCAAAAATTCGAGATTAGGAACATGTTTACTTCTACACACTGACAGATCAATGTCTTACTAAATGGCAAAACTGCAAGGTCAAATTAGAACTTCACATGTAAAGTAAGAACCTAATAAACCATGATAATTTAAGAATAATATGTGAGTCAGACTGGCAATGCTTTGTGTGAACGTGTTCATGTTCATAACTGCAAATAAAAGACCCGCGAACAAGACAAATACTCTTACGTAATCATTCCGAAACATGCGGGAACAAATCTTTTTAAGTGGTCTATTTTATAAATGCTTGTATGAAAATGTTCCCTTCAAATTATTAAAAAGACATTTTATTAACATTTTCAAATCAAAAATAAATGGATGTTGAATTGCTTCTCCTTTTACACAAAACTCAATTATCTCCCAAATTTTAACAGTGACGTCATAATAACGTTTCCAAGTTAACAATATTCATCTGAAGATTGCAAGATGCAATGCATAAAAGCACTAGTGAATACAAACTTATAATTTGTTTCTACCTTAAAAGATTTTTATTTCTTAAGATATTTATACATAACTTCTAGAATGTGAAGAGCGGCGTGCGCCAAATTGCAACCTATAATTCTTTATAATGAAAAATTAAGATACATTGTAAACAAAGTAAGCATGCATTGAACGCATTAACCTAAAAGATTTAACAGAAGTAATTCATTCGGTTTATCTTTATTGACGTGTAAGTCTTGTATTAATTTTGTTTTAACCCTTGATATATGTCTAATCTTAAATGATTCCCGCTTTATCAATGAATTCTGATAACTTTAATTTTAAAGAAAGAAAATAACACTTATTAGAAATGAAAATGATCAACCGCAAGATGTATTTCAAGAATTCTCACAAATGCCATATATGTTGTTTATGATTATTAATCAATATACACGTATTGTATTTCGATTGTTATTTCTGATCTTTATCTGATACAGAAATAGAGAAACTCCAAAGTCTACTGAGAATGTTAGAAAAATAAAAAAGCCAGTGTTAGTTGGGGAAAAATCAATTGAGATTAAGAATAAGGTATCACATCTTTAATATTAAAAAATGTTTAGAGAGATGAATTTAAAAAATAGAATTTTGAGAAAAATGCAAACAACATTATGTCTAATAGAAACACATCGAAAATTAAGCTTCAATTGGGAAACATAATCCAAGGACATTGAATTATTATCACAAGCTTAAATATGAAAAAATAATTATTTTAATTTTAATTTTTTAACTGCGCCATGTGCTGTTTTTATATTTTTTATTAAACAATCCTTGTTTTTATGTATTTCCGAGTAAATAAAGACGCATAAAAAACCTGATTATCCATAATTATATTTTATTTATTCAATTAATACTTCCAACATCCCAGTTGTCAATGATGCGATATCTGACATAATGGCGCATAATTTGAAGAACATGGCTCTGCCAATAAACCTTCCTGAGTGCGGAGATGATTACTGGTGCTTGACAACACTAGACTGTGATAACTCGCCATTAAACAATTTCCATTTTGATGTGACTGGGTGGATAAAAATAAGTCATCATCAACTCTGTGTCCGTTACTATCCCAGTACCATCCACCTGCATAATGTGACCCCACAAATACTGCTAACTCTGTAATAATCAAAGTAATAAAGTTTGTAACTTCGGTTAACAAACAATCATACGAGGGGAGGTCAAAAAGTTCATAGAACGAGGTATATATTGCCGTAATAAACCATACATTTTATTATTATTTTTCAATATATAGTCCCCATTTACCCCAATGCACATAGCACACTTTTCTTTCAGACTGTCTATACCTTTGAAATAGAAGTCTTCTGATTGGTCCTGAAACCATGCCTCTGTGGCAGCCTCAAGTCCATCATCATCAGGAAATCGGATTCCCCGTAAATGGGATTTCAAATTTCTAAATAAGAAATAATAACTGGGTGCTAAACAGGGACTGTAGGATGGGTGATTAAGTTGTTTGAACTTGCATTCACGAATCGCTGCTTGTGCAATCCTTGACTTATGCACAGGGGCATTGTGAAGAAGCAATACCCCTCGGCTCAACTTTCCCCTCCTTTTGAATTTAATAGCAGCTTTCAGCTGCTTAATTAGATCAGCATAGTAAGTCCCAGTGATAGAGATTCCAGCAGGTTTATAATTGATTAACAGAACACCCTTAGAATCCTAAAATACAGTGGCCGTGACTTTGCCAGCTGATGGTTGGGTTTTGAATTTCTTTGGTGGGGGTGAGCCAGGGTGCTTCCATGACATGGACTCTTTTTTCGTTTCTGGGTCCCAATGATGAATCCATGTTTCATCACTAGTTACTAAACGTGAATTGAAGCTCTCCGGGCTATCATTATAAATGCCAAGAAGCTCCCGACTTGACTGGAGTCTTTGGAAACGATCCTGCACATTCCTGTTTCTTGGGACTCATCTTGTGGATACTTTTGACATCCCTAGATGCTCGTGGATAACCGTGTATACACTTCCATATAAAATGTCACACTCCCTAGCTATGTCATCAATCCTAATTCGACAATCATTCATGATGAGGGTCTCCACAGACGTGACAATTTCCTTTGTGATGGCATCAGCTGGCCAACCTGACCGTGGGTCTCCTTCAGTGAGGTGCGCCCACGTTTAAATTCAGCTAACAATTTTGCCACTGTGGAATAGGCAAGACCACTGTCACCGTACACCTCGGCCATTCGCATGTGAATTTCTTTGGAATATGATCCCTCTACTGTGAGGAACTTTATAACAGCTCTAAACTCAACATTTTGATTTTCCATCATTGCTTGATGGTCACCAACTTTGAATGCTTTTGAAAAATACTCAATATGTTGTGACAAATAAACTTGATATGTTTAAAATGGCGGAATGTTGTGTTGTCTAAATAAGTAAAGAAAAGGTGTGTTACCTTGGCTGAATACACTGTTCTATGAACTTTCTGACTTTCCCTCGTATAAAAAACTTACTTGTCTAAATACTTTACAAAATTACTTAGACAAATTGTAAAATTGTTTATTTTTTAACTTGAAATATGGTCGTACACTCGAAAATAAAACATGTGTTTATAAATATTTAAAATAACATTTAAGTGTGTGTGTGTGTGTGTGTGTGTGTGTGTGTGTGTGTGTGTGTGTCATTAACGCATTAGAACTATTTCATTTACCTTCTGCATGTGCAAACACGATAGAATGTGAAGATGTGGATTCGGCTAGGTGCTTCAATGCATCATCAAGCTCATGATGCGAGTTGAATTCGGCCAACTTGGAACACAATGACTGACAATAAGCCTATTTTCAAAAGAATAAAAACACATTTATTTTTACTAACACTTCTATATGTTTCATTAGTAACCGATTTAATTAACCTCTACAATTCAGCTGAAGATGGCAATTTTTCTGTTACCCCTTTCCTTTGAGAACCGTCTTATATATATATATAGAGAGAGAGAGAGAGAGATAGAGAGAGAGAGAGAGAGAGAGAGAGAGAGAGAGAGGTTAGATATGTTTTAAAAATCCATATTAAACCATTTTTTCTAACAAAATTAGCAAAAGAACGGAAATTGGCCAATTTCGTTTTACAATAGAAATATAGAAATAGTATTCTGGTACAGATACAGCTGTATATAAATTCGTAGCACTTTCCTAGACAAAAAGAGGTTAGATATGTTTTAAAAATCCATATTAAACCATTTTTTCTAACAAAATTAGCAAAAGAACGGAAATTGGCCAATTTCGTTTTACAATAGAAATATAGAAATAGTATTCTGGTACAGATACAGCTGTATATAAATTCGTAGCACTTTCCTAGACAAAAAAGAAAATTGTTTCTATTGTCTTTTAATTGTTTTTTCCACAGTAGTAAAGATGATTTGAGGAGGTTAAGTAACTTCTATGATAACTAGAACAGTTAAAAATATGTACTGTAGGAACCTCTCTGTTTGTGACAATTAAATACTCTTTATATAGAAAATCAAATAAAATTGAATAAAGATTGATATTTTTCACTTACTGGTACCTAGTCGTTACAGGAAATCTGTATGCGCATCTGCGATTGTCATAAAGTATGTCTGAAGAAGGGAAAATGTCGGCGTTATGGGGATTTCACAAGGCGAAAATGGCAAGTTTACACCGGAAGAGATGTCCTTGGTGACGTTTACGTCATATGCGCAACAGAATCTACCATTCACCTGTTTTTTTAAATCCCCATAGCGTCAATGTTTTACCCTGTGCAGATATATACTGGGCTAATCACGGATGCGCCTACAGATTGCCTGTTACGACTAGGTACAAGTAAGTGAAAAATATCCATCATTTGATTGGATATGAAGAGTTTGTCACTGTCACAGACAGAGTGGTTCCTACAGTACTTTATTTGAACAAATAAAGTTACATGAACAGACGACGACGACGACCACGATGATGATGTTGATGATCATAATGATTATGATGATAATGACGCTGATCATGATGGTGGTGGTGGTAGTGGTGGTTGTGGAATGAGAAATGTTACTATGTAGTATTGGTGCTGATTTGCACATTGTACGTGTAGCTGTGTACAAAAAGTAATTTAATTTTATATGTAGTTTAAAAATACAGACTCGGCCCACGTATAAGATGATGTTACACACTTTTAAGCGACAGTTTAAGGACTCAAATCTCTTTATACCGTGATTAGACGAAAACAAGTCACATTTTCAATTACCAGTACACAATACATATACTATCATTGTTACTAAACCATTGTGATTTAGACATGGATTTGTATGCTTGTCTTTGATTATTTTCCAATTGTTACATGTTTCTTGATATGTCCAACAATACACTCATTCAATTTTGTTTTCATACTGGCATTTTTTAAATTTTCCAGTCGGAATTGCAGTTATATAAGAAATGTTAATATTATAATATATCAAAAGGTTCTTTAATATAACGTAATGTTTTTCTTGTGTCTTGGCACCTTGAAAATTTTAATCCCATAGTTGTCCGAGCGTATTTTATTTATTTTTGTATACGATATAAATCAATTTGTAAAAATTATATTTTATTTGTGTAATTTCAAGTAAAAAAGACGACTAGAAAACTTGGTTAACTATAATCATATCTTTATTTTATAAATGAATAACCCTCCTTTGTTTATCATTCCAGTGTTCAGTGATTCGATCTCATCTGACACAGTGGTGCATAATTTGAAGAACAAGGTTCTGCCAGTAAACCTTCCTGTGTACGGTAATGCGCGTGGGTGCTAGACGAAACTAGACTGTGATAATTCGCCATTAGACAATTTCCATGTGTATGTGACTGGGTGGATAAAAATAAACTATCATCAACTCTGTCTCCGTTACTATCCCAGTGCCATCCACCTGCATAATGTGATCCCACAAATACGGCTAGATCTGTAACAATCAAAATGATTAAACTACGATACAATTGGCATCAAAAATAAATGAAAAGGTACTTTTCTAAATCATTTACGAAAATACTACAGACATATCCTTAACATCAACAGGTTTTGATATTTAATTTTTAGTCTTCAACTTGAAATATGACATTGCTAAAACAGCTCATGAACTCGAAAATAAAACTTGGTTTTTATAAATATATTATTACAGTGTGTGTGTGTGTGTGTGTGTGTGTGTGTGTGTGTGTGTATTTTCAATCATTTTTCTTTTTTAAAGTACCTTCTACAGTAAACTGTCCAAACCCAGTAGAATGTGTGGATTTAGCAGCTAGGTGCCTCAATATGTCATCAAGCTCCTGGTGCGATTTGAATTCAGCCAACTTGGAACATAATGACTGACAGTAAGCCTATTTCATAAGAATAAAAACCCATATATTTTTACTAATGACCTAGTGTTTTCATAGCAACCGAGTAAACTAAAATCTACAATACAACCAAAGATAACAATGTTTTGGTTGCCTTATTAACTGAATATAATGCTATTACAAAAACACTGATGGCTTGCACATTAATACCAACACTATCAAATAAATGTAAAAAGATTAGATATTTTTTGTTACAGGAAAGTATTATTATTTTTATTACTACAGTCGTTTACTTTTGAATGTCATTAATGTACCGATTATTTCATAGTGACGACTAGATGAACATCTTGTACTGTTCATGCACTTTTCTTTTGATCCATTAGATAATTTATGACGCTCTTCTTTAATTACTATTAAAATAATAACAAATAATTCATTGATAAAAATGTACAGATGATATGCAAGGTTTAGATCAATTTATTTTAAACTTTAACGAGCGAAACTGAAATGAAATTTTCATTTCAAAATACAAATAATATTCAAGTACATTATATCCGCATTATACTTCAAGACAAAAGTAAATAAACTGATTTCTAAGGTTTTGTAATTTAATGTTTTTCTTCAGAAGTTTAGATTGAAAAAAAGGGGTTCATTTAGTTGTGTAACTACCAAGCCGGTTTGAAATATACACTGTAATAAAACTAAAACAAATTGAGACGCAAAAACAAACAACGACAATGATGACGATGAAAATGATGATGAAAACGATGATGAAGATCGTTATAACGTGGTTGTCTGGGTTGCAGTAAAGGTGCTGTTGCTGATTTTTACATTGTGCTTGTTTTACTGTACAAAAAGTATTTTCTTCTTATGTTTACTATAAGAATACAGATGCAGCCCGAGCATTTTAAGAAGTTTTGAAGGACTCCTACCACCGTGCCAAGACGACATAACAGTCATATTTTAAATTACTAGCACTCAAGTGACAACATTATCATTGTTATAAAATCAAAATCCTGGGTAGGGTAATTCAAAGTTATATTAACGGTTACGAATAGTTGGCGGCTATGTACTATATCAGATTTGTGTATTCATTACTGTTAGTTAGGTAAATTCTCAGTTATTCTCCCTAAATTGCATGATTTGTGAAAAACAAATGTTTGTAACAACGGAAAACTTGTAGATAACTTTTTGTTTTTATAAATTCCAAACAGAAAACTGTAAATAAACAGGACATCATATAGTTTGTTTAAATTACATATTATACCAGTTTTAATTTTACAGCACTAGACGGCCGTTTCGGAATACAATTTTTCATCAGGAGTGCTTGGATTAAAATTATGAAACCAAAATTATTTTATATTATGTTGAAAAGCTACCTAAAGGTCCAAAATATATTTTACCAAATTAAGCTAAGGAAATACTTTCCATGAGGGAGTATGCCTTTCAATTCCAACTTTTAATCTGTTTTAATGTTCTTGAAGTATATTTTGAATTATGTACTACAAATTAGATGGACTCAGCGAGTTAATTTTAATTAAAGAAATACGATATCTGTTTTTTCTCTCTTATAATAGAAGCATGTTATATTTTAAAAATATAGATACATGTATACCAATAAAATAATAATGTATACAGTTTTAATTAACAAGACTTGTAATTCAATTTTATTTTTCAAAACCAAATGATATGACAGCAACTCGGTAGTTTTAATTACAATTTTTCTTTATTTTGTTCTTACATAATTGTTATAATTAATAAGAAATGCAAAGAGCAACCAAACCATAACATAACAATCCATGTCCAATTTATAATCCCAAAGCAAAGCAAAAACTTTGAAACTGAAAAAGTTTAGCACGTGACCTTCCACCAGGTAAGTGATGCCAAGTGCTCCGGGATTAACATTTTAAAGCTGAATAACCGTGTAAATGTTATATTTATAAAATGTAGGGAGTTATTTTGAAGGTCACTTCTAGATTCAAATATCTGAAATAATATTTCAATTTTTGTATTTTGCTGGATTTAAAAAAGGGAAAACTTAATAAAGAAACATTTTTAAACTAATGCTACGCCCTGAAATATTACAATATCGTTCTCACCCACTAAATATACCCTTTTTCTACTGTACTTGAAATTTTAATATCATATTTAAAGGGAACTGATTGTTTTTATTTGTAAAACAACAGCATATGTGCATCTATACATGTATATAAATTGTCACCTGAAGAAGTGCTTCGGTTACTCGAATATTGTAGATTAAATCCATTGTTTTATTTTGGTGTTGTATCTAATTTGAAAATTTCCATCATTTATTTAAGCATTGTCTTTAATTTTGTTCGATCTATTGAGAAACAACTTGAATGAAGACCGAGCACTTTGCAAAAATCCCGCGTATGCCTACTGAAATAGCTTAGGTGCCTCAATACATCATCAAGCGGACAATCCTGACAATATGACTATTTCAAAAGAAATAAATTATCGTTCATACCATTACGAAACTACGCGTATGTGTTTAATAAAATCGCTAGTATCCAAATGATGACACACATGTATAGTATATGATATATGGTGATGATGGCAATACCAGCATTTAACAATTCTGTTTCTAATATTCGTGAATGTAACTGAAAATGTATTTATTTATGCTATTGTAACCCTACTGCTTCCAATGATGGCTTAATTATTACATATTATACCAGTGTTAATTTTACAGTACTAGGCGGCCATTTCAGAATACAATTCCTCATCAGTAGTGCTTGGACCAAAAGTTTCAAGGAGTTGAATAAATATCCAAAAGACAAAATATATATTCAATAAATTTAGCTAAGGAAATACGTTGCATGAGGGAGTATAACTTATTTCTAATGATTTTAATATTCAAGAGGACTTGCTAGAATGATTCCGTAATAGGTCTTTATAAGACCCGCCAAGAACACGATACAATTAAATACACTACGGAAAGAAGACAATGATGATGAGTCATGTTGTGACCGTGCTTAAGATACTTGATTTAATGAACTCTAGTAATTAATGAAATGGAAAGATAGTAATCATCACATTTTGTACCGGACAATGATATTCATGAAGCGTTGTCGCAACCATATATTCAAATACACACATTTTTCATCAACGTAATAAAATCAATGCAAAGAAATGATACAAGACACAGACTTAAAACGAAATCTTGTTTTATTTTTTTTTATTTCTGCTAGTTAAACTTTTCATCTAAATATGTTTTTCAATGATGCTCTGATATCTGACACAGTGGCGCATAATTTGAAGAACACGGCTTTGCTACTAAACCTTCCTGTGTGTGAAGGTGATTGTGGAGGCCGTTAAGCACTAAACTGTGATAACCCGCCATTAGACAATTTCCATTTGTATGTATTGATTGGGTAGTTAAAATAAGTCATTATCAATTCTGTGTCCGTCACTATCCCACTGCCATCCAACTGAATGATGTGCTCCCACAAATACGGCTAAATCTATAACAAAAAAAAACAAAAACAAGTAGAAGAACCACAACAGTACCAATAATTCAAAAAGAAGGTTCTTAAATATGCGATGAATTATAATCACAGTTAACAATATAGTCTATATAGCTCATCATCTCTGGTTTAACAGAATAATTAGCTAAAAAAACACATGTTTTTAAAGTATCTTCCGTATAAACAAGAGATCAAAAAGGGCTTGTAATGCATATGAAATTGAAATATTGAATTGACGGTTTTCATTTCTCCTTTATTGGTGTTTTCTAATTCTAAATCGTTTCGATATAAACAGGTAAAACAGCAAAGTTTACAGGACCAAATTGACCACCGAAAATGAAAATAAAAATTATCAAACGGTGCAACGTGTTGTTGGCCGTGGATTGATGCGGCATGAGTAATTATATTGTATTTTATGTTAAATGTTAGGTAAAGTCTACCTTCCTCCAATTTTAAGTTCAACTGTTTTTGGACCGAAATCAACCATACCACGTATAAAATATGCTTTAAAAGCCTTTTTCAAATTTAATTTACCTTCTATTTAGACCCATTAAAACCCCTTTCCCCAATGTTTCTGGTCAAATACACATTGAATTGTTTTGTTTTATCACACAGTTTGATAGAGAATTTCAAAAGTATTGGCTAAATTTAGCATATTATTTGCCTATTTTTTCGACCATTTTCGCTTTTTGTTATTTAAGCTAAAGGCGGCCGTCTTGAATAATGCAGGAAGTTGATTTTTTGTTAACAGTAATTTGCAACAGGTGGGGATTTTTTAACACCATTTTGGTTTAAATTGGTCCAGTAATATCAAAGGAGAATATTCAAGTTGGACGGACATATATTTCGCCATGCCATACTCTCAGCTTGCTATAATTGCCAGTTGAGCTAATTATATAAAAGTGATATTGAACAATATTTCAATGTTATAATGCTTTAACTGTGTATATGCAGTACAAAAAATATGTTTAAATTACCTTCGACGTGCGTAGAATGTTTGTCGATATCAGCTAGGTGCTTCAATACATCATGAAGATCAGTATGCGAATGGAATTCAGCCAATTGAGAACAACGAGCACGACAATAAACCTATTCCAAAAGACACCATTATAAGAATGTATTTTAGGTTAGAAACAAACTTTCCTGACATATTAACGCCAAATTGGCAATCTTCGACAGAACTCGTTATTATGTTTCCTACAGATGAGGTTACGGATTAAGCCGAGTTGTGACGACTCATATCAATGGTTTCAATGACAATCTCAGCTGGTCGAAATTTTGTTCTCGTATCGAGAACCATGAGGTTTTTTCTATCTGATAGTATCGAAAACATACATCTCATTCCTAAATTTCAAATGTTGAATGGATTTTATTTCAACATTGCATTTTTATGACAGAATCCTAATTGACTGTAATATTACTTCCGGAAAATATGATGACATCTTTGCTGCGTACCGATAGCCAAACCACCACTACCACTACGATGATGCATATGATACAACAATTAAAATTCAGAAACAAATAAGAGATGAAGATGGCGACGAAGACGAGGACGACGATGATGATGATGATGATGATGATGATGATGATGATGATGATGATGATGATGATGATGATGAAGAAGAAGAAGATGACGATTGCTACGATAACAAGGACGACATTGATGATCATCATGATCATGATCATAATGATAATGATGATGATGATCATTGCGATGATGATGATGATGATGATAATGGCGTTTATGACGCTGATACTTATACCTTTCCCTGGTCGTAGGTCATTCTTGTACTTCCTTTCATGTAACAAGAACCATGAATTGAAGTAAAACCTTGTGGACAGTGGTGATGAATATTGTGTATATCTATATGTGAACATCCTGTAAAATTTATTTTTAATTTTTAATTATTTTTCTGCTTTTTACACATTTAATACTTGAGATTCGACAAATTGTATTGATGTTACTGTTAATATTTATAACCCCGCTTCGACTTCGAAGAAGAGGGGATACACTGGTTAACACATGTCTTTCCGTCCGAAAAAAACGTAACAGTTTTCTCAGCAACTAAAGAATGTAGCCACTTTTGAAATTGTGTATGCGAGTTCAGTACGAGATCCTATGCCGCAAGCACCGATTTCAAGTCAGACAACCGACTTTAAGGTCAATGGGTGAAGTTAAGAGCGGGAATATACTAGTACTAAATGGGCAGCTGCGTACAGATTTCTTTTAAATTGTGAGATATTTACAAATTTGAGATTGTAGTAATAAATGTATAAGGCACTCAGATTATACATGATCTGATTCAATCACAATCTGACCTTGACTGGAATCATAGCAACCAAGAACATAAAACAACAAAACAAAACATGACACAAGTTAAATATAAAGCGAGATCTAGTGGTGTGACTGGCGTCTTTAAAGTGGTTTTTTTGGATACATAGAACCAAATAAATGTGAAGTATAAAGAAAATAAGTGTCCATTTTGGTTGAAATATGAAGCAAAAAGGAATTCACACACGAATGACGCTAAATTACACATTTTAACATCAAGTATTATAAAGTTAAATCTGTCTGTAAAGGGCAAATAAAGGAATTAGTAAGTATGGCTTTTATACACATGTAGTCTTTGATTATAAGTTAAAAACAAGAAAATATAGCAATTGGGATAAAAAATGGTCTTCAAAGAAGGGTATAGTTTTATAGGAGATGCAATTACGACAGGTTTAACTGTATACCACTTAGTTTTGCATTTCGTTTTTAATGAATGAACTTTTTTCTGTATATAGTGATGGTCACTATAGCATGTTCACTGCAAGATTTAATTACACACGTGACGGTGTAGCTAGCTCAACAGGATCTGTATACCTTTCCGGAGCACCCTGCCTCTTTTCCATGATGGAAATAGAAGTGTTTTACGAAATTTGCCAGTTAAAATGTTTTTGTTTGAGATTGTAATTCGGACATTTATTGGTACGTTTCTTTTTGACACATATAAAGTTCTTTACTCTTTCATACCTGAGGTAGTTGTAGGTGGTGCCGTTGTTGTAGTTGGTACTGCTTTATGGTGGTGGTTACATTTGTCACCGGTACAACAATGGACTCCTAATGAGATATCACCTTGTCTTTTCCCGAATACATTAGCTGTTGTACCCAATCTAGAACAAACCTATATAGACATTTGAGATATTAAATTCCTTACTAAATGTCATGTCATCTTTTAAGTATGTTTATTTTGATACAGTCAGTTATTTATTATAATAAAATTTCTGTTCATATTTCTTGAAAGAAATCCTTAATAACAATGGTTTTGTGAAACTTTCTAACTGTATACAATTTTACCAGACAAACTGGTAAATGCGTTAAGAAGGAGTTGCATGGCGTAATTTACTTTTTTGTAATTTTTGTCTGCTTTTAAATCCGTATATTTGGGATTATTCCACTATGTTTGTAAAATCAAGAAGACCATCTCATCGGTTCCCTTCTTTTACTTCATATCAAAGCTTGATCATAAATCAGGTGTCAGATATTTCTTATGATTGTAAAGTGACAAAAATAATTTGAAAAAAACAAATAAGATTGGTTTTAAAGATTGGTCGCAAATATTTAAAGAACCCCGCTTTTTAAACAAAATGCATAAAAAACAGAAAATGGAAATAAATACTTATCAGCACCACTCTGCTATAAGTAAGAAAAAAAGGTAAAACTGGGTGTATTTAAATATTTATCTTCTTTTTCTTATTTTTACCAAAAGGAAAACATTAAGTCTATAAACCTGATAGATGGCAGAAGGGTAGGGTGTTCAGTTTAGCTGAGTTGTGTATTCAAATCAGAAACAAACATACCAGTCCATGTCCAAATCACAATCCCAAAGCCGAGTAAATATTCGGAACGGGCAAATAAGTAGAGTGTGAACTTTCGCTAACGACAGATTTCAGAAAAGTATCTGATTTAGTCAGGTAGTTTGGTAAATACGTTTTTAACAATCCCACTTGATATTAATTAAAAATTCCCAATATTTTCCGTTTTGAAATTTACTTATTCACTGTGCATTTTACATTTTGTCAACAAAATATTAATACATGTGTGTATTAAGAACAAATTTTTACCAATCTAAAACATTTCTGTGTTAGATATGATCACACCCTGACCCTGGTCTAGTAATATATCGGTGATTGTTATTTTACCTTTGGGTCCATACAACCAAGTCTGTATGTTATTTCAGCATCAGCATTTAATGTTTCCAGAGAGTAACATTCCTGCGAACATAAAAATGAGTATTTGTAAATGCAATCACAAAGAAACATTCCAATTCATGTGCAAAGCTATAATTCAAAAGCATAGTACAACTTTGAAAGTGGCAATTAAAGTTCAACTTAAAATAAACATACTAATCCATATCCAAATCACAATCCCAAAGCAAACCAAAAACAGTGATACCTAAATAATACTAGTACATTTACATCAGGGAAATGAGGCCGGGTGCTCCGGAAGGGTAAGCATCTCTTGTTGAGCGCCACGTGTGTAATCAAAATTGATATTGAAGGAAACACGGAACCACTGTAATCAACAAATCTCAAGTAATTTTGGATACAGGGGCAACATACTTTCAAATATATTATGGTGACAACAATAAAGCTTGTTGGGGGCCTTAATAAGCCTAAGCATGCAATATCCTTGGGTCACCAATATATATGTAAGCAGCTTGATTCGTTTTATAAAGTTCATGTAGTGGAAGCAAGCGTACCATAGCAAGTTAATTGTGAATAAAATATACGATAAGCAAGAGGTTTAGGTATATTGGTCCATAGAAACGGAAACTTTACAATGGAAAATTGAAGTCGTGATGTTTGTCATATACATGTAGTGTCAAATGTACCGGTTTCGTTGGTGCCATTATTGAGAAAAATGGAAGTAAATGTGAAGCAGAACTTGAAGAATTATTCCGTCAATAGTATAGATGACATTCACATAATTTCCAAATTTAGGATAATTGACATCGTCTTCTATATGTATGTACGAGGAGTTGAATGATTTGGCGACAGTCTTCATTTCGGATTTAACAAGGTTCTGCATAAATATTTTCTCAACAAAACTTTATAATAAACTGTCAGTAAGACAGAAACTGAGTAGAATCAGTACGCGTTCAGCAGCTGTATATGACCTACAACTGAACAAGTACAACATACCTTTCCTGCTTCACATACTTCAGTAGTATTGCATGATTCTGCCGTGGATGAACTTCCACAGAAATAGCATTCAACTTGAAAAATTCAACAAAAAGCAAGTTAAAAATTAATACAGCTTATTGAACGTTACATATACAAATACATTTAGAAAAGTTTAAAATTAAACAAAACTACATTCATTTTGAAAGGAAATGGTAGAATACAATGCATGTAATTATTACTGAAATTATTTTTACAGCACTAAACGGCCTTTTTGGAATAATATCCCTCATATGTGGTGCTCAGACTAAAATATTTGAAATCTAAATATTTTTAAGATGCATAACAGGAAAAAGCAAAGAACCAAAATGTATTTTATCAAATCTACTGAAGGCAATACTTAAAACGATAAGCATCGCATAGCTTGGTTTAAGGAATTCTTAAAAATTAAAAAGTTTTATGAACAATGATCATGTATTGCCTATTGGGTTAACAATATCTTCGAGGATAGTGGATTCGGTAAAAAAAAACCTTTGGTCCTTTTATAATTCTTATTTCAACATCTTAAAAACATTTGGGGATTTCCACTATTTTAGTTCGAGAATTACTGATGAAGATTTTTTTATTCCGAAACTGCCATCCTGTTCAGCAAATTTAACACACAGTCAACCTGCTTACAATCCAACTCTATATTATAAGGACAAAGAATTGTATCCCAATTGTTCTTTATTCATATTATTTGAACCTGTCTATAAAAGCGACCTGCCTATAAAGGCGACATTTACTGGTTCCTTTGGATGGCCGTTATAGACAGGTTTGACTGTAATTGAAATTATAAAAAAAAATAATTTTGATTGATCAAATGATTAAACTAATCAAACGTCCAACAACTGACCCATGGAATGAAGAGCTGAAATAAGTATACTTACAACATTTATCACTAGTTCTGGGACAAGCTTTTTGAAAACAATCATCAGATTTTAATGTACTATCTGCAGCTGCAAACAATTTGCATGCTTCTCCGTTTATATCAGCACATACAGAGCTGGTTGATGCTGGCGGTTGTGTTGCTTGAAAAATCAAAATAAGTGTATGATAAAGCTAACAGTGGGACAACAGTATTTATTATGGTAAATGCTTACGAGTTCTATCAACATCTCGTTCGCTCAAGGCTATAGTGGACTGGAGTTGATAATTGTGTTGAGCTTCCAAGTTAAGATTCTATTACTTATATCGATGTCGTCGGGTCTTGAATGGTGGAGGAAGCGAAAATATCTCGAGAAAACATCGAGCTTCGCGGACTGATACATTTTTACCACCAAAATATCCCTGAATGGAATTCAAACAGGGCGGGAGGCGTTATGATCCGTGAATTATGGATTAAGACCACTCGTCAAATTGATTGTTTTGTTGACTCAATGACTGTTTCTATATATTACTACAGTATGTTTATGCGTAAAAACAGGTTGTCGGACGATGCCGGATGTTACTACCTTTAAAGCCGGAGTAACTGCCTATTAGTAGAACATTATACTTCTAATAATTAAGATATATAAAAGTCGGAACAGATTGAAATTGTGTGTCAACGAGAAATGCTTAAAACTCATTATATTGTGCTTCGCTATATATATGTAGTTTAACTTTTAGAAAACAATTTTAAAATTAGCTAAGAGATTTATTTATACATTATTATGTAAACATGCTGGTTTTTTCTCTTTTTTATGTATCTGTTATACCTTTTGACGCATTTGTTCATAGAAATTCAAAAGTACCACGATTATTTTATTTTATTTATTTATTTAATTTTTTATTTATTTATTATACTTACTATTTTGTGACATCTGGTTTGCAGGGTGTAGCGTCATGTTGCTAGTAGCGACGCCGTTACACAAGTCTGTATCGCAACATGCTCCATCTACCGTCGCTGATCTCTTTGTGAATATCGAGCTGCATATCTAATATGAAAAAAAATCTTGTTAAACAAGATGCAATAACATGAATGAACGAAAATATTTATTCTATTATCGATGCACATATAAATTAATAAAGACAGCTGGTTATTAAACTCAGTGTTAATATTATAACGGTTTTTACCCCGAACAAGAGGGGCTTTGATCGGTGGCTGAGGGGTCAAAAGTGCGTACTAACGATCACAGTGTCCCTCACTGCCTAGGTTGAATTGCACTCGGGGCAAATCCTAGAGTGGGAAAGTTTGCCAGTTCGTTTACTGAAGGTCGGTGGATTTTCTCCAGGCACTCCGGTTTTCCACACTATCCTTGAACTAACCACCTTGATTCTAATTAAAGAATCTTGACTTGAGTGTAAAACTCCATTGCGTCACACTCGGACTCCACTTCACAATTGAGCATGATTCTTTCTCTTATATAAGTGATAGTGGAGGAAACGTCAGTGCCCGGATATATCCATCGAAATTCGGCAAACTTTTTCTCGTATTTATCCAACATTAGACTAGTTTTTCTATCTGATTTGACGAAATACAAGTTTTATCGAACACGTATGATACAGAAACTTGTATCGCCACAGTAGTGATACAACATTGGCGGTAAAGTGCACGTGCACTTTTAGTCGGATTTCTCATTGTGACGTCATTGGGAATCTCCGATTTGTCAAATGTAAAGAATGACGTCATTACTACAGAAAAGAGTGGTTTTCTGTGGTAAATGTAAAATTACATAAAGTATTGTTTTTTATTATTTTTAATAACCTAATTAGAAATGGTAGATAAAAATGTCATATACACATTGTGTATATAATATGTATGTATCTGCCATAGTTAGATTCAAACTTAGGTCGTAAGAGGAGCAGTGATCCGTAAGATAGCGCTTCAGATCATTCAAGGAGATCGAGACCCGAAATGTTGCTCAGGCGTGTGGTTCACGTAAATTATGAAACAGAAAACGAAATATAAAATAAATAACTAATACCGTTTATCTTGTCTGCCATTGCACAATCCTCTACATGACTTTAAACGTATCATGATTTCCAAACAATATTTAGTAAACTAAACGTAGAATGAATGTTGAATATGTGATCAATATGGTACTCAACCTTGATTAACTGTCTATATATTCAACGAGAGATACAGGTTTTATATTGTTTACGTATTGAACAAAATACCAAACAAATCTTTCAACGTGTATATTTATTACCATATTTGCCGTGTCGGAAATTCCTCATCCTCTGCAAATTTATAAGTTATATTGAATACTAGTTTTAATTTTAATTTTACAGCGATAGACAGTCGTTTTGGAACACAATTTCTTATCAGTAGAACTTGGACCAAAATTGCGAAACCATTTTTTTCCCAAGATGTTAAAAAAATAACAAATACCAAATCCACCTAAGACCTATTTCGAACGATTAGCATATCTTAGTGTTTAAAATTTAAATTAAGAGGCAGATAATTTTAGTGTTTCTTCTGAAGGACCCATTTCTGAATATATTTCTACCTATTTTCAAGTTTTGATAAAACCCAAGTTGGGTGCGAACCCCGAACTTTAACATATCATTTATGGAGATAGCACTCTAACATTTAACCAGCTATCTACCGTATTGTCCGTATAGGTTAGTTTAAAAACTTTCTTTTTGTTTGATTTTTACTATGGCGTGTTAATTTATCAGCACTTGACGGCCGCTTCGGAATAATTTTAACATTTCGCCTCAGTTGTGCTCTGACCAAAATTGCGGAAATGTAAATTAATTAAATAATTAAGTATGTTATAGCAATGATTTCCTGTCAAGTTTTGCACCGATTTGTTAAGTAACAGAATGATACACCAACTTGTTCGTATTTCAAAAACGATCCTAATCAAAAGATTAGTTTTCACGAAAAACGACTATTTATACCATTTGTAGCGCCATCCATAATTGGAGGTATCCATCGATTGCAAGTTGGTCACTTTGAAAACGTACATTTTATAACAAGATACGACTCAAACTCGCCCTTAAAAGATAACCAAAATTATAAGTTTTTATCTTTTTTGCTTTGGGAGATAAAAAAGAAATATAAGCATTTATTTTGTTTGGGCTATTGGCTAAATTCTAAGCAATTATCTTTTTTTATTTTACCTTAGAAGATAGACAAAAGTGTTAGCATAATCATTTTTAGCTTACGTCTTTGTGAGCACAGCCTAGTTTGTATTTCTCTTCAAACGTGTCGGTAAAGCTCTGAGTGGCGATGCAATACTGAAACAGAATAATACACAAGACATATTTAGTGGATATGTAATACAATAAAAAAATCAACTGTGAGGTATGTAATGGCCCTAAGAACACCACGCTATATATGCTAGAATCAACCACACAAAAAGAAAAACACATAAGCATTGTGATCATGGATTACAACACTTTTTAAAGACTTTAAATGGGTACTGTAGTAAATGCTCCACAGTATCGTCAAAAAACTATTTGAGTGTCCAAACTAACCATCCCAATTATTTTACAACCAGCTGCCCATTAATGCGAACATATCGAAATTAAAAATAAGCCGATTTTACCACACAATGAACCAACAATCCCAAACAATACATATTAATAAATTTATTTACCATATCAATTGATCCTACAAAAATTAACCGAGAACAATGAAAACAACGAACTAGTTCTGTTCTTTGTCCTTTCTTGAAATAGACATATTATTGTCACCTATTGTGTCATACAATGGACCAATAATCCTAATAGATTTATACACAATATCTTAATCGATGATAACATAATTAACTGGGAACAATAAAATTTCTTTTTGAGCTATTTCTTTTCTATTAAGGAAAATGTAATTAATCCCTTGCTAGCTAGCTACTGATATTTATGTCATTTGCTGATTTTCTTATTTCCTTATTAATGAAAAAATATTATAAGAAATATAGCTTATGTCAATTGTCATGATCTTTTAACACAAAACTTTAAAAATACCTATCCATGTTCAAATCACAATACCAAACACAAAGTAAAACTTAGTTCAATAAAACACGTGAACTTCCTAAAGCAAATGCATTTTGCCTCTGTTTTGTTACATGTTTTATGGCAACGGTATACCATTTCTGAATTTGAACGTTAACTAGGTTTGTTGTCACTACAGAGAGTTTGTGTAATGTATTTTGGCTAAGTTTAATGCGTTTTACGGTGTGCGGCGTGCAATTTCAGAATTGATACATGTAAATTTTATATATTTCAGTATTCTTATTCCGTTTAAACATTTTTATCAAATTACAACAATTGAATTGAAATCTGATTATATTTACAACACTTCTATTGAAAACCTATGCGCAGTTGCAGTAATAATCAGGGTCAAGATTCGAAATAAATTCTTGACTAAAATTTTCTTTTACTTAAAGCTTATTAGTATATAATATTTCAATAAATTTGTTTAAAGTTAAGGTGTTGTTTTAAAGTTTGGTTCCAAGATTATGAAATCGGTATCCTGATTTTGTCAAAATTGTTATTTTTAGTCTTGTAAGAAATTGGTAAATTTAAGATTTAAGTTAAGGGAAATTTTGGTTATATAAAGAATGGTTGTGAGACTGAAGCCAATGTTGATAACTAGCGATGTGTTATGCCTTATTTACTTCAATGACACTGTGACAGGAAACTCGACATATATACTTTACGTTATAACATAGGATGAAAATTGTCATACGTACATGTTCTGAACTAGGACAAATCTCGGTACTAGTACAGTTTGTTGGTGAATCCAAGCCGTCGCATTTGTAACAATTCAAAGCTAAACAATACGAGTTAAACACAATTATACCAATTGTTATGAAATGATGTTCTACAAAGTGTTGTATCCACTAAGCAGCTCAGTGGTAAGGTGCTTGCTCTGTTGAATGTCGTGGGTTCGAACCCCGGCCGGGTCTGACCAAGACTTGAAAGTATGTAGTAACTGATCTTTCTCCAAGCACTCAGCATTTAGAAATGAAATTCACGGGGTCCATCAGAAGAGTCCATAAAACCGCTGTCTGGTACGGTAGATGTGACACGTAAAAGAAACACTCACTGCACATTGCCCGAGGTGCACTGCAAAAGTCAAATTTCTGCAATTTCACCTAAAGCTGGTGACGTCTTTATATGAGTGAAATATTCCTGACTGGGACGTAAAACCTCATTTAATCAATCAATCTATAAAGTTAAAAACTCCAGAATCATGGCTTATGTAGCTTATCATCTCCTGTTAGATTAGAGATGTTCGTCTCTGTCTTAACTTATGTCGCAAAATATTAAGATCTACTGATTTTCAAGATTTACAGAGTTGCATATAATATTCGTTTTAGCTCCATTATTGCTTTATATCCCATTTTGTGCGACAAAATGCAATTAGAGTGGGTGTTTACAATAGTAAAAGATTTGACGAAGTGGCGATGGAAGAGTTGCAAATGACTAATAACGCATGTTAGTAAAGTAAAAGAACGGATTAATTGTGACGTGACTTGGATAGCCTTAAGGTAGTTCCATACTTTACAAATCGCCTGAAAACACATATTGAAATTTTGATATGTTGTACATGGGCATAAATCATTCAACATGCCAAAATTTCAGGGCAGGTATTCGACTTCCTTAAGAAGTTCTGAAGCGCCACCTGGTGGCCATTTTCACGACATAAATGATCAAATTTTAACTACTGTTATCAATAAATAAGCTTTAATATTTTTTGTCATGCTTAGAAACCAAAAGTGTCTTGCATTTAAATTAACCATTATGTCATGGAGATTATTTGTACCAATGGAATTTTACTTCCGGTCACGTGGTATTTTTCTACAGCGCCACCTATCAAGAGAGAACATTAAAATTCCGGAAAACTGAAAGTAACACCCTTTCGTTAATTTGTAGATTTTAAAAAAACTAAGTCGAATACGACCCCTGATTTTCACATATATTGCACATGAATATATAAGTTTGATTTTCGGAAACAAAAAATAGGGGGTCGTCAAGCTACTTTTTTCATAATATTGCATTAAAATCCTGAAACAAGAAAAAAGCCTCATTCCTTACGTAAGAAGCTACTAATAATGTCCTAGTATACTATTATGAACTCAATGTTTTTCATTTGGTATTAACAAATAAACAAAAACACTGCTTGTGAGCTATTTGGTTGTGCAAAAAAGATGAAAATCATAATATGGTCTGCCACCCATAGAAACCCATAGCAACCGTTACCCAACACAGCTCAGTTAAAGTGGAAAGGGGATTCGTATACATTGATGAAGGTTCTTGATTCTAGGCCGCTGAATGAAACGCAAATACAAGAGCATAGTCAAACTGCTAAAATTTTACACCAAGAAAAATTATTATACCGTATGTTTATTGAAGAATCGTCAGTTTGTATCCTACTGTTGGTATTTAAAATCACCGAAAAAAACAAACATAAACCAGCATTTAAAATACCGTCTTCAAAATTTAAACAATGTAGGCCTACCCAAATCTTTTAATTATTTAGAATAGTACTCTCAAAAGTGTAGATCTACCTAATTTCCGTCATGTACAATATACATTTTCTTCTTAAAAATAGTGCACATAATTAATATTCTGAATTCTAATCTATTATGAATGCAGAAAATTATTCTACTGCATAATAGCATAACAGCGTTCCCGCCATAATTCTGTAGGCGCCGAAGACCACACATTCGTGACGTCATAGATAAAAAAGACGTCAAATCGGACATTTCGACCGTACGCACAAAAAGACGACGTCACTATGGTATGGAACTACCTTAATGCTTTGATAAGACAAAAAAGTGAAATGCATCTTAACCTTATCATACATAGATAAAATAACGTAAATTAACACTACTTAACGCAAAGCGAACCTTAAACACCTACTTAAATAATGAACTCTTCCGTTATGTCAACGTCACAAGGATGGTGTCGCCATCGTACCAACATTTTACTATCGTAAACACCCACCAAATTGCATTTTGTCGCATAGAAGGACAAGGGTAGAGTAATTATCAGCAACGACTTTGCTCATGCAGGTTATTAAAACACTGTTTTGTACTAAAACTAATCTACAAAATATTTGCGTTTTGCTGTCTCTGACAAAGGTTTAATAAATAAACATTAGTCAGTCATTACAAAAACTTCCGACAGCTAAATGCATTCTATGGCAAGCAATGTACTTGCAAACTTATTACATGTACAAACAAAACTTTAAGACTTGGGTTATTTGTTCCAATGGTAACCTTAGCTTTATGTTTTTCATAAAATTTTTCTTATATACTCTTAATATGTTTATAAATCAAAAACAAACATACCAATACATGTCCGAATCACAATCCAGAAGCAAACTAGAAATTTTGAGACGAAAAAAAGTAGGTTAAACACGTGAACGTCCGGGCAGTGAGACCGGGTGCACCGGAAGAGTAAGCACCTCCTGTTTAGCTAGCAACACCCGCTACGCGTATAATCAAAATTGAATGAAAGGAACATGGAACTATAGAACGTCAAATATATCCAGGGCAATCCTGAAACATAGACACCAAACTTATCAACAAATTCTTACATTTAAGAAATAAATACAACATTCACATTTGGTGCTGTGTTTCTTGTTTGATGGCGCTATGTATCACAAGACTTGAAGTCATTGTCCTATTTGTATTAACCAACAATATATGTTCCATGATGAATTCCAATTTATGTCTTACTTACGGCACATCTTGCATGTTCTTTTACAAAGTTTTGAAAGACAGATCTGGGAACACATGTTTGGATTGTCTGCTAGCAGCATTCCACATGCTTTCTTGTCCACGTCATCACAATACCTGGGCTTCAAGTGAACCCAAGAGGCCACAAACGCTTAAACAAATATATATCACTGAGTTATTCATTTAATTTGCCCAAATATGAAATAAATGCAATGCATCTTTAGTCTTTTGCAAACTTTTGAATGATACAAGATAGATTTACCTCCCTTACTAATGCCACCTAAAGGGATAATATAAATGTCATATGGAGTAAGTGTATGAGGTTTCATAACATGTCCATCAATGATTCCTCCACCATTTGTTATGTGGCGTTTCTTGTTGTTTTGGTTATTGTGAAAAAACATTTAATATTTCAGCTGTAAACGTCTATTTAATATTTCAGCTGTAAACGTCTATATCTTTAAGTGTCTACATCAACAAAGGGTATTTTTAGCATCATTAGCTGTTGGTGTAAAAATGCCCCTTTAGAATAACAACAAGAGAATTTGTAGTTATCGAATTGAACACGAAAGGTCACTTATGCAAACTAATTCCTTATTTTCATTTAATATAAAGACAATATTTTGGTGACATTTAAATGTGTGCCTATTTATGGAACACAGGTTGTAAAGTAAGAGGAACAGCAATGGTCCTTCAAAAGTACTCTGTCTCACATCAAACCCGCCAAAAGTTAACGGTTGTCTGAATTTCAGCTTGTGTTGTTGATTTTTGGATATTTTGATTGCTTTGGCTATTGCCAGTGAGGAATTTTTCAGCTACATCTCAGTTTTATATTACTTTTTAAACACGAGGAATAGGTTCCAACTGATTAAGATTAACAATTTGTTTCAAAATACTAGTATACAAGTATCCTAAATTCTTATCTTTGTCGGTCGGGTCAAAGTTTGGTCAATTTATTTGAATAACTTGTTTACGAAATGACATTCTGATCATGGTATTTCAAGAGGTAATGCAAGATAGTGTGGTGCGTGCCCTTCATTTTGAATTTGGCACGCGCCACACTATCTTGCATTACTCCTTGAAATACCATGAACAGAAATGTCATTTCTTATATTTACCGTTCTTTCTTTAAATGAATATGTCATGCGCTACTTTTGACTGTATTATTTCATAAAAACTCAAAAGTGGCACATGACAAATATTATTTGTTTTAACCCTTGGCGCTATTTCTACCATACCTGCTCATGTGAGATAGGTTTTTTAGCCATGCGAGATCGGCGTATTTCACATGGCCACGTGACCCACTATGTGGGACATGACGTAATATTGCGGGAAAATTGATACACATCAAGGGACATGACCCCAATTGTCGTAATTGCAACGGTAATTGCAATACAATTGCTTCTGCATGTTTTATCGAAGAGAGATACAGTCATATTGTGAATATAAATATATAGATATATCTACTTAACACTTTTATGGAACTGAAAAAGACAAATTTAGATATAATAGGTTCTTAGAAAATTTTACTCTTAAAGAATTTCATATGTTATTTTAAAATACCTGTAAGGAGTCCCAGGACTCTCATCATGTCTTCGTACATAAGCAGCTATGACAAATGTAAATTTAGTTATCGGTGTCTTTATCAAATCGTGATTGACAATAGAAGTTAGACTAAGGAATTGGAACACGAAACTAATTGTTATCTACAATGAATCTGATAAGACCACATTATACAACCGTTTACATATCTTTGTATACAAAACCACCAATAGCAATAGGAAGAGTAATTCCTTGTCCTGCTGTGGTCGATTCATTTAGTCATTAAGCATTACCCGTTGTGATTTCGACCCTTGTCCAAGTATCAAAGCCCCCGCCTAGTTTTATGACTGTCATTACAATATTGTTGCGATGTATGTTGTGTCTGTATCCAAAACACCCAGGATATATTTGACGTCCCATATTTCAATGTTCTTTTTATTCTCAATTTTGATTACACACATAGGTAAACATGATGTACTTGGACGCTTCTGGAGCACCGGCCTCACTTGGCAGAAGTACACGTGTTTTGCTTAATTCGCCACTTTACAAAGTTTTTACTCTGCTTTCGGATTGCGGGTATGTTTGTTTTGATTGATATCACTGTGTTACCGAGGAGTTAGCCATCTAAAACTTCTTAAAACAGAGCAAAGAAAGATGTTTGATTACGAGTTACCTTATATTCATACACTTATATTGGCAACCGACATTATGCATATAAGAACATATTTTGGGCAGATATGAGGAACACTACTGACATGATAGCACAGTTAAATACCAGGTTTTCACATTTACGAGTTTTAGAAAATATTTTGCGGATGATGAATATAATACTTTCTGAGTACAAAAGATATAACACTTATTTTTGCACACAGATATAGAAAAATTTATATTCCTTCAAACAGGGTCACTCCGTTAGGAGGCCTGTCCTTATAAAACAAGTGTTTTGACAGGGATTGAGGACAAAGCAAATGCCTAAAAATATCACAACATTTTCTCATGCAGAATTTTCTGTAGCAGAACAGCTTTTAGAAATAGTTTTTTGACGTTACTTCTCTCAATATTGTTAACAAATATCAGTATTTGTGCAGTTTTAATTGTTTTGTTTTGTTACTTTGCGTAATGGTCTATAAATGGAACTTACCACTATAGTATCTCATTCGGTAGAGTGCTCGCTTGTATATGGTAGATCATGGGTTTAAACCGCGGTCAGGTCTACCCAAGACTTGAAAAGGACGCGAAATCCCATTTAATCAACCAATACATGTAACTTTTGAAATAAATTTTCGCCTAAGTACATGTAAGTACATGTCGGTGTTGTTTTTTTTTTTTTTTTTTTTTTTTTTTTTTGTTGATCGTTCCGCTGTAAAATCCAATATATGGGCTAGATAATCAATAATATTGATAATATTACAAATCTAAAACCAACAACAGTAGTCGTCTCTGCAAAAACAGGGAGCATTCAAACTTTCGGACAAGTATTTATTTAAATAAATGATAAGTTACACATTCTTGTGATTATATGGTAATAGGCTTAAACTGATTCATCTTTATAACTTTGTTGCTAACGGAACCGATGAGGAAGGTATATATGTACATCATATTGTGGTTAGCTCTCATAGAACACGCTTGATCATGAAACTTTCTTTCTAAATTTTTTTAATGACGGATGTAAGTAGCTAAGCAGGAGGTGCTGACCCTTCCGGAGCACCCGGCTTCACTTTCCTAGTGGACGTTCGCCTGTTAAACTTTGTCAGTTTTCAAAGTTTTTACTTTGTTTTTAGGATTGTTACTTGAACATCGACCGGAATGTGTATGCTTGATTTGAACAGATTCCAGGCGGGCGTGATAATATATAACAATGTTGTCATGTACTTCTTTTGAAATTTCATTAAATAATACAGTCCAACCTGCCTTAAAGGTCACCTCAATATATGGGCTACCTGCTTATAAAGGCCAATAGAATTGTATTCTAATTGTTCTTTATTCATATTATTTGAAACTGTAAATAAAGGCCACCTGCCCATAAATGCCACTTTCACTGGTTTCCTTGGGTGGTCTTTATAGACAGGTTTGATTGTACATTCAAAAGCAGCCCATGGCAATGATAAAAAATCAAAAGTAGTTCATGACGATGTTGTTAGCTATTGTTACTTTGGAAGACGACATTGTCTGTGGCGAACAAACGTTTATGTTAATTTTGCAATCCCCATGATTCATTGAGGTTATTCCAATCATTGTCATTGTTTACTGTTGTCTTTGTATTACAGCTGGTACCTAGATAAACATCTGTACAAACGGGAGTATCAGAGTGTGGTAAATTGCTCTGCTTACCATGTAACACATGTAAAACATGGTTCAATATATACAGAGAGAGAGAGAGAATGAAATAAAATAAACTGATAATAAATGTGTGCCGTGTGTACTTATACAGTACCGACCTGTTGAAAGTTTAACACTGTCTGGGCAAACAAAACGGAGTGGACGCTCTGTTACTAGTACTTATCGCCATTTGTGGAGATATATGTACCTTGTGGCGTAAATGCTGCTGAAAGACAGCTAACAGCTACCGACAAGTTGTCGAGAAATAGCTAAGCTACACCGGCCAAAAGTGTAATTTTAACTGAGATGAAACCAACTTATTTTCAAACTACAATCCCAAAGCAAAGTAACAACTTTGAAGCTAGCAAGTTAGATTAAACACGTGAACTTCCACCAGGGAAGTGAGGTCAGACAGATGCTCCGAAGCTAGTTAAACACCCTAAGAAAGGAACATGGAACTATTAGACCGGACGTCATGTGTATCCAGGGTAATTGTAGACACAGAGACATAATACTTAAAAACAATATTGTGATGACGACCATAAAACTTTTTGAGGTCCCTGATAGCCTCAGACTTACAAGAACCCTGTGTAAACAATTTATTTTCATAAACATTGGAATATGATATTAATCTTCCTTAGAATTACTATGTTTTTGATGTATATAATAAAGCTAACTGCTATATGTTGTAAGTAATCATGATAATATAACTATTTCTTTTTCATTATACATTTCGTTTCCATTATTTATAGCATACTTACAAAATTTAATATGGATTGTATATACCTCAACTTATGCCAATAAAATAAATTACAAAAAATTAAAATATTAACTTATTTTTAAATAATATCAAAATAATTAAACATTTATATCATATGTTTACGGTACTCAATTTTGATGAATCACATATTTTTTTTCTAATCCACTTTCACGTTTAAAGCTTTATACGTTCAGCACTAATATGTAATCTGTAAATCTCTAAGTGATGAGCGCCAATTGGCGCATCCAGAAATCGCGCCAAAAGACGTCATGAAACATACAAGATTGTAGATTTCGGCAAGTGACCAGTGTGAATGTCCGATTTTAGGTCGTAACCGACGGTGATGTGTGTGACCACAAATTTTCGATAAAATGTATTGTTATATTACGAGTACAAAATTTTGGGCAAGACTTACAAACCATATTATCCATATGGAAACGTTCATCTAATGTTCAGTGCGTGAGAATGTTATCATGAAACAGGTCTCACTGAAGTCATTACGTGCAACAATCTCAATAAGCGGCTCCAATTGACGTAGGGAACGTATACACGTGTCTTTTGCAAATCCCGCTGCCTGTTGAATTAACGCAAAGAAACTGACCCTTTTATAATGTCTTATGTTAGTACAGACAGAAACAGTACTGTGGGTAACTTATTGGTACAAATCTAACTTTAGGTTCTTTGGCCAATGCGGGGTCTTGTATCAGTATCCACGTGTACCAGGTGTCGGCAGTAGTACAGCTTCCGGTAACACAATTCGAACCTTCTCTGTAACAAATACAATATTAACACTATAGTTAGTTCTAAATTCATGAATATCAGTGTGTCTAGGAGAATAATAAAACATGTAGATGTAATTTGAAACAGGGTCAAATAAACTTAACGATCTGGGAGAATTTAAATCAAACAACAAATTGCCATTTTATCATGTTCACGACCTGTCAAAAATCTTTAATTCCTTGTCCACCTATATAGTATTACTTACATTGTGTTTTATCAAATACCGTGTGTATTTCTGAATTCGTGCCATTCATTAGTGTATGTCCGTAGTATTTGCTGTTGCTCAGAACATGTTATGTATCGTTTCATTGCACAACTAGCCAGAGCTTGCAATAACGAGCGTTCTCCTTCAGAATGATGATTTGACCAATTTAGCGAAGAAAAGTTAAAAGACAGTTAGGAGAAAATAATAGTATTTTATACTTCATGTAAGAAAATAAATACCGATCGCGAGAGTTCCAGTCATTCATGTTTGATTTATTTTGGTAGAATGGCCCTAACTGATTGCCTTTTATCAATCTTGGGTGGTTACATGGTCTATGTTTATAGTCTTTTAATCTTATCTTGCCTTATTTATTCACTGTTTCTTGTTCTTATTATCATTGTCTATAGCCATTTACATGTTTTTCAACTACATATACAAATGGTTTCATTCCATTGATGTTTCCAACTTTTCACTACGAGAATCTTTCCCGAAACAGGCCCATAATCGACAAATTTGGACTCAAAGCTGTAAGTTATCTTTAATTTAGAGGCTAACGTTGCCGTCACTTCTATTAACCAGGGTTTTATCAATCCCAAAATATGAACTTACTTGCAAACTCCCTGAATAACGATCTGCCAACCACCCTCAGGATGATAAACATCATATATAACTGATTCATAGGACACTGTTAACGGAACAATAGAATCCCAAACTCTGAAATGAAACAAACTATTGGTAGAAATACTTGTATGATTTCGTATTTATAACCTATAACTTTAAAAGAAACATTGTTTATATATTGCATATTGTTTTTGGTGTATTTGTGATCTGTTTGTGAATTTCCTGATTACAAATATAATGACGTTTGTGGTTTAGAACTCAAATACTGCTTTCTTAAAAAAATTCATTATCTGAAGTCTTCACGCTGTTATTATCTTCCGCAATTTGAAGATTTGAACTTCCGGTCCGTCCGGACACTTCTTGTCCGGAGTCTCCATTATTATGAAGCGCTGTCTTACGAAACTTGGTGCAAACATTAGCACTGATAGTACACTCACAGGTCAAAAGTGTTTCCGCACAATGGCCGCCGTTGTTTTTCTTAAAACAACATTTCAAAACTGCTAAGTTGAATATCAGGGAAATAAGAAAACTATGACGATTTCTTACCTCAGTATTTGGAAATGGATCCATTTGCCCTGAATACTTGACGGATTCTGTTTGGAATAGAGGCATACAATGATCGGATATAAGTTAAACTGATGGAGGCCCAGATTTCAGTAGCAGCATCAATCAGTTGTTGTCTGTTCCTAATGTTGTGCGCTCTTCTCTGCAGCCTGATTTTCATATACCTCCAAACATGTTCTATTATATTTATGTCTGGACTTTGCGCAGGCCATAACATTGTAGGTATAGAGTTTGTCTCTTTGAAATGCAAAGTATGCCGAGACCGGTGGGGGGGTGGCATTGTCATCTTGGAATATCCAGGGGCGGTTTTCAAAAACTTTAGCAACAACTGGCCACAGATTTTCGTCCAAGATAGTAGTATACTTTTCTGAGTTAAAGTTGCCATCTACTGCTACCAAAGTCCCAACACCATCGTAGGTGATACACCCCCAAAACATTACACTTGTAACTACCTGGGGGGTTCCATAAGTGCTTTCACCAAGACAGTATGATGACCACTTTTCACATTCTTTGCGCCACACATGACACTTGCCACTCTTGCCCAATACAATCTGAGTCTCGTCTGAAAATATAACTCTATTCCAGTAGCTATTGACAGTTTTATGAAGCTGAGACCGACACCATGCCCTCCTTCTGAAACGGTTAGTCCTCAATATAATAATTTTCTTTTTTACTATCCTTCTTTCGTATCCATAAAATGCCAAGCGTCTTTTTACGGTTGATTCACTTAATTTTACTGGTGTTGATTCATTATAAGTGTTTGTAATTTCCTTTAAAGTTTTCCTCCGATTTGTTTTCACTACACGTAAAATCTGCCTGTCAACTCGGTCATTGTATTTTGTTGGCCTTCCACTTCTACTTTCGTTTTCAACGTAACCTCTTTGTCCGTACCGTTTTAGAAATTTGTGGACTGTAGAAGGATTAATTTTCAAGATCTCAGCAATCTTTCGCCCACTGAAACCATCCTCGCTTAAAGTTAAAATAGTTTGTTTCGTCTCGACTGACAGTTGTTTCCTGCGCTCAGCCATTGTTGCTAGCAGACGACATATAAACAAAAGAGAGATAATTCTAATAAAATTTTATAACCGGTGATCGCGGAAAAACCATCCGTTATATATCTGAAAATATTGCACGCTTCCGTTCGATATTAAAAGCATACTAGTGAAAAGTCAGATGTGAATCGGGTGCGGAATTTTTTTGGCGGCCATTGTGCGGAAACACTTTTGACCTGTGAGTGTAGATGTACATATCAGCATTTTTTCGGGGGGGGGGGGGGGGGGGGGGGGGGGGGGGGGGGGTTATGGTCCTTAGAACATAAGCGCAAATGACAAAAAGTACCTTCTGGTGGGGGATCCTAATTACCCGAGTTTATTTACATAAAAATGAGAGAAAGGTTACTCACGTTTCACAACAATATGTACACGTTCCTGTGGATCTTCGTTGTCGTAAGAGTTTTCCTAGTGATGGTTGTGTTGAACAGTTAGTTGCAGTAGCATAATTTTTATCGTCAGTACTATGAACCAGACAACTGGTTAAAATTTTACCGGTTTTCATTTCACTAGGATCAAATTGCTCCGCATTGTAATGAAACATTCCATCTAACGCCCGGCTTACGTCCGGGTGATTATATAAAACTGTGCTGTCACCGTCTGGACAATCACTTGACATCATTACAACGCATGGAATAACTAATATAAATATCACTATAAATGATATAATTGCCATTGTATATATCTGCAAAAAAGACAAGAAAAACGTTTTAAGACGGTATGGTTGTGATCTTAACCTACTTTTGAATGCATAAAAATTCAAAAGTAGCATATAACATAACTATTGGTAAAATAGTTAACATGCATGATACTCAGTGCCCATATATGCATCTCATTATATTTTCAATATCAATTGTCTTTTAACAAACTTAAGTAAACCCACTCATTCTCACATTCAAATAATAGTATGACAATCACATTCAACTGTAATCGCCCTGTCGGACTGCAAATTTCACTTGTTCCTTTAACTATTGCAGCGTACAGTTCATCATACCAAAATGTTTACAAGAGCTTAAAGATTTAGAGCACGTGCCGTATAATATTTGTTTTGTTCTTATTTATATATTTTAACTGACAATGCTAGTGACGTCTAGTTACCTGCAATGGAATGTACTTATATTGAAGATTACAAGGTCATCGACTAGATGGACAATCACCAATAAAACGGGACATGACAAGCTGTTGGTTTAATTGCGAGTCTGGTGTACAAAGTATTTTTAGACAGTTATTGCCTTTGCTGAGTTCACGGAAAAAATGTTTGTGCCTGGTAATACTTATCCAATGAAGAACATTTACGACGGTCCAGTCATCGATGTTTAAGAACCCCTTAACCTTTAGTAAGCAACGAGGTTGTCACATCTCCATTTAAAAAAAGGATATCGAAATATCAAAAAATGCCTCACCTGACTTCCGTTCACAAATTTCATTCTCGAAACACAAGAACGGTCAGTGTCTATTTCCAAGTCTTTGTCAAGCTTGGGTTCCATTTCCATTTACAACTCCCAACAGGGCCTCCGCGATTAAAAATGTTTTCCTTAATTAATTCCTATTGCCTTCAATACACACGTTTTACTTTTTCCACAATCAAATTGTGTTCATGTTAAATTGCTGTTAGATGCATTCATAACTTTTAAACTGTGAGGAAAATCCCTTGAAATTTTAAAAGTCAAGCGTTTCATTAACCATGATAACATTGTCTCAGTTTAATTCTGTTATTTGATTGGAATACAAGACGACAAACAATTTAATGCAACGATGTGTTAAGAATCCTATCTACATGTTTGTACAGTACAGGCCTGTCTAAAATTTAACACTGAGCTAACGACTTCTGCTGAGTGACTGAGATATGGATAGCTAGTGCCATAAAAGCTATCGAGATCTCGAGATAGATAACAGATGCCGCAAAGCTGTCGAGATGTGTCTAATAAAGAACCGAGATGAGCTGCCAATTCGATATCAATTCTTTAGCTTAGTGTGCAAATTGTGACAGGTCTGTACTGTAAGTTTTAAATTAGGACGGAACATTAATTATGTACCCGGATACTATGTGACTTCCTTATTTTGGTTACGATCGTTTCCTGACACTCCAGGTCTGACCTAGAACAATATTAAGTTTACAAGTAGAAACAGAAGCTGAAGTTTAATTGATAAATCTTAGTTATCTTAATATTTAAATAGACGCGTTGTAAAAATACCCCATGTAATTGCGTAACTAAAAGATAGCTTAAGCTACAATACTCTTAACGCCTACATAAAAATACAAGAGTATTAAGTATTTGTAATTGGTACAGTAGCTTCGAGGTACCTAGTCCAGGGCTGAGTAACTTGAGGCTATCTTAGCAGTAACGAACACTTAATGTCTTTGTGTTATATAGACATTAAGTGTTTGTAACTGCTAAGATGGCTTCAAGTTACCCAGCCCAGAATCGTCCAACAACGCATGGGATACAAGAAACTAGTTTTCATGATTTTATTCTTTTTTGTGATATTAATGATATGAATAAGTTTTAGGTTTCATATTCATGCTCATACTTGAATTGATTATTGTATATATACATACGAAAAAGTCCTTAACATCACCAGGCGTATTTAAACGTACCCCTACAGCGTCGCCTGATCTGGATATCTCCTAGATTCAAAAGTAGTATGGTTCCATCTAATTATATATATATATATATAAACACGACGGTTTTGTATCCATTCTTTGCATAAATTTTGTCGATCCATACAATTGCAACGAATCGTGGTACGAAATTAATGATACCCCTATAACAATTATGTATAACTATCATTTTCATTATATATGAAATCCCACACGTTTATATTGACGTTAATTCTGGAGTTTTTGGCGTAAATTTTTAGAAAACATTCAACACAAACGTTAGGAATACCTTGCATTTTGCTTTACACATACATGTATAAGTATTGATTTAACTACTTTAAATTTGAACTTAAAAACTATTAAACTATATTTTAGTATGACAGTGTGAGTAATTTGGCATTTCTTGACTTGGTCACATTAAAAAACGTAACTATTTCATATGCAAATGATAATTTAAACATTTAAAGATTTATTTGGGCGAAGGGTGAGTTTTAAAAATCATTCTCAGAAAATGACTCATAATATTTCATAATAACACACACCAAGAACTCACCACAACAAAATGTTCAAAAGAAATATAAAAATGCAGCAGATAAATAACAAATACTTGACAAAAACAAAATAACTAGGAACAACAAAAGAAACAAACATGGTAAACAACGTTTTTGATTTAAATTATTACTAAACCGGCTTTAACTTTGCAGCACTAGACGGTCGTTTTGGTAATAAAATCCCCATCGATGGTGCTGTTTAAACAAATTATAAACAAATAACAAATTTACTTACGAGTGTTTTAGACAGTTAAGTCTTGTAATTCTATCTAAATTCGTGTACCATAAGTTTGTCTGCACTGAGCGAAAGTTGGACTGATACTAATTTATATAGATCAAAAGAAACACAACATTTCAAACTCTGAATTTTCTTTAATTTTTTGTCAAATGCAACATTTACCTAAGTTTATAAATTAAATTTTATCTGATATTACAGGTCATTGAACCTCAAAATGTCTACCCTGAAGGCTTTTTGACACCCATATTCAACGGTTGTTTCCGCTTCCGGTATGATTTTTATTTCTTTAACGTGACCCGTTCTAAATTAACCCTTGCCCTTAAACTATATTTGATTTTTAAAACAAAATTCGGTCAGAATGCTTTATTATATGAAAGATATTCGAAGTATAGAGTGTGAAATTTGAGAGTGGGTGAATATGACGTCATTTCTTAGTTAGATTACAAAGACACAAATGTACGGTTTCCGTGTCCCAGCTGTTCCGGAATGGCTAATACCGGGATTATGATACAACGAATCAGGATTTGAAAAAATAGATCATTAGTTAAAATGAATTTTGTTTCGCAAAACGTTACGAATCTATAGAAACTTTGTTGATCACCATCTTCTCGTAGTGGGAAAATCTTATGACTCAATTTTTCTACTGTCGACTTTACTTTTCTTTTCAGCAAAATGCCTGTTTTTCCTGCTTATGGTGCTTACCTTTCCGGAGCACCGGGCCTCACTTCTTTGGTTGAAGTTAACGTATGTTTGTTTATGATATATAACATTATTGTTGTTATATTATCGGTTCAGTAAGGGCGCGTGTGTTCAAAGTGATATAATCCACAGGATAAAAAAGTTCAATAATTTATCGAAATATTTAATTTGTAAAATTAACTTTGAAAAATTGACAAAATGGTTAGTGGTGTGGCTTAATATTTTGTGTGAACCAAATTTTGTCGACATATTACAACCATCTTATGATTTTTGAAGTGTAGTGTTATAGTGTTTTACGGCTCAGACAAGTCTTTTTCACTAATAACAACGCAAGTTCAGAGATAGTGGAGGAACCGAAGTACCCGGGGAAATCCACCTACCTTTGACAAGGGAATGAAACACTTGACTTCATTAGGATATAACTGAATGTAATTCGAATACATGCGGCTTTTGAATGTAAGCCTTTGTAAACACTTGTACAATAGACAAGAGCCCTTTACACAAATTGTTTTACTTTAATTGTTACTTCCGTAACATTAAGTGTACAATAAGAATTTCCTCGCTCTTTGGGCGTCAATAAACGTTGGACTCCTTTACGGTGGACTTGCAACAATGAAGTTACTCGATAAATGAGGAGCACTATGCTTTATATGTAGTTGCCTACCAACAATAGATTGATATTAATGCTGGTAGAGGAGTGTTGAATTCATTGAACTAGTACTGTATTAACGACACTGCGTGTTTCGATGACTTGTAAATTTGTGGATCAGAATATCAACAAAACAAGGAAAAATGATTTCTTAGTATATTTTACAGAAAAATGCCATTTTGTGATATTTTAAATGCGTGGTTTTTTTGGTGGCTATTTGACGTAATTTTGTAAAATGCACTATATCGCTGACGTGTAAATTCGTTTATCGTGATGTCAACGAAAACTAATGATTTTTACAGCAATATTTTAACATAATGTAAAATGGATAACAACCCAGTCGAATTTTACATAAACATTTGTTTTATTTACAAAAATTACGTCCATATACAAAATGTAAAATGATACTGATAACGAGATGTAGATAGCGCGGATACTATGACCGTCCTTGTCTGGATCTTGATCGTTTGTCTGTTTTAGCAGATCCTATTTTACCAGGTTTTGGTTTATCAACAATTTTTACTTCTTTTTGCACCTCACGTGACCGGCGTGTGTTTGATTTTGCTCTCCTGCTGTGTGGACGAATTGCCGAACCACCTTTGGCTGATAAACATGCTGCAAAATAACAACACCGGTGGTGAAAACAATTGCATTACTTAAGAAATATACACATGCATTAAATAGAAGTGCAAGTATTGCTGTAACAGAACATTTTGAAAAATCATTTGATGACTGAAAATAGGAAAAAAGGAATCTATTTCTACAATTAAATTTGATTATACGTAATATTAGGGGGTCCCTATATTAGTATTGCAACCATACTTCAAGGTCTAGTTGTTCGAAGCTTGATTAGCTTAATATTTGATAACACAAATTCAAAACTTCAATAAAATTAACATACCATTATCAAATCCATAGATTTATAACCATGTGCTTCAGTTTGTTGAAATTCTATTCATTTACGATTTCAGATTTGAAATTATGCATTATTGACATTTTTCTTCCATAGTCGGGAATTTTATGATGAGTTGTCCCTATATGTTGTAGTCTTTTCTTGTCTGGTTCTGTTTGGTCGTTTTATCATTGCCGTGTATAGTGGCATGTACTTGATTGCGTTGGATGTTGTAAAGTACATGGTTTGTTTCTTTTCTTGTTTTGTTAGGTTGTTTTATCATTGATTTGTATTGTGTGTCATGTTTTTTGTTGCATTGACTGTTAACTTGTTTTTTTCAGTTGCATATTCTTTTCATCTGTTTAAATTATCAACTACCAAATGCACTGTACAAAATACAACGTTATAAAATATATTTTGGTCCTTTGGGTATGTTTTCAACATTTTGATAGCAATTTTGGTTTTATACTTTTAGCCCAAGAACTACTGATGAGATATTGATTTCCGAAACGGTCATCTAGTGCTGTAAAAACTGGTACATGCAATATGTAAAATAATGACAATAAAATATTTAAATATTATAATATGTCAATGAAATATTCAAAAAAATAGAATATGGCAATTCGTACTTAACATTAACTGGCACGTGCAATTTAACACGTTTCGTTAAAATCATTCACAACATTCCTGCAAGTTATGAAGTCAAACATTACATTACCTAAGAAGTCGTTGGTAATTGATTCATGGTCATTCAGAAGTGGAATATAACTTTTGGTACTTCCGTTTGTTTCTTTAAAGAAAATAATAAGTTGAGTTAGAAAGACAGAACCTAAAGCATGCTGTAATGGAAATATACTAGTATATCTAACATGAGAATTATGATGATTAAAACACAAAACTTTTTTTCTGGTTTAAAATTTAAAATTCCATAGATCGTTGAAAAATTGTCATCTCTTAAGTATTAGTATGCCGGAAGTTTGGTAATTATACTAGTATATCTAAAATGAGGAAATTTTTAGCTGCAACGTGAAAATATAGACATTTTATTCCTGTTTCAAAATTCAAAAAATTATTTCAAAATTTCATACATGTTATTTGTTTTTCGACATGCTGCATGAAAACCTCCCCAAGCTAGTTTATTTCTGAAGAATGCGTGACGAGGCCAGGTGACAATAAAGAATAGTAAGCTTTATAACATTGTTGTCAATATTTACATCGCACTTCACTTAAAGTAGATAATTGTTGATAGGCTTTTATAATACTTCCGGAGCATTACTGAAAAATAACTTAACCCGGAAGGAAAAGGGAGAGAAATACGGTTGCTGTCCTAAACACCACTCCCGTAATACCCTTGGTAATGTGTGTGACCAGATGTTAAGGAGAAAGTCGAGACATGTCTGGTTTACTCTATTTTCCATAAAATGGCCGTTAAAACTACAGTGCTTAAAGAGCTTAAAAATTATAAATGCTAAATAAATAGATGGACATTATCGCCTCCCGCCTAGGACATCAACCGCTCTTTGAAAGCATGCATGCCTCCTCGTTTAAACTACGTTAATTCTTTTAAGTTTGATGATGTTCTTTCAATGATGGTACTTGAAATTTAAAAAAAAATAGCAGTAGTTATTAAACTCAAGTATGCCTATTTTGACAATAACTACGTTAATCGTGTACACTCCACAACGCATCTTGTTGAACCGAACGTAATGAAACTGGTGGTTATGAAACTTTTTATTTAGGATTGTCACTAGATATACGGAAATTGTATATCGGTACCCAGTGGTGTTGTTAGCCTAAACTATCCAACGGTTTTGTTCAAAGTGATCGTATGAATTCTCAATATATTGACAAACGGACTCTATTGGACAAACTGCTTCATGTGAAACGAACACAGGCTTCTCATGATTAAATAGATTTTGAAAAGCGATACGAGCCATCCTCAAATCCTACAACGAACATACAAACGGCCTTAACAAAATTACAACTTAAGAAAGAGATGATATGATACATTTCAGTGAGTCTAGCAGCTAAATCCATAGTAATAGAAAGGATGAACATCTCTAATAAAACCAGATATTGTATGAATCTCCTATTACATATAGGTTCTGGTCATCAAACTTACGTTCAACTCTGAGTAATATCAATGTCTCTCTGTCGTCAAGGATCTCATTTGCATATTTATTTGGTGCCTCACGAAGACATTTTATGTTCCCGGATTCATCAGATAGCTCTATGTCATCTATAATTAAATTAAAACAAACCATCATTCACAACAACTAAAACAATAACAATCATCGGCAATAACCAAAATAATTGCTGGATGTTTAAAATAAGTATTATAACTAGATATGTGATCCCAGACCATTCCCCAAATCGCGAAAGTTTGAAATGTAGGTTAAATGTTGTAAACTCATAGTGTGAAAGACACAAGGTAAGATGGCTCAGATGAACAGTTTTCATAAAATTGACCATCTTCGCCAACCAAGTACTGTTTATTGACGTTACATCAAGATTATTAATAAGTGTCACGGGAAAGATATGACAGAAAGCGTTTCTATTTAAGAAACTGTCATCAGAATAAGACCAGTGTCTCACTGGTAGTGATTATGAGGATAATAATATCGGACTTGTCAATAAGCAAACTGCAAAGCACACATGGTATTATATATATTACTCACTTAACATTGTTTGTATTATAATATACATGTATAGTGTAAATCCAATAAGTTGCATTTAAAGTACGAAATAAAGAAAATTGAATAAGTAATAAAAAGCAGAAAATTTGTATATATTGTATTTTTACAACATCAGTGTTATATACAACATTTCCTGATTAAATTATTTAAAGCTACTCATAGCCGCCAATATGTTTTAAAACACTCTCTCGATCAAAATCTGAATACTTATCAATCAACTGTGTGTGTGTGTGTGTGTGTGTGTGTGTGTGTGTGTGTAAGCGTCTGATAGCCATCTGATAGTCAGCATTGTTTAATGAACAGAATGTACATACCTTCTCTACATCTGCACTTTGAACGAATACTCTGTAGTAACAACCGTACACGACAGTTAGGATTGAACAATTCTTCCTCACAATCTAAAAAAACAAAATATATGCTAGATATGCCCATATACTGTTATATATATCTATTCTAAAAATTGTACGAGAACAAAATTTTGCATGCATACTAGTATTTCTGTATTATGTCAGAAAATATTTATAACTCTTTGATGATTCTGCCACCTCTACTGTAGATATTGACGCCTCAAAGTAAGTGAAATATTCTTGACAATTTAATCAATCGGCAATCAATCTTCAGAGATGCAAACATACGGTTATTACCATGGCAGATTAATTTGAAGACATAAACCTGTTGGTGTGATAATGACCCTGGTGGGTCAGCAACCACTACAGTCGTTGTCTCCGTGATCAAACATCTGAGAGTCTTACTAAATGCGCGCTAGTACAAATACCAGACGTGTAAATAATGACTGCCAGTCAGGGTCACTTCGAACGAGCCTTGCAAAAGCAGTGTCGCTAGTAGCACTAGGGTACAATAATACTGTGCTGCACTAAACCTTTTGAAACAGGTATATACCAGCAGTGGGAAATGAAGTGAAATGCATAACACCGCAAAATGTGTACCAGAGGGATTCGAACCCATAAAACTTGGATCAGGAATAGAACACTCTACCGGTATATCTAAGTCAATCGGCGGGCATACGTTTGAACACACTTTTATGGGTTTTTTTTGTATTTTTTACATGGAGTAAGTCTAGGGTTATTCGCAACTTGATGTGTGAACGTACGTAATTGCTAAGCTTTGTGACGCATTGTTTTGTTTCGTTTTGTTATGAGCAGTGTGTTAAGATAATTCCTTAATAGTTCACACGGTATTATTAGCCATGGGAAATCGGTTTTCGTAATCTTTAATCCAAAAGTATATATCCAATAAGTGGATTAATAAAACAAGTGTATCAGGAAACCAAAAGATTAATTCTATTTAAAATATTATCGGTCATACTGACCCCTGGTCTGTAGCAAGCAGAGAAACAGAAACACATATTTTTAGTATGTAGATTATTTATCTTTTAAAAGAGTTCCACTCTGAAAGTTTTTGAAAAACAGCATTTTTTATAGCAATATCCAAAATTACTTAAAGTTCAATTGTATGTCATTTTCGCGGAGGGTTCAAGTGAAACATGCATATACCAATCATTTTGTCCAACCACTTTCGTGTCTTGTCATTTTTTTATCACTAGACATGAACATTTTGATAGCCAGTACTCGAGATTCGGCAGCTGCGGTAGTTAAGATTTTTCCTGCACCACACATCTAGAAATATTCGGGGAAGCTGTTCGTTAAATCTCGAGATCATCGGGGTTTTGTTCTATTAACAGTGAAAGACTGAAGTCTAGATGAAAACCTCAGAATTGGAGATGGGTCCAGTTTCAGAGTAGTATAAAAGGCGCGCATAGGTTCAAATTGACTCTGGATATATCCTAATGTGAGAAAGATTGTCAGTTCGCTGTAAAGGCAGATTGCTTTCTTTATACACCACGGTTTCCTCCACCATGGATGAAATGACTATCTTCATATACGTGAATAAATCTTGACTGGGTCTTAAAACTCGATTACTCCGGATTCACCCCACTCTCGATTTTATCCATGTAATTATTCAGGAATGATATTAAAAAACTTAAACTTTGGCCCCGTTGTTGACCAGCATATATAAGAATTTGAAACTTCAAAATTATTATCTCCACTTCGAAAAGAGAGAGTGGGAGAGAGAGAGAGAGAGAGAGAGAGAGAGGAAAACATACTTACCCCCATATTGACTAGCATAGATGGCATGATACATTTTTTTTAATGTATTTTATCCATATACATTTTTTAAAATCTATTTTACAGTTAATTTTTAAAAATGGTATATGACAAAGATATGGAATGAACTAAGGTTTAATTAAGGAACTTCAAAATTATTACTCTCAATTTTAAAAAAGGGGAAAATAAAAAAAAACATTCTTACCCCCATATCGACTAGCATATATAGATGACATGATATAATTTTTTGAATGTGTTTTATGATTAAATTTAAAAAAATTATTATTCTCAACTTAAAAAAGAAAAGAAAAAATAAATATATACTTACCCCCATATCTGACAGTAATATACACCATTTTTACTTGGTGATAGTACTGCTACTAACTACTAGTATATCTCCAAGTTTTAGTGTAAACGTTAGAAACAAACAGTAAACATTATATAGAACAACGCGTAAAATTCCACATTGATAATTAACCTCTACTGAAGTAGCGAAAAATTAAATACAAAACTTCTCATCCAAGTTGAAGTTAACAAATTGTTTCTAAATTTTTCTGACACTTTAAAAATTCAAGAGCACTGTGTATATTTTCTTTTATATGTAAAACAAACAATTAGGGCTATTTTTTCACATGTGTTATCCTTTTGACAAAGTAAATCCCGTCTGTTATATTTAAATATAAACTTTAAGAAGAGTCCTTTTTGGAATTTTTCCAGATATTGTTGGAACAATAAAAGAAAAATTAAATCGTGTCGTTTTTCATCTTTACTTATAAGAAGTGAAATATTTAACTTCGGATTTAAATACAATGTGATTAATTTAAAGGTCGTACTAAATTGTAATAGTATAGATACATGGATATTCTAATTGAGTAAAATTTTATTTTATAATCTTATTAACAATAGCTTAAAATAAAATGTTTCCTTTGATGTTGTGAGATAAAATACCTCTTTTACAACTTAACAGTTCGTAAGATTGTTATTTTATTACAAAAGGGTTTTTTCTCCGCTAACAAGTCAAGAGGCGCAAATTACAAATACACGCACAATACCAGAGTTATTAGTGTCACATGCCATAAAACAATACAGAACATTTAAAATATATGCATACAAACAATTATGTCATAGAAATAATAGTTTATTTTCTAGTTGTGATATATTGACACCTAACAGATTATGTAATCTTCTTCCTATTGTTAATAAGTTTATTGTCAGTCATCTTGGTTAGTTCATTGCATTGTATACGTTTATATGTAAATGTTGTACATATTATCTATACTGTCATGTGCTGCTTTTGAATTTCTATTAAAATAATGCATTCAAAAACAGCACATGACAACTGTTGTCATGTGCTGTTTTTGAATGCATTATTTTAATAGAAATTCAAAAACAGCACATGACAATACTGTAAAAACGGTTTATGAGAAGTAAAGTTATTATAGAGTCTATAAAAGACTTATGAGAAACTATTTAAGCCATAAAAACACAATTGCTTACAACGGTTTGTTCCAGTTATAAAGTGGTACGTAGTGATACAATGGACTAATGTTTTTTCAAGTCGTTGAAACTACGATAAACCAAGAGTTTAATTCAATCTGTTTCTTCGGTTTTGTGAATATCAAGTAAGAGCGTGTGTTACAGATTCAATGACAAAAATGTTTTCAGCTGTTGAATAAAGTGTGGGTTGGTCTTGCAAATAGCTAGCGATATTTAATGCATAATACATGTACACTGTATTAAATTCGCTGATGTAGCCTGAAATTACAAATTCGTCATTTGTGATAGGTATAAACCCGTCGGAATATTGACTTGAATTGGTCATCGATAATGTTGGCCTGGTTAACTGGATCAGTTTCAAGTTTTCCATTTTTTTCTTGTATCTATTGTGATTTATATTGGTCCAAGACAGTTTTATATCCCACCATGCTCCATATTTGACTCGACTCTGTATTCCAATATTCCAGCATTCTCTTCTAGTCATCTACTTAACAGTGTGATGGAGTATTTTATTGTTTGTTCCTGTACCGATCTGTCTTGATAAGGGGTTTGTCCCTTTGCTAATCCAGGGTATCTTGTTGTTTGTGACATGCTTTTAAGTGATATTGTGTAATCCTTTATTGAGTTTTAGTCATCAAATCCCTCTTCATTTCCAGGTACACTGCGACCTAGTCTGATATTCAGGCTGTGGTATACACCTGTTTTACTTTATATTCTGTGTAATAGCTAAACAGAACGTGCTTACACTTCCGGAGCGCCCAGTCTCATTTCCCTGTTGGAAGTTCGTGTCACATGAAATTGTTTAACCTAACTTGTCAGTTTCAATTTTTACTGGGTTGTGATTCAGACATGGATTAGTATGTTTGTTTTTCATACAATTGTATGACTGCCTGAAATCCATTGTAACCCGACTACAGCATTTTATCAAGAAAAATAATTTTGCATACCTAATTCTAACAGTCAATAATGTACCCATGCCAAAAAGAACTCTTAAAATATTACGATATAAGGGGAATAACTCCAATGAACATATGGATCTTGTGCACAGTATAATTAGTATAAAATCAACCTTGGATGCCGTTAGGTTAGCCGGAGCCCGAAACCATTACTCAAATCCGGCTTATTTGTTTTGGTTTTTTTTAGTTATATTTTGAACTTTATATGTCACTAAAATGTCTACAGAACACCTGGAATCAGTTCCAATGTTACAGTTAAAAAAATAGCCTGAATGTGACACATTTTTAAAATCACCCCAAATAGACCCAATGAACTTATATAGATGTCTATATAGATGTCATTACCTGTTCGTTATTTTAATTTACTGGAAGAATATGAATCTTACCCCCCCACGTAACGCTTAGCAAAAAGTCTTAACCTTTGGATATTTGAAAAACGTTTTAGAAATTTAAATTGTTGAAAGTGTGACACGGACCTAGATCATACTGATTAGAATTGTTTATTGATGATGTTACCCTGCTCGACTGAAAAAGCGAAAATTGGTTACTGTGTTAAGTAGGTTTTTATGTTACACCATATAAATATTAATTACAGTGTTCAAATTAAATAAAATGCAAACAAATTTTACATGATTTGAATTCATGGGTTTGAAAAACTTAAATTCTCTCTCTCTCTCTCTCTCTCTCTCTCTCTCTCTCTCTCTCTCTCTCTCTCTCTCTCTCTCTCGGCTCTCTCTTTCTCTCTCATGATGTGAAAGTACACATAGTTATCGCCACACATCTCACGACACACGACATAGGTTCGAATCACGGACTCGATCTTGAGATTACTTTCTGCTGTTATTCCGGTTTTCTCTACTGTTTTAGAAATGACCGTCTCGATGTAAGGGAAAAACTGGTCTGGCTGTAGACCTACATAACTCTAGACCACTCTACTTGTACATTTCACTATTTCTTTGGAAATTAAATGCATTGGTTGAAAACACCATTACCACTCTACTACACTCTTTTTGTATACTAGTATTATACCTTTATACCTTTCCTTTAAAAAACAAATGTAGTGATTACATGGTTTATAACATGTGGTTAAAACAGTAAAGGTGTTATTTGTTCAAAACTGCTTGTAAATTAATAATCATCCTAGGATCTTTATTGCCTCAAAATATCATGTTTTAAAATCTATACTGTATGTACACAAACAATTAGGAGAATATTTGACCTGTAACCAGTCAAGAGTTAAGTTACAGCTTATAATGTTTAAGTATCAAAAATGGCCCTTCTCTTCTAACTTTTTTTGTAAATCTTCAATAAAATTTAATCTCTTGTTGAAGAGGAAAATTACAGCTTTACTATTATTTAATTGAAAGATGAACAAATTGGTCTTTCATTTAAGGTCAGGGTAGCAAATTTTTGTCACTTTTCTCCGCCTCTTGTTGTTATCGTATCTCTGGATAATGTTAGTGTTGATAACATGGGTCCGATAGTTGAATGCTACATATAATTACCTACGAAATATGATATGTACAGTGTCAGTATTCCTTGGTCAACCTATTTCCCCGATAAATGTTACAAAATGGATTTCTTTCAATAATTTCCAGTCTGATTATTTAAAAGGTTACATTCTTGATTCCATTAGAGTGTCTCAATAAACAGGTTTGACTTAACCAGGTTGGCCAAACTGTATTGTAACTAATGCATTGACATTTAGTTACAATGCTGCTAAGTGTGTTGTAGCAGTGATCCGCAAACTCGTGACCATCACCCCTCGAGTGTAATTCCCAGTATAAAACAAATATAATATAAATACAAATTAAAATCACTACTTGGGGTCCGAATCCGAATTTCGGAAAGGATGATCCTCTTTATGTTATTTTTTATTAATCTGACAAATGCGAAGTTTGCCAATTCGTTGTCGATGATAGGTGGTTTCTCTACCACCCCAAAAAGGTCGCCGCGATATGAGTGAAAAAAATCTTGATTGGATGTAAAACACAACCAATTTCTCTCACTGTCTGTCGTAAAAGTGGTACAGTTCCATCACTCTGTGTGTGTGTGTGTGTTATACACGTGGTATCTTTCCCATCACCGTGTGTGTGTCAGTGTGTTTACAGTATAATACATCTACATGTGGTATCATCTCCATCTATCAAGAGGCGACTATAAAAGTAAAGTCTTGTTTATAATCTTTTTATCTTGCACATAAATTTATATGTTAATGATAGACAAGTCAACGTCTTTATGTTCTCTGGGTCAGTATTCACTGACCTCTCCGCTGGACATCTCTCTTTGAAATTTAACACATTAGACTCAATTTAGAGGTCACTGGGTAAACACTAAAAGTGAAAGTTTATAACAATATACATGTGTTGCAGGTTAGCTATTTACAGAAAATATTCACTGGTATCCTAAAACGTTTCTGGAGTGGTAATTTTTTTTTTTTTGAAAATACAACAGCAGGTTGTTTTTTACGCTTTACAAAATTTTATTTTTAGCAAATTAAAATAGAGCGTATGAAACACATAGATCTATGGGAATTTGACTCCCGAGCAGGCAACAATGAAATTTGATAGATCTCGGTGGTATGACTGGAACTGGACAGAAAGTGAAATGATTTATGATTTATTTCCTCAGTTTTTATCATTGTGTTAAGTGTTAACATACATGTCAAAACATCTGATATACTGTAACAAGTTAACCTAGACCACATGTTGTACCTTCTCTATCCACGTTTGTTGCCATATAGACCCTTTGAACTGCTTTTCACTTACATGCTTACAGATGTTGACGTCTCGATATAAGTGAAATTATTTTGATGGTAAGAGTACATGATATTCTCTTTAATTTTTCTCTACAAATGCGCTGAGAAGAGAGAGAGAGAGAGAGAGAGAGAGAGATTTTGTATATGCAACACATCTTAGTGGTAAAAGTCCAATCTCTAAATTTTCCATTGCATTGTTTTGAGAGAGAGAGAGAGAGAGAGAGAGAGAGAGAGAGAGAGAGAGAAGAAGAAGAAGATTAATACTATGTATACATCTTAGTTCTAGAGACATAACACTGGTAGTCAGTAGCGCCACGTCACATTTTCAATGAAGCACGTCGTCGCGTTTAAAATACTACATGACTTTTGTATATTCTTCACATTAAATGATGTGTCTGAAAAAGTATCAATTGTTAAAGAACAAATTACTGCTTTAAGAAATCTTCATTTATGATTATGATTAAAAAGTAATAAAATATATCTATGGTGACTACATGTTGGCCATGTTAATATTTACCCTTTAATTAAGAAATGGATATGCTTTACAAAGAATACGTATAATATACTTCTGATCATATTGATATGAATACCAAGAGAGACCGGAGACCGGTCTCTTGAGAGTTAAATACCCTATCCCAAGTTACATTTGACCTTGTGGTCTTGGTCTACACACCTAAACTAAATATCATACGCAACACATCGCCTCAAGTTAGTATAGATTTGTTATTCTTCCAGAGATGCAAAAGTTATAGAGTGGACACTATTTTCACGATAAGACTGGCGAATTTGCAGATTAACTGATGATATGATTCCTATATACCCACTCAACCCAAGTTTTGAGGAGTATAAATACAACTGTTTTTATATACTTTCTTCATTCCCTGTATCATACGATGTTTGAAAGCAAGCGTATTTGAAACACACAACTAGACTACATGTTGCTATGCGCCCTCCCAAAGTAGTACAACATTCCGTGTTAAAGCCGTCTTCTTACTTCGTTTGTTTGTGTTGGTGTGCCCTAGAACGTTTTCAGCTATCACTAACAGTATTGTAGTACGAGATACTATACAAGTTTCATAGAAATCTAATCAATAGTACAGCAGTTGTCAACTGGAAACCACCAACCAATCAGATTGCAGTATCCGTTAACTATGCACCATCAGGCACTAATCTTGACAAAGGCACTTTGGCAATAAGTTTCATCCAAACCGAAATAATATTGTAGTAATTATCAATTCAAAACCATCCACATTCAGATCGAAGTATCCTAATTATGCACATATTTGGTCTCACATCAAACTTGACTAAGGTACTTGGTTTATAAGTATACAGAACATAGAAATCTGACCAATATAAGGGAGTTACTAGTTTTATATGGAAACGATGAACCCATCAGATTTCAGTATCATAATTTATTTTTCAGATTTTTTTTTCACGCACTGAACTTGACTGGATTACCTGGGTAATAATAACTAGCAACTCTAAACTAGGTTCAATGAAATCCTATCAATATTACAGTAGTTTTACATCCAATACGCTGTGCAGCTACATAGTGACCCATGCAGGTAACTACTGATGATTTGAACACGGGCACATGGAATTAAATCTGGACAGAGAACCATAGAACACTACTGTGCTATGGAAAAACTCAAAAGCACCTTTATCCACACTAATATATAAATGCTAAATCTGATAGAATTTTCAAGATCCAGTCTCTCAGATCACAATGACCTTGGGTGTTTGCAAATGTCAAGCAAAATCTTCACCTTGCACAGGGTTTGGCCATTGGGTTGGCTGGTACATCAGATGAATACCAATTAAAGGTTCAGGCCCCAGTACCACAATCATTACTAAATTAAGATTTCCCCAACTTAAATCTGGCAAAATTCAGGAGTGCAAAGTGTTATTTTGGTTATTGATTCTAGCTCAAAACATCCATTTTCAAAATTTGTAGAAAAAGTTGTATGTTATTTCGGTACTGAAAAGATTGCCATGACTAGCTAAATATAAGTTAAGGAAAAACTTAATATAGGAATGATTGTGAAACCAGGGCCTGCCATGTACTTGATATTGGAAAATAATAATTAAAGTGGTTTCAAAGGGATGGTTCCTTTCCAATCAATGTACTAATGTATTACTGATCGATTGTTGCTATGGAAATAAATGTTTCCAGCATTCAAGACTGACTCAACTGTATTGGGTAAGCAGAACACTGATTACTGGTAAATAACAACAAACAGAACAACAAGCTAAAAGTATAAAGTTTATATTCTTTTCTTCATTAACAATTACAATTATAGTTCAAAAATCAAATGTATGTAAAATAAACCAAAATGTAATGAATTTCTGTAAAAACAAGGAAACTGATGACAGTAAGGTTATGATATGAGATTTTTCTGGACCCTGAAATGAAAAACATTTAATTTAAAAGATTTATGTGAAATAAATACCGAAAAACAATCTATGACATATTCCATGAATAGAGTGCATGTTTACAGGGAGTTCAAATTGTACACTGTTGTGTTGAAGGACATAATTCATGTTGATCCATGCTAAATATTAAGGGTCATATATCCATAAGTAAATGAACCATCCTTTCTGGATTTTTCTCTGTTCAAATTTTCTGATAAACAATATCAAAAACTACAAACTACAAATAGTACCTGCTCGAAAAAGTGAAATCTAAAGGCAGATTATGAATCTATAAAAAACTACCCAGTACAAAATACATTTCAATCATTTAAAACCTACCAATTTTAAGGCAAGCATATTTGAACTTTTGAGCACCATTGTTTTTACCCGATAGCTAGGTAGGTTTTGGTAAACAAGGTCGATACTTAACACAAGAAAAACTTTAAATGGATTAGTGTACAGATTCTACTCTATATGACTTACATTCCTCAACTTCAATACTGGGCTGGTTAACTTGAAGCAATCTTAGCAGTTACTATTACTTAACGTTTATTATGCCACATATCTTATATAGGCATTAAGTATTTGTAACTTCTAACATAGCTTTGAGTAACTAAGCCCTGGGGTCCATCTTTACAAATAATGTGCTTTCTATAACAAGTGCAATTTAAACACCAATAATAAGCATTTATAAAAAAAATCTTGACAGCGGAATGTTACACTTTCAAAATTGCAAACAAGTAAATGTAAGCGATACCAAAAAAATGAAACAACAGATCTAACAAAACAATAGGCACCCGAACAAAATTTTTTATATTTTTGGAAAAGGACATTAGTTCTCTATCCATCTCATATAAAAATTTATGACATGAAAGTGATTATTTAGCACCAATCAAATACAAAATTACACTGAACTGCAAATTTAAACACTATGTTTTTTTTTAAAAATGTGCATTATATATTAAAGCTTCAATTATTCAGTCAAAATATATACAGTCAAAGCTTTTCTTTAAAATTTTCAAGACCAACCATATATAATTGGGAGAGTGTAATGATGATGTATACCTAACTAGGAAGTAGAGACTATTCCACACAAATAGAAGCCGTCAGATTCATATGGGTGTAAAACCAGATTTCCCAGAGAAAACCATCAACTTTCTGCAAGCAAACTGACAAAATTTAACACACAATTCACCAAGATCTTTCATAATGGGATTCAAACCAAGACAAAGAGACACTGTGCTCCATAACCTTGCAATTGAAGACTTTAGATTTAGATTTTAGTTCCAATATCATTTCAAAGATAACTTCAAAAACAAGTAATTAAACCAATCGATATCAATCACAGATGACATTTCTAAAACATTATCAAACATAACAAAAACAAATCAAACAAAACTATTGCTGTTTTCAACAAATAACTTCAAATAAAGAAAAAAACATTTCAACTAAAACAAATCAACATTATCAGTTAGAATGCCAATAAACTAATCCTAATCATTACATTTACTTAGCACTTATAATTAACATGATTACTGAACTAAAACAATTTGCTGTGTATTCATATTTGCCTTTTCTATTCTAAAGTCGACCATCAAATATTAAAAACAAATTCAAACTAAAACTGAATATCCATGAAGTCGAATAAGCCTTATAGGCCACCTCAAAATAAGGACAACCTGCTTCTACAGGCAAGTTTATTTAAACTGGTCTTTATGCATGCTATTTTATCCTGTATATAATGGCTACCTGCCCATAAAGGCCACTTTTATTAGTCCCCTTGCGTTGTCTTTATAGACAGGTTTGACTGTACATTATCTTGCACTGTCATTGGCCAGTGAAAATTTATACAATGTATAAAATATTTAGTGGTACATAGGAACATCTTGCATATCATTGGAGTCTAATTTGGGTGACAAACTAATTAGTAATAATGTCAATGGAATACATTTTATCCTTAATTTGAATATGAAACTGTAGATTACTCTGAATCTGTGACTATCACATTTCATGTGCCGACCCCCCCCCCCCCCCCCCCCCCCCATTTCCCAATTATGTAAATTTGCTACCACAATCCATGTGAATATTAAAATTTGCAACTGAAAGACAATTATCTCCCTTTAACAAAAAGACTTGCTAACTTTCATGGCCATATTTGACTTATTAACACATTTTCCATTTGGCTTTTTAACTTTTGTGATAATGGAATTATATTCACGGATGAATTCGCAACTGTTAGGCCTCACGAAATTACACCTGAATCAATCTCTCACAATAACTCACAGTAACTTAAAGTCACAATTCAAAACAATTAGCACTTGTGTACAACAAACAATTACAATCACAGAATCTTTTAAAAAATAAATCTAATTTTAAAATCTTTCTCTCCGTTAAAGGCATACATCAAATTACAAATGTACAACTAAATGAAATACTATATAACTAACTATCAGATCTAGACTAACTTTGTATTTATCAACACAAATAACATATGAACAATACTACTGGATCCAATAATGAACATTACATCTACACACTGAAAATTTAGAAAAGATCTAACTGGAATACACAAAGATCTAACTGGAATTTGATCTTGTTAAAAAGAATAACAGAGGATATAACTGGAATACTCAAGACCTAACTGGTCATTTTTGTAAAACAGATATGAACCAAATATTATTTTTCTCTTATTATGTCAGGGAAAACTTGTAATGTGTATTACCAGTATTTTTAGGGTAAATACATATAACACAGATTCTAATATCAAATTGTGAATGATGTTTGTATTACCTGCAAATGAAATATATAATTTTGATAATGTTATTCTATAAACAAGAGGCCCATGGGCCTTAACGCTCACCTGTGAGCTTGACCTTTGAACCCATAACCCTCATTCATATATCAAAATGATCATTAGGCCAATACCTACAATATTCTAGCATACATGCCTATACAAAATATTTATAGTTTTCAAGATAATTAACCAATTCAGTATTAATATGCACCTGTGACCTTGACCTTTGAACTCATGACCTTCATTCATATATCAAAATTATCATTAGACCAATACCTACAATATTCTAATATGTATGCCTATACAAAAAGTTAATAGTTTTGCAGGTAATCAACTATAACAGAAATAGTTGTTCATCTTTGACCTTGACCTTTGAACCCATGACCTTGATCTATGTATCAAAATGATCGTCATGTCAATAGCTACAATTAACTGAAAATCCTATGCCATTATCACTTGAAATGTTTAAAAAATAGCATTTTTTATCAAAGGTCAAAAACAGGGACATGACCTTGACCTTTGACCTTGACATCAATCGGAAGAAAATAGCAAGACAAGATCAACAGTGAAAACTCCATACAATTATCTTCAGCCGTTATTGAGTTATAACAATAAATGTCATTTTCAAAATTACATAATTTTATGCAAAAAACGCGTAACCTATTTTTCGTTCAATTTTCATGAAAACACAATTTTAATGTCCCCAGGTATGCTGAATCCAAATATCCAATCAAAATTTGCCTGCACCTTCTGGTTCCAGAGAAGAAGATGTTTTTGTCTTTTTGCTATTTTTAGTAACAGCGGCCATCTTGTTGGGCGTGGCCAAACCCCGAACACAATTTTGAAAGGCTGTTACCCAGGCATGATAATCACCAAGTTTCATCAAATTTGGCCTAGCAGTTTTGGAGGAGAAGATTAAAATGTAAAGTTTACACACGACGCACGACACACGATGCACGACGGACGACGGACGGTGATAGATTGCAATAGCTCATCTGAGCCTTCGGCTCAGGTGAGCTAAAAATAGCATGTTGTGCTCCAACGAGTCAAAAGTTGTGTTCTAGTGGGTTGAAAGTCCAATTTGTTCTTAATCTGTAAACATAAAATTTTGAACCGTTTTCAACTTGAAACAAATCAAACCATAACTATGAAGCTTTACAAAAAGTCTGAACATATAAACATGATGAACACAGTGTTGTTAACAATTGATCATGGTGATGGAATTCACAGAATTCAATATACCACATGATTTGTTCAGTGCATTACTGAAGGAACTTAGTCTAAAATTTAAACCCCCAGTGTAGTTATTTATTTAACAATTACTGGTTAGTTTTACTTAGACATTGAGATAATACATTAATCTGAATTCCTATAAGTGTAAAAATGAATGCTGCACAATAATGATAACAATGGGTAACATATATATACAAAACAAAACGAAAATAATCAAATGAATGACGACAGAAAATCCTAGCACAGCTCTAGTCTATCTGTACATATAACAAAAGTTTACACTGAACCATCGTATGACCACATGAACAAAATATCCATGGCCATAACAACTTACATATAATCACAAGATTACAAATAATAACAAATCTTAATTAAAAGTCTAAAACTACTGATGTCAACTAGCACTATATATACCAATAAATGTTGTAAAAATCACAGACTGAAAATATTACATCACAACGGATTGAAGAGGATTCACATCTCCATCGGCAACTCGCAATCAAATGACTTCTTTCGTTTCAATGGTGAAGATTTCCTTGGTGTAACAACTTTGTGTTTCCTTGGTGATGTTGAATGAAATAGATCTTCTTTCTTGTCATTAGGTGCTGTAACTAATAAATCAGTCAATGTTTCTCCATCTTCTGTAATGTTTCCATGGTTACCACTATACAGAATCAAAGCTGCTTGGATAGATAGAACACGGTCATGGTTTTTTTCTCCGTCAAACATGTTCCAGTACACACTATGTTCCCAGATATGCTTGATATAGCATACTCTGCTTTTGTATAATTTACCTGAAAAATATAGATGGTGCTTCATTAATAAATTTGAAAAATTATGTATTTCATTAAACTGGAAGTACTATCTTTTAAGAATCTGTCAGATTGTACAAGACTTAAAGGGCATTTCAGAAATCATCACTGTTTACCCTTGTAGTGGGTGTAGAATGGAGCCACCTGGGTATGCATCTTATTGGATAAACTATGATAGGAATGGCTTGTAGATTTACTTAGGAGACAAGTGGAGTAGAATAATGACATTTTACACCACAATCAAGACTTTCGTCTTTTCTATGGTGTTTAGTTCTTGGATGGAGGAGTAAACTATAGCACCTGGAGAAAACCACAAATTTTCTCACACTAGCACCAGACAAAATGGGGTCCCAACCACAAAGGTGCCCCTATAGTCAATACTATTTTATACTGGTGAAAATGTATCCGGGAGGATATTATTTAATAGTAAAATCTATCCGAATAAACACCATGGCTTAATCTGTACACCAGTAGATTATTTAATAGTTTGGAGTTAAAAAATATGTGCATATCCCAGGGCTCAAAATAAAGGCGAAGTTGGGCGATATCTTCGCCCTGTTTCCAAAAACTTCGCCCTAAACTGTCCCAAAAGCGAAGTTCTAGTCGCCCTAAGTTTTGACAAGTGTATTTAACCCCTAAGGCGCCTCTTATGCATTACACACATTCAACGGTAAACACAGGTAACTCCCGATATATCCAGGTGTTTTAATCCGATAATTAGCTTACACTAAGATCATCCATGCATGTCATGGATTCATCAACCTGTTGACTGATGTAATTAAAAGCTATCTTGGTGAAAAACCTCGGATATTTGCCATAAAAACGTCTGTACCCCAGTATATAAACGTGGGGGGGGTGTATTGAACAAAATAATAGATCGTTTTTTGTATGAAAATTTAATAAAACAACAAACCCTCAAAGAATGTTGCCTTTTCACAAAGGAATCCATAAATAAAAGCATTTTCTGATAGAATGATTGCAAATGAGTAGTATCATCTCTAGAAATTGGGAGTCAGACACAGCAGCCATGTTTGTTGCCATCAACAAACACATGGTTGACAAGGGGGATAACTCAAAAATAATGGTGCATTTATTTTTTTTTTTTATTTTTTATTTATTTATTTTTTTTTTTTATTTATTGTTTTACTTCTTAATATGATGTTAATCTTTACATTATTTTTTAAAAATAAAAATAACGTTTTAAAGAAAATTGTAAATATATTTCACATTTACAAATCAAGACATTTAGTGATGTGATATGATCAATGCATTTTCCTTCAATGAAAAGAGCATAATTTAAATAGCTTTTAAATAGAAAAAAAAAAAAAAAAAAAAAAAAAAAAATAAGAAGAAAAGAAAAATTAAGTACAATAATTTTTTAAAAATTATTTTCAGTATTGCTACACTAAGCTTATACATATAATAATTCAATAATTCTGCACATAGCAAAAAAAAAGAAGATAATTATGAAGAAATTTGTATTATGATTTATTTGGATTCAATAAGTAATATTACAATTTATGTAATATTCAAGTCTCCTGTAGGGATACTCCCATTTAAAGTCAAGCATATTGGGAACATGGGAACATGCGTCGCTATGTAAATTTCCCTCGCGGCGGAAAAACTTCTCCCTGTTTTGAAAAACTTCTCCCTAATCTTGGCTGAGGGAGAAGTCACTTCTCCCAGTTTCAAAATCTAATTTGAGCCCTGCAGTAATTGCTTTGGGAACATGCGTCGCCACATAAATTTCACTCGCGGCGGAAAAACTTCTCCCTGTTTTGAAAAACTTCTCCCTAATCTTGGCTGAGGGAGAAGTCACTTCTCCCTGTTTCAAAATCTAATTTGAGCCCTGATATCCTATCACCGTTATACTTTTCACTAATTTTTTATACTTTGATTATAAAGTTGTTATTATTATTATTATTTTTTTTTTTTTTGTTTAATCTAATTTTATTGACTAATTCGGAACTGAACTTTGAATTTTATAACCACATTTCTTCGATTCTTTGAAAGAGGTATAAAACTGAAAATATTTTGTCATTTCAAAAAAATTGAAAATGTGAATTTCATATTAAAATGGATTCGTTCACAATGTTTAAACTATCCAGACCTTCTATACTATCCAGCACCAAGAAAAATAACTATAGTTTAAACATTAATTACAAGTTCCCGTGGTTAGATCCAACATAAATAATGCTACCTGCTATGGCGATTCCTCAAAATTGAAAATGATGTTCATATCCGTCACACAACCTCGTGGTCGTGTTTGTTTACATAACATTTAAAAAGTCAACACCGGAAATGGCATCATGTTGTGGATAACAGATAGAACACTCGACTAAGATCCCATGTTAAGCTTGACAGCTATTAAAAGAACGAAAATTGACATAATTATAAAACTGAGTGTGTTTTCCTTACCACAGATTTTGCAGTTAACTCCGCCGTCATAATCTTCGTAAGATTTCAAGGTATCCAACACACCGACGATATCCAGAGATCGTTCTTCCACGTGTTTACCAGATAAACTTCGTATTCTTTTTGGTCTTGGATGAAAACAATGCATGTCACTGGATTCTACCTCTGTGGCAAGCATTTTGAAGTTTGTCGATTTTTTTCCCCAAAGATTTTGGCTATGTCAAGCAAAATGCCTCGTGTCAGCAGTAATAACCCAAACCATAACAATATCATGTGACAGGTCATAACCTAATGTATTGACCAATGAAAGTTTTGAGAAACGCCCACTTTTGAAGGTCAAAGAACACCACGTGTTTGTTTCCGCGGGAAAGAAATTGTGCAATGCGCATGGTCATTTTACGCATTACCTCATCAAACAAATTCCCGCGTTATGTCACACAGTGTATCTTGCATGGATTGCTCACATGCGCTTGGGGTCAGGTATTTTTTTCAGTTTATTATTTTATCGACCAAGCAATGATATATTTTGCTATTTTATCATATCTGACAACACTGGACAACGTTTTGAATTAAATGCACCAGAAATAAACTGATTTAATTGCACGTCAAAATTTTCTGATTTTCATCTTTTCTCATGGGGTTTTTAAAAAATAAAATGATATAACATTGAAATGAAAATATTAAGTCTCACTCTGACTTGTATAATCGTTACATAACAGATGAGCAAGTTTTGTTCAGAAACCGTGATTTAAATCCTACATTTACGTCTTCAGGCTTTATCCGTTTTCATGAGTGGATTTGTAACATGAACTGATAAAAACGGATAAACGGACGGATAAAATGAGACGGATTTATACATTTTGACATTTGTTTAAATGAAAAGTCCATACATGTACTAAAAATTCGGACTTTTTGTATGGAAATTGTACCAAAATCAAACACTAAAAATATATATACGATAAAAAGTATATAAATGGCAACTTTGTGCACTAAAAATTTACCGATCTGGCCATGATAAATAAATAAATCTGATTGGTCAGCCTGCGTCTTGCAGTCTATATTGCATTTAGTGAGAACAATATTTTTCAGTATCTTGAAAGATGTCGCTGACATGACTAATGATGTAAAACATCATGAACATTTACACAGAGGATCCCGTTACATGACAATTAAACCTTTTCAGATTAACAAGTTTCCTCAACATTATATTTCAACAGAGACCTCAGGATTTCAAATATCATTATGCATGACACAGAAAGAGAACATGTATGCTTAATATAATAAATAAATAAATAAACGGCTGCAAAAATATTGTATAATGATTAGGCGGAATAACTCTTCCAGGTAAATTTCACAAACCTCGTTACCAAGAGCTATCGATAACTGACCACTGGGTAACTGACAACGTTACATGGTCATTATGAGATTAAAATGGACTGATGACGGTAAAAATGATTCTAAGATATATTTCAAGCAAAACAGTATATTAATTTAAATGTTTACATGAAGAGGAAAATATACAAGTCGAGAGAAAGAAAAAGTAGATGGTTATTTAGAAGTAGAAGATATACTGTTTGTTAGGCAAAAAACAATGGGATATATATTAAACGTTTATCCTTTTAATTTACACAAAAACAGTAACTTGATCCAGTCATGAATCAAATTGCATAAAAATACTATATGTTTGCGCAATACAAATAGAAGTAAAAATGCTGATACACATTTTAATAAGTGTGATTATTCATGATACACTGCACCCATCCATCCCAATGCTAATGTTTAACTATCTTATCAAATTCACTAAACAAATATTTAATTGGTAAATGCAAAATAAATAAATAAATAAAATTTTGAATAATATTTTGGCCCATTATTAGAAAAAAAGAATGTATTATTTATATCAATAGAATACATTTTTGCATCAGAAAATTTCTCATATTGCAATAAAAAACAAATAATATGTATAAAATCACTTTTACAAAGTTCACATAATCCATGATGTCTTGGTTTTCTGGTATAATCTTCCCACGGCAAACTTCAATAGGTAGTTTCTGATTACTATAAATTCACAATAAACGAGTATTAATGTAATGATGGATGCATCATTACAAATAAGGCGCCCAAACAAATAAAAGTCATACCCTGTATTCAGAACTCATATTATTAGAAATTAACAGTTTTTTTACTTCAAGGTTTAAATGATATAAAGATTCAAGAGATGTAACCTTTTTGGTCATTTAGAATATATACTTAGAGCAAGCATGCCTATGTATGGTCTCTCTCTCTCTCTCTCTCTCTCTCTCTCTCTCTCTCTCTCTCTCTCTGAAATTGTATTCTAAAAATTTTTTGTCTTGGTGTCAAATGAAAGTATAAGTAGTACATGAATCCAATTGGTTGAAATTCAAACAATAGACAAAGTTGACTGACATCACCTATACCCAATATCACAACCTGTTGTTTTGATGAGCTAATGATTTGTTGATTTTAAATTAATCCAAGCATTTACCCATGTATGTCATATTGATCACTAAATACAGCTACTCTATCGAATTGAATAATGAATCATGCCCCAGGGATAAATGACCATTAGTGTTGCTTATATTGAGAGCTTTTGGACATGGATCAGTGATTACTTAAGTATCCTTTACAATGAAAATTCAAGCTTATTGTTTTAATTCTTAAACAAAATGATAGCAGCCATTCCATGAAGAAAACTATAGTTTGAGGGTGGGGATCTCAAAGTTAGTACCTAGACCTACCTGTCCCCACCCTCCTATTGAATGACCATATGGGTTTACTTTAGTATCAATCTAATCAACTTTTCATAAAGAATAAGCAAATATATATATGTTAGGGGTGGGGATCTCAACTGATCAAAAGTTAGTACCCAGCCCTGCCTGTCCCCACCCTCCTTTGGAATAACGTCAGTATTTCTGCAGTATCATTCTATTCAACTTTAAAAGCCGAACCGGAGAATATATAGTTTCAGGATGGGGATATCAACCATTTAAAATTTAGTACCAAGCCCCGCCCATCACCACCCTCCATCAGGAATGACCTCATGGGACTTTCTTTAGTGTCACTCTAATCAACTTTTCAGGTAGAACCAGAAAATATATAGTTTATGGGTGGGGATCTTAACCGTTTAAAAGTTATCACACTGCCCCGCCCATCCCCACCCTACCTGATACCCCCGGGAAAATCTTGCGATACAGACTTGTACATCTCGAGACACTGATCATGAATTATATGGTTTTTAGTGCAAATTATAGTATAAATAGCAAAATTGATCATTATTGTTTTTAAGACCCCGCCCTCCTGTCCCTCCCCTAATGACCCCATGGGCATTTTACCTCGGCCTCCAGAGAAGAAGATGGAGATCAACCTTCCTGTGAAGTTTGGTCGAGATTGGACCAACGGTCTTTGAGAAATTGGTTGGACAAGTTCATGGCCGGAAGAAGAAGAAGAAGAGGAAGAATAATAAAAATAATAATAACGAGTATTAATGTAATGATGGATGCATCATTACAAATAAGGCGCCCAAACGAATAACAATCAAACCCTGTATTCAGAACTCATATTATTAGAAATTAGCAGGTTTTTTTTTTACTTCAAGGTTTAAATGAAATAAAGATTCAAGAGATGTAACCTTTTTGGTAATTAAGAATATATACTCGGAGCAAGCGTGTCTATGTATGGTCTCTCTCTCTCTCTCTCTCTCTCTCTCTCTCTCTCTCTCTGAAATTTTATTCTAAAAAATTATTGTCTTGGTGTCAAATTATTCCCAATATGACAACCTGTTGTTTTGATGAGCTAATGATGTGTTGATTTTAAATTAATCCAAGCACTTACCAATGTAATGTCATATTAATAACTAAATACAGCTACTCTATCAAGTTGAATAATGAATCATGCCCCAGGTTTAAATGACCATTAGTGTTGCTTATAAAAAAGATTTAGCTTGAGAGCTTTTGGACATGGATCAGTAATTACTTAAGTATCCTTTACAATGAAAATTCAAGCTTATGGTTTTAATTCTAAAACAAAATGATAGCAGCCATCCCATGAAGAAAACTATAGTTCGAGGGTGGGGATCTCAAAGTTAGTACCTAGACCTACCTGTCCCCACCCTCCTATTGAATGTCCATATGGGTTTACTTAAGTATCATCAATCTATACAACTTTTCATAAAGAATAAGAAAATATATATGTTAGGGGTGGGGATCTCAACTGGTCAAAAGTTAGTACCCAGCCCCGCCTGTCCCCACCCTCCTCTGGAATAACGTCATTTGTATTTCTGCAGTATCATTCTATTCAACTTTAAAAGCCGTACCGGAAAATATATAGTTTCAGGATGGGGATATCAACCATTTAAAAGTTAGTACCAAGCCCCGCCCATCCCACCTCCATCAAGAATGACCCCATCGGACTTTCTTTAGTATCACTCTATTCAACTTTTCATGTAGAACCAGAAAATATATAGTTTATGGGTGGGGATCTTAACCGTTTAAAAGTTAGCACACTGCCCCGCCCATCCCTACCCTCCCTGATACCCGCGGGAAAATCTTGTGATACAGACTTGTACATCTCGAGACACTGATCATGAATATATATCGTTTTATAGTACAAAATATAGTATAAATAGCAAAATTGAGCATTATTGTTTTTAAGACCCCGCCCTCCTGCCCCTCCCCTAATAACCCCATGGGTATTTTACCTCGGCCTCTGGGGAAGGAGATGGGGATCAACCTTCATGTGAAGTTTGGTTAAGATTGGACCAACAGTCTTCGAGAAATTGGTTGGACAAGTTCATGGCCGGAAGAAGAAGAAGAAGAGGAAGAATAATAAAAATAATAATAATAATAATAATAAGAAACGGTGCAAAAACAATAAGTCGCCAAACTTTGTTTGGGCGCCTTAATAATAATAATAAGAAGAAGAAGAAGAAGAAGAAGAAGAAGAAGAAGAAGAAACGGTGCAAAAACAATAAGTCGCCAAACTTTGTTTGGGCGCCTTAATTAATATTGCTAAAAGTGGGATCTCACATACCAGATTATCAATAAACATCCTGTTTATTAGTAGACCTTTATGGTTTATTCCCCGAACGCCTACTCGATTAAAACAAACAAGTAATTAGTTAAGGGATTAAGAGGCCTTCTTGAGGGACATAACTTGGTAACCTGTCATTTGCTTTTTCAATAACCCAAAAAAAAAAAAAAAATAACTAAAAAATAGAAAATTTTTCATTTTTAAAATAAAACAGAATTCTAATTCAATCTAAACTGATCAATATCTAGCAAAAAGTCCACAATACATAATATGATAATAGTAATATAATTAATAAATTTATTCAGAATCCTAAAATAAATTCAATTTAAACAAGAGGCAATTTATCAACTAGCACTAGTTTGCAATTAAGTATATTACAAATTGAAATAGATATAGTCAAATTTATTTATTTTTTTATTTACTAGTATTTATTTAGTTGGTCAATTAGGAGAGAAGCTGTTGAGTATTGAATTTCCCTAATTGAAATTTAAAATTTTTTAAAATGTTTTTATTTGAATAAAATAAAATTTTAAATACATACAAAGAAGATAAAAAATAAAATATGCTGGGCATATGGTGTTCCCTATGCATTCATTCTGATATAGTAATCCCACATATTTTTCACTTACAGGATAAGTTAGAGTTTCATATTAATTAACAATCTTTCTAGAGAATTATGGCCCTTGGAATAAAGAAAAGTTTAGATTTTTATTGTCCAAGACCCAGGGAGACAAATTTTAAGTGATGAATTTTAAAACATATATAAAATGTACGGCATGCACAACAAATAAATATATAACAATTCAAATTTACTGAATGATAAAATCTCTTGAAGTGAATTGGAGAAAAATCTTTGGAGTGGCGAAACAGTTTAAAAATTTAAAAATTCAGTGCTTCTTCCAACTACATGTATAAATATGGTATTTTAAATTACATTTTCATCATTTATTTGACATGGTTTCCAAAAAGAGTGTTAATTTTAGAGCAAACTATCATGCACAATATCTTATAAAATTAATTTTAAATTACTTTTTGATACAAATTTTCTCAAAAGTTTATATTTAATAATACAATACATATTTTATGTTCGTTTTTCTTTACTTTTAATAGTCAACTATTAATACTTTTTATGGTTTTCAGCATATTTTTTTATTTGTATTACATAACAGGTAAATTATAGGTAAAACTACAGGTAAATCACCTTGAAAGACCCCTTAATCCCCATCTCTAATGAGGTGTTGTTTTATGCGAGTAGGCGTTCGGGGAACACACCACCTTTATCACCTGTAATCAAAAGAACTTACCGTCCAATTTGCAAAAAATAATTGACACGTGTGTGTATAAATCATTAGATATGAAGTCTCTATGATACCCGGTAAATGTTATTTCTGTAATTTTGAAAAGATATATTTGACCAAATTAATAAGATAAATCCAATTAATAAGATTAATTTGGATGGATATACTACTGATGGACCGACTTACTGGCCTAATGAAATTAATTTTGAAATTTTGAAATTATTAAAATATATACTTTTTTCTTATTTGACTAAATTACTTACTTACTTAATCCTCTTCGTGCCTGGGGCACATAAGGCCTTTACCGAGGACCTCCATCTCTGTCTGTCGGGTGCCATCTGCTGTACTATGCCCCAAGTCCATCCCTGCTCTTTCATCTCTTTCTCCACTGTTCTACGCCATGTCTCCTTGGGCCTTCCTCTTTTTCTCTTTCCTGGTGGAGTCCATCTTAAGGCTACCCTTGGTATATCTGTTATTTCCATTCTGAGGACATGGCCGATCCACCTCCAGCGTTTCTCTTTAATCTGGTCAGATATGGCAACTGTTTTGGTTCTTCCATACAGCTCTTCATTGCTGATCTTATTTGGCCAGAATATTTTTAGGATCCTGCGGAGACATCTGGTTTGGAAGGTGTCTAGTTTTTGAGTGATGGTGTTGGTCACCTTCCAGGACTCTGAACCATACAGGAGAACTCCAATTACGTTGGTTTTAAATATTCTGATCTTGGTTTGGGTCCTGATACTAGATGACTTCCAGATGTTCCGTAGGTTGGCAAAATTGGCACGAGCTTTTGTTATTCTGCATTGGACATCTACAATAGAGTCACCATTGGCTGTGATCTTACTGCCAAGGTATGTGAAATCGCTGACCTCTTCTATTCTGTTGTTATTTGCTGTTACTTCGTTATCTTTCTTAGCATTGATCTTCATTAATTTTGTTTTGTTGCCATTTATCTTGAGTCCAATATGTCTGCTGAAATTTACTAGGTCATCAGTTTTACTTTGGATATCTATATGTCGCTGTGCAAGTAGAGCGATGTCATCAGCAAAATCAAGATCTTCCAGCGACTGTTGGAATGTCCAGGATATTCCTCTACTGGCTTGGCTGGTGGTGGTTTTCATAAGCCAGTCTACAGAGATTGAACAGCAGAGGTGAGAGTAGGCAGCCTTGTCGCACTCCTGTTCTGATAGGGAAGCTGTCTGACAGTTCCGTGCCACAAATCACCTTGGCCTGGAAGTCCTTGTAGAGCATCTGGATGATGGCGATGATCTTGACGGGGATGCCATAGTGCTTCAGGATCTTCCATAATGCTGGACGATGCACATTGTCAAATGCCTTGGCAAAGTCGATGAAGTTAGCATACAGTGTGGTGTTCCATTCATTGCTTTGTTCTACAATTTGCCTCAAGGAAAATATTTGATCTGCGCACGATTTTCCTTTCCTGAATCCGGCTTGTTCTTTGCGAAGGTGTGGGTCTATCACTGCAGCTATTCTGTTTAGGATGACTCTGCTGAGAACTTTACTGGTAACCGACAACAGCATGATACCCCTCCAGTTATTTGTGTCCGCTAAGTCACCTTTCTTGGGTAGCTTCACCATGAGTCCAACCTTCCAATCATCCGGTGCAGTTTCAGTTTGCCAGATCTTTTGTAGGATGTCTGTGAGAAGTTTAGGTGTTAGTACTTCTTCCGCTTTTAGCAATTCAGCCTGGACTTGATCTATGCCTGGGGCTTTCCCATTTTTGAGAAGTTTGATGGCCTGTCTAACTTCTTCAACTGTTGGAGGCTCTGTCTCGATGTTTAAGGTGTCCACACTTTCACTAATCTCTGCTTCTGTTGTTAGGCACTCCTGGTTTAGTACCCTTTCAAAGTGGTCTTTCCAACAGGCGAGTTCTTCTTCTATACTGGAGGCCAGTTTTCCATCTTTCTTTCGCACTGGTGTATCTGTGCTTCTGAATCCTCCACTTAATGTTTTGGTGATTTGGTACAGAGTCCTCGGGTCTTGTTTTGAAGCCGCCTCTTCAGCATCTTGTGCTAATTTCTCAACAAAGTCTTTCTTGTCCCTTCTTGTACTTTTCTTCACTTCTCTGTCCTGTGTGGAGTATGTTTCTTTTAGCTGGTCTTTCAGTCTGACTGATTTGGTTGTCAATATTTTTTTCTTTGTTTGGCGTCTTTGTTCGATTAAATCCCAGGTCTTTGTTGTTATCCATTCTTCTTTCTTTTTTCTTTTCAACCCAAGTGTTTTCTTTCCTGCTTCTACCAGTGTGTTGTTGAATTGTGCAATGTCAAGTTCTTGTTTGTTTCTTAGGATGTTAAAACGATTTTTTACTTCTAGCTGAAATGTTTTCATGAGTGTGGATCTTTCAGTTTACTCACATCTACTTGGGGTGGTCGACGTTCTCCTCTCTTCACCTTCCTCAATTTCAGTTTAAGCTTTCCAAGGACAAGAGTATGGTCACTAAATTAATAATTTATAATTATTTTTATTGTCTTAAGAGATTATTTCTCTTTCATTCTCCTCACTTTTCTCGTTATATTTATTTGAAAAAAAATCCAGAACATTTATGAAGCTGACTGACAAATCTGTCTTTAATTGTTAAATTTTTTAAAACTTTTAATAGTATATTCAAAGGTCGAGAAGTATATTACCTTTTGTTTGGGTATAATTATTATTATTATAATTTTTACCGTTTTTTTACTTACGGGGAAGTCGGTGTAACTTGTACCGGAATATTGGTGGGGAAAATAAAACTTTTATATTTGGTGCGGTGTCGGCCATATTGGATATTTCTTCACCAGATATTCACAAATTCACCTATTTTTAAATAAAATTGGAAGTAATTTGCCGCCAAAATCAACATTTGATTTTTATGTTTTTACCTTTATCAAAGTGTGCTCTAACACTTTAGATGTGGTCATTTTTGAAAAAAATCAAATTAGCGTGAAAAAACAGCCTATAACTAAAGGTCTTTCGCCACATTTTTCAAAAATTAAACAAGAATAATAAGAGATAGTGCCGAAATAACTGCTATATTTTTAACTTAAAATGGAAGTAATTTCCCGACGTCCTAAAATTTTACAAAAAATACCGAAATAACCGGAATTTAATGAGGAACTCAAATAGATGTGGTTATTTTTTGTATCCGATAAAACGGTTTTTGGTTTCTTTTTAACGAAACAAAAACTGTACACCTGTTCTATATTTCTATGTACCGATCGTAAGACACTGAGCTGTAGATCGTTACACAGGTGAAGTACGACAATGTACATAATAGTTGCCTATGTAAATAAATATGTAGGTTTAGAAATGAATTAAAATATCAAAATACAATAACATGTATAGAGTTCATCATCATCATCATCATTTATTGATATCCTCATTACATGAGATACATAGTTATATAATTATGTAACTTATCTAACTATATAAGAAAACATGTAAACTAACATAGTTAACTATGAAAAAATTAAACTGTGATACATGGTAAGTTAATAACTATGTGTACAATTATATATACAGTATATATATATACCTGCTATAGCCTGTGTACTATAGCAAGTCGGAAATTATGGGTTTTGGAGTATCCGTCAAGAGTCCAGTAGCCTTTGATACAAGGCTGAAGCACGTAAAACAAATTTGAACGATATACGAATGAACGATATCCATTCCTCTGGTTGTGTGACACATTTCATTGGTTTACCCAAGAAAGATAGGTATTGCTGGTGTTCACTGTAACTATTCAGTTCAATGTTCCATGTTATTCCGAATGTATCGGTAACGTTTGACCAGAACGCTGTGTGTACTGAAGCTAAAGCAGGGCATGAACATGTTAAATGCTGAAAAACGTTATGAAAGGACTGAGTACACAGGTTACATGTATGAAGTCTGAATTAGGTGGGGTTGTCCAAAGTTTAGAAAGAAATTTCGCTGCTGCAAGATCCTCTGTGCTTTTTGCTGTTTCCCAAATAACGGTTGGTGGAATGTTTGCGGTGAGCTCGCGATATAATTTAAAATCTGGGTCATTTACTGTGCGATTTAACCAGTTATCTGATTCTGTAGCGTGTACATGTAGGTTGACTATTTTCTTCCATTGAAATTTTGCTGGGAAATTCTGGTTTACAAGAAACTGTTTTAGAAATTCATTCAAGTTATATTTGCACAAAATGAACCAAAGATCTGGGATAAAACCCTTCTGTATATCCGGTGCTTCTATAAAACGATAAAGTCTTTGAATGAATACCTGCTTTGTAAGATAATTTGAGTCCATGAGACAAAGCTTGCCAAGAAATAGAAGTTTGCGTTTATCCACTTCAACTGAAAGCTTGTGCATGCCAAGCATGCTTTCACACATATCGGAGCGTGTCCTGGTAGGAAGATCTTGAATTGCCTTGCATATAAAATGTTGAGATTGATCCAAGGTTTTGATGTTACTTTTCCGTAGGTTATTCCAAACTTCACAGCCATAAAGTGTAGTCGGTATAACAACTTTTTGGTAGAGTTTTGATAGAACCAATGGATTTGTGGAATTATGTCTAATGTTATTAAATCCATAAAAGGCCCTCCTGCCTTTGTCTACTTTATCCTTTGTGCGATTTGTGGAATTAAAAAATGCATTTTGGAGAACTCCAAGATGTAAATATTCTTTCGAAACCTGTAGCTGAGTATCACCGATGTAACATGAAATTGACAGGTTATCATACTGCCGTTCGGATACCCCAAAAACCAGAATTTCCAACTTGCGTGGACTAAAAGTAAAACGCCAATTGCAAGAATAATTATATGACAGGTTCAACATATTTTGGAGACCAGTTGGGGAAAGACTAATGCATGCCAAATCATCAGCAAATGCAGGGATAGATGTAACAAGGTTACCAATTCTAGCCCCAAAACCTGATTTATCGAGGAGTTCTAATAATTCATCTATATAAACAAGGTATAGAAAGGTCGAGAGAACTCCTTGTCGTACACCTTGTTGAACGTTAAACCAATCAGAGGTTGTGCCATTAATGACAACTGCACTGTAGGTGTTAACATGGGAATCGTAGAGTAGACGCCATAGGATACCTTTGATGCCTAATCTATGTAGCTTAACTAATAGGCCATGGCGCCATACTGTGTCAAAGGCTTTGGTTATATCAAGAAATGCTACATAGACTTTACTACCACGCTCAATGTTATGGTATAATGTTTCTTGAAAATTAAATACCCCTGTTATACAGCTTAGTCCAGTCTGAAAGCCTTGCTGATGACAGTTTGGGAACCTCTGGGCAAGGTCAAGTTTTTGTATATTTAATAATATAACTTTTTCTAGGAGTTTCAACAAAGTTGGTAGAAGCATTATAGGTCTGTAGTTGTCAGGAATGGATTTGTCTTTATTACCTCCTTTGAATATAGGAATTATTAGGCCTTTATGCCACGATTCCGGAATACGCCCTAATGTAAAAATAGCGTTAAATAGTTTAACAATGAAGGCACACAGTTTTTCTCCACCATATCGAATATGTTCACCATGAATGCCATCATGACCTGGGGCTTTGTTTAACTTGATATCTCGTGCAAGTTCATTAATAGTAGTTAGATCTACACCCACGTTCGAAATAATGTTTTGTTCAAATAAATTTTGATTTAGCACTGTATCAAATTCTTCTTCTATTTGTTTCTTGAATTTCTGATTAAATTGTGAATGATCAAGTGGTGTATATATTTCCTTATAAAAATTTGCAAATGCGTTTGCAACACCGTTCGGATCATTGTGTGATTGTCCTTTGTAGTTGATCTCAGGATATACTTTTTCAACTCTAGGTTTATGACGCTTGACCATTTTCCAAAACATTCTGATATCAAGATCTGCGGCTTCTTGTAATTCACGTGATACACTTTCGAAATAATCTTCAGCTGCTTGATCAAGAGTATTACGAAAGGTCCTTTTAGCACGTTTGTAATTCACGTATGATTGAAATCCTTGTCCTCTTGGTCTTCCTTCTGAAACCCAGATTGTTCTGAAATTACGCTCGGCAATGTGTGCCGCTTTTACATCTTTTGTCCAGTAAGGTTTACTATATTGGTTAAACCTAGAGTAAGGGATAGTGTCTTTGGAACTGGAGATAAGAATATTTGTGAGAAGGTGTACTACCGTATCAATATTTTCACAAGTTGTCATCGGATATGCGTTTAACATATCTATACGCTCACTGACTGTTTGAGCATAAGACGCCAAGTGTTCATTGGTTGCTTTATGCCAAGCAATATGCTTTGTACGGGAGTTGCTTAGTTGATGAGGATTGCCTATATTGTCAATATTGACGGTTGTAACAATTGGAAGGTGATCAGAGGTTATCGACAAACTGCCTTCAGCGAGAATTTCAGACTTTGTAAGGGAAGCTGTATCATTGTCAGTAAATACATAATCAAGTAAGGTTTTGTTCCTAAGAAAGGTATAATTAACCCCTTTACATAAACTACCAACATTTACAGGTACTACATTACAATCTGATAAAACTTACCAGTTCTGATGACTTGTACATATTAGTCTTACCTTCATCACATTGTAATAAACTAGCATTGAAGTCACCAGCTACTATAACTTTACCTAATTCAGAGTATTAATTATAAACATCTTTAACTCTATTAAGTTCATTTAAATATAGATCAAGCGAGCTTTCAGATGGAAGATAAGCTGCAAAGATATACAATTTTGCACCATTTTGTAATCTGATTTCAATACCTACTATACGTTCTGAATGTGTCTGTTCTATTTCTGTTACAACAGATTCCATAGTTTTTCTAAACATTATTGCTACACCAGCTTTACCAAGTGTTTTGCTATCACTTGAGGTATCAATCTTTGTAACACATTTATAACGAGTATCAATACTGTCTAAAAATGTTTTGGTATTTTCCCTAGCTTGTGTTCTGTGATAGCCAGAACATCAACATTAAATAACGATAGCATTTCTGCTATACAGAGTGAAGATGAAATAGCACCCCTTACATTCCATGTTAATATGTTAAACATAATGATATATATAACAGTCAACATTGTGTTATTGTGAGTGTTCATTATGTTGTATATATTTACCATGACTCAGTCTGGTTGTACCATTCCCGATTACTGTACCATTTTCTGCAGATGATTTCATCCGGCCAAAATTCTGGTTGCTCAAGCAATGGTCCATGTTCAGTATACACGTTTATTTTTGCTGATACGCGACCTTTCCTTGCTTTAAACAACTGTAAGTGAGTGACGTGGATACCTTTACGCGACAAGAAGTTTATAATACCAGTTCTAGTTGTCTGTTCGCCAATACGTGAAACATAATACTTTGCTATTTTATTTCGTTTAATACCAACAAATATATCTGCTTCCTGTTGAGAGTGTGATTTACTTGGGTATTTTCTATCATTTGTAGCATGCGGTATATGCGATATGTTGCGTTTACCACTGTTATCGACATTAACTTCTATAGTTGCTTCAGGTTTGTCGGTCAGGTTAATAGGGATGTGAAACGCAGTGACGGTGTTGTTGCGAACTTCTCTTACTGTTTTGCCTACTTCAATACTAAGTAGGCTATCATTTTCGTGTTTCGATGCACAATTTGAGGAATTCATTTCAAGATTTTCAGTAACTGACGTGTCTAGTTCGGAAACAGGTGAAACAGGTGATTTCGGTATCACTATTGCAATGTCACTTGAGTCCTGCTCCGATATTGGTGCACTAATATCAAAGCTAGATTGGGGATGTTCTTTTATGTCCTCGAGCTCTTGTTGATCACTGCTATTTACATTAAGTTTAGTTTTGATATCTGAATGGGATTTCCTAAACAATACTTTCAACTCTCGGAATGAGTTGTGTAAGGATTTTGTTGCTGTTGCCAATCGGTCCTGTTCCTCATCCAGTTTCAGCATATGCTTACAGTGTAGGTAGTAGTCGAAATCCCCAATTGATCCAAGACATTCATCGGTACGCTTGATAAACGAGTCAAAACGTGTTATTTTGGGGAGTATTTCGGCTCGATGCTGGGTAAGCGATGTACGCATACTGTTATTTTCATGTGCAAGATCCTCATATTGTTGTTTGAGATGTTTAATTTGTTCGTCTTTCTGTTTTACTACTTTCTCGAGGTTTGTCAGTTTTTCAGACAAGAAGTGTACCTTGACAGATATATCGGTTAGTGTCAGTTTTGGAAGTTTGTCAACATCCGTGTCAACTGTTTCCGTGGGAATTCTGGAACGACTATGTGTGAAATCAGGCTGACCAATTCGACGGATTTTACCATAAAAACGGATAAACGGACGGATAGAATAGAAAGGTCAAATTAGACGTATTTTTTCATTTTGGCGGTTTTTATGATTTTATGAAAAGCACTAAAATTCTGACTTTTTGTATAGAAATTGTACCAAAATCAAACACTTAACGGTAAAAAACAGTACCTAAATGGCAACCTTGCTCACTACTGTCTGAAAAATGTACCGCCGGATTTGGACTTATAAATAAAGATTGGTCAGCCTGGTGAAATGTATAACTTCAAATGATACACTACTTTTAAGAATTTATCAGAAGAAAATCTATGTTGTATTTCTTTATCTGTTTATGTGTAATGTTATGTTTGCAGGTGTGTGTAGACAAATAAAACATATACATTGTATAATAAAAAAGTATACTCATAGGTACAATGTTAGCAAAGAGAATAGTCAGTTTTTTAGACTTAATAAAGTATAATTGGACTAATTCTCATCGTGATGATAATGCTCAAATGCACATAATACTCAAATGAGGGTGTTGTAGTATCTTGACTTATGTCCATCTCTCCTTGTGGAGAATTGGGCCAGTTTCTGGTTTCCGTAATCAGGTTTTCTTTTGCAGGGTAGAATGATTAGTCCTACGCCCAACCCCCAACCTGGAGGGCCAGTTGGTTTGTTTAGGTTTTCCTTCCTTTTGTTGGTTTGTATCGGGTTTTCCATCCTTTAGGTGGGTTGCCTGCCACAGCTTACGAGATCCACCTTCCCGGGTTTGGAATCAGAGTTTTCCATTCTCCCAGGTGAGCTGCCATCTGTGGCTTCCTGGAGCCCCACCTGCCCCCTCAACTGGTCATGCCGATTTCCTCCTCGTGTGAAGGCCAGGGACATGTCTTGTTATAGCGCCAGTTACTCGCTCCCGTGCCGCTTTTGTTATGGCTGGATCCACCATATCCATCCTGCCCCATGTCCCTCTTGGAGGAACACCCACATTAGTGGCGTGGAGGTGCGACTACGGAACTCACTCCCGTTTCAGTGACACAAAAGACAAACCTGAAAGCGAGAGATCTTAAGCAGTATCAGGCTAAAGATAATTCTGATGAATTTTTCAGGGGTTTCTAATAAGGGTCTTCTACTGAAAAGAGCCAAATTAATTTATTTTTGTAAAGTAACAATTTAACAATTTCATGATATGCTTGGGTATGCTCTATTAATAATACTATATTATCATATGAGCATTGTCAAATTATCGCATCACCCAGACTTAATTTGGTGTCCCTTCTCGTGAGAGGGAAATTCAGAGAAGAAGAAGACGGGCCTGCCTAATGTCATGAATTGGATTGACATGAAGACATGAAGACATGAATTTATTTATACGATTTCCTTTATTGTCGCATTAAATGTAATGATATCGATATATAACGATTGTGTTTAATCATTTTTTATATTTAAACAAATTTTATAACAATTTTAATTAATTTTGAAGTATAAAACACGTCAGACGGGTCAAAGGGGAGGTAACTGGATTGACATGAATTTCCTGTCAATCGAATATCGGTATCATCTACCATTTGTTTGAGTGAAATTCAATATAAATTTTTATATTTTTACTACTTTAAATATTTAATAAGTTATTCATAACAAAAATATTGTTATACTATACAAGAATGATCTGTTTGACGTGAATTTTAATTGACATGAATGCAAATCTGATTGACATGAATTCTTGTCCTAGATTGATTATTCATACTGGTGAGAACTCTTAGCCATGTAGTAATATCTATAAATATTTCTACATGTTTCCAGATCCTACGCCGTGGACGTGGTTCTCAAAGGATCCATATTTTTTTAATTCATTTTTTAATTATTTTTTAAAAATTATTTCCCTTATGTAAAAATATACAATATGAATATATAATTGATAAATTCAATTAATAAATAATTCCTGTATTTTAGTCATATGAATATATAATTGATAAATTCAATTAATAAATAATTCCTGTGTTTTGAGTCAAATGATTAGAAATGAAAAAAAAACCTGTATAAATAGAGCTAGTGATTATGACCGAGTTGCAGCACCTAATTCAGATTTCCAAGTGACATATAGTGTATATATCTATTTTTAACACACACACACACACAAATTGCATACATTTTAACACGCATACATACGTATTGCTGTGTATTGAATGTATATATTTTTGCTAATTTTTATAAATAACCATTTTTTATAAATAATAACTTAACAGTTGTCTCTGAATCTTCTTTTCTTTTACAAACTCTACATGGCCAATGTAATGTAGATTGTGTAATACGGACGACACATTCTGGAGACCTGTGTTAAAACGAAACGCCTTCTCATTTACCATTTTCAAAAAAGATGTCCTTTCTACCTGAGGCTGAAACTTGTTTTCTGTCCTGGGAAGCAGGCCTGAGGTGATGATATGAGCACTGAAATATAAAATAAAAATAAATTTGTACACTACTCTTATATTTAATTCACAAACTTCAAAACCAAAGTAATCATTTACAAATACAACACTATATAAATGAGTTATTTCATAAAATCAATTTTTTAATTTTTAATTTTTGATATAATATGGCAAAAATTATAATTTTATAATATTGTCATTTAACGAAATGAAAAAGTAAGTATGATTCATTTTAATTAGTCATTGACTAATAAAACCTCGAAATGGTGTCTAATTTAATTAACTATTTGTTGATTGCAGTCGTACCTGTCCCTTGACACATGGCTTCAGTATACAAGTATAATGGGTTGTTAATCAAAACTAAGGGGATTATTTTTACCTGTGACAGGAAACTCATGTCTCAAATAAATACTGAATCTATAAAACAATATGAATTTATTAATCAGTAAGACATTAAAAGACATCTGGGAAATAGAAATCATATAATTATGATTAAAAGTATTGAAAACTATTTAAATAGGCAAAATGCTTAAGATATGAAATTATGCTTTAATGTTAATAATTTGAAATAATAAGTATTTAAAAAGATTCTTAAATTTTAAAATGAAGTAAATATTAACCATATGATTTCCATTTAAATTATAAACAGATAAATACATGTATTATCACATTAAAAACTATTTAAATAAGAAATATGTTTTAGATATCAAATTTTTAATTTGTTCACTATTTCAAGATGATGAAAAATAAAAGTCTTACAAGCAATGAACTTCTGGTATTTTCAGAGACTGGACATATCAGAAGATTCAGAAACAACAAAATTATTAACACCAATAGATTATTTTGGTTGTAATTTCACTTTATTGTTACATACATACCATTTGTATTTAAATGAGTTGATATTTACGTGACCGTAGTTAAAGTTCATCATATTCTTACCAGGTAGTCAGGTAGTAGTATTTATATGTTTATTATGCTTGAACATTAGGTTACATTGTTATTTATTTAAAAATGTGCCTTGAGACCACTTCGGCATATCGAAATGATAATGACGATGTTTGTAATGTTTGAACATTATTCAGTAAGCTTTGAACAAAGCCATGTGCCATGTTAAATTACACAATTTAAACTAATTATTCATAATTATTTATGTTTATTCATGAATATATATTAAATATATATGCCTTTACTTCTTATCAACAGATGACAAGAATTCATGTCAATCAGATTAGCATTATATCTATTTGAGAGGGCCTCAATTAATTAGTCGGGTATAAGATAAACAATATTAATTGTATTTTTAATAAATTATTAAACATTTAAGGTAGTAAAAATGTAAAATTTATATTGAATTTCACTCAAACAAATGGTAGATGATACCGATATTCGATTGACAGGAAAATCATGTCATTCCAGTTACCTCCCCTTTGACCCGTCTGACGTGTTTTATACTTCAAAATTAATTAAAATTGTTATAAAATTTGTTTAAATATAAAAAATGATTAAATACAATCGTTATATATCGATATCATTTCATTTAATGCGACAATAAAGGAAATCGTATAAATAAATTCATGTCTTCATGTCTTCATGTCAATCCAATTCATGACATTAGGCAAGGCCGAAGAAGACGACCACGGACGGCAGGAACTACGTAAAGGACAAGAAAAATGGCTACCGTCTCCAACTTTTTCTCATGAAATTTTTAACGAATCTCCATATGTAATTTATTTGTAGATTATCGGGTGAACTAACAACCACAAGCAGTAGAAATCAAGCTATCGAGTAAAGGTAGCCATGGAGGTGGAAGTGGATGTCAAGAACATTAATGATTTACCTGAAGAAGTTTTGGAATACATCTTGTCCCAGCTCTCTCCATACAGAGATCTTAAATGTGCTATGCAAGTATGCCACAAATGGCATCGGCTTATAACGGGTAAAGCTATATTTATCTGTTGGGAAAATTAGCATTTAAAATTGCTTAATCAGTGTAGATTTAAATGCTGAAGTGTATATGAAAACCGATGTGATACATTGATATCTATTTGATGCTTTATAATCTGATAATATGAAAATCTTGAGGCCAAATGTAAATGTATAGGATCATAATTACATTTCCTGAAAATGATATCACTCCTTTTCTTGGTTTTTCTTTGTTAATTATATGATTGTAGCCACTGCGTATGATGGGCAAATCGTCATAACTGTCACGGACAGAGTGTGCCCAATTTATCATATGTCGAGGAAATGTTATGTAACATCAGCTCGTAGAATGAAGTTCACTAGCATTCCACAAGATCAATACCCCTTAATGTCTGTGCAGAACGTTTTTGAAAACATCAAAACATCATCTACGTCAAAAATTTTGAAAATTTACCAGAGTAACTGAACTGAAGCGATATCATCTCCAGGTGAAAAATTGGGGTATATGTATGGGAATATAATATGTGTATTGCTTAAAGGCAGGCTTTGTCTGTAAATTCTTTTTCTTGAATGTTTACAATAATACCAATTCAGCTAAATACTAGGAAACATTGTAATGACTTATGTTTATAGTTTGTATTATTTACAGGTGTAATGAGACAACTTCAGCAAAATTTTCACCATAGTATCTGGGAAAGTCGAGTCAACTGGACCAGCATTTCACCAGAGATCGGAGCCAATATTACAGAAAGATATTCTCACTGTGCCTGTTACTTTAACAAGTCTGTATATGTATTTGGAGGATGTACATCTACAAACACAACTTTTAATGACCTTTGGAGGTTTGACCTTACCACAAGAGAATGGATCAGACCATTAGCAATGGGTTAGTGGGTTAAATTCAATATTTGGCTTTGTCTATTCTTGGCTTGTCCTCAGTAGCCAAAAGATCTAAAATACTGGTTTACAAATCATAGTACAGATCTAACTGCATACAGTATGTACCAATAAATCTGGTTCAGTAGGCTTCCGATCAATAACTGCAGTGCAAATATCAAATATTGTAATGTGCTGATACATAAAAATGTCCATATAGAATCTGATCTAAAGCAACTAGTTTCTGACAAAATCAGCATTTATTTAACATTTGAATTTAACAGCCCATGGTATGTCATCAAGCACTTGGGTAAATTTTCATCTTTATACTTGATAGATTTGACTATCATTATAATATCATTTCAATACAGTCGTATTATTCAACCATATATATATAAACAAGAACTTGATTTGTTCAATAAACTCAACTAACCTCAGGATAAAACAAACTACTTGTGAGATGTATCTTTACATCTCTGTTGCATGGTGCCTTTCACATAATCTGAAATCAAATCCCCATCAGGCAGATCATAGTGCAGAAAAGTTTGTCCAGTTGAAGGTCATTGATTGTTCTGCAGGGCTTTAGATTTCTGAACCTTCTTCAATATGAGTGAAATAGTCATCACAATATTCCAACACTGATGACAAAAACTAAAACAATTTCCAAACCAAAACTTGTTTACCGTATTTCCTTCCAATTTGATTCAAATTTTGCATAAAATCCATCTTGCATAAAGTTTTCTAATTGTTATTTGTATATCCCGGAACGGACCCCTTTGATAAAGTTTAACCAATTTTGACTGGGACGTATATAAACACCATTACTCCACGTCACTGCTGTTTGTTATATAATGTATTATATATACATGTATAATATATTGTTATAGGTACATATCCTTCTCCTAAAGCCTGTGCCAGTATGGTTGTTTATGGTGACAGTTTAGTATTATTTGGAGGATGGAGTCATCCAACACCTTACCCCCTCCATCAGGTATGGTATTCTTTATTCTTTATAGTGATATTATCAAATAGGAACCCTGTTTTACTGGAAATCTTTGTAAATAGGGAACTAAAAGGTTCAGAGCTAGGAGTGTTAGACTAGAAACATGCATTTGATTATATACCAGTAATCTGTAAACTTATCATCATTGGTGATATGTACATCTATCTACAGTAAAGACCTGTGAAAAGTTTAACATTGAGCTAAGCATGATTGCCAAGTGGCTGAACTGTGGGTAACTTGTCACTGAAAAAGCTGTCGAGATATAGATGTAGCTGTCAAGGGGTCAAGATTATTTGTTGATTCCGCACTAATAAGTAAGCTTAGTGTTAAACTTTCTACAGGATTGCACTGTACCAGCAGTATAGTACTGTTATGTGGGTGACTTGAAATCTTGATCTTATAAATAAAACTAAATTTCAAGCTCATTTTATTTAAAAGTTTTATCCAGTCTAAATATTTTAACCTTTATCAACCTGGAAATATTTAATTTTTTGTTGGTTATTACTAGTTTTACTATATGTGCCACTGGGATCCTAAATTAGTTAATTGGCATTATTGTTTATTGTGCAAATTATTAATAGCAAAATAAAATTGTTTTGAATGTTTTAAAAGTGTTAAAATTCTATGTAAAATTCAGTAATTATTGGTATTACATGTATATTTATGTTATTTTTTAGGCAGCAAGATTTTTTTCTGAAATGCATATTTACAAACCAGATTCTAATAGATGGTATCACGTAACCACTGTATCACCCAGGAGTCCAGCAGCTGTGGCAGGCCACTCAGCATCTATAGTAGGAGATTTGATGGTGGTGTTTGGAGGATCTCAAATCCCTGGTGCAGGGTATTAATTTTCATGTTTTATCTATTTATTACCAAAGAGTTGTGCCACAGTGGTTCACTTAACACTTAATTTAGAGGTCATGGGCTAGGTTTCCACAATTTTAAAATTATTAGTAGCCAAATTTCCAAAATTTATGAAAATATAGTACTTTTTAAAGTAACAGAATGACCCAGTCTATTAAACTGATTAAACAATTTAATATTAGCAGAATTGATGGGGTTAACCTTGCAATGGCCTGTAATAATGTTTATGGTGGGCAGCATGGTATGACTTTGAGCTTGAGAAAAGTGTTTAATTGCCGAATGATTTAGTCCAAGTAGATAAAACAGATAAACAGATTGCCACTACAGAAATGTTTACTGTAGGAACCACTCTGTTTGTAGGTCATCCACTGAATGGAATACTTAATTGAATGGTATTCCATTCATCTTAAAAGTCTTGTAATTGCTTAAATAAACAAACATTCATATGGATTATGCTTAGTATTTTGGACAAGTTACTGTTGTTCCTTCAACATATACCTTGTTAATAGACAAAGGTGCATTCTTTTATAGACTATATCATGTACCTGTCCACTTATGTAAGTGTTTGGATGGCCAGTTTATGTTGTGTTCTTTTATCATTTCAGAACAAATGAAGTTTGGACATTTAATTTTAATGAAATGGTTTGGCATAAAAATCCAACAACAGAAAACAAACCAGCACCAAGATACGGACAAACACAGGTAAAAACAAATAATTACTAGTACCCCATTTTCTTTAGATAATCTGACAGAGTAGTAAAGGAATTTTACTGGTGATGTAGGAATTGTGTGTTGGAACATGAACAGACACAGGTAAAAATATAATACCTGATTAGATAGAGATTTCTGACATAGTAGTCTTTAAGGATTTCACTCATAATTCAGGGATTGTGTGCTTGAGCATCAGCCATGCTGTATTGCATTTAATGTCATTTGTATCCAGTCCTTTTAGCTGCTAAATAAATGGGTACTATCTGGGTAAGCGTCAAGTTTAAAAAAAAAATGGTAAAATATGTTTGGCTTGATGTGAGGTTGGGGTACATGCTCTTATGTTAGGGTTTGTAAGATTTATCACATACCCATTCTTAATTTGCAATATTCAGATCAGAGACAAAAATCAGCATGATTAGAAGCAGCATTATTTGGCATCGCAGAATACCATTTAAAATTAAAAAGTCGTCTTTATGATTTCTAATGTGGTTTGCCAATGTACCAAGTGATCAATATCCCTTAGCATTTGTGTGGGATGTTTTGCATCACATTGGTTCCAGGAATAACATTGACTGATATGATTTTATATCCAGTGGAAATAATTGTTCTACACAAATGTTTAGGGGTATCACATGGTATTCTTCAATACAAGCTTTAAAGGGTATCACGTGGTACAGCAGCAAACCCCATTGCAAAGGTAGGTTTCATAACCAGGTCTAAAATAAAACTGATATGTCCTGTAGCAATTGATTTTTGTTTAACATTAGTGTCCATTGATGAGCGTTGAACTTATTGAGTTTTGTTTGATTACAGGTGACAATAGATGAAAGTCATGTGTTGGTTATTGGAGGATGTGGTGGACCAAATCAGGTTTGTAAATGTTATTAGTTCTGTGTTTTAAGAGGGAAGGAGAAATTAATTGATTTCATTCATTCATGTGTCACTTGGTTCTTCATAAAATGTTTTTCCTAGTTGTTATTAAAATGACATAAAATTTCATCCATGTAACATTTGGTTCTCTGTAAAATATTTTCCAATATTTTTTATTAAAATGACATAATTTGTTGTTGTAAAATTTGGATATTTTTTTTCCAGAAAATGCAGCAAATTATTTTCTGTTCCAGTGATGAGTCCAATATTTCAAAAACATTAATGATTGTAGATGAATAAATGCAGTTACCATATGGACTTATATTTTCTGCTTTTTGTTTGTGAATAAATTGAAAAAAAAACCACAAGTAAACATACATGTATACTTTAGGAAAATTGTTTTAATAAATTGTTTGAGAAAAACTTTATAATGCTGGCATGGTTTTTTATCACTTGATAAAAAGCTGCTCCTTTTGTACTGTAATTTGAGTTATGTCTGTCTTAACATTATATATTTTAATTTTTCTTAGATCTTCAATGATTTATGGATTTTAAACCTTGATACATATCCACTGCAGTGGGAAGAAGTTAGAATGAAAAACACAGACTTTGCAGCACCTCAATTGTGGTGCCATCCTGCATGTAAGGTGAGTGACAGAACCTCAGCAGAGTCCTAACAATGTCAGAACACACACATGTAATGTGCATGGTCATGGTATTTGTATTTTTAAAGAGTTTTTAGCTCGCCTACAGTTCCAAATTTAAGTCAGCCTGGAGACCGAGACCTGTCATATAATTGTAGTATTTGGTATATTCCCTATATTCTGATAAGAATTATTAAAATTTTGATATTTGACTCTGTTAATATTTCAGTCATACTTTGGCATGTTTGGAAACTGTCTGTACATGGGACACAAAAGCTAAGTTTTTTCATGAGCATTGGTGTCTGTTCCCAGTGTTAAAACTTTTGATAGACAGAAATGTGTTAGGTTAAAGTTTATGATGGGCTAGCTACATTTTGATTTTAACCATCATCTTGTGAAAACCAAATTTAAATACTTCAACATAGTAAGTATAATATCCAGAAACCACTTGTACTCCAGACCAGGGGAAAAACAAAGCTTTAATGGGCTTCAGTTCATAGAGGTTTTATCAAGAGTTATTTGACCATGGTAACTATGATAGAATTTTCAAGAAGTTAGCTTATTGCAGGCTGCAGAGAGCATTTCCTCTAAAATTGACAGTTGAATGCTTTAATTTAACATTTAATGTAAATATGTGTACATTATACATTTATTGTCTTTGAGTGAGGGAGATATAAACATTTGTTTATTATACCAAAAGATAACCATGTTAATAAGAAAGACAGAAAGAAAAATATCTTGAAAAAGACAGTTTGGAAGATTAAAACATCAGTCCTTCTCCAATTCATTGTGTTTACTCCAATCAGAATTCAGCAAAGGCAAACACTAAATGTTGTGACAGATTTTCCCTCAATGAGGTCATATCATTGTGACGCCATGGTGTGTTCCAAAGGGGTAGGATATGATGTTTTAAGAGGGATACGTGATTTTTGTCCACCCTGATCACATGATCATCATGATCCAACGATCCATTCAAATTACTGATCATATCATATTTTTCTAATAGGTATAAAAAAATAAATTTTTATATTGTAATATGAAATATTATTCATGTATAATACAGTACTCAATAACATTTTACAGATCTGTTATGTTTACGCAATACAGAATTACAAGCAGTTACTTGAAGTTTTTCAATATAATGATAGTTATTTATATTCAGGGAAATTGCTGCAAAATATTTTCCCATGCCCAGTAGAGATATTAGTTGAACATAAATGTTATGGGCATCATTTTGTATGAGTACCATGAGTACCATTGGTACTCGTATGAATTAACCACATTCTCTGTCTTGTCCCATCTTAATTTTTCTCTCATTCTGCTGTAGGTTGGTGACACACTTGTTGTTCTTAGTAAGCCAGCTAAACCACCTCAAGCATCAACTGTGGTCTCAAAAGAAAGCCATGCACCCCCTGGTATTACATTCAGATCAAACAAACTGTGGGTACCACCAAGGGAAGATAAACCTAACCAAGGGGCAACTGGAACTGATACTGCAAAATTATTTAAACGTCCCGTCTCTGATGCAGAAGACAGCTCAGGGAATGATAGTGATGATAGTTTGTCACAGAAAATTGACAGTATTCGACCAGAATTTAAACATCCAGCAAATGTTCTAGGTTCACCAAGGACTCATAGCCAAACTGTGATTAATTCTTCAAGGTCACCAGGTCATAGTCCAGCTATGATTAATTCCTCAAGATCACCAGGTCAAAGTTCAACTGTGATTAATTCTTCAAGGTCACCAGGTCAAGCATCTTCTAGTAGATACCAGAACTTAGTTCAATTAGACAATGCTAGTGATAGTGACGGTATTCATGGTACGTCTAGTGTAAGGCCCGGACAGCCATCAGTGAGACCGAATGCCATGAGAAATAGACAGAAACAACTGGAAGCTCTCAGAAAATTTGAAGATAAGCTCAGAGCAAGCTTATCAGCTAGTTCAACTGCATCTAAAGATCAAATTATGAACTCAAAACAAAATACTCACTCTAAATCTAGTCGAGATCCCCGATCACCAGTTCATTTACATGTTCTTGATATTTCTAAAGTAGTATCTGATAAAGAGGCAACATGGCGGCCAGTAAGGGAAAATTTGTCATTAAATGCACCAGAAGAGACAATATTTTATTCTTTGATAGAAGGTAGAGGAGAACTTGTCATGTTTGGAGGCATACAAAGAGACATTACAACTATGCAAAGAGGAATGGATATCAAATCACAAGTTGTTAGTAACAATCTTTGTATTATATCACCATGGCAACAGAGGTTATAGCAGCAGAAATTAGCAACATTACAAACATGTAGAGAGGCATGGATATTACACGACAAGTTTTTAGTAACAGTCTTTGTATTAGATCACCATAGCAACAGAGGCTATAGTTATAGAAATTAACATCATCACAACTGTTCATAGAGGCATGAATATTAAATCACAAGTTGATAGAAATAAGCTTTGTATTTTTTTACCATGGAAACAGTGATTATATCAGTGTGGTTGTCATTAGAAACTAGCAACACAAGATTTATTTCAAGTTCTTAGTAACAAGCTTCTGTATCAGCATGGAAATGGACACTCCAACTAATTAGAGTTGGAGATTGGCAGCAAGCTTCTTTTTTGGACAATGTGCCAACAACGACATTTTGTCTGAAAAGTATTTTGTTGTCTATCTCTGACTGTGATTAGTAGGCAACAGATACTATATCAATGCAGTACATGAATATTGTATTACAAGTTGTTAGTAACCACCTTTGTTACTGTAACACTATGGTGACAGCTACTATAACTAGTTACAAATGTATTTAATATGTGATACAGAAATATTAAATACACACATGTAAAATTGTGAACCCAAGCCTCTGTCAAGTAATCATTCACTCAATCATGTAGGGGTTATTTTATATAACATGTAGATAATATTTTGAAGATCTCAATTTTAGTTTTTGTTAACTGAAACAAAATGTAAGGCTGTAAAGGATAAAATATGGTTGTTTTTATAAGAAAAAGATGACTATTAATATTTTTGTCTCCAAAAGTCCATTAACAAGAAAAAAAGTTCTGCAGAATCAGGATTCAAACCCAAAAGTAACAATTTTTTGGAAGAATTTTGTTTGTTTTTGTATATACAGGTGATTTAAGTTCTGCATTTTGTCTTTTATACAAAATTTATATACCCATAAAGATAAAGATTGATTGAAGTACTCTTTGTAATCAATACTAATCATGTAAGCATGAAAAAATGTGAATCTTGAATAAACTTGAGAAGACTGATTTAAAATTAAAAATAAGATATGTTGATGAAAGAAAGTTGAATCGTCATTATAATATTTTGGGCTTTTTTACTGTTGTTATGGGCATTGTCATTAAACACATTTATAATAAAATCATAATTTTCTCTTATTTTATGTTGTCTTGTAAGTTAATTTTAATTTAACAGGGTACTTATGTTAATCAATATGCATCGCTTAATTTATTATTATTCATTTATTATTAAATGATTTTCAACATGTTCAAACCATTTACAAGTATTTACAATTGGTAATCACTTTTTAGCTCACCTGAGCCAAAGGCTCAAGTGAGCTTTTCTGATCACAATTTGTCCGTTGTCTGTCGTCGTCGTCGTCGTTGTCGTCGTAAACTTTTACATTTTCATCTTCTTCTCACGAACCACTGGGCAGATTTCAACGAGACTTGGTCAGATGCATGTCTTGGTCGGTGCAATTCAAATTTGTTCGTGGTGTTGCCATGGCTACCATAACTAGGTCAAGGTGACCTAGGGGTGCAAAAATCTTAAAAAATCTTCTTCTCCGAAAGTATTGATTAGAGAAAAAATCTGATGTGATATTTGGCTTCTCTAGGGTCTTTAGCCTATAGTTGTTCATTTTGTGAAATTCGGACAAAAAATAGGTTACGCGTTTTTGCGTTTAATTTTGAAAAAATCGTAAAATAGCTTCAAATTGTTATAACTTGACTATTTGGCCAGATAATGACATGGGGTTTTCAGTTTTGACATCTTCTTGTTAGTATCTTCAAATTGAGGTCAAGGTCAATTATGAAGGTCGTGACCTAATTTTTTTTACCTCTGATTATAATTATTATCTCGAAAACTATAAACTTTTTGTATAGGCATGTATATTAGAATGTTGTAGGTATTGATACAACAATCATTTTGGTGTATAGAAAAAGGTCATGGGTTCAAAGGTCAAGGTCACAGATGTAAAACAATACCAAAATGGTTACTTATCTCGAAAACTATAAACTTTTTGTATAGGCATTTATATTAGAATGTTGTAGGTATTGATACAACGATCATTTTGATATATAGAAAAAGGTCATGGGTTCAAAGGTCAAGGTCACAGATGCGAAACAATACGGAAATGTTTAATTATCTCGAAAACTATAAACTTTTTGTATAGGCATGTATATTAGAATGTTGTAGGTATTGATACAACGATCATTTTGATGTATAGAAAAAGGTCATGGGTTCAAAGGTCAAGGTCACAGATGCGAGACAATACCGAAATGGTTAATTATCTCGAAAACTATAAACTTTTTGTATAGGCATGTATATTAGAATGTTGTAGGTATTGATACAACAATCATTTTGATGTATAGAAAAAGGTCATGGGTTCAAAGGTCAAGGTCACAGATGCGAATCAATACCGAAATGGTTAATTATCTCGAAAACTATAAACTTTTTGTATAGGCATGTATATTAGAATGTTGTAGGTATTGATACAATGATCATTTTGATGTATAGAAAAAGGTCATGGGTTCAAAGGTCAAGGTCACAGATGCGAATCAATACCGAAATGGTTAATTATCTCGAAAACTATAAACTTTTTGTATAGGCATGTATATTAGAATGTTGTAGGTATTGATACAATGATCATTTTGAGGTATAGAAAAAGGTCATGGGTTCAAAGGTCAAGGTCACAGATGCGAAAACAATACTGAAATGGTTAATTATCTTGAAAACTATAAAAGTTTTGTATAGGCATGTATATTAGAATGTTGTAGGTATTGATGCAATGATCACTTTGATGTAAAGAAAAAATTCATTGGGGTTTAGTATTTATGTTTTCTTTAAATCTATCAGCTAGCCATTAGTTATCAGGTGAGCGTATAAGGCCCATGGGCCTCTTGTTTTAGTTTACCAGGTCGGCGCTGTACAAATGTACTTCAAACACAACTGCCTTTAGAATGTAACCGTTCATCAAGGCAATATATACACAACATTAAAAACGCATGTGACGCGAAAATCACAAAATTTACCTGTTGATTAATAACTAAACAACAACATCTCTTGTTCATTTATTGTTTTATTCAATCTTGTAATTCATATATGAAGGGCCGTAACTTTGATGTAAGACTACCTGCACATGCAGGTACCCGACTCGACTAGTGTATTACGTCAAATGTTGTATGTGTCAAAAAATATCTTTTTTGGTGACACAGTAATGAAATTTGCAACAAAATTTTACAACTGGCGATTTGCTTGGCGACAGACTTTTCCAACCAAGCGCTAACCCTGCTAGGGTCTTTTCACCAGATATATGCCATAAATTATTTATGAATGGTGGGGAATCATACGTAACTGGTATCCCAGTTACAATCTCTAGTTTTCTTTGCTATTTTTATGATGTTATGCAAAAATAAAAATAAAAAAACAAATGTGAAATTTTCAGGATTGACATTATTACAATATACCATTTTGGAATAATCAAAGTTGTCCATACACCTGAAGCTAAAAGTTAATCATCTCTATTTTTGACTATTGATTTAAACCTCTAATAATGTACTAAAGAAGATAAATAGTTTCAACAGATTTTTGTCCTAATCTGTAAATTTAATGTTTGATTTATATGGTTTTCATGGAGATTATTTGTCCTGGAGTTTTTTAATATACAATCTTGCTGTTCCCACAGGAAAAACTCGTTCAGAGATAATGGTGTTGCTATGCAGGATAGGAAAAATGTTTAAAAACCTTGTCTTAAGTGATTTGAATCAAATTAGTTATTTTTAAAATGCTTGTACAAGCTAATAGCTTAAAATTACTTCATTTTTCAGAAATTTGTATTTAAAAAAAAAAAATCTATGTGATATAAATTAACAACATTATTTGATATTTTATGCATTTTATTACTTATGTCCGTGGCAACTTTTTCACGTTTTTTTTGAGTATTGCACAAGTTTGTGATGATTTCATTTAGCGATTCGCAAATAGGTGATTTTAACAGTTACCGGACATACTAAAAACAAAATGATTAGTGTTCAACCTAAAGATAAGTTTAATAAAATCAAACCAAGCGTAAATTTACAGCATGGCACCAAAATGTTTCGTCATACAGATATTGGAATTGAAAAAAAAAAATTAACACTTCATGACACAAAAGAACAGGAAATCATTAGAACACATCCTGACATTACCATTAGAGTGGAATAATACTTTGACTACTCAAAAAAAGTTGTGAATAACCTGGAAGTCACTATTCTGTCCCCACAGTCTATTTTTATTGGTGCATTTCATTTCTGCAATTTGATATGATTTTTCCGCAAAAAAAAAGATGTCATTTCTGCAAGAATAAAATGATTTTTCCGCAATTTTTTTCCACTTATGTCTTGTCACTGTTATGAGTAAATACATAGGACTCTCTATACGTATGGCCATCCAATATCAAACAAGATTTTCCCTGTTAGTCTCAAAAACTTAAGTTCCTGTTTGACGTTAACGTATGTTAGGAACACTGACAGAAAGTGAATAAAGTAATGAGTAGCTGCTCACCTTATCCTATAAGAGAGTTAACCTAAAACTCATGTTGATTACCTGTTACCTGTACCTGTAAAAATATTGATTGTGGAAATAAAAATAAAACAATATGCGAAAAAAAAAAAAAAAATTCATGCGGAAATGAAAACATAACTTTGTGAAAAAATTGCGGAAATGCAATGCACCCATTTTTATATGTCTGTTCTAATGTCCATTTCTAGAATTTAGGCATATTATGTTAAGTCATTGTCTGCCCATCTGTAATAGTTCGTGCGGCCTAATCCTCGCAACAATGTTGAAGATATTTTTAACAAACTTGAATTTGGCTTTGTCATACGAAATGCCCAAAGAGTCAAGACCAAAGTTTTAATAATGATTCAAACATGTTCCTATAGAACGTTTTTGTTTATCAATAAATTTACACACAACAGTCTGGTAACCCATCTAAATAGTGTGTACTTAACATATGGTTACAGTAAATAGAATCAGTTTTAAAATGGAACAGTACAATCAATAGATGGGACAATTAGTTAATTAGCAGCTAACTCTCCGCCCTTTAAATCAATTAATTAAATTTAAATTTGTTTTGTTTGATTATTTAAGACTTAGCATATCACTGTCTGTGTTACTAAATATAGACACTGTCATCAATAATTACATGTAAATGTTTAATAATGTCAATTTCTGTCTAAGGCTCATTATATTAATTTTTTGCTGTCTGTCAGAAAAATGAAACAAATTAGTATTTTTCAATAAAAAAGATTTTTAGAGATCATGTGCACATATAACAAAAAAATGTTTGCTTATATACTCATGTAGTGGGCATAGCAAGCTTAAGACGGGAGTTGTCTACCCTTTTAAAACGCCTGGCCTCATTTCTGTGGTGGAAATTTGGGTAATTTTTAGCTCAACTGGCTATAGCCAGCTGAGCTTATGCCATGGTGAAGCGTGTGTCCGTGCGTCCGTGCGTCCGTGCGTGCGTCCGTGCGTAAACTTTAATCTTCTCCTCTGAAACCACTGGGCCAATTGAAACCAAATTTGGTGTGGAAAGTCCTTAGGTGGAGTAGATTAAAGTTTGTACAAATCAACTTCCTGCGGCATCCAAGATGGCCGCCATTGCTATAAATAGCAAAAACCTATAAATGGTTGTTACATGTTTATTTTAGAATCGATTTAGTTCAAATTTGAGATTTAGAAAGTAGATGTCTAGCCATTTAATATATGTAACGGATTTTTCAGTAACTTTTTCTGTTTGCTCATAATTAGCGGAATATGCAAATTAGATGCTAAATTTAGGCAATTCTTTGAAAATCTTCTTCTCTGAAACCACATACCCAAATGAAGCCAAATTTAATGTGGAAAGTCGCTAGGTGGAGTAGATTAAAGTTTGTACAAATCAACTTCCTGCATCATCCAAGATGGCCGCCATTGCTATAAATAGCAAAAACCTATAAATGGTCGTTACATGTTTATTTTAGAACCGATTTAGTTCAAATTTGAGATTTAGAAAGTATATGTCTAGCCATTTAATATATGTAACGGATTTTTCAGTAACTTTTTCTGTTTGCTCATAATTAGCGGAATATGCAAATTAGATGCTAAATTTAGGCAATTCTTTGAAAATCTTCTTCTCTGAAACCACATACCCAAATGAAGCCAAATTTAATGTGGAAAGTCCCTAGGTGGAGTAGATTAAAGTTTGTACAAATCAACTTCCTGCATCATCCAAGATGGCCGCCATTGCTATAAATAGCAAAAACCTATAAATGGTCGTTACATGTTTATTTTAGAACCGATTTAGTTCAAATTTGAGATTTAGAAAGTAGATGTCTAGCCATTTAATATATGTAACGGATTTTTCAGTAACTTTTTCTGTTTGCTCATAATTAGCGGAATATGCAAATTAGATGCTAAATTTAGGCAATTCTTTGAAACTCTTCTTCTCTGAAACCACATACCCAAATGAAGCCAAATTTAATGTGGAAAGTCCCTAGGTGGAGTAGATTAAAGTTTGTACAAATCAACTTTCTGTGTCATCCAAGATGGCCACCATTGGCATTACTATAAATAGCAAATACATATAAATGGTCATTAAATGTTTATGTTACATCCAAGATGGCCCCGATTCTATAATTAGAAACACATAAATAGCCAGTGTGGATTCATTTTTCAGCTGATGATAAATATAACAAGTAATTCCTAAAAATTTGTTTGAATAAAATGTTTTTGTAGTATTACCAGTAATATCTTTTTCTGATTGATGACTATTTTGTTTCTGTAGGCAAATTGATTTCATTAATATGCAACTTAGACATAGGCAGTGTTAAATAATGACTGATCATGCCAAATTTTGTTCACAAACAATTTCTTCAGCTGACTTATTTACAACTGGTTTAATTGCCATATGTCCTGTCATTGGAATAAAGCCTATATTTTGTAATTGTAAAAAAAATATGTTGCAAATTACAATAATAAATATCATGATTCAAGATTTATATCCCTTTATATTGATTACCCTTGTACATAATGGTTAATATGAGTTAATCCTAGTATTTAACATAATTACTTCTCATTACTATTAGGCTACTTACCCTTATAATTTGCTTTTATATAAAGATCCTGTCAATCCTGCTAACCAACCTTTTCTTTAGCCTGTACCACCCAAACAGGAAGTACAGTAGTAGTGTGAAGAAAAGGTAAGAAGTGGCCTCCATTTTGTTTAATCAAAGGGGAAAAAAGAATTATCAGCCTTTAATGCTATTAAAACTCAACATACTGCACTAAAAATAAATACATTCGGAAATAAATAGACATTCTACAGGATTATAAGCTGTTATTATTGTGAAATTTTTGTCATAGTAATAGTAATTGTGATTATAAGGTTGACCCCATTTTTGAAGTCATGAAATATTGCATCATTTTAAATAGGGTGAAATGGTTTCATGTCAACTATGTTATCAGTATTCAAAATTGTTTGTATTGGCATTAATCCTTTTAATACCTCTTTCTTGATAAGGAGTCTTTTCTGTTACATAATGGCATAATTGCATGCTAGATAATGTGTATTTGAACAAATCCAAAATGCACATTATGATTATCAAAAAGTCATGGAATAAATAGTACACAAAACTTCAATACCTAACAGTGATAACAGAACTACAAAATATACAAGACAGAATACAGTTTATTCAGTTACTATATTTCATCATTTTCAATGATGCAGTATGTCAAACACATCGAATCATAGAGACACATAAACCTACAAATACATAAAATAAACTTGCATAACTATATAGTCAGTACACAATCACTCTTTCAAGAAATATGACATGATACCTGACAACATTATAATTACAATGAAATCAATTTCAACACTCATCAGAACAAATTGTGTTGATAGCTCACATTTTGATTTAGTTGATATAATACCTTTGCAGGTTTTATGTGAATAAAAATATTTTACTTTGACAAACTCCTCTGCACTGTTTGAAATCCTAAATTATAATGCCTGTATTTCACCCATGGCAGGAATAGGTGAGCAAGTGCCCAGCATGCAATGTGAATGTCAAGGTCATGGTCAACTGTCACGATTACATGATAAAAACATAAACAAATGCACATGATTTACAAAAATACAAATACACAAACATCTTAATTTTACCTGGCTACAATAGTAATAAGCAGATATTAAGAGTGAAGCTTCACCTTGGATAAATTATCATGTATTTTAGTATTAGAAATGAGTTTATAGACCATATTTATGAAACCATTTCATGAAAAATAGGAAACATATAGACACAAGAGGTAATTTGAATTGGAGACATGTCTATACTAATTATAATGATAATAAAAGTTATATAACATTTAAGGGAATGTTTCGTTTTCCCATATAATTTTGGACTTCATTTTTCTGTCACCTGCAAGAATTCCAGGGAACGTATAGGAATCACTACAGCGTAGTCAGCTGCAGTGGTGGCGGTGCTAGTGTCGAAGTTTGGTTTTCCAGATAATTACTAATTAGATTTTGATTTTTACCCACAAATCTGGTTTTAAGTTCAATGCTTAATTAAATTTATGCATAATTGATGAGGATACTGCATTTTGATTGGTTGATCATTTCCAGAAGATAACTCGTGCTGTATTTATTGAATTTAAATGAAACTTGGTCGGAATTCAAGTTCAGTATTGTATTTTCTCAAACGATTTGACCTTATATATCAATAACTCAATATGTCACAATATTTCAAATAAGATTGTTCAATGTAACTCCCACTCCCATTCTTTATCAAGGTGCCAAGTAGTGAATAGTTGTGCCTCATTGAATACCGGAAAGCTTCTGATGGTAAATCCAAGGTGGCCACCAACAATGGCCATCTTGGAATTATTTGTTTTCCTATTTGTCTAAAACTACTGAAGGGATTTCAACTAAAGTAGGTATTCAAACTGCTGATGGTTTCCTGTTGTGACTCAATGTATTTTGGAGGAACTTTAGTGGCTTAGTCATTTAAAAAACAGGCTTACAGATTACAGTGCTTCTCACCGCCTAGGTTCAGATCCGACTAGAGCAGGCTCAAGTGCGAGAAAATTTTTCAAATCGCTTGCAGAAGGTTAGTGGTTTTCTCCAGGCACTCAGGTTTCCTTTTCTATCCAAGTGAAATAATCTTGAATGCCAACCTCGTATACCGACGTCGTTTCTTAGAACGGATTTCCCATCTATTTATTGCACCCGTTATAATGCCAAATTCGCATATCGCCATCCGCCACCCGTGTAATAGAACAGACCGGTATTTATGAATAATATTACCCCCAATAATATTGCCAAATGAGTGTAACGCTTGACTGACTACAGAAATATCCTACATTGTATTGATAACGCTGAATATTGTCAGTGCCTTTTTGAATATGCATACATCTAACGCTTGGTAGAACACCGACTAGTTATACAACTTGATGACTTAATCCATGCAATATCACATGATTAATATGAAAAAACGTGTTTTAGTTGTAAATAAAACTCGCTCACTGATTTTTTATTTCTTATTTTTTCTGTCATTGTTGAAATGGATACTCCAAACAGAAAACGTTTGATTCTTGACTCCAATCAAAAGTTGAAAATTTTTGAATTTTCTACAAAAAATCCATCTTCTTTATTCAATTTTCAATTTGTATGATATTGTGTATTTAGTCATTTCCGGCAGAAATAAAAAACATGTTTTCAACGATTATTTACTTTATTATCATTAAATAAGGTAATATTTTACAACAATATTTGTTTAAATTAGTACTAAAGAAATTCAGCAATGGAAATATTAAGGAGTAGCGACAGGAACACTGTTTTTTAACCTAATTTGCTGTTATGGTGTCGGCATGTACATACATGCAGACAATGTGACTTTGGGCTGGGGGATTTTGTTTTTGGTCCGAGTTCGATATAACGCTAAAATCTGTCTGAACCGAAGGTGGCATTATATCGAGGTTGTACTGTATCTTGAATATTTAAAATTTGTCATTATATAAAAGTATTTTTCAAATGTTTGTAGTAGAATGCCTAAGAACAAGGGTTGGAAGAAGACATTGGTGAAGAAGAAGTACCATGAAGAGAAGAAAAAGCTAGATCCAACTGTGGATCCAGTGCCTTCACTTGTAGTTGGGGGACTTGTCCCCACAGATCGCAGCAGCATCAGTGTTGCTGCATCTGTTACTTTTGATGTTGACTCCAGTCAGACATCTAGTGCAACTGCAAGAGTAGATTCAGGGAGAGACCTGACTACTTCGGGACATTATAGCCCATCTTTTGAATCTTCGGGACAGTATAGCCCAACTTTTGAATGTATGGGACAATATAGCCCAACTGATGAAACTGCATATGAAATTAGATATGATTTTACTCATGAATTTTCAAATGAATTGGCATTGAATATAATGAATGAACTCGCATATGAATTATGTAATGAACTTATATTAGAATTAAAAGCTAACAGCACAAAACCCAACCAAGGTTTAAGTGAATGTAATACACAATGTACAAAATTTTCATGTGTGATAAAAAACTTAAATAAGACAGATACAAGGGAAAGAAGTTTTGATAAAATAAAAAGAAACTGTGAAATGATTTTAAATTCTAACAAACGCATATTGGCACCCAAATCACATGTTCCAAAAGGAAACGGTAAATTCAGTCCTATTTCAGATGTTTTATTTACGTTTGGCACTTTTAATCAGGCTGATAAAAGATTTGATGATGAATCTAGAGGAAGACAGTGTGTGTGTAATTCTTTGGTTATGTTGGCATACAATGCATGTAAAAGTTATATAACTGAGACTGACTTGGATAATATTCTAGTTGATGGTGATAACTTATTTAAACATATTATTGGTGATCTGAAGAGAGCTAAAAAATTTATAAGTTATTATTTAAATTTTGATGAATTACCATCATCATTAGTTTTAGGTCAAGTGAAATTTCATATTCAAAAACTATCTGTTTTAAATGGTGTAATTTCACCTAACATCACTGAAGAAACTGTTGACAGTTTACACACATGTATAGAAAATTTGTTTTTAATGGGTGAATGTGGAATAATTCTTGTTAATTCTGTGTCTTCGGCAATATTTAGAAACAGAAAAAAGCAATTTCAATTTTTTGATTCTCATTCTCATGGAAGAAATGGATTATCTGAAGAAAATGGAAAGTCAGTACTAGCTACATTTAAGGAATTTGATTCATTGATGTCATTCTTATATTCTTTTTATTCCAGTTTAATGATTGGCTTTAATACAGAATTTAACATATTACCAGTGAAGTTATTACCTACTCCTATAGCAGTAGAGAGCTACCCAGCCTTATCAAGATATTTTGAACAGCAATCAATGTCTGCAAACATCACAGTTAATACTTCATCAAAATGTACAAAAGTAAACAGAAAACACTACATGAAACAATACATGAAAAAATACAGAGAAGATGATTTTCAAAAACAGAGAGATAAGAAAATGACACTGAAAGGGATGCATACAATTAGAAAAAATGCTGAACATATGTTAAAAAACAGGGTGATTAATCGTAATAATAAACAGAAGGCAAGACAAAACACTGAACAGAAATTGAGAGATAGGCAAATGACTCTTAAAAGTATGCAGAAATCAAGAGAAAATCCTACACAGAAATTAAGAGATAGGCAAATGACTCTTAAAAGTATGCAGAAATCAAGAGAAAATCCTACACAGAAATCGAAAGATAGGCAAATGACTCTTATAAGTAAGCAGAAATCAAGAGAAAATCCTACACAGAAATTAAGAGATAGGCAAATGACTCTTAAAAGTATGCAGAAATCAAGAGAGAATCCTACACAGAAATTGAGAGATAGGCAAATGACTCTTATAAGTAAGCAGAAATCAAGAGAAAATCCTACACAGAAATTAAGAGATAGGCAAATGACTCTTAAAAGTATGCAGAAATCAAGAGAAAATCCTACACAGAAATTGAGAGATAGGCAAATGACTCTTATAACTAAGCAGAAATCAAGAGAAAATCCTACACAGAAATTGAGAGATAGGCAAATGACTCTTAACAGTATGCAGAAATCAAGAGAAAATCCTACACAGAAATTGAGAGATAGGCAAATGACTCGTAAAAGTAAGCTGAAAGCAAGACAAAATCCTATGCGGGCTTTGAAAGAAAGGGCAATGAATGCTCAATATATGAAGAAAGTTAGGCAAAACCCTGATTTCACATTTATGGAATCTGCTAAAAAAGCAATTTCCAGTAAAGGACACACTATTGAAGACTCAATTATTGTATTTCATAAATCTTTGGAAAATGGATTTTCATATATTTGTACCTCATGCAATCAGATGTGGCCAAAGACATCAGTTGTTCAGTTCCTGCACACCAAATTGAATATGAACTCAGAAATAGTGAAGTTGTGCCGTACAAGATATAAATCTGTAAATAACACTGAATGGATTTGCAGAACATGCTTTAATGCTTTATCAAGTGACAAAATTCCCAAACTTTCAGTTGCAAATTTGTTTTATTTCCCAGAAAAACCCGAAGAGTTAAATTTGCACCAGCTTGAAGAAAGATTAATATCATTGCGTATTCCTTTCATGCAAATAAGAGAATTACCAAGAGGCAGACAGCTTTCAGTAAAAGGAAATGTAGTTAATTGTCCTGTTGACATACAACCTACAATCAATGCATTACCCAGACAACTTGATGACAATATTACAATTCCAGTAAAGTTAAAAAGAAAACAAATTTATAAAAAAGCACTGTATGTTGAGAATGTCAGACCAAATGTAATAATTAAAGCTTTAGCATGGTTGCTGAAAAATAGTGAGATATACAAAAACTCAGGCGTAAAGGTTAGTGAGGATTGGTTGGACAATACAAATTCTGATTTCCAAGAATTTTTTCATGTTGACAATTCATCTAAAGATCTGAATGAAGTAAGAAATAAAAAAATGCATCATGATCAAGACATTACTAACAAAGATGGAGGGAATGACTTGAACTTGCCACTCAATGAAAATAGAAATGAAGATATCCAATTAGAAGAAGATGATAAGTTCAGTGAGATTGATCCATTTGAAGTAGTGCAAGGAAATGCAGATACACTGTTGGATAATTTTCAGAATGTTTCTGATCAGGTCTACAGTTTTGCACCAGGTGAAGGTCAAATTCCTTTAAGTCTGTATCAAGATGAAGACGCAGAATATATGTCATTTCCCTCCATATATTGTGGTCAAAGAAGACCAAAAAATGAAGACAGACCCATTCCAGTACACTATAGTGAAATAGCAAAATGGGAATTGCGTTCCGTTGATAGAAGAGCTGCTACTAATGTTCCAAATCTTTTCTTCAAGCTAAAAAAATTGCAGTTGAAACAAATCTCCGACAAAGTCAACTTAGCAGTGAGACGTTTCAAAACAATGGGTAAAAGACTTACAGTTGGTCAAGTATTAGATCAGACTTCAATAAATCAGCTTGTTAACCTTGATGAAGGCTACTATATCTTTAGAACATTACGAAATTCACCTGCTTATTTATCAAAACGTAAAAAAGATTTGTTTGCTATGATACGACAACTTGGTCTTCCAACATGGTTTATCTCCTTGTCTGCTGCGGACACTAGGTGGAAAGATTTGTTGAAAATGTTAGCAAATTTACATGATGGAAAAGTATATACCAATGAAGACATAGAGAATATGTCATGGGAAGAAATAACAAGTTTGATTCAAGGTGATCCTGTATCATGTTCCAGACATTTCAATCACAGAGTTAACCAATTTTTCAAACTTGTGTTAAATAGTCCACATAATCCTATTGGTGATATCTCCGATTATTTTTGTCGAACAGAGTTCCAAAACAGGGGTTCCCCTCATGTTCACATCTTGGTGTGGATAAACAATGCACCAAAATATGCAGAAGATAGCAATGAAGTTATTACAGAATTTATAAATCGTTATGTTTCATGTACATCTGATGTCTTGGAACAATTCAAGCCTTATGTTCAACTGCAAACACATAAACACTCAAAAACGTGCAGAAAGAAAGGTAAACCAGTATGTAGATTTGGCTTTCCTCATCCACCAATGTCTCAAACACAAATATTAGAACCTTTAGATGAAGATCCTGATGACGAGTACAAGAACAAATACAAAGATATTCAGAAAACTGTTGATGAACTTCAAAATGCAGATACAATCACATTTGATGAATTTCTCAATGATGTTATACAAATGCGAGAGGAAGACTATATAAAATGCATTAGAAGCTCCCTTCACTCGCCCAAAGTTTTTCTTAAAAGAAATTTATCTGAAGTGAGGACTAATCCTTATATGAAAGTAGTTTTGCAATCTTGGAATGCGAATCATGACATTCAGTTTGTATTAGATCCTTATGCTTGTGCTATGTATATTGTATCTTATATTAGCAAGTCGGAAAGGGGAATGAGTACACTTTTAGAGCAGGCATGTAAAGAGGCAAGGCAAGGTAACAATGATATAAGAAAGCAGGTTAGACAAATAGGTAACAAGTTCTTAAATGCAGTTGAAACAAGTGCTCAAGAGGCAGCATATCTATGTTTGCAATTGCCATTGACACATGCAACTAGAGAAGTAATATTTATAAATACATCACCACCAACTGAGAGAACTTTTTTATTAAAATCTAAGAGTTCATTAGAAGAACTGCCGGAAAATTCCACAGATATTGAGGCAAACAATATTATTAAACGGTATTCTCAAAGACCCAAACAACTTGAAAAGTGGTGTTTAGCAGATTATGCATCCAAGTTAAATGTGATATACCCCAAGAAAGTGTCTGAGGAAGTGGAAGTTGATTGGGACAAAAATGATGATGCAAATAATGAAGATAGCGATTCTGACATTGAAAACAAAGACGAGATTGAACTTGATGAAATGATGTTTATGCACAAAATTAACATAACTTTACCAAATGGTACAATGTTCAAAGAAAGACGTACATCTAGAGTACTGAGATATGTTAAATATAGCCTTAAGATTGATGCTGAAAATTATTACAGAGAACGTTTACTGTTATTTTTATCATGGAGAAATGAAGAGATGGATTTGTTAAATGGTTATAGGTCTTATGAAGAACATTACAATGCAGCAAAACTTATCATTGATAATAAATTAAAAAGGTATGAATGTATTGGAAGTCAGTTGGATGAAGCGGAAATCCAAGCACAAAAAGACTTTAATGATGAACAGTTTGATTTGTTGGCACCTCAGACACAGCAAGTAGAATCTGAAGATCTGTCTGAAGAACACGCTGAATGTGAGAAATATATCGCCTTTAACCCAACCCGTCCAAATGATCAAACAAGCCATGATATTGGTATAGATCTTGGATTAGGTAGTCACAGTCAAGTTGTAGACATCATAAATAATCCTTCAAGATTATCAGATGAAGATTACTACAACATAATGCGATCATTAAATATGAAACAAAGAGAATATTTAAATCATATATTATATTGGGTGAAGACCAGAGATGAACCAGTTTACTCTTTCCTAAGTGGTGGTGCAGGGGTTGGAAAATCAGTATTAATAAGAGCTTTGTATCAAGCATTGATTCGCTTTTTATGTGCCCAACAAGGTGACAATCCTGATGACATAAGAGTGGTCTTGTGTGCACCTACTGGAAAAGCTGCTTTCAATATAAATGGTAGCACTATTCATTCAACCTTTAAGATTCCAGCTAGTCAAGGTTTCAACTATAAACCACTTGATAGTGACAGTCTTAATGCACTAAGAGTCAAGTACAAAGATTTATCTATTCTCATTATTGATGAAGTTTCAATGGTTGGATGTGGCATGTTAAATTATGTATCTGAAAGATTAAAACAGATAAAAGGCTCCAATAAAGCTTTTGGAAATATATCTGTAATATTGATTGGAGACTTATTCCAGTTAAAGCCAGTATTTGATGGTTGGATTTTCCAAAACTTATCAAAAGGATATGGACCGCTGGCAACAAATTTGTGGAAAGACCATTTTCAGATGTATGAACTAACACAAATTATGAGACAGAAAGATGATGCACAATTTGCAGAAATTTTAAATAGACTTAGAGAAGGAAATCACACAGACAATGACATTAGCATCATACAATCATGCATTGTAGACAATAACCAAGTTACTACAGATTCATCAATACCACATTTGTACTCAACAAGAGAAGGTGCCAAATCATGGAATTCTAGAGTATTTGAACTAACCTCATCGCAAAAAATGTCGATTCCATCTGTTGATGATGTTAAATCACATGATTCAGCAGCTGTAAAACAAAATATCTTGAAAACAATACCGCCTGATCCTGCAAAAACATCTGGATTGCTACAATGTTTGTCTGTGGCTGTTTCACTTAGGTATGATTTAACTGCAAATATTGACACGTCAGATGGTCTAACAAATGGTGCAAGTTGTACATTGAAAATGTTAGATTTCAGACTGCAAAATAGAAGGAGACCAAGTATTTTATGGGTTCAATTTGATGATTCATCTGTTGGGACTAGTTGGAGAAAGACATATAGTCATTTGTATACTAGAGAAACTATATGCATGTGGACACCCATATTTGATTTGAATAGATCTTTTATGTTGCGTGGTAAAACAATTTCAAGAATTCAGTTTCCACTTACTCCATCTGCGGCTAAAACAATACACAAAGCTCAAGGATCAACTCTTGACGAGGTATATATTGATTTAACAATGAGAAACTCTGTTCCACACATACATTATGTAGCACTTAGCAGAGCTAGAACAATGAGTGGACTTCATATCATTGAGTTAAATGAATCGAAAATATCAGTTGACAAGTTTGTTACAGAAGAAATGAAAATACTCAGAAAGAATCCAATGCCACTTTGTTACACACCAATTTATAAAATAAACACTAGATGTTTAAAGATTGCATTTAACAATGCCAGATCTTTGAACCTTCATTACCCAGACATAAAAAATGATCCGAATGTTACATCATGTGATATTATGTCATTCGCAGAAACAAAACTTTGTTTGCGTGACAGTAATGAACATTTTCACATTGATGGTTACACCATGTTCAGAAATGATGCTGCTACGAGATCGATTCATCGACCAGCGCGTGGTCTAGCAGCTTACATACAGAATAATCGCCAGCCTGTGGTTACAGTATACAATCATCAAAACTTCAGAGTAACAAACTGTGAGGCACTAAAACTTGATGTTTTGATTCACAACCTCTACTTCACAGTTATTACTATGTATATTGCACCTGTTTGCACTTTAGACGAGTTCAAAAGTTTTATCAATCTTCACATCCTACCAGTTACAAATGACCATGCAAATATAGTTATATTGGGTGATTTCAATTTTGATATATCTAATAATTGTAACACCGGCTTTATAGAATTTATGCAAACTACATTTAATGTTCAGCAAATTGTATCTGGGGTAACAACTGATTACCAATCGACACTTGATCTCATATTTACAAATAGGCAGTATGCACACAAAGGTATAGTTGAATGTTTTTGGTCAGATCACAAACTGGTCTATGTATCAATAGATTTATCTGCAGAAAATGATATATGATATAATCCTAACTCAGTTGAAATGTTTTATGTTGCAGTAAATGCAACATAAAAACAACTGGTTTTATGCATTAATGGGATACCACTGATGATGGAGAAGTAGATAAACATGTATTTACTTCTCCATTCCCTTGTTTATTTCACTATCAAACTGATGTATAGATTGTTTAATCTGATTACAAAGATGTTCATATTCTTGTGTACCTATTTACACTCTAAGTAACAAGTTATCAACACATATATTTTGTTTCTGGAAACAACATCAAATAATAGTGAAAATGAATGAATATGTATTGATCAGTACATTTTTGTTGCTTTCAGATCATGAACAATCTATACTTCACTTTGTAAATTATAAAGTTGTATATATTTTTAATTTGCTTATTATGATGTACTTGTCATTTGGAATTATGTATAATATTACTTTGAAGTGATAATGTTCAAAATATTAAATGTCTTTATTTTACATATATGCAAGACGAGCACTGAATATATCTTTGAGATTTTATATATGTGTATGCAGGAGTAATGTTACAATTAACATACATGTGTTTCCAAAAAACTTAAAAACTTGTTTACATACAATAAACTGTATTAACTTATATTTTTTTATCCTTGAAAGACAATGTCAGACTCATGCACAAAAGTTTAAACACAAAAGTGTTTTAATTGCTTTATCTAAGCCTTTCAAAAAGCCAACACACTGTAATAAGATTTCTAAAAAAATAATGGTATACTAGTATATAACACTGTATATATTGTTATTATAATGATATTGATCATACATGTCAATACATGTTTATCCCATACATTCTGCTGGCAAGTTGGTAAGTATGCTTTCAGAAGAGTAGGTGTAAAAACTGTAAATCTCTCTGAATACAATTGTAAAAAGGCAGAAAACGTGTGGAGATTAAATTTTGCAGAATACCAGCAAAATGAAATTTAAAAAAAATGCAGGCTCTGAAAACCCTATTGGTATATGACTTATATTATTTCTATTAATTGAAACAGACACATGAGCATTTGTATATCATGTTGGACAATGTTCAAATATGTAATAAACCATTTTATGTACACATTAACTTTGGTTATCATGTTGTAACATATATGTAATGAATTAGTTCTCATATGAAACATTGTAATGACATATCTCATCTCCTACAAATTGGCATTCTATGTGCTTGATACAAAACATTTCTACCTTTGAAAAATAATTGTAATTTAATTGTGCTGTAATGTTTGTTATAAATAAAAAGTATATTTCAATTAAAAATATAAACATTCTATATGTGTTATAGATGTTTTAATATGCAAATATCATATTCTGCAATATCGCAATCTGAATTTCGATGATGACATCTTCAGAACCCATTGTCAGAACATTTAACACCATTCAACTATTTACATGTATTTTTATTGAGTCCAGGAATTTTATATCCCAGTCAATAATATTTCACTTATGTCGCAATGTCGTCAGCTTATGCACTATGTCAATGGATGTGCCATGTCATCAATACCAAATTGTGAGTATATGTTATGTTAACATATATTTAATGTGACAAGAAAACGAAAAATGCAGCGACCAAACAAGGACTAACACTTGAACCTTACCGATACTCGCAGGGCGCTCTACCCACTGAGCTAACCTGCCACCTATCTCTCGGACCCACCACATTCCTTCCGTCCATTTTAGCTCTACTGTCATTTATTTCATTATTCTGTAATGTTTGTTACAAATAAATTGTATATTATAATAGAAACGTTTCATTTATTATGCCCCCCTTTGAAAAAGGGAGGGCATATTGCTTTGCTGCTGTCTGTCGGTCGGATGGTCGGTCGGTCGATCCATTCAGTTTCCGTTCATTATCTCTGCAACAGCTGCAGAGATTTAAATGAAATTTGGTATACAGCTTTATCATCATAATATCTAGGTCAAGTTCTGTTTGGGGTATGATCGGCCAATTTTTGACAGAGTTATAGCCCTTTGAAAAATTTTCAGTTTCCGTTCATTATCTTTTCAAAGATTGCATGTATTCAAATGAAGTTTGGTATACAGGTTTATTAGAAGAATATCTAGGTCAAGTTCTGTTTCAGGTGCGATTGGACAATTTTTGACAGAATTGTGCCCCTTTAAAAAAATGGCTAATTTTCAGTTTACCCGGGAAACTGCATGTTTTCAAGGATTTAAACCGAAATTTTGTATGGATGTAGATTTTTAATATTAAATATATATCTGAAAGTTTTGCTATGCTCAGTTTGTAAATAATAAAATTACATGCAAATTATAAATTTTTTTGTTAATATATACATGTACAAGAGAGGTAACTCTTTCTCTTAAGTTAGCATTATCACAATTTTCAAGTTTAAAATGTCATTTTCATTTCCATGCACACTGCCCACACTGTGTATTGCCCATAAAAAATGTGCACCCTGCAATGTAGGTTTCAGATGGGGGGGCATACGTGTTTCACAAACACCTCCCGTCTGTCTTGGCGTTATATTGTCATTTCCTGCAATATGACAATACCATTGTCCATGATGACAACTTCAAAACCCCATTACACTTATGCAATTGCATTTAACACAGTTCAATTACAAGCAATTCAAATATAGGTAGAAATCGTTAAACAATACTGCATTATATAAAACAGCAAATCGCATACAGATGAAAGTACAAGAAACAACATATACTAGCAAGCAAAATTCTTCTTGCAATTGCATAGAAATAATAAAAAAAAACAACTCATTCATTCATAATTTCTAGGTGAAAATTTGATAGATTGGATTTGTTTGAGTTGATCACATTTATTACCAATAATCTATGTTTTGATCAAATCTTTACGTGATTCATAGGGTATTTTTGAATACGTTACGTTTCTATGATAACGAACACAAGTGTCCGAGGAGTCCCGAGTCGATTAAAACGGCGGGAATCTACTGCGCATTTGATAAAGTGCAACCAGCAGTATGGAACGTAAAAGGAAACATGAACTAAATGATATGATGGGATTTTTGCATAACATATCACCCGTTAAGAGAAGTTCTAATAACAACTTGTACTTTAATGGTATGCTGCAGATAGCGGATGATATCAAAAGAGTTGTAAGCTTCGATGCAGATAAACATGACTCGTTTTCCAGGGCAGAAAAACTCCAATCGCCAGTGAAATTGACTGGAGTAACAGTCGTGCCATCTAGAGATGGTAAAGGGACCGACGTGCAGATTAATTCAAGAACAACATTAACTGTTTTAAACATTGATGATATACCGTTCAAGAGAAGAAAAATATCTAGTGAGCAGCCTTCAAATCACCTGAAAATACGAGACATTAAACACCCGTCTGGAATGGTATGTTGTGGAATTTTTCTGACATTCTATATCTAAATCTGTAGACCATATTAATGTAATACCCAGGTTTTCACCCACATCCCTTATTCTGCCTCCCGTTCCGATTTAGTTTTTCCCCAACTTTTTTTTTTATTAAATATTGTTATTAATTTTCTAGACCATAATTTACGGTAGCAAGTCAAATCGCTCTCGTCAGGTTCGCGCCCACATTCTTCACAAAATCGTCTACTTTTTTTTTTTTTTTACCAATATCGCCCCATGACAAAAAATCGTCCAACTACTGTCAAATCAACCCAGTATTTTGTACTGGGTCAGATTTTTCGGACTAAGTTACTTTCCCTTTGATGACGTCAATACCAATATTCTCACAAAAAATAAATTAAATATTTCAAAAAATAGTAGTTTGTAACTGAAAAACATATACTTGTGAACAACCAACAAAGCCAAAAACATTATACAACGTTAGTGTTGAGTACAAAACAGGCAAGATGTAAAGAATGTTACATATATTGTAATCACTGATTATAAATATACTTCCTTTGGTTTGGCAAAGTAATCCATGTCATTGAAACTTTTGATGTGCCTTCATTGTCATTTCATAATTTCACAAAACATTATATTGCTTTGGAATATTCAAATGTGGTTATTTATGATCAATTTTAGTAGTCCATCGTTGAAAAATACTAGTAAATAGCCATTATACTCCGGTCCGTCGAAATACCCAACGCCAATATATGTTGTATTAACTCCCCTTATGTGTTATCTATGATTATCTCCCTTGCGGATATTGTATGTGCCATGTGTTTTGCCTCGTTTAATATAGATATTGTTTCTGCAGTCGACTTGCGTTTAGTGATTATATCCTTACTGGCGCAATGCCACCCAAAGTCACCCAATGCTACCCAAAGCTACCCAAAGCCACCATAAATAATGCTTAAATTTATGTTATATATCATTAAATGGGTCCCTTATAATAAATTAGTGCTTAATTATTTAGTAACATTGCATGTTCAACCATCGGACTAACTTTTGACTCAATCAAGCTGTATGACAAGGGAGACAACCTGATGGGTTTTTTTTTTTTTTTTTTTTTTTTTTTTTTTTTTTGTACGACTGCAAACCTTCTACTCTGTAAGGAACACCCTAAATCCATTTGAAATAATTTTGATTTTACATTACATAGTGTAACTTATTCCATACTTGGAGCAAAAAAATCCATATTTGTAAACAAGGCAACACTAAAAAAAATTTTTTTACTCAAATATATTTCTGTAACAATTTAGGACTTAAAATGAAAATGTAATAATGAATTTAAGATTTAGTGAGAAAATAGATTTCCCGTTAAACTGGACCCCGGTCTCTAACATAATGTACATTGCAATTTGTACTCAAAATCGTAACATCAGTCAGCAGACGTTTTGGTGTTCCTTACAAGGCGGAAGGTTTACAGTTGGTCAAAACAAACGTCCGGTTGTCTCCCTTGTCATGCAGCTTACTTACTGGAATGGCTTAATTTTTAACATTTTGATATTTACCTGCTGTTGAACGGCAGATAATAATAATAATACATAAATGTTAAATAGTAAAATATGATGAAAATTGAACATGAAAAGGTATACGAGTTTAACGATAGAATTCTTCGATCTAACAGCTTCGGTACATTTGACTCGAAAATTGCGTTGAACGTGCATTAATTCGAAATAATTAAGCAATAATTTATTATAAGGGACCCATTTAACGATATATAACATAAATTTAAGCATTACTTATGATGGCTTTGGGTAGCATTGGGTATTTCGACGGACCCATTATACTCTACTGTAAAGTATGTATCAATTGCATTGGACCTAAAAGTTCCAACGTGCAAGAGGTTTTTTATTTGTTTTATGTGCATTTTTTACTTGGAAAAGATGTAATAGATATTGAACTCTTGTCTAATTTCCATTCTGGACTTCATGACACAAACTGGTGCATTTGAATTTTGAGGTTCTACAACTTTGTTATCCACAATTTTTAATGTAATTAAAAGTAATTTTTTTTTTGTATTGTATTGTAGATAACCATACATGTCAAAGTAGTTGGTGATTCACCTGAAACCATGGAAAACTTATTCAACCGTACAGTGGCCAAAAAAGAGTTCATAGTTGCGGATGAAAGTGGATCAATTTTTTTAAATGTGTGGGAAAATCAAATTAATTTGTTGAAAGTTAACAAATTTTACAAGATCACGTTTGTGGCTTCCCGGCTATATGACACACTACAGTTGACAACAACACCGCAGACAACAATTGAAGAAACAAAGGAAAAACTTGCAAATATTTCTACACAATTTTTTTCAGGAAGCGGCAATTCACTTAAAGGGGAAATAAAGCTTGTTTCATTAACTGTAAACAATAAGTGCTCTTCCTGCAAGAAAGTTGTTTCTGCAGGCATCAAATTTACTAGATGTGATGGATGTAATATGAAGCAGCTGACAGTTGATTTACTTAAATCATCAACACTTAAAATCAATTTGCTGGACAACAAAAATCAAATGCATAGACTAACTGCTTTCCAACAGACCATTCAAGCATTCCTTAAGGCAGAAAATCTTCAGGACCTCATTGATGACATTGAAAGTTTTGAGGAATATTTATTGGGCAAAAGAATATGTGTAACTGTTAACAATGACATCTGTTATGGTATCAAAATTGATAATGTTGCAGCATCAACTGCCACGGCCACTGCTCAACATCTTTGTTCAAGTGCCATTGAACCTGCACCATCCTCTTCTAAATAAGGCCTAAAAAAAATGTGTTGCCAGTAACCCAACCAACCACCATTTTTCATGCCTACCCAAAAGTTTTTTTGTCGGTATTTTGACAAGCGCCTTTAAAGTTAGCATCTTGTCCATTACGGCAAATGTAAAAAGATAATTCAAATTTTTTTTTTTAAAAAATGTCAGCCTACCAACTAATTTTTCTAAGAGCGTTACCACAAACACATAAAAAAAATTTCTTTAGCCGAATTATAACCTCACTTAATGATTGCATCAAAGTCTAGTTTTGTGTTATTTGTCTAAAGCTGAAATGTCCATTTTCTCATTTGCCACGCTAATAACAGGTTAAGTATGGCCATTTTCTTATGATACATTAGATACTATTGTTCATCTTTAATGTTTAGAGACAGCTGTTCTCATAAATAACTTTTTAATATTTTATATTTTTGTAACTAAACTTTCCGTTTTTGTTTCAAAAATAAAAAGCGCACCAAACAATAATTTTTTTAAATTTTGTTACTTTTTATGTTATTCTCCTATATTGATAGAAGTTTACAATTTTCACTAAAAAACAAATGTATTGTGTTCCTTTGCCAGCCCCATATGTGTGTACTAATAGGTTGAACTAAGGTCATCAGTTAATATGCCAATCTCCTAGTTTAAGTCTATTATACAGGCGTGATTCAGGCCTTAATATCAATGCTATAGAGCATGGGGCCTATATATTACAGGAATTAATACAATGATTTAATTTTTGTATTTATTTTTACTAGTTATTTTTTTCAAACACACACATTGTTGTTTTTATGGCCAGGTTTTATTTTTCCTTTATAATGGGTTAAAGAGTTTATTTTGCAATTTTATCTGGTTAAGTTTTGGGTGAAAGATTTGATTTTTGTCATTTGTTTTACATTGAAACGTGATTAACATTTAGAATTTAGTGTATAAATATGTGTATATAGACAGACAACAGAACAGGTTTTAATTTTCACCTATATGGAGTCAAAGAAGTTGTTTCCTTTGTATTCTTATCTGGATAAGTTTTGGTTGAAAATTTTGATTTGAAGTCCAACTAACAAACATTTTGAATTTAGGTTATAGGCATGTATATAGACAAAACAGGAGACCACGTTTTGTGGTGTCACCTGACTAGACAACATGCAGGGATTACTTGCGGCCGTGTCCGCATCCAGAGCATTACTTTGACGTTGTATGTTCAAATGACTCCAAACTTGGTATGCATGTTTTTGGCAATGACTCGAAGTGCAGTGCACAAGAACAACAACTCTATCTTGGTTGTTTTGAATTATTTCCCTTTGATTTTTATAGATCATTTCTTGTTCAGAGCATAAATTTACTATGCATTGTCGGGCGACACAACTGCTTCCAAGAAACATGTCAAGTTTTGTACAAACGGCTCTTTTTCTTTACAAGTATGACTCTCAATAGTGCTAATTTACTTTATTTAGTGGTGGTCTTATTTCAGCTATTTTCGCAGTAGACAAATTGCACTAATTCGTGATTACAGTGAATATAATGGAGTACCTTTGGAATTATGAAGTACTTGTTCACAATTACTTACGATCTCAAAATAAATACATTTACAGAAATTGTTTCTTATTTATGACAAAACAATGGGAACCTATGTTGTCTTCTGACAACTTTTGTTTCATTTAATATGTTAAATTGGTTTAATTTTGTTTATTTTTCCATTTGATATGTTGAAATAGTTTTTTCCATTTTCTGAGTAGTTTTTTCCATTTTCTGAGTAAATTTGTTAAAAGTTTAGTTTTACCAATAGTCTTATTTGATTCATTTTAATACAAATAGCTAGTAGTTTAAGTTTACAACTTGTGATGTCAAAGGCACAGACATCGTGCATGCTGTATGCATAGAAAAAATGTCTCTATAACGATAAACATGTACTAGTCTTCCAAATCAAAACTACTGGGAAAACTTGTACAAAATTTAATATGCATGTTTGATACATGTTTAATGTTTGACAAAAATATGTAGTGGTACCTGTACCGATTCATGGAAATACATTTTTAATCCATAAAATTGTCTAAATTGTCCTTTTTAGGTTACATTTGTGCATCTTAGCAATAGAGGACAGTTGTTCAATTTTTTTTAGAATTAATCTTTATTTCTTCTTTTTTGAATTCAGCAACAACATTTGCTACCGAAAAATGTGATTTCCTATTTTCCATCATTGCCATATTTAAAGAAGCTGCTTTTCTTCAAACTCTAAATTTTTAACCATAAAATAAATGTGTAAACGTAATCATGTGTGTCACAAAACACCAAAGGAATTTAATTACATTGAAATTTATTTTAGTTACCATTACCTCCCTAGGATTTATTGATCTCTCAGGGCTCAAAATAGGGCGAAGTTGGGCGATATCTTCGTCCTGTTTCAAAAAACTTTGCCTGAAACTGCCTAAAAAGCGAAGTTCTAGTAGCCCTAAGTTTTGATAATTTTACTTAACCCTAGAGGGGCCTCTGACCATGACACACATTAATATGTATGTTCAGGTACCTCCCAATATACCCAGGTGTGTTAATCCGATAATTATAAATTCATCAACCTGTTGATTGAAGTAATTAAAGGTCATCATGATGAAAAGGCCTAATTAACTGCTACAAAAACAGCTCTGTCAATGTTTATGTATTAAGATGAAAACCAGAAGTCCTTGTTGTAAACATACAATACACATTGTTTTTTGATAAGAAACTTTAATAAAATAACGGACCATTTCAAAATGTTTCTCTTCCATAAATTAAAGTAGTTTACAGCTGAATGATGTTAAATCAGCCAAATCATCTCTAGACATTGGAGTAGGACAAACAAAAATCCCAATGGCTATTTATAGGAACCATCTGTTTACACAAGGGGAATAACTCTATTTTCAAAAGAATGGCCTAGTGCAATTTTAAATTTTTTAAATTTTTTTTAATTAATATTTTTTTCAAAAGATTTTCACCTTTTAATTTTAATATATATATATATATATTTCAATTTTACATTGTAGTTGAATTATACCGGTATCCAAATTGCTGTTAAATAAATATGTTTCTTGCTTTAATTGACCATTTAGGAAAAGAGTCTTTGAATTACAAACAACATTTTTGTTGAAATCATATCAATACATGTATATAATTAACAAATAACAATAATTAAAAAAAGAAAAAAAAAACCAATAACAATAATACAAAAATAATGAAGAAATATATTTATATGGAATTCAAAATTATAATTACTCTCTTTGCACTCTTCCGGTAAGAGGATTGTGAAATTTAAAGTTGATTTTTTTTTAAATATGCCAAATTTTGCATGCAAAAAACTTCTCCCTATATTAAAAACTTCTCCCTAACCTTGGCTTAGGGAGAAGTCACTTCTCCCTGTTCAAAAATCTATTTTGAGCCCTGATTTCTAAATGTAAAACAAAACTAACCAGAGCAGCGATAAATTTTAAAGCTACTGCTTATAGAAACAATGTTTTACCCCAAACACTGCTCAGAGTAAGGCAGTGAAGAGTTAAGAAAGAAAGTATGGAAGACCTCATGGATGGCATTGAAACTTGCCCATTTTGGCATTTAATATGTTAAATAGGTTTAACTATGCCCATACTTCATTTGACATGTTATAGTGTTAGTTTTGCTCATTTTCTCATTTAATTTCTTAACAAGGTGTATTAAAAGGTGTATTTTTCTCAAATACACATAAAAAATTGTTTATTTTTTCATAATGCCAATAAATATTGCAGTTAATGTTTCAAGTACCTTTATTTTTATGTTGTATACATATCTTGTATCACAATAAAGTTAGTTTTCTAGTTGATTCCGAGTTCTTTATTTTTATATGTTTTATCGAACATTACATATTATGTTGCTAAACTTGTCATCTGTCTGTTTATTGACTGTCCCTTTCCTGAAATTCACCTTCATTTCCATCTAATTTGAATGTCATATTTACGCAAAACATGACAATATTTAAAGCTTTTGTTTTTTTTTTTTTTTGGAAAAGTTTTTTTAAATAATACTTCATAATAAATCTTGAATAATACCGGTACTGCAAAATAATTCTAAAAATTCAATAAACAGTATAGGTTCTATCTCAATTGATGTGAAGGAGGTGTTCTCTTGAGTTTATTTATCAAGACCCTTTACAATTACTAGAAACTTGGCAGTTGTGAAATGTGACATGGATCTTGGACTGGTATGTTTGTATTTAATTTGTATTTACATTTTGCTACATATAAGACATGAAATAGACTTTGTGTAATGTCAATTAGCTAGTAGCTAAATGCATATATAATTAATAATTTAAACAAAATTTTTAAAAGTTTGATTTAGAATCTATGAATTTACACATGGTAATCAGGGGTTACATGAGATGACGCATGTGTGTCCACTCAGTCTTCAAAGCACAACAAATGACTGCACAAAACCATGGGTGGGCATGTAACCCCTAATTACCATGTGTAAATCCATGGAATCTAAATCAATTTTGTTTAATTAGCTCAACTAACTATAGCTTGTAAGCGTATAACATGGTGAAGTGTGTGTCCATCTGTAAACTTTAATCTCCTCCTCTGAAACCACTCTGCCAATTGGAACCCAATTTGGAATGGAAGGTCCCAAGGATGAATAAACCAGGCGACTCCACCTGACATACAAGATGGCCACTATTGCAAACCCTATAAATGGTCATTACACGTTTATCAACTATTCAGTTCAAATTTGATATTTAGAAAGTAGATGTCTAGCCATTTAATGTATGGAATGGGTTTTTCAGTAACTTTTTCTATTTACTTGTAATTAGCAGAATATGCTAAATTTAAACGATTATATGAAAAATCTTCTTCTCGGAAACTACAAAGACAGTTGAAACCAAATTTGGGTTGGGAAGTCCCTAGGTAGAGTAGATGAAAGTTTGAAAAAATCAACATCCTGCAACATCCAAGATGGTTTCCATTGCTATAAATAGCAAAAACCTGTAAATGGTCATTACACGTTTATTTATTAATCGATTTAGTTCAAATTTGAGATATAAATTGAAAATGTACAAGCCTAGTCATGTAATATGTAATTGTTTTGTTGACTAAATTTTCACAATATGACAGGCATCTTGTCTGCCAGTTGAGCAATACAGGCCCTATTGGGCCTCTTGTTTTATTTGCTTTTGGAATTGTCATTTGAACATTGATTCCTGGTGGAAGTTTGGGTGTTTTAACTTAAATTGCCAGTTTTTCCTTTGGTTTTGGACTTGTGGTTTGGACATAGACTGGTATGTTTGTATTTGATACTTAGCTATTCTGTCGATTTGCAGGGTACACATTATCTTGGTCTGATTGTATGACATTAAGTCACAATATGATTTGATTATTTGTTAAAAATGAAAATTCATGTTTCGAGTGATTTCAGCAATAAATAGTTAAATCGCTCATCAGTTTTTAACAAAATTTAAGCAAAGGTTGAGTTTTCAGAAGTGCATATTTTTTCCTTGGCCTTAAAATTTATTGATAAATAGATCTTTTTGTAGTCAAAAATAAAATTAATGAGTTTAAATGAAATATGGTTTTAAAAAAGAATTAAATTTTAAGTTTGAAAACCATGTCAATATCTCTAAACTATTTGTATCTGCCTTCTCTATGATGAAATTATAACAGAGATAGATTTTCATTGAAGTCATTGGATAAAAATTTTAATTCAAACAAGTAAATCATCTTTCTTTTTTCGGCTTTTAGCTTGCCTGTAAAACGTATATACAGTAGAGCTTTTGTATTGCCTTCAGTGTGGGCGTCGACCTGAGCTCAGATGTGAATACAAATACCTAGGCTTAGTTTTAGTGAAATGAATTGATTTAGCCCTGTGTTAATATTATATCAAACATTTTTTTAAATTTTTGTTGAAATGATCACCATCGAATAAAATCTCTTCAAACTGAATCCAATTGATTTATTTTAAAGATACCTTTATTTTTATTGATGTTTTGAATTTTTAGCTCACCTGAGCCAAAGGCTCAGATGAGCTATTGCAATCTATCACCGTCCGTCGTCCGTCGTCCGTCGTGTGTCGTGCGTCGTGCGTAAACTTACATTTTAATCTTCTCCTCCAAAACTACTGGGCCATATTTGATGAAACTTGGTGATTATCATGCCTGGGTAACAGCCTTTAAAAATTGTGTTCGGGGTTTGGCCACGCCAACAAGATGGCCGCTGTTACTAAAAATAGCAAAAAGACAAAAAATCTTCTTCTCTGAAACCAAAAGGTGCAGGCAAATTTAATTGGATATTTGGATTCAGCATACCTGGGAACATCAAAATTGTGTTTTTCATGAAAATTAGACGAAAAATAGGTTACGCGTTTTTTGCGTAAAATTACGTGATTTTTAAAATGAGACATTTATTGTTATAACTTCATAATGGCTGAAGATAATTGTATGGAGTTTTCACTGTTGATCTTGTCTTGCAATTTTCTTCCAATTGATGTCAAGGTCGAAGGTCAAGGTCATGTCCCAGTTTTGACCTTTTATAAAAAATGCTATTTTTTAACATTTCTTGTGATAATGGCGTAGGATTTTCAGTTATTTATAGGTATTGACATGACGATCATTTTGATACATAAATCAGGGTTATGGTTCAAAGGTCAAGGTCACAGATGTCCAAGAATACCAAAATAGTTAATTATCTGCAAAACTTTAAACTTTTTGTATAGGCATGTATATTGGAATATTGTAGGTATTGGCCTAACGATCTTTGAATATGAATGAAGGTCATAGGTTCAAAGGTCAAGGTCATTGATGCGAATGAATACTTAAATGGTTAATTATCTCAAAAACTATAAACTTTTTTTTACAGGCATGTGTATTGGAATATTGTAGGTATTGGCCTAATGATCATTTTGATATATGAATGAAGGTCATAGGTTCAAAGGTCAAGGTCATAGAATGAACGAATACTTAAATGGTTAATTATCTCAAAAACTATAAATTTTTGTATAGGCATGTATATTAGAATATTGTAGGTATTGGCCTAACAATCATTTTGATATATGAATGAAGGTCATAGGTTCAAAGGTCAAGGTCATAGCTGGGAAGGAATTTTTAAATGGTTAGTTATCTCAAAAACTTTTGTATAGGAATGTATATTAGAATATTGTAGGCTTTTGCACAACGATCATTTTGATATATGAATGAAGTTCATACATGTAGGTTCAAAGGTCAAGGTCATAGATGCAAACTAATACTTAAATGGTTAATTATCTCAAAAACTATAAACTTTTTGTATAGGCATGTATATTAGAATATTGTAGGTAATGGCCTATCAATCATTTTGATATATGAATGAAGGTTATAGGTTCAAAGGTCAAGGTCATAGACGCGAACGAATACTTAAATGGTTAATTATCTCAAAAACTATAAACATTTTGTATAGGCATGTATATTGGAATATTGTAGGTATTTGCACAACAATCATTTTTATATAGAATGAAGGTCATAGGTTCAAAGGTCAAGGTCATAGATGCAAACGAATACTTAAATGGTTAATTATCTCAAAAACTATAAACTCTTTGTATAGGCATGTATATTGGAATATTGAGGTATTGGCCTAATGCACATTTAAATATACAGATGTTTTAGCTGTTTATAAATAATATATGTGGCTAGACTTTAAATATGTATATATAGCATACTTATATAATAATATTATAATTAATTTGCAAAAATACTTCCATATTATTGGCCTTACTGCTTAAAATTTTGATATTCTCTTTATTAATGTCATTGACCATTGAACCTCTGCATAAGATATGTACTCTTCCTCAGGTGAGCGTTAAGGCCCATGGGCCTCTTGTTTATCTGCATGTCTAATATTGCAGCCCAAGTCTCGCTTTTGCTTTCTCAGAAGATATTCAGGTTTACGAGATTTCTTATGGGAAACTGGTCTATTGTGAATCTTGAGTAACATTTAGAAGATTTTTATTTAAAAAATTGATTTACTTTAGAGATTCATTATTATAATTTATGACGGATGAGTTGGCATTAATATGCTGCATGAAAAAATTATGTCCCATCTTATTGAAATTTTATTAGTTTTTTAGCTCACCTGAGCCAAAGGCTCAGATGAGCTATTGCAATCTATCACCGTCCGTCGTGCGTCGTCCGTCGTGCGTCGTCCGTCGTCCGTCGTGTGTAAACTTTACATTTTAATCTTCTCCTCCAAAACTACTGGGCCATATTTGATGAAACTTAGTGATTATCATGCCTGGGTAGCAGCCTTTCAAAATTGTGTTCGGGGTTTGGCCACGCCCAACAAGATGGCCGCTGTTACTAAAAATAGCAAAAAGACAAAAAAATCTTCTTCTCTGAAACCAAAAGGTGCAGGCAAATTTTGATTGGATATTGGATTCAGCATACCTGGAACATTAAAATTGTGTTTTTCATGAAAATTAGACGAAAATAGGTTACGCGTTTTTTTTGCGTAAAATTACATAATTTTAAAATGAGACATTTATTGTTATAACTTCATAATGGCTGAAGATAATTGTATGGAGTTTCACTGTTGATCTTGTCTTGCAATTTTCTTCCAATTGATGTCAAGTCGAAGGTCAAGGTCATGTCCCAGTTTTGACTTGATAAAAAATGCTATTTTTTAACATTTCTCGTGAAAATGGCGTAGGATTTTCAGTTATTTGTAGGTATTAACATGGCGATCATTTTGATACATAGATCAGGGTCATGGGTTCAAAGGTCAAGGTCACAGATGTCCAAGAATACCAAAATAGTTAATTATCTCAAAAACTATAAACTTTTTGTATAGGCATTTATATTGGAATATGTAGGTATTGGCCTAACGATAATTTTGATATATAGATAAAGGTCATAGTTTCAAAGGTCAAGGTCATAGACGCGAACGAATACTTAAATGGTTAATTATCTCAAAAACTATAAACTTTTTGTATAGGCATGTATATTGGAATATTGTAGGTATTGGCCTAATGATCATTTTGATATATGAATGAAGGTCATAGATTCAAAGGTCAAGGTCATAGAATTGAACGAATACTTAAATGGTTAATTATCTCAAAAACTATAAACTTTTTGTATAGGCATTTATATTGGAATATTGTAGGTATTGGCCTAACGATAATTTTGATATATAGATAAAGGTCATAGTTCAAAGGTCAAGGTCATAGATGCGAACGAATACTTAAATGGTTAATTATCTCAAAAACTATAAACTTTTTGTATAGGCTGTATATTGGAATATTGTAGGTATTGGCCTAATGATCATTTTGATATATGAATGAAGGTCATAGATTCAAAGGTCAAGGTCATAGAATTGAACGAATACTTAAATGGTTAATTATCTCAAAAACTATAAACTTTTTGTATAGGCATGTATATTGGAATATTGTAGGTATTGGTCTAACGATCATTTTGATATATGAATGAAGGTCATGGGTTCAAAGGTCAAGGTCATAGCTGCAAACGAATATTTAAATGGTTAATTATCTCAAGAACTATAAACTTTTGTATAGGCATGTATATTAGAATATTGTAGGCATTTGCACAACAATCATTTTGATATATGAATGAAGTTCATAGGTTCAAAGGTCAAGGTCATAGATGCAAACTAATACTTAAATGGTTAATTATCTCAGAAAAACTATAAAACTTTTTGTATAGGCATGTATATTAGAATATTGTAGGTATGGCCTAACGATCATTTTGATAGATGAATGAAGGTCATAGGTTCAAAGGTCAAGGTCATAGATGCAAGAATACTTAAAAGGTTAATTATCTCAAAAAACTATAAACTTTTTGTATAGGCATGTATATTGGAATAAGGTATGTATTGGCCTAATGATCAATTTTGATATGAATGAAGGTCATAGGTTCAAAGGTCAAGGTTATAGATGCAAATGAATACTTAAATGGTTAATTATCTCAAAAACTATAAACTTTTTGTATAGGCATGTACATTGGAATATTGTAGGCATTGCACAACAATCAGTGATATATGAATGAAGGTCATAGGTTTTAAAGGTCAAGGTCATAGATGCAAACGAATACTTAAATGGTTAATTATCTCAAAAAACTATAAACTCTTTGTATAGACATGTATATTGGAATATGTAGGTATTGGCCTAATGCACATTTTAATATACAGATGTTTTAGCTGTTTATAAATAATATATTGTAGCAGACTTTAAATATGTTATATATAGCATACTATATATATAATTATTATAATTAATTTGCAAAATACTTGCATATTATGGCCCTTACTGCTGAAAATTTTGATATTCTCTTATTAATGTCATTGACATTGAACCTCTGCAAAAGATATGTACTCTTCTTCAGGTGAGCGTTAAGGCCCATGGGCCTCTTGTTTTCTAATGTCACAACTAAATTTTAAACACTAAATATTAGAAAGCAGAACTTCGGGTATGATATCTGTATAGTTGACACGATTCACAACAGCTCTGTAAAATTATTTTATATTGGTGAAATAGAATGGAAGGATTATCATTTTTGTGAACATTGCTTAAAAAACGGTTGTCCTGTTCGTGAGTACCAAATTTCATTATATATACCGGTGTTTGTATAAAATTTGATAATAACCGACCGCGCTGAGCCAGTTACAATAAGATAATGGCAACGAACCACACACACACACATCGCATGACAGTATGTCTAGTCAAAACAAATATGAGCAAAAGGAGATCAGTTCAGAAATAGAGGATGTTAAGAAAGTATATAGTGGTAAATCTTTAGAAGAGTGTTTCACTATTTTGAACATGAGATTAGACATTAATACATAAAAAATTATGTCCCATCTTATTGAAATTTTGTTTTTATTCTAATGTCACAACTAAATTTTAAACACTAAATATTAGAAAGCACAGAGGCCATGAAAGCAAAGCTTTCACCATAGATAACATGTGTGCATAATTCTTAAACCAATGAAATTTCTTGAAATTCATACCTCCAACACAACAATCTGTATACTCGTGAGTTGAAAAATATCTGTCAAATTCACATAATTTCCAAAAATATGTCTCATGAGATGGCATTAAATTTAAAAATGAATTATTTCAGATGAATTCAGAATTTTCCCTATGTAATATAGAAAAGTAATGCCACAGTGGTCTGCTGTAGTTTCTAAATGGTAACACTGCCAGTCATATTACATGTTATGTATATATTGATGGACTACCATATATTGACACCACATTTATCCACTCAACAGTGGAATAACTGCTGTAATATACTAAAATATTCAAAATACTCCAAAAACATCAATGCTGGATTGTTTTAAAATCATTGACACAAATATATATTTTGTAAAACTAATCATGTGACTAACTAGACCATGACATTAAAATTTCCCCAATCACAGAAGGACATTTTTAGAAGTGATATTTGATGTTTTTCAAAGAACTCCATGTTTGTGAACGGGTTAACCAGTTACAGAAGGTTTATATGTACATGTAATTTATTTTTAATAATACAATTTATTTGTTTTTCCCTTCAAGAAGAAATATAGTCTGTTTATCATACAGGAGTGTTTTACTTCATGTTTATTATCTATTAATCTATTATGGACCTCCGAGGAAACTGTTCTCCTATAGTGTTGTCTGGAGAGGAGAACTACACTATAGGAGCACTGTTCCCGAGGGAGAGGTTCATAATAGATTTAGTACATCACATGTCTATGTTTGAATTAATTTTCAAATTTACTATTAATTTTATTCAACATCAACTGCAATAAATAAATAAATAAAATGAATACATAAATAAATAAAACATTAAAACTACAATTAATCTCAACATCAATGCATTTTCACACATGTCTAAAATAATAAAGTCAGGGACTATACCTAGGTATAGTCTCGTTGCTATGCATTGTCAAGGGCAGACAATTTCTGCATCAAGTAGTATTTATGTAGTTATCCAATGATTATTCAAAAAATTAACAAGTGATGTACTAATACATTATTGTAGTTTCTATCTTACAGTTTCTGAAAATCGTGTTACACTGTTATTGTTATCAGGATTGCGTTTGTTCAAGGCTCCATTAGCCTAACCAATTGGACAGTGACATTTTGTATCTTGTCTAGAGAGTAATCTGTTCTAAAGTAAATGCATACATTACAATTGATATTATCATATGGAAGTAATTTAAGTCAAAATTGTTTGTCAATAGGAAATATTTGTAATTATAAATGACATTTTGAATTTCACTAACCATTTGGTTAAGGTAACGGAGCTTTTGACAACTGGGTCTGTTCAGTGAATAAAATTGAGTAAGCTCATATGAGCAGAAAGATTTGTAAGTCCAGTATACATGTAGATCAAAAGTGATTTATGATTTCTTGGCACTTTAACCAATCAGGTTTACAAAATAATGGTGACAGACCCTGAAATTTTATATGGGGCCGGGGGGGGGGGGGGGTGTCTCTATTTATCGTGGATGCAGAAGAAATAGTGGGGGGGAGTCTGGGGCAAGTGTGCCCAGAAAGTATTTGAAATGTAACAGAAAATCCTGCAATTTGAGTGAGTGATACTCTCACACCAATACGTAATATGGACAGAAATAAAGGGGGTTCTGACCCCCAGAACTCCCAACCCTCTTGGGTCTGCAATTGAGAAGAATGATTCAGCTGGACTTATAATGTTATACCCAGTATTCTGTGATGTCACTGGTGGAAATAATTCAAACAAAATCAGCTATTATTTAAGTCAATGTTTAAAAGGCCTATTCAGGAATTATTTTTTAATCCTGTGAAGATTGTTAAAAGATTTTTATGTTTAGTATAATTTCGTATTTTTACTAGCCAGTTTTCATGTCAGCTACTAGAATTATGTTTATACACATTTAATTTTAGCATGTACTGGTTTTATATCATGATATTAAATACAGAGTACTAAAATTCTATAATATGTTGTTGTTATTTGTTTGTCGGTAAAATGGTGTTAATTTCATTCATATTGAAACATGTTATAAATACATGTATCTACACCGAGACGTGTTATTTCATTTACATGTATATTCAGACATGTTATTTCATTTACATATACATGATATTTCATTTACATGTACATTCAGACATATATTTCATTACATGTATATTCAGACATGTTATTTCATTTACATGTATATTCAGACATGTGATTTCATTACATGTATATTCAGACGTGTTATTTCATTTACATATACATGATATTCATTTACATGTACATTCAGACATGTTATTTCATTTAACTGTCTATTGGACATGTTATTCATTACATGTATATCAGACATGTGATTTCATTTACATGTACATCAGACATGTGGTTCATTTACATGTACATTCAGACATGATATTTCATTTACATGCATATTGAGACGTGTTATTTCATTTACATGTATATTATACATGTTATTTCATTTACATGTATATTGAGACGTGTTATTTCATTTACATGTATATTCATACATGTTATTTCATTTACTGGTATATTCAGACTTGTGGTTTCATTTACATGTACATTCAGACATGATATTTCATTTACATGCATATTCAGACATGTTATTTCAATTTACATGTATATTCATACATGTTATTTCATTTACATGTATATTCAGACATGTGATTTCATTTACATGTACATTCAGACATGATATTTTATTTACATGTATATTCAGACGTGTTATTTCATTTACATATACATGATATTTCATTTACATGTACATTCAGACATGATATTTTATTTACATGTATATTCAGACGTGTTATTTCATTTACATGTATATTCAGACATGTTATTTCATTTACATATACATGATATTTCATTTACATGTACATTCAGACATGTGATTTCATTTACATGTATATTCAGACATGTGACTTCATTTACATGCAAATTCAGACACATGTATATTCAGACATGTTTTTTCATTTACATGTATATTCAGATATGTTTTTTCCATGTACATGCATATTCAGACATGTGATTTCATTTTCATGTATCTTCAGACATGTTATTTCATTTACATGCATATTCAGACTTGTGGTTTCATTTACATGCATATTCAGAATGTAATTTCATTTTCATGTATCTTCAGACATGTTATTTCATTTACTGGCATATTCAGACTTATGGTTTCATTACATGTGCATTCAGACATATTTCATTTACATGTACATTCAGACATGTGATTTCATTTACATGTACATTCAGACATGTTATTTCATTTACATGTATATTCAGACATGATATTTCATTTACATGTATATTCAGACATGTTATTTCATTTACATGTATATTCAGGCATGTTATTTCATTTACATGTACATTCAGACATGTTATTTCATTTACATGTATATTGAGACGTGTTATTTCATTTACATGTATATTCAGACATGTTATTTCATTTACATGTACATTCAGACATGTTATTTCATTTACATGTATATTGAGACGTGTTATTTCATTTACATGTACATTCAGACATGTTATTTCATTTACATGTATATTGAGACGTGTTATTTCATTTACATGTATATTGAGAATGTTATTTCATTTACATGTATATTCAGACATGATTTCATTTACATGTATATTCAGACATGTTATTTCATTTACATGTACATTCAGACATGTGATTTCATTTACATGTATATTCAGACATGTGACTTCATTTACATGCAAATTCAGACACATGTATATTCAGACATGTTTTTTCATTTACATGTATATTCAGATATGTTTTTTCCATGTACATGCATATTCAGACATGTGATTTCATTTTCATGTATCTTCAGACATGTTATTTCATTTACATGCATATTCAGACTTGTGGTTTCATTTACATGCATATTCAGACATGTAATTTCATTTTCATGTATCTTCAGACATGTTATTTCATTTACATGCATATTCAGACTTATGGTTTCATTTACATGTGCATTCAGACATATTTCATTTACATGTACATTCAGACATGTGATTTCATTTACATGTACATTCAGACATGTTATTTCATTTACATGTATATTCAGACATGGTATTTCATTTACATGTATATTCAGACATGTATTTCATTTACATGTATATTCAGGCATGTTATTTCATTTACATGTACATTCAGACATGTTATTTCATTTACATGTATATTGAGACGTGTTATTTCATTTACCATGTCTATTCAGCATGTTATTTCATTTACATGTACATTCAGACATGTTATTTCTTTACATGTATATTGAGACGTGTTATTTCATTTACATGTACATTAGACATGTTATTTCATTTACATGTATAGAGACGTGTTATTTCATTTACATGTATATGAGACATGTTATTTCATTTACATGTATATTCAGACATGATATTTCATTTACATGATATTCAGACATGTTATTTCATTTACATGTACATTCAGACATGTGATTTCATTTACATGTATATTCAGACATGTGACCATTTACATGCAAATTCAGACACATGTATATTCAGACATGTTTTTTCATTTACATGATATTCAGATATGTTTTTTCCATGTACATGCATTTCAGACATGTGATTTCATTTTCATGTTCTTCAGACATGTTATTTCATTTACATGCATATTCAGACTTGTGGTTTCATTTACATGCATATTCAGACATGTAATTTCATTTTCATGTATCTTCAGACATGTTATTTCATTTACATGCATATTCAGACTTATGGTTTCATTTACATGTGCATTCAGACATATTTCATTTACATGTACATTCAGACATGTGATTTCATTTACATGTACATTCAGACATGTTATTTCATTTACATGTATATTCAGACATGATATTTCATTTACATGTATATTCAGACATGTTATTTCATTTACATGTATATTCAGGCATGTTATTTCATTTACATGTACATTCAGACATGTTATTTCATTTACATGTATATTGAGACGTGTTATTTCATTTACATGTATATTCAGGCATGTTATTTCATTTACATGTACATTCAGACATGTTATTTCATTTACATGTATATTGAGACGTGTTATTTCATTTACATGTACATTCAGACATGATATTTCATTTACATGTATATTGAGACGTGTTATTTCATTTACATGTATATTGAGACATGTTATTTCATTTACATGTATATTCAGACATGATATTTCATTTACATGTATATTCAGACATGTTATTTCATTTACATGTACATTCAGACATGTGATTTCATTTACATGTATATTCAGACATGTGACTTCATTTACATGCAAATTCAGACACATGATATCAGACATGTTTTTCATTTACATGTATATTCAGATATGTTTTTTCCATGTACATGCATATTCAGACATGTGAT